>BPLQ01000746.1:0-640138 GCA_021605075.1 Caerostris darwini
CCAGGGCTTTTGATGATACATCCTGGATGGCTGGGCAGTATCTGCTGTCTCCAGCTAATGACCACCCTTTTACGCATGAGACACGATCGAAGAGGGACAAAAATTAACATGAAGTCTAAGGAAACCAGCGGCTAACAGAAATTTGATACATTTAATAGAAAATATATAAATATCAAAATAATTAATATAAAACGCATAAATATAAAAATTATTAATATAAAATATATAGTTTTTTGGTTTTATATTGACTTTTTTTTTTTTTTAAGTTATTCAGAATGGCATTGCATTGCTTTCTTCTGATTTTTTTAGCCTGGAAGGTTCATTTGTTCTGTGCAATTAAGTATGTTGTGATCATTTTAAATTTATTTATATACACTCAAGAGCCAAAACATCATGACCACCTGTCAATAACGAGTTATCCCACCTTTGGCGCGCAACACAGCTTCAACCTGCCTTGGCGTATTAATTAATAGGGATCGTTAAATACCACTTCCACCTGATCACGTGCCTTCCACGTCATCCAGGCGAGTTCATTGCAAAATGTAGGGGTGGTCATATTGTTTTGGCTCTTGAGTGTATGTAAATATACTTATTTACTAAAACAAATACTTGCTTTTCCATGCTTGTCTTGCCGCGTCTTGTCTTGTACGCGACAATATACTTTATACACCGTACCTCCAGAACCGCTTAAAAGCTGTGATGTTTCGGTCACAGTTGCTGCGGATAGTAGGGCTTCTGCAATTCGGCCTCGTTGAAAATCTGTGAGGTCTGACATTTTACGCTTTTGACAAAAATCTAAGACGCATACAACATCACTAAAGCTACCTCATACTACCAGAATATGTACATTTCTATTAAAAAAAACTGGTAGCTAAGATTGTATTTTAATGCTTACGAAACGCATTCTTAAATATCACTTTTATTCACAGATGTTTCCATCATTTTGATAACCAACTGTATACTTTATCTTCTGTTTTACTCCGAGATAAGCTGTTACTCAAATGTGTTACGCAACCAGGAAGATATGGCGAGTGTGACATTTGCAGGAGCCGTATCATTTTATGAATGACGCAAATAATACATTTTTTTTTTTATAATTTAGTTTTCAATTCTAGAAATCAGATAAATTATGTAGGTACTTACGTATTAACGTTACCTTGGTTACAGATTTGGCGGTTTTTAAGTGTCGCCAATATAACAGCTACAGATTTGGCGGTTTTTAAGTGGCGCCAATCTAACACCTACAGATTTGCTGATTTTTGACGCCATTTTTTAGTGCTACGAAAATGCGTATTTTGGATTTGCCAGAAACAGAACAAGATGCAATTTTATTTTTTCAGGTGTAAAATATTTTACCAAAAAAACGAAAATGTCCCAATTCCCATGACATGAAACTTTATTTTGGTAAACGTAAGTTTTGAAAATGCAATTTTAGTCAGTGTGCTTATCATGTGGGACTTAGAAAAGACAACTGGTTTGAGGGAAGCAGAATTTTAAAAACCGCCAAATCTGTAGCTGCGGTTGGCGTTCAAAAGATAACTGCGTGCGCGTGCGAACAACAAGATTGCTCTTTATTGGCGCAACTGTAGCCAAGGTAGCGTTAATACGTAAGTACCATTATATGTATTTTGCAAAAGCGTTTCGTACCATTTCGCAATTTTTTTCACTTTTCGTGTATGTAAATTGGAAGCTTCTGTTCCACTTAATAATCCACTTACAGATGCAGAAAGGGACGGGGATACCATTCGGGAGAAATTTTGAGTCTATTATTGTATTCGTTGTATTTGAAAACCCAGAAAAATTATCAGGCAGTCGGAATTTTGATGTGCCATTCTATGGCCATTTTTTTGCAGGCTAATTAGACCAGGAAAATGAGTTTCAAAATATAAAATCAATTTGCAGAAATGTGAAAAAACTTGAAAAATTCGTTTTTTAAATAACTTGAATTTTTTTTTTCTGTTGATTCATTAAGTAGTAAAATAGCAAGTAGTAGTAGCAATGGATTACTTAGCTGGTTTGGTTTGTCGCTTTGCGGTCATTTTTTGCACATAAGCTAATTAGACCGGGACCTACAGTTTAATGTGGATTCCTAACAACCAACAAACATGCATGCGAATCTGTAACTTGTGGTACCAAACACCAGAGCGCTATCCAATCGGCCATCAGACAGCCTTTTAATGCGAGAAGTTAACAAACTATCACAATTTTATCGTTTCACAAAAATATTTTTTCACAATTAATCACAAATTTCTCATGTTCTGGAAGTAATACATACAATTAGTGGACTCAAACATCAACCTCCTTATTCTTTGGATTGTAACAAACATCCTCCATCTGCATTACGCTAAAACATCTTTTTAAAAGCTTACATTTAAAATGTTATTGCAAATTCGTAAATGAAACTTATTTTCAAATCTATTTTAAAATAAAAAAGGCGATGCCAACTAATTTAGTGACATTTAAATACAAATAATTCACAATTTTTTTTGAGAAAAAGAGTTGGGTAATAACAATTTATATTTAAATTTTAATGCAATTCAAGAGCGAAAAAAAATATTAATACTTCTAAAATAAAAATTAGATAAATATAAAAAAGTTTTCTGATTTGAAATCCATAAATAATTATGAGCCTAATCTAGAAACAGGAAAATAAAGTGAAAAATCATTGTTCTGCGCATATCGTGAATAGAGCTATGAATGATTTTGAATCTTGTACATGGTTCTTGCAAAACGCATAGTAAGAACAATGCTAACAATCATTTCAGTAAGTAAAAAATCAGTAATAGTCACGAAATTTCACGATAAAATATAAAACAATAAAAAAAAAATTTATCATTTTAATTTTATAAAATGGGAATGTTTAAAAAATTTCCTTGTTGACAGTCTATTGTTCCCTTACTATACAATACATTGTATAAACATTATTAAAAAAAAACTTGGTTTTGAGATGCAAGCTATTTTCTTTCTATTATTGCCCAATTTTAAAAAATTAATTCTATACCAAAATAATGTTCAATTCTAAAACATGTTTTTAATAAGCGCAATTTTTTTTCAGCACATATACATAATTCGTATTTTTAAAGAATGTCACAAACTTAAGTCTGAAATCTTAAATTTTAATTGCACTTAAAATGATAAAGCATTTTGAAATGAATAATATTGATTATCATATTATTTTGCATTTTGAATAGATAAAAAAGTTTAAGTTGAATTATAATAAAAATTTATGATTTTATTTCTTTTTGTTTCAATGCATTTGAACTGTATTATTCGGTTGGTGGCGATATTGTCTAGTTGACAAAATTTTGAATAAATAAAATACATGTAAATTAATTTTAATTAAAATATTGACAAAAATAATACGAACTTATTTTAAATCTTTCAAACGAATAGTGCAATGCAATTAAATATGTCATTAATACATCATTTTTAATGTGCATCAATTTCCTTTTTCAAATACCATATATTACATAAATTCCTAATATTTTGTTCATCAATTAGAAAAGAAATAACTTAAATTTTTTTTAAAAATAATATCTGCTAATTAAATCACGGCCATTAAAAATATGCTCATTTAGAGTAAAAGAATTAATTTAATCAATCAATTATCAATTTAAAAACCTGTAGTATGATATCTTAAATCTTTGTTATAACTAAAGAAATTTCTAGAATTTTGATAATACAGCAGAGATTGTTTTAAAGAAACTATCACAAGACACTGTATGATAAGTTTTAACATTAAATTCTTAAAGAACGCATGTTGTTAATTATGCAAAAATAATACATATATAAATTAGTTTCTTTAAAAATCAAGACACTGTATGAAAGTTTTAAGATTAAGACACTCATATGACAATACAGATATAATTAGATCGTTTTTAAGATTAAAGTTTTAACATTAAAGAACTGTTAATTATGCAATAATAATTCAATATAACTAGAGTTTTTCTTTAAGATTTTGTTAAGATTAAAATTACACATAATAAGATTTCGTTAATACGCGCAAGGAAGAAAAACAAATACTCACGAAATATATGCAAACACGTGAAAGTACTGGAAAGTTTTTAATTAAAACACCGGAAGAAGCTTATATTTCGTAAACTATCGCTCTGTCGTGTCACTGCGTGAAAACCACGTGTTGTGAAACAGATGCCTTCACTAAAAACAACAAACAAGAGTGACAGAAGAAAAGAATCCAACGATCCAATCCAGAAACCAGAAAAACGAGCTTCTTAAAAACGCCACCGATAGATCCGTTCCTATCAAACACATTTACTGTGGTTTCTCTACGCTGTTTATGTAGGCCAAGACAAAATGCTGATAGAAAGGCTATTTTTAAATATTTAATAAGTAGGATTTCAAAACAGTTCATATTTGTTTTATATAATCTAAGTTATTTTGCTTAGAGTAATCTTTTCTAAATGCTATTCAATATATAAACCGTATATTTCTGCGTATAATCTTCCAAGAGACGTAGGTATTTTAGCCGGTAGCAAATGATAGTAAGAATATCAGTAAATGTAGAATATCTTTATTTTTTTTCTTCATATTTGTTTTAGATAATCTATAGTTGTTTTGCTTAGAGTATTCTTTTCTAAATACTATTCAATATATAAACCGTATATTTTTGCGTAAAAGTCGAGAATTTTTAGAACCTTTTCCTAAAGCTGAATTACAAGGGTCGGTATATTTATGGATCCGCTAATCTTGCAAAAAACGTCAGTATTTTAGCCGGTCGTAAGTGATAGACAGTCAACTATTTCTATGCTTTTTCTTTATATTTATTTTAGATAAAGAAATAATAGCGATGTTTGGCTGTTTATCACAACCGGCTAAAATACCTACGTTTTTTTACAAAAAGGCTAAGCCGTAATACAGCTTTAGAAAAGGACAAAAAATTCTTGACTTATACACAGAAATATACCTTTTTTTAATATACTATGATAAAATAACTATAGATTACTTTTTTTCTTCATATTTATTTTGCATAATCTATAGTTACTTTTTGTTTAGCGTAGTCTTTTCAAAATACTATTCAATGTGTAAACCGTATATTTCTGTGTCTAAGTCAAGAATTTTTAGACCTTTTACTAAAGCTAAATTACGGGTTAGCATTTTTGTAAAAAAACCTAGGTATTTTAGCCGGTCGTAAGTGATAAACAGTCAAATATCAGTATTATTTCTTTACTTTTTTCTTCAGATTTGTTTGATAATCAATAGTTATTTTGTTCAATATTTAGTTCAATAGTTATATATATAAAGTTAATGAATTTCTGTAATATATTTAATCTCAATTTTTGTGTCAATGTCAGCACACATTTTCAAAATTTAATTTTAAAATTTGGATTTATTTTTTTCATTAATAATTATTTCACAAACTTTTTTTTTTTTTTTTTTTTTTGCATGCAGTGTATATTTGAATTTATAAAATATTTCAAAAACTAACTCGCAAATCGCTGCTTCAAGTGAAAACTCGATCTCAAATACAAATAGGTTTTAAATATATCAAACGCAAAATAAGAGTTATTGAATTAGAAAATTTGCAGTACGTATTGTCATCAATTTAATACTTGGTATTGATATCAATTAGTTCCGATCTTTTTAACAGATAAATTGTAATTGACAGTCATCTAAAATGGCACCAAATTATATGAAATGAAACTTTATAACCATTAATTTTTACTTAGGCTTTCACATTATAGAATTCATTAAAATATTAATACATTTAATAAAAAATATTATATCCAAGAATGGCTGTGATACGACATGCCAATTAAAAAAAAATCCTTAAATCGTTTTAAAAAGATTCTGAACCAACAAATAAACCTTTTAATTAAAGTTATTCAAATTTATATGCTACTAAATTATTGCTGAATTATTTAACATTCATATAATAGCAGGTTTGATTGGTATTACTGGATACAATATGATGCTAATAATGCATGAACCGAAAATTATAATAATATAAAAATATTTATTACTTACAATAAATGATTTACTTGAATTGTGCGAGAATGATCAGCGCCAGTAAATTAACTGCAGTCATGCACTTCTTACCAAACCATGCAAATAACTTAACCGCCAAGGAATAAGACGAAACTTAACGATAAATCACGTGGTTGGCGAAAAACGATTTCACCGATAGAACTTTTGGTTTTTCGACCTTGAATATTTGGGTACACAACTAGGTCTAGGCGACTTAAGTCTGACGGTTGACGGATTCTTTTGGAGCTATTCAACCCCTGGGGGCTCCATCTCCGATATGATAGAGTAAACACAGTCAAAACAACGAATATTGTCCGGAATTTATTTCGAAATATAAGAAAATTAGCTTACAATCATAAACAAAGTGACAATTGTCAATTGTTTAAAGGAATATTTTGGTGGATTTAGGGAATCCTTCAGCGAGGAAATGGGGGGGATCGAAATAGAAGGAACAAGAATTCTTATCTATATTTCCAGGAAAAATATGCAGAGTATTCTAGAAGGGTTAACAACGCAGTTGTATTAGAAAGTATTATCTATGGAATGGATTACGAGTTCCGTGAAATGATTGCTTCATTATTTTTGCTTTTCTGATTATATAAGCATACATGAGGAGAATTAAATATCATAGATTAGAACTTTATTTTTGTATAAACTATTATCTTTGGAGAATTTACGAGAAATATTGTCATGGTTATCCTTTTAAAACGGGTTTCAAAAATATAAAATCACACATTTGCAAAAAAGTGACAAAACTACGAAAAATTCGTGGCGGCCTGATGGGCAATTGGCCAACGCTCTGGTACCACAGACTATAGGTTCGAATCCTGGCAATGGCATGGATGTTCGTTAGTTTGTCGGAATGGGATCTGAAGGCTGAGTAGCGCTCTGGTGCTCGGTCCACAGGTTTCGGGTTCGAATCCCGGAAGGTGCCATTAATGTTTGTAGTGGTTCAGAATCCCCTTTATGAAGTAGGTTCCGGTCTCATATGACTGTAAGAGTGTTACAGACCCAAGTCAGACTTTTATCTACGTGTACTCCATGACAACAGAAGCTGCCCTCTTTCCTCCATCCATGAGTAGATCACTCATGGGATGTCCATCCCGCACTGCAAGACACTTAGTATTAACCATGTAATTATAAACCCGACTCATGTCTCAGTGGCAAAGCGTGCCACTGGTGAGTATTGGGGCTGAGGTTCAATCCACTGGCAGCTTTATTGTAGACATTGTTTCAAAAACCGAGGAGACTCGATGGCGTTTGTAACTTCAGCCTCTTGCCTGGTCAGTTAGACTAATTGGTGGGAGTTTCCGGGTTTTCTCCCATACGATACGCTAATGCGGCGTAGTTGGCCCTAAAAGTTCCCCGGAAGGCACTGCCCTCCTTCTTCAGCGTCACGGAGCGAAGTCAGACTTCTACCTACGTGTGCTCCATCACTACAGAATCTTCCCCTGTTTCCCTCCTTTCATGAGACCACACGGACTCTTGGATTTGTCTAGATGTTGCTGTCTACCAAGTCGGATAAGAAACAACAACAAAAAATATCATTTTAAATATGTTAAATACTACGCGTATATAATAATAATAAAAGCATGTGGGTAGATTTTATCTTATTTCTTGCACAGGCGGATTAAATGAATATTGTTAAGTTTCAAAACCAGATTTTTTTCCATGTCTTTCATACTTACGTGATTTAAGCTTTTTCTGATTATTATTACAACTTGTGTGACCAATATAATAGTTATTATCATGCAATCACAAAAGCATCATTATTGACAACCATCCTTACAATTTCCTCTCAAAACTTTGCAATGACATGAAGATTTCAATGCTTCTTAGAATTTTAAAGCCATTCATGTGAAATTTAGCGTGAAAAGTTTTAAATTCGTTTTTGGCTATTCTCCAATGAAAATCAGTAATATTAATTACAAACAAAAAAATAATCTTTTGTTTGCGTTCAAGGTAAACGAGTTTTTGTTGCATCCTTCTTAGAGTTAATGAATTGCTCATCTCAAAACGAAATATATGCGTTTTCTTTTACATAGCAAACATTTAAAAAAAATTACAGCATTTTTGTTCGTATATTCATTTAAAATGCAATAACAGTATCGCGTTAGTAATAGTTGTATTAATTGTAGTGTATGGATCAGGAAATATATATCATTGAAGTAAATCAAAATATTTTTAAAAATGAAAGAGTTTTGATGTATGCTCGAATAAAAAAACATTTATAACAACATAATTGTAGTTAACATAATTCACTTTACGTTAATTAAAGCAATTAAGCACATTGTTTTTCAAAATATTAGGTTGTTTGTTTTAATAATAGTCTAAATAGTCATTATCATCATCAAAGCCGCAATAGCCCCATAGTGGGCCAAGGCCGTCTGTCTACTGGCAGATTTCGTGACAGGAGATGTTTTCTTTTATACGGAGTAGGGTTGTCTACGCGCAACAGTCATATTAGACCGGGGCCTGCGGTTTAATTGTATTCTGAACCTCTACAAACATCCATGGTCCCGCTGGGACTCGAACCTAAACCTGTGGCACCGAGCTCCAGAGCTCTAGTTACTCGCTCATCAGGACCCAGTGTAAATAGTAGGTTAGTAGGTTGTTTTATTTTATTTAATACATGATTACTTATATTTGTTTTGAGTATTAAAAATGGAAAATGTGGTTGTCCTATAAAATCATAGAATGCAGTAATACAATACTGTTTATTTATCAATCATCTCATGTTTTACTCGGAGAGGTTGACGCTCCTGAAGGACAGATAAAGTGCTACTATTTTACTACTAGTGATTTACTACTGTGCCCAAACAGTAAGACCAATTATTTTTTTTCAAAACAAATTTATTTCATCTCCTTCAAAGTAATCCCCTCCAGACACAATGCACTTATGCCGACTTTTTTTCCAATCCTCAGTGCATGCTAGAAGGTCATTGTCATGGATGACCTTCAAATAGCGCGGCGATTCACGTAGAATCTCTTCAAACGCGCTCAAAACTGTGTCCCCGGAGTGGTCTTTGGAGTTTAGGGAATATCCAGAAGTAGTAACTTCGGAGAAAAACTATACAAACATTTCAAATTAATGTAAAAAAATATTATGGTAAAAACTGTTAATTTTTCAAAACATTAAATGAAACACATACCACCATGGTAAATCTATATCTTGTTGATTGACTTTTTTTATACCGTGATATCAGGTTTTACGAAGTATAACCACATACAATTCTTTGATGGATATGTATAGTTCATTGCGTTTTGAAAAGCATTTGTATGTCGTGCAAATTTACGAACAAGCATTTAAATGCAAGACGCTTTCACGTGCAGTCACAATCATCAACGAGTCTTTTCGTTTCTGAAAACAGTATCTGGATAGTCAATGTTTTTCTGAACACATACGTGTGTGTTCCATTGGAACTTTAAAACAATCGAAGAAAAATCAAAATAAAAATAAAAATCGAATCTTTTTTATTGATAAGAATACAGTAAAAAAGTAATTTATTCCAATTTTAATAGATGATAGACGCATATAGTTTTTAATCTATTTTACAAATACAAATACATTTTTTATTTTACTCAATGGCTTTGAAAAGTCCAATTCGAATTCATTTTGGTAACGTGCTCGGTTGTCATCCGAAAGAACTCTGATTCGAATCTGCCAGCAACGTAAGTTGAAGTGAAAGGACCATTGTTACAGCAAGTATAAGAATACTGTATCAAGTCAGGCTGTTTGGGGGTTGTTTTCAGCATTTTATCGTATACACAAATGGGGATAAATTTTCCTTCAAAATTCTCTTGTTACATTAACGTTGGTTAAATCTTCTTGGTGTATAGAAGTTACAAATTAATCTTCCCCTACCCCGTCAATGTACAAAAAAGTTGCCCTTGAAAAAATTGTACGAGCCTCCCATTGAAATTTAGGTAAAATATAAAATAAACAGGATTCAAAATATAACAAGTATGTGGGGATTTTTTATTTGAATTGAAAAATACATTTTAAAAACTAAGTATCTCTTCTTGGTTAATGATCCACTTTCAAATACGTAAACTATTTCATTGTTTATTACCCTATACATATACGAAATAGGAATATGAATGAACTTGATTCAAGTATAGTTAATTACGTGCATTGAATCCCTAGTTATGACCTGATTTTGGAATATTTACGTGAAAATGTGATATGATTATTTATTATGTTTATTATGATATGATAATGATATGATTATTTATTACGTTCATTATATCAGCATTATTTATTCTTTTATGATTATTTATTACCCCATATATACTTATACGAAAAAGGAATGAACTGATTCAATATTTAATTAAGCGCATTGAATCCCTAGATATGACTGGATTTTTGAGGGTTTTGAAATCATGTGTTATATATATTACTTTAATACAAAATATAAACCACAATACCAATACTATCAACACAGGAGCTTCGTCATTGACGGGAAGAGACTTATTTTATAAATAGTTTTTTTTATGTTTTTACTTCAATAAAAAATGGAATATAAATTATCGAATAATGCATTTTTGGCATTCAAAAGGAATAAGGATACCTGAAATGCACTTGATTCGTGATCTGATGATAATGAGTGCAGCTAGCGAGTAGGGAACTAAGGTTTGAATCCAATGAAGGTGTTCTTTACAGTTACTACTTTCAGAGACATGGAGAGCAATATGGCAACATGTTGAAACAGTTAGACTGCTTGAATGAGAGGTTTTCAAGGTTTCCTTTTATATGACACACAAATACTAGATGATACCCCTAAATGTCCTTCCGGAAGACAATGCCTTCTCTTCATCGCCTACTGGTGGGTTGCTTCTCATAATACATTCGTTCCTACCATTGTGCATCAGAAGAAATTGAGCCGAATTAGCCAACTTTGCAATTTGTCCCATCATGAAAAATAAGTTGCTGCATCTTCTCCATTATTATTTGCGGCCTGATAACCAATTGGCCTTTAGTACCACAGGTTTCAGGTTCAAACCCTGGCTGTGTCATCGATGTTGTTAGTAGTTCGGAATCAGAGCCTGAATGGCCACGTGACTGTCTCTCTGGCACTCGGTGGTCCAGGTTTCGGGTTTGACTCGGTCTCATATGACCGCAGAGCATCACATAGCCCAATCAGACTCTTCACCCACATCATTCCCAAACTGTATATTGATAACTCACCTCTAGCCACAATGATGGGGTGGGGTGTTGTAATAGTAGTAGTAGTTCGGAATCCGCGTTAAACTGTAGGTATCAGCCTAATTAGCCTAAAGTGTACACAAAATGGTAGGAGAACAACAAACCAAGCCATTATTATTGTCCTGCTGATTGATTTAAATAAGTAATTGCATTGCAAAAAAATTATGTAATTAAATATTAGATAATTAAAAACTTTTGCTTAATATAGCAATAAAATACGTTACTAATTGAACATTTTAATGTTAATTAAAATAATAAATTTTTAATTAAAAATAATTATTTTTAAAAAAATTTTTTAAAATAATTCTGCTTTAAAAACTAGACACTGGTCAGTTGGTTTTGAAGTGTGTTGAATTTAAATCAGTATTCCTTTAGAAGAAAAGCTCATAAAACCAATATTTGTGGCTTCCTTAAAATAAATAAATAATAAAAAAAACCTAAACTATTTGTATGCCATTTCTTATTTCTTAGTCAAGAACAGTTTTCTTATATTTTTTTTTTCTCGTGCAACATATACAGAAACCATTCATTCAATTGAGGATTTATGCAATCAGAATTTGATGTTTCTATGTAATCAATTCTATGCAGGTTTATGCAATCAGAATTTGATGCTTCGTTAAAAATAAATAAATAAAATCTAAATTATTTGTATGCCAATTCTTATTTCTCAGTCAAGATATTGGAAGAGTTTTCTTGCTTTTTATTTTCTTGCAACATTAACAGAAAACTTTCATTCAATTGAGGATTTATGCATTCAGAATTTAACACTTCTATGCAGGTTTATGCAATCAGAATTTGATACTTCCTTAAAAATAAATAATTAAATAAAAACCTAAATTATTTGTATGCCATTTCTTATTTCTTAGACAAGAATAGTGGAAGAGTTTTCTTGTTTTTTTTTCTCTCGTGCAACATAAACAGAAACCATTAATTCAATTGGGGATTTCCAGGTATACAATCCTCCCACTCGTTCCCATAAAGATAATGCAGACGTTTTGAAATGTCGCCGAATGGAATTTGCTAAATGTTATGTTTGGCTCCCAAATCCGAAAGGAAGTCAACTCAAGAAAGAAAGAATTCCTGGAAAGGCGTGTCTTCTGCTGTCAGCTTGAAAACTACATCTGGTACCACATAGAATGCGGTCTGGCCCATATGGTCTCTTTCCCATACATCTCCCAAAGATTCGCAAAAGATTTCTTTCGTCTTCATTGTGGATCCTCTTCTGGAAATCCATTACATTATGCATTTATCTTTCCCAAAATGGTATTGAGCGCCCGCTTCCTGGCTCATTCTGAAATGTCATTTAAGAGAAGTTGCCAGATGTTGCGAGATTGCCATAAGAGATTTCGCGCATGCCCTTTTTAGCCACATTGCGATACTTTTCGAAACGTCCCCGGGAAAGCAGAATTAAATGGTACTGAAATGTTGTCACGTAATTTTCCATAGTTAAAAAAAGAGGATATTCTCTTGAGTGGGTGTCTGCTTGTTGTCTTTTTATCTTAAAAATTCAGCACCCAGAAGTTTATTTTTTGTATAGCATGTAATGAAAAACATGAAAAAAGTTTTATTTTTCAATTCATTAATTAAATGAATATCATCATTTTTTTCAATTCCTTCTATTAGCTCACACTCTCCCTATATATATCTTGTTCAAATTTTCAATCGTTCATAAAATACTTTTTATTCATTCACTCGAGTTCAAATACATTTTTTTAACTTGTAGTGGAAGACACTGGATGTTAATACAGTTAATTCAAATATTAATTCGTTAATTAAATTTAAAATAATTTTAGATTTTTTTAGATGTAAGTTGCATGTATCTAACAATAGATGGCGCCAGATGTAAGAGGAAAATTTCAAATTTATTAGTAAAGAACTTTTCTGCAATATAGTGAAAAAAAAGTAGGAATTGGCTTAAATTTTTTTTTTATGTATTACTTGTTTTAGTGCAACATAAACAGAAATCTTACATTCAATTGAGGATTTATGCAATCAGAATTTGATGCCTTTATACAATCAGAACTTGATACTTCTATGCAATCAGAATTTGATACTTCTATGCAATCAATTCTATGCAGGTTTATAGTTTTACTTCCTTAAAAATAAATAAAAAAAACCTAAATTATTTATATGAAGGTCCTTATGTCTCAGTCAAGACAGAGGGAGAGTATTCTTGCTTTCTTTTTTCTCTCAAGCAACATAAACAGAAACCATACATTCAATTGAGGATTACTAGGTATGCAATCCTCCCACTCGTTCCCATAAAGATAATGCAGACGTTTTGAAATGTCACCGAATGGAATTTGCTAAATGTTATGTTTGGCTCCCAAATCCGAAAGGAAGTCAACTCAAGAAGGAAAGAATTCCCGGAAAGGCGTGTCTTCTGCTGTCAGCTTGAAAACTACATCTGGTACCCTAGAATGCGGTCTGGCCCATATGGTCTCGTTCCCATACATCTCCAAAGATTCACAAAAGCTTTCTTTCGTCTTCATTGTGGATCCTCTTCTGGAAATCCATTACATTATGCATTTATCTTTCCCCAAATGGTATTGAGAGCCTGCTTTCCCTGCTCATTCTGAAATGTCATTTAAGAGAAGTTGCCAGATGTTGCGAGATTGCCATAAGAGGTTTCGCGCATGCCCTTTTTAGCCACATTGCGATACTTTTCGAAACGTCCCCAGGAAAGCCCGAATTAAAGGGTACTGAAATGTTGTCACGTAATTTCTTATAAATAACAAAAGAAGATATTCTCTTGCGTGGGTGTCTGTGTTTATATTTTAAAAATTCAGGAACCAAAAGCCTAATTTTTTTTTCTCTGAAACCATAATACTTTTTGTATAGCATGTAACGAAAAACATGGAAAAAATATTATTTTTTAATTTATTAATTAAATGAAAATCATCCTTTTTTTATTGTAAGTATAACTGTGATAACGGTTAATGCTATTGTATAACTGTAATTAACTGTACTTTATTGTATAATCCATTAGTGCAAAATTATTTGTTGACAATACTGTTAGAGGGGCCTGAATGGGCGAGTGTCTAGCGCTCTGGCGCTCGGTAGCACAGGTTTCGGGTTCGAGTCCCGGCAAGACCATGGATGTTTATAGTGGTTCGGAATCCACTTTAAACCGTAGGTCCCGGTCTAATAAGAGCGTTGCGGAGGCATTGTTACTCCGCGTCCGTGGCTTATCTTCTAGCTACACGCACCTCCTGAGTAGTGCTAAGTGAGTAACGTCGGTGCAGCGATTACCTTCAGGTATACAAGACAACTGTCTAAGTTTTTGCCAGCTGCATTAAAAAAAACGCAAAATAAAACGATAATATTTGTTCGGTATTCCCAATACACAAAATCAAAAAAATTCAAACGTAAAATATATTTATTTTGTGTGATCCTATAATGGCAAAACAGTTAGATTTGTAATTTCTAAATTCGTTATATTGTACCATAATACCTATTCTGAAATGTAATTTAAGAGAAGTTGCCACATGTTGCGAGGATACAAGATTGCCATGAGAGGTTTCGCGCATGCCCTTTTCAGCCACATTGTGATACTTTTCGAAACGTCCCAGAAAAGCCCGAATTAAATGGTACTGAAATGTTGTCACGTAATTTCTATAAATAACAAAAGGAGACATTCACTTGCGTGGGTGTCTGCTTGTTGTCTTTTTATCTTAAAAATTCAGCTCCCAGGAGTACAATTTTTTCTTACTCTAAAATCATTATATATTTTTTTGTATAGCAAGTAATGAAAAACATGAAAAAATTATTATTTTTCAATTCATTAATTAAATGAAAATCATTGTTTTTTTATTGTATAATTTAATTAACTGCATTTTATTGTATAATCATTTAGTTCAAAATCCTTTGCTGACAATAATGCTTCATTAATATTCCCCAACACAAAAAATCGAAATTATTCAAATGGTAAATAAAATTATCTTCTATGGTCCTACGTAAATCCTTACTCACATCGTTGGGGTTATTATATAACTGTAATTAACTACACTTTATTGTATAATCTTTTAGTTCAAAATCCTTTGCTGACAATAATATTTGCCTAATATTCCCAATGACATAAAATCGAAATAATTCAAACGTTAAATGAACTTATGCTGTGTGTTCCTACAATGACAAAACCGTTAGATTTGTAATCTTGTAACCCTACGCACTGCAAGAGTGTCCCCTGTGGCGTTCAAGAGATATGGTCAATAGGTCTCGAGACTCTCAACCGAAAGGAAGTACAGCGCGTCCTGCACGCCCGCTGAGAAACGTTTAGTTTAACGTACACTTATGTATATTACGAAAAGTCCACCATCAAAATTGGGCAGGTGGATTTAGTTCTTGTGGGCATGACACAGATCTACTTATCAAGAAATTAAAAAAAAAAGTAAAATAGAAGAAAGGCCGAGTGAGTGGCGTTTGGTTTTGAGGCCATGAATGTTTGTAGTGGTTTGGAATCCACTTTAAACAGTAATTATCGGTCTAATACGACTGTAGAGCGTCGGGCTGACAACCCTACCCGTAAAAAAGAAAACATCTCCTTTCTCGAAATATGCCAGTAGTCAAACGGCCTTGGCCCACCATGCGGCTATTGCGCCAATGAAGAAGAAGTATATAGAAGAGTAGCAAGAATTAAATAATTAAAAGAAAATAAATTAATTAAGAAAAAAAAAAAAAAGAAGAAATAAAATAAAACTTTTAAAATGGAAAAAGTGTTGTGATAAAAGTTAAAATTAATTGGGTGTACATGCTGCTGGATGGTAGAGACTCCAGATGACTACGTCTAGTAATATAAACCTCTAACGAAAACGCAAAAGTGCATTTTAATCAGGAAGAATGAACTTAGGCAGACTTGAATGAGCAAATGCGCATGTGTAGAAATAATTTCCAGGATGAAGGATAAGCCTTGCGGATTAGTGAAGGAATTTCAGTGAGTTTCAAAGTATTGTGGCAGTTTTAGAGGTAATCAACCCACCAACCAGTGACGAAAGAAGAGCATGACCTTAAGAAAAGACTTTTAAGATAATCACCTTTCATTTATCATATGTAACGAAATTCTGAAAACTACCATCGCCAAATTGACTATCGATGCGAGACACTTGTATAATCTCAATACCGTCCGCTGGTGTCTGAAAGAATGGATGTCGCCAGTGGAATCAACCTTTCTGAGCTCTGATATTGTACATTACTATTCCAGCACAAATAGAAAGACGATTTGGTACTTACGTATTAACGATACCTTGGCGACAGACTTGGCGGTTTTTAAGTGTCGCCAATCTAACAGTCTAATATAAAACTGAATAATAAAAACCGCCAAATCTGTAGCTGCGGTTGGCGCGTGTGCTCTTTATTGCCGCAACTGTCGCCAAGGTATCGTTAATATGTAAGTACCGACGATTTATTTGTATAAATTAAATAAATGTTTTTTGAAGGTATTGTAGAATTTAATACTTATATATTATTATATATATTAGCAGGATATATATTATCAGGAACCTGATGGCCAAATGCCAAGGGCTCTGGCGTTCTATGCCATAAGTTTCGAGTTCGAGTCCCGGCGATGTCACGGATGTTTGTAGTGGTTCGGAATCCACTTTAAACCGTAGGTCCTGATCTAATAATATGCCTTGAAGGTGTAGGGATGACAATACTACCACGTAAAAAAGAAAACATCTCCTGTCTCGAAATCTGCCAATAGATGGACGGCCTTGGTCCGACATGAGGATGTTGTGCCAATGATGAAGAAAAAATTTTTGGGGCCTGATGGCCGAATGACTAGCATTCAGGTACTTGTCCCTGCGGTGCCACGGATATTTGTAGTGGTTCGGAATCCACTTTAAACCGTAGGTTCCATTCTAATATGACAGCTGGGCGTAGGGTTGACAACCCTACTCCCTAAAAAGAAAACATCTCCTTTCCTGAAAACTGTTAGTAGACGGAAAGTCTTGGCCCACCAGTGGGCTATTGCACCAATGATTAAGATGATATATTATCCAACATACCCTTTTGGATCATAAGCAGGGCAAAGAAATTACATTAAATACAATAGTTTGCTTTCTTTACATGCTAACAGCTTTGTTTTTCATTTTCAAAACTGTTCTACATTTATTTCCGCAAGCTCTTATTTATTTTTTTATTTTTTTTCTTTAATTATATGTTGTGCTTTATAGGGTACATTGTTTTGAATTGAGAAAGCAATAAAGAATATCGGTCATTTGCGCACCGAAAAGTAGGTTTATTATTTATGTTAAGGGCAATGAACGTAAACAAGTTTCTTATGAAAACAAGTCTCTTTAAATTATACGAATGCTTACAAAAAAACTATGCATGTGATATATGTAACAGATGTTTAAGGTATATTAAAAATGAATGGGATTTACTAATGAAAGTAAAAGAAACAAAAATAGGATATACAGATAAAATACAAAACTTTTTGAAAACATTGTAATACATTGATTCAAAAAGAAAGAAAGAAAAAAAATCTAAAATAATTATATTATAAACGAATTAGAGAAATCTAACTTAGTATTTTAACATTTTCTTTTAAAAACTTCTAATAAAAGACAAGCTTTCGTTATTATTGTTGGTTTTTTAACGGCATTTCATACTTACTTCGTAATTTGATTATAAACATCATAGCTGCTCTATTTCCTTAAAATTATTTTCACAAAAAATAACAACCAGTCATTTAAAAAAAAAAGATGGAAAATAAATTAGTTTAAAAGTTGATAATACTCGTATTTCTCAGCAGAAATTTTTTTTTTATTAAAAAAATTTTTTTTTCGTATCCCACTTGGTAGACAGCAACATCTAGACCAAGTCCAAGAATCCATCTGGTCTCATAAAAGGAAAGGGAGGGGCAGCTTCTGTTATGAGGGAGAACCCGTATGTAGAAGTCTGACTTGGTTCCGTGACTCTGAAGAAGGAAGGCAGTGTCTATCGGGAGGACTTTTAGGGGGGACCTACCCAGCATTTGCATATTGTATGGGAGAAAACCCAGAAAACTTCCACCAGATAGTCTGTCTCACGAGGCAAGATACTGAGCATCCCAAACGCCATAGAGAAAAACCGCCAGTGGATAGAACCTACTCCCTAATGTTCACCTGCAGCGCATGTTGCCCCTGAGACACGAGTCGGGCTTTAAAAAAACTTCCTTTACAAGAATAAGTAATTAATAAATATAAAAAAAAAGTCAAAAAGTAATTTATTTTATAATGAGAATAACATTTTCCATTAAATAAATCACTAGATAGATTTCACCATTTAAACAGAAAATAAATAAAAAAAATATTAAAAAAAAATAATAAAATAAAATAAAAAAAAGATTTAAAAAAAAAAAAAAAAAAAAAAAAAAAAAAATCAATTTTTTCGTGGGTGATTTGGTAAGATAATTTCATATTATAAGTTAGAAAGTAATTATGAATTTGGTTAAAAAACAGATTATTCGTTCATTTTTTTCATCTATTTTCAAGAAGTTTCGTTTATTTATTTTCTTTCATTTAATTACATATTAAACATTTTAATTTGTTTCATTGAAAATTCATCAGTATGTCTTGTCATAATGTCTTTGGAAGAATAAATTACCAGTTTGGAATTATGTCAACATTTAACTGCACAATTTAACATTTTAGTTTAAAGGGGTTTTAATTTAAGAAATTGATTATTTTTAACTAAAAATATTTAGATTTTCATACATTCATATGGATGAAAATTAATCAACTGTAAACAGCTTCAGTTGCAAGTAAAGCGTGAAAAGCCTTGTCTTACTAATTTTTATATTATGGTTAAACAAAGAAGGTTTACAAACCAAACTTCTCCTCATTTGCTGTTCGTGCGGAAGAAAACCCTCAAAACTCCCTCCATGCACCCTGATTACTGAGGCAATATGCTTACACACTGTTGGAATTAAGATCAAGGCTGCTCGCTTCCGAAAACAGTGACTGCAATGGACGCTACTAAGGAATTCGAACTGGATTCTTCCTGAATGCTTGGTATACAAGTTACCAGAATGTCACGAATGGAACTTATAACAACACAAATTTGACATTTTTGTCGAATTTTATATCGTTTATTAATAAGAACGATTTTCATTATTTTAAGCATATTAAGTTTTTTAATTATGAAAATGTGATTTTCCTTTTTAAGAACCGATGAATAAAGAAGTTATACATAACTTGGCCTATATAACGATACTAAATTATAACAATAGTAAACGATACTAAATTATAATATTTTAATGATACTAAATTATAACTAATTATTAACCTAAATTACTTTTATTTGTTGCCCATATTATGTGTTTTTAAGTATTTTTTGTTCATAATAATAATATTAATGATAAATAAAATGAAACTTAAAAATGCTTCAAATTTATTTTAAAAAATTATTATTTTTTCAGTATTTTTTTCCTGTCGAATGGCAATGAACTTTCAATCAGCAAACTATTTAAAATATATATTCCATAAAAAGATTTTTTTTTTTTGATAAAATGACTAATTGGATAAAACATTGGCTTTTAGTACCAAATGCTTCAGGTTCGAATCCTGCTCATGCCATGGATATTTGTTAATGGTTCAAAATCCACATTAAACTGTAGTTTTTTAAGTAGGCCTTGCTTATAATAATAATATTAATAATAAATAAGATGGAAGCTAAAAATGCTTCAAATTTATCAAAAAAAAAAAAAAAAAAAAAAAATTATTTTAATAGTATTTTTTTCGCGTTGAATGGCAGTGAACTTTTAATCAACAAACGATTTAAAATTCCATAAAAAGGGATTTTTTTGTTTTTAATGAAATCTCCATCTATAAAAAAAAAAAAAAAAAATCAATTTTTGATCAAATCTCCTCAAAGAAAGAGCGAATTGATGCCCATTTGGTTAGTGCTCTGGCCTTTGGTACCCCAAGTTTCAAAGCTTCTTCGAAGCCCCAAGCCTCGTGCCGGTTGGAATGGATGTTTGTTAGTGGTTCAGTATCCTCGTTAAAGACTAATTAGCCTAAAATGTGTGAAAAATGACCGTAGGGCGACAAATCAAACCTTCCTCAAAGAAAAAAAGAAAACAGATGTCAACTTACCCCCCTCACTTTCTCATACGAGCTGTCACTCCTTGGTCCGGACTTCATGGTTACCAATCACAAACTGACACTTCTACAACAACCAGAACCGAATTCGAAACCGAAGAAAAGTGCGCGCGCACCTTTTTTTGGCTAGTAGGTCACTGTTATGGTGGCAATGCTTCCCATGGTTCCGGTCGGATCCAGTTTCCATATCGAGGGCACATTAATGGGCAAGCCCTCTTTAATGGGTACAGCGAAATGATTTCGCTTATGACTTCCCATCGTTTCGACCAAAAGACCTCCAATGTTCGGCTGGTTTTCTGCATGGTGGAACTAATCTGTTGTTTGCATGGAAGTAATTTCTATTGCCTTTTTCGAATTTCCTTTCTGTCTTTCTTTTTTTTTTTCTATTTCGTTCTTTCGATTAAAGTAATGTACAAAATTATTTTTAAAATGAGTTTTTTTTGTTGCCTTTTGGTTTTGTAATCAAAGTGAAGTTGTTTTTTTAAGTTCAGTCAAGGGAAAGGAAATAAAGAAAATTAAGGCTACCGGTGATATGCAAAATGGCGCATGGCAAAAATGGCATTGAAGAGGTGGAATATTACAAAATGATTAGGAAACCACTAATGAGTGATATTTTTCGTTATAAAGCAATTGGATTATTATATTTCTAACATTGAAATTCGATTTAATAAGTGATTAAATGCTTTTAACAGTTTTTTTAGTTGTTAACCTTGTTTTACAAGGGGATTAAAAAAAGGATAATAATAATCTTATAGTTTACATTTCTAGGAAATGTTCATAGTAAAATTAATTTCATTTTCTCATGAAATTCAATACACGTGGAAAAATATATCACAATAATAAAGTTCTGTAATTATTCGGCGTTTTATCTTATTAGATTTGTGGTTTGAATTTAATGACCTACATCAATCATTAAAAATAATTTTAATCAAAACTTAAATCCTTACACTTATTTTGTCACGAAGCAGGTTTAAAATATGAAATAAAAATATATCTTTCTTCTTCTTTTTATAAGATCGCCCCACTCCCACACAAAAAAAATTCATATCTTAACAATACAGAAAATCAAAGTGGGAAAAAAGTCAATGGCATACATTTTGGACCATTATGACATCAGAAACATTTAAGCATGATTACTATAATCGTAATTTAAGTATGATTACTACTATCGTAATTTAACCATGGTAACTGTACTCGTAATTTAAGCATGATTACTGTACTCGTAATTTAAGCATGATTACTCTAATGACGCAATAAAAGCATATCTTTTCTTACAACAGACAGATTTTTATAAGATCTCCCACATTTCTAAAATGAAATTTCATTTAGAAAAAAAAATTCATACCTTTAAAATACTAGAAATCAAAGTGGAAAAAAGTCAATGAAATACCTTTTGTACCAATGACCTCAGAAGCATATCAGCATGATTACTGTACTCGTAATTTAAGCATGGTTACTGTACTCGTAATTTAAGCATGGTTACTGTACTCGTAATTTAAGCATGATTACTATAAATGTATTTTAAGCATGATTACTATAAATGTATTTTAAGCATGATTACTATAAATGTATTTTAAGCATGATTATTGTACTCGTAATTTAAGCATGATTATTATAAATGTATTTTAAGCATGATTACTATAAATGTATTTTAAGCATGATTACTATAAATGTATTTTAAGCATGATTACTATAAATGTATTTTAAGCATGATTACTATAAATGTATTTTAAGCATGATTACTATAAACGTATTTTAAGCATGATTACTATAAATGTATTTTAAGCATGATTATTGTACTCGTAATTTAAGCATGATTATTATAAATGTATTTTAAGCATGATTACTATAAATGTATTTTAAGCATGATTACTATAAATGTATTTTAAGCATGATTACTATAAACGTATTTTAAGCATGATTACTATAAATGTATTTTAAGCATGATTACTATAAATGTATTTTAAGCATGATTACTATAAATGTATTTTAAGCATGATTACTATAAACGTATTTTAAGCATGATTACTATAAATGTATTTTAAGCACGATTACTATAAATGTATTTTAAGCATGATTACTATAAATGTATTTTAAGCATGATTACTATAAATGTATTTTAAGCATGATTACTATAAATGTATTTTAAGCATGATTACTATAAATGTATTTTAAGCATGATTATTGTACTCGTAATTTAAGCATGATTATTATAAATGTATTTTAAGCATGATTACTATAAATGTATTTTAAGCATGATTACTATAAATGTATTTTAAGCATGATTACTATAAATGTATTTTAAGCATGATTACTATAAATGTATTTTAAGCATGATTACTATAAATGTATTTTAAGCATGATTACTATAAATGTATTTTAAGCATGATTACTATAAATGTATTTTAAGCATGATTACTATAAATGTATTTTAAGCATGATTACTATAAATGTATTTTAAGCATGATTACTATAAATGTATTTTAAGCATGATTACTATAAACGTATTTTAAGCATGATTACTATAAATGTATTTTAAGCATGATTATTGTACTCGTAATTTAAGCATGATTATTATAAATGTATTTTAAGCATGATTACTATAAATGTATTTTAAGCATGATTACTATAAATGTATTTTAAGCATGATTACTATAAATGTATTTTAAGCATGATTACTATAAATGTATTTTAAGCATGATTACTATAAACGTATTTTAAGCATGATTATTTTAAGCATGATTACTATAAATGTATTTTAAGCATGATTACTATAAATGTATTTTAAGCATGATTACTATAAATGTATTTTAAGCATGATTTTACTATAAATGTATTTTAAGCATGATTACTATAAATGTATTTTAAGCATGATTACTATAAATGTATTTTAAGCATGATTACTATAAATGTATTTTAAGCATGATTACTATAAATGTATGATTTTTAAAAAGCATGATTACTATAAATGTATTTTAAGCATGATTACTATAAATGTATTTTAAGCATGATTACTATAAATGTATTTTAAGCATGATTACTATAAATGTATTTTAAGCATGATTACTATAAATGTATTTTAAGCATGATTATTGTACTCGTAATTTAAGCATGATTATTATAAATGTATTTTAAGCATGATTACTATAAATGTATTTTAAGCATGATTACTATAAATGTATTTTAAGCATGATTACTATAAATGTATTTTAAGCATGATTACTATAAATGTATTTTAAGCATGATTACTATGTATTTTAAGCATGATTACTATAAATGTATTTTAAGCATGATTACTATAAATGTATTTTAAGCATGATTACTATAAATGTATTTTAAGCATGATTACTATAAATGTATTTTAAGCATGATTACTATAAATGTATTTTAAGCATGATTATTGTACTCGTAATTTAAGCATGATTATTATAAATGTATTTTAAGCATGATTACTATAAATGTATTTTAATTATGATTACTATAAATGTATTTTAAGCATGATTACTATAAATGTATTTTAAGCATGATTACTATAAATGTATTCCAAGCATGATTACTATAAATGTATTTTAAGCATGATTACTATAGTGACACAATAAAAACATATCTTTCCTTACTACAAACAGATTTTTAATAGATCTCCCATATTTCTAAAATGAAATTTCATTTAGAAAAAGGAATTTCATAACTTAAAAATACTTGAAATCAAAGTGGGAAAAAGTCAATGACACGCGTTTTGTACCACTGTGATATCAGAAGCATTTAGAGCACGATCACTATAATCGTCATATAAACATGATTACTATTGTGACAGATTTTTATAAGTTCTGCCATATTTCAAAAATGAAATTTCATTAAAAGAAATTTCATGTCTTAACAATACAGGAAATCAAAATTGAAAAAAGTCAATGACAAACATTTTCTACCACTATGACGTCAGAGATATTTAAACATGATTATTATAGTGACGCAATAAATTTTGAATACTGACATTTCACCCATATTGGCTTTGATTGTTCTGTGCTAAACTACTAGATTTAAGAAATTTTATTTTAAATTATCCAATATTATTTTTTATTGCTGCAAATATAAAAATTTTATGTACATTCTTTTCCAATTAATTTTTTCTTGAAGTTTTTACTTTTTATATTGATTTAACGACGACGACGACGATTTGTAGGTTGACGGAGCTCCTTGGTATGGGTAACCGCTAACTCCTTCTTTGCATATGAGAGGGAAGTTACTTTAGCTTTAAGCCCATTGCATTAAAAATAAAACAATTAAAATAGAGGTAATAATATATGGAGAGGAGAAGTTTTTTTCTTCTTTTCAATAAAGTATTTAATAATTATTAATTATAATTTAAAAAATTAAAATAATAAAGTAAAAAGATTATTTTGAAGAATTTATATTGATTTAAAATTTCTGTTTTAGATAAAATATTTTATTGACTATTATTATATAGTGGTACTATTATTATATAGTCGTAAATTCCTGTATTATTAATATTTATTGACTATTTTTACTATTTTGCTTATATTAAAGAAGCCCTTTTTTTAAAAAACGAATTACATACAGGAATTTAAAATGTGCTTGAAATCGTTAATGCACTCTGAATTTAATACATCATAGGAAATAATTATAATTATGGAAATAATTATATTTGCAAAAGAGTTAATGAGGGCAAAAAGGAAGTTCATTTCAAAATATTTCTAGATATGGTTAGTACAAATTATGATCGGATATGGGCGTATTCTCCTTGAAAGAAGTAATGGAGTTATTGAAATTCTAAAAATGTGAATGTGCATGATGAAATGAAAATGTGCAACTTTGAAACTGTCACGAAAGTAGTATTTTTAAGTTCCAAAAAATGGGGAGCATAAGGTAAATAAGATTATTGAAAAGCTAGAATTGAGTGGAGATGCTGACATAAACATATCATTTATTTTCTACAACGTAAAGCCTAAACTACAACTAACCAACTTGTATTTTTTTAAAAAGATACAACACTCTACGATTGCTACCTATCTTGAATAAAGTTTATTAAAAAAATTTTCTTTTTCTCTTCTCACGCAGTCCGCTATAAAGTCCAAGTGGATGGTGGATTATTTTTCAATTCCTTCTATTAGCTCACACTCTCCTTATATATATCTTGTTCAAATGTTCAATCGTTAATAAAATAATTGGTGATAGACCATGGGCTGAGGAAGTGTCCACTCCATGGAGAAGTCAGGAAGGTGACGGATTTTCTTAAAGGGAGGTTTTTTGGAGAAGGAAGACAGTTCAGCGACGAGTAGACAGGAAGTGTTGTTTTTACTCTCTTCTCCAATAAGAAGTGAGGGAAGCTGACACTCTCCCCCTTGACGGATTTTCTTAAAGGAAAGTTTTTTGGAGAAGGAGGGAGACAGTTGCGCGACGAACGGCAAAGAGTGTTGCTTTTCTCTTTTCTCTGAAGTGACTGAACAGGTCGAAGATTCCGCCTGTTTACAAAGTTATTCCCTTGTGATTTTGTGTATCACGCCGTGTGTTGATTAATGCCTGCATCAGACTTGGTGCATTAGATTTGTCGTTGACTCGAGAACTCTGAAAATCTTCGTCTTTGGAGTGAACTGCGCTTGTGAATCAAATTATTAACTTTAATTTTCATTTTTTTGCAATTAATAATTTGAAATAACCTTTTATGTCTATATATAATGTTTGCAAATAAAAATTAAGTATTCCCTTGTACCTGAAAGTTGCCGTGGCCCTGTACTTGAAGCTGTTATAAGTCTAGTATAGGCCTTGATGTTGCAATATATATATACTTGCAGAAAGAATTGGACAGATTACATAAAAAGGGTATTCTTACTTAAAAAAAATCATTATTCTATAAGATCAGTTTATATTTAATCAGATTGCATTATCTTAACCAACGGCCTTCTTCTTTTTTTAGTTGACATCAACAATGAATGGGAAATTTTTTTTTTTTTTTGGAATCCCAACAGGGAATGAAATTACGTTGATTCCAAAGTTGTTGGAAATCTCAGCGAGGGGTTTGCAAGCACCTTTAAAACAGTTTGTCGACCTCCTTTCGAGATTCGCAAATAGGGCCCGAGATAAGATTCGACTTCCTCCAAGAAGCTCTCAGGATCTTTAAGGAGTCAAATATTTGCATTGGCAAGAGATAACGCGACTCACTCCACTCGGTTGAAGGCGACTAGAATAAATATAGGCATTTCGATAGTGCGATAATCGTTTGGAACGGACGACAGGAAGTTGTGCAGTGAATTGATAGGGTTAAGTAGTTCAACTTTACACTTTTTGCATTAATACAGCCACTACCCGAATTCGCCAATGACACAGAATCTGTCTGACGGAAGATTCTCTATCATTGACGAACGGCTTTTGACACTTGGGTTCTGTTCATAAATGTTCTCCTGTTAACAGCAGAAAATTTTTGTTTCTTTTTTTTTCTATTTTTGTCTCTTAAGCGTGGAAGTTTAATACACGCTTGTAAACATTCGTCATATTTTTGTTTTAGTTATTGCTAGTAATTTTCTAATTGAACATCTGAGAAATTTGAAATGATTTTTTTTTTTGTTATTAATCAAATAGAAATAGTTTTAATTCTTGTTTAAAAAGTAATTTGGATTTACGTGTTCAAGAAAATGAATTTTTTTTTAAAATTTAAATAAATAAATTATTTTTAAAACTTAAAAAATAATAATAATAAAATTTTTTTAAATAAATAATAATTTATGAAATTAAAATAAACAATTTTTAATAATATAAATAAATAAATTTTAATTAATTTTTTTGCCTGAAATGTGCATAAAATGATCGTGGAGTGACAAACCAAACTCCCAATTATTGAATGAGGGACTCAATCTGAATGCTAATGTGAGACGCTGGCTTATAATGACACATATGCCAAGTCTTCTCATTCTTTAAAACAATAACTGCAACGCACGTTAGCGGAGGATTTGCGTCCTTCTGTAAGCTTGTATTACTACTGAGACATAAGCCAGGTACCTGAATAAATTCAGTGACAGTTATTGTTGTTGGAAGAAAACTTCTCGATTATTAGCAGTTAAGATTTTTGTTTAACGCTATAAATTCAAAAATTGTTGACCTTTCATAAGACATTTTTCTTCTTCACTGGCGTAACAGCCCCTTGGTGAGCCAAGGCTGTTTGCCTACTGACAGATTTCGAGAGAAGAGATGTTTTTCTTTTTATGGAATAGTGTTGTCAGCCTTACGCCCAATGCTCTACAGTATTATTAGACCGAGAACCACTGTTTAAAATGGATTCCGAACTACTACAAACATCCATGGCACCACCGGGACTCGAACCCAAAACACGTGGCACCGAGTTCCAGATTCATAAGACCTTTATAGTAAATTAATAAAAACGTTGGCACCTTTTTTTTGGCAAATGATTCAATGATTAAGCTAACATGGTTTAAAATTTTGTAAATAAAATTTTGATAAAAAAATTCATGAAATTCACTTTTTAGCCACCATAATTCTAAATTTTGGTATATACATCACAAATTCTCAATTTTTTCTTTTCCTATTAAATAAAGAGAAAACCCATATCATTAGACAGTTTCGTAGCTTTGGATTTATCCGAAACAAATTGTTTTCATTGTTATTTCGATTGTTATCTGTGCATCTCGTGGCCCCGGACATTCATCACTGTCAGGTTGTCCGGTAGATTCCGGGAATCGATCGATCCGGGTTTACCTTCCCAGAAGCAGCAATAAATCAAACGCCTCCTTTTCCAGAACCACACTTTCAACAAAAAAGCCTTCTTGTCAAAATACTTTTTTCTTTTTCTTTTTTCTTTTTTCTTTCGTCTTACACGATTTGATTGCCTATCCCTTTCTGGGATTTCTTTACTTTTATGTGTCCTTAATATAACTGTGATGATTTTTAGACAAAAAAATAATCTTATTTTAGGATTGTGCACATGAATGAAATTATGTAATCGAAAATAATTAAAGTAGGAATATCAGTATTTGGGAAGGATAATCGAATGTTTTTCCAATTAAATGTAATATTTGTAAATTAAAAATTTCATATTTCTATTGACTGATGACAGAGTGCCTAGAGCTCTGGATATCGGTCCAGACGGTGCCATGGATATTTGTAGTGGTTCAGAATCCACTTTAAACCGTTGGTTGTTGTCGTATCGGAGGAGCACCCATAAGTAGAAGTCTGACTTCTGTCAGAGAAGAAGGAGGGCAATGCCTTCCGGGAAGACTTTTAGGGGTAACTATACCCCTCATTTGCGTATCGTATGGAATAAAACCCGGAAGACTCCCACCAGGTAGTCCGACTCATGAGGCAAGAGGCTGAACATCCCAAACGTCATCGAGTGTCCTCGATTTTTTAAAACAGTGTCTACAACAAAGTCGCCAGGGGATTGAACCTCCGCCCTAATGCTCAACAGCGGCACATGTTGTCATTGACCCATGAATCAGGCAATGATTATGAAGTTCATAAAAGGTAGCTCATAAATTTTTAATGTTAAACAATATAAAGAATTTTGCATAGTTCCATACAATGGTACCACAATTCATATTTTTGGTCTTTTAACATCGAACACGGAGCAGAAATCAAACTTCTACCCACGGATGCTCCATCAAAACAGAAGCTGCCTCCCCCACTTTTCACGTGCCTCCTTCCATGAGGGAGGACAACAACAACTTGATAATCATTTAAATAATGCCATTCTCAAACTTCCACACATTCTCATTTATAGATAAACAAAACACAAATGACTTGGTTTGGTTTGTCACTCTACTGTCATTTTTTAACACTCTGGGGCTAGTTACACCGGGACTTATAATTTTGGTTTCAAACCACTCGCTACACCACATCACTGAGTCATCTTTTGTCAGAATACTGATTTTCTGACGTTCTAATTACCGGGTCTTAGGGATTCCGAACCCTCACAAAGTTTACTGCCAGGATTCGAACTTGAAACCTGTGGTACCAACAAACATCAATTGCCATCAGGCCCCCATTGATTTGTTGTTTAATTTGGTTTGTCGCTCTACTGTCATTTTGTGCACACTTTAGGCTAATTAGACCGGGATCTATAATTTAAAGATACCAAACCATTAACAAGCATCCATGCCACAGCCAGGATTCGAATCTGAAGCATGTGGTATCAAAAGAGCGCCAGCCAATTGACCATCAGGCCGCAAGTTAAAACGAACAGATATATTCGTTTGTTGAACATTTCATTTAATATGCAGTCAAAAAAATCAATGTCAGCTTAGTTTGCTTTACGCTATTGACCTAAACGATCGTCCCAGTAGTGCGATTTCAGCCTTAACCGTAATAAACTTGTTGGAAGTCAATTTTACATCCGATTCAACCATTACGGTTGCCGTTAATGCATGCCTGCACACGAGAAGCGCTCTTTTTATTGATCAGAAGCATTCATCAAAAGTCGGATCACGAATTGTGTCACGTGTATTGATTCAGGTGGTTAACTTTTTTTTCTTTTCTCTTCTTCTCTCAAAGACTCTTCTCATTTTACGTGAATAGTTTTTTAATGGAAAATGTTACTTTTTTACCGAAAGAAATTTTAAACCGGTTTTACAACGAAAATGAATTTTTATGAAATGTCAGTTCTTATCATTTCAGATTTTTTATTTTTCATTACTAAAGGAATTAGTGTAAATCGTTTTGCATGTGGAATCTTAAAACTCTATTTTTTAAGTAAAAAACGAAACAAAAACCATTAGCTTTTTTAAAGAATATTGAAATGTGGTATTCATTTTTATACAATAAATAACAAGAATTTTTTTTTCAATTCGAAATTAATTAAATTAAATTAAAATTTTAATATTAAATTAAATTAATTAATTTAATATTAAAATATATTAAAATTTTAAAACTAAATTCTTTATTGGCGCCCCACCCTCAGCGGCCTGATGGGCAATTGGCTATCGCTCTGGACTTTGGTCCCACAGGCTTCAGGTTCGACTCCAGAAGGTGGCAAGGATGTTTTTGTTAGTGGTTCGGAATCCACGTTAAGCTGTAGGTCCCGGTCTAATTAGTTTAAAGTGTTCACAAAATGACCGTAGAGCAACAAACAAGCAATAGCCCCATGGTGGGCCAAGACCGTCTGCTTACTGGCAGATTTCGAGACAGAAGATTTTTTTTTTTATGGGGTACGATTGTCAGTACTACAAAATGCTCTACTACAAAATGCTCACTACACATAGTGAAATAAAAATGTATTGTTATTTTTTTTTCTAATTCACCTGGCAAACACTTACACAATTGTCTCTGATGCCTTAAAGCAAGAGCTGCACCGACGTTGCTCACTTAGCATTATCCAGGTGTGTGTAGCTGGAAGATAAGTTACGGAAGCGGAGTAACTATACCCCCGCAACGCTCTACGATCCTGTTAGAACGGGTCCTACTGTTTTAAGTGGATTCTGAACCATTATAAACATCCATGGCACCCGTGGGGCTCGAATTCAAAGCCGAGCACCAGAGCGCTACTCATTTGGCCATCAGGCGCCTTTTTTAAGCATCAACACTTTATAAAAAAAATTTCACTGGAAATTTTTTTAAATTTAATTTTTGAAAGACATAAAAAAAATAAAGTTAAACATTTTACAAAACATTAGTTGTAATTTTAATGCTGACATTAAAAAAGAAATTTCCTACTTTGTTATTTTGATTTTTTTATAAAATTTATATTTTAGTGCACTACAAACAAAAATGATTAAAATATTTGTATTAAATTGAATACTTTTTTGTAATTTATTTAAAAAAAACAGGTAGAATATTTAAAAATTTAATTGGAATTTTTTCATATACGCCTACGGTTTATGAAGTTAAAAACTTAAATGGTTAATAATTAATAGCTAGAAAAAAAATTTACGTTTTATTTAGTAAAGTACAATTAAATGTTAAATCATTAAACTGTTATAATAATTAGAGAAAAAAAAAGGAAGTTTGAAATCATTTCAATTAAATTATAATGAAAAACATCAACATGAAAACGAATAACAAAAATTGTTAATGATGTTAATTAGTAAACTTATTTATTGATAAGAAATTGAATAATTGCAGAAAATCAATTATTAAAAAAATATAATTTTTAATAAAAACCTCTACAGCGTATTATTTATTAAAACTAATTTGTTCTTGAAAATAACAGGAAATGAAATAAAATATATGTTCAAGAAGTAAATATGATTAATTAATTATCTGATTATATTTATGTAATAATATAAAAATGTGGAGATGTAAGTTACATAGATGGTTTACAAAATTGAATAAGTTATATTAGAAAAAAATCCGACAAAACTTAAGAAGCATAAAATTTACTTAAGTAATTAAATGGAGCTTATTTTTTGTGGAATAATTTTTCATAAAACAAAATAAATTTTCTGTCTACAAAATTTTTTAGCCTAACATTTTTGATCATTAAATTATTCATTCTACAAATTGAATGAAATTGCAACCTTATTATTAAATAACACTGAAATTTTTCATCAAAAGGATTATCCTTTTAATGTATTTCGCCCTTTCCTAATTTACGTGTTTACTGATAATTTGATATACAATTTAATTAAATCGCTCTGAAACTACTACAATATTGTATGGTTTGTTACCCGACGGTCATTTTGTGCACAATTCAGTCTAATTAGGCCGGGATATGCAGTTTAACGTGGACTCTGAACCATTAACAAACATCCATGCTACCGCCAAGATTCGAACCGGAGGCCTGTGGTACCAAAGTCCACAGCGCTAGCCAATTGGCCATTAAGCAGCCGCCTGCAATATTCGTGGATTCCGAACCACTACAAGCATAAATGGCACCTTCGAGACCCGAACCCGAAACCTGTAGCACCGAGCGCTAGCCATTCAGGCGCGCAATATTGTAAGTAATTGTAGTAATGCTTCTTTCATAATTGTTAATAATTTTATATTTCTAATAAATTACTCGTTATTAAATTGAACATTTTGAGATCTTAGAATTATTTTGGAGCCCTGATGGCCGAGTAACTAATGCTCTGGTCCTTGATTACAGAAAAAAGTTTCGGGTTCGAATCCCGGTGATGGCGTGTATGTTTGTAATGGATTGTAATCCAGTTTAAACTGTAGGTGGGAGTAGAGCTGACAACCCTATACCCTAAAAAGATAAACATATCTTATCTCAAAATCTGTTAGCAGGCAGACGGCCTTGGCCCAACATGGGGGCTGTTACGTCAATGATAATGATGATGAGAATTATTTTGAATGATTGTTAAGGAAACATTATATAAATGTATAGTAACGAAGAAAATATTAAAAGGAATATCAATTTCGTCCGATATACTTACGAGAGGAATCAACATTAGAAACTGTCAGATTTTAATATTTCAATGAAAATTTCCCTTAAATATATAAACAATTGTTTTATTTAGAAAGCTGCATTAGGAAGTTTGATAATATGAATATAAAATGAATAATAATTATTTAAAAAACGAAATATAAATAATTTCAGTGTCCAAAAAGTAACACCAATTTTCAATTTAAAATTTCAGGGGCATATGGAATTAAATTTTTTTTCTTTTTTAGGTTGCTGGCAGTGTCCTTGACATCTGTGTGAAATTTGACGACCAAATATTCATTAGTATTTGAGTTACGCATGGCTTTGGAAGACGCTAAAACAGATTCCGGCGATTTTTGAAATGTCCATTGAGCAAAGAGCATGCATTAAATTTTGTTTGCGAAACGTATAAAATGTTGCAGAAGGCATTCAGTGAGCATTCCTATATCGGAAATAAATGTTTACAAATGGTATAAACAGTTCAAAGAAGGCAGAGAACGCGTTGAAGACGAAGAGCCCTCTGGTCGATCATCAACCTCAACCGACGAAGCTCACGACCAAAAATATAAAGATTTGGTGCTTGCAAACCGTCGATTTACAATTAGAGACCTTGCTGAAGATGTTGGAATTTCAAAAGGATCTGTCAATTCCGTTTTTGGCCTCAAGCGCGTCACATCTCGATTGGTACCGAAAACATTGAATGCACCAGTTCACACTGCATTGATTCTTCGTGACTTTTCCGCCAAAAATGAAACCCATATAGTTCCACAACCACCGTATTCACACCGTGCGACTTCTGGCTATTCCCTAAATTCAAAAGACCACTCCGCGGACACCATTTTGAGTCGATTGAAGAGATTCACCGTGAATCGCCGCACGCTTTGAAGACCATGCCTGCCGATGACTTTTTAGCATGCTTCGAGGATTGGAAAAAAAGTTGGCATAAGTGCATTGTGTCCGGAGAGGATTACTTTGAAGGCGATGAAATAAATTTGGAAGAATAAATAAAGAATTTTTGAACAAAAAAATGATTGGTCTTACTTTTTGGGCACAGTAGTATATGTATAAAAGTAATAAAATACAGTTCAAAAATTATACAAATTAATATGTAATAAATATGGAATACAAAATGAAATCCTTTCACGAATTTCGATCAACATGTGTGAAATACTTTGATGGATGACTACGCATGGTAGTATGCAAATCTTCAATAACCCACGAAATTTATGAAACAATTTATCAGAAATTGGTATTATTTTGCACTTTAGGATTCCGTTTGTTTATTTGGCGATTTTTTTCCTTGCCGTTTTCGCCAATAAATGGCTGCCGTGCTTACAAAATACTGTGGTTTTTTTTTGTTGAAATCTAGAATGCTGTACCCCTGAGAAAGTCGCCAATCTTGCAACCTTGAATATATCACCAATTTTCCGCCAATTTCTTTAGGGTTGCAATACTGTAATTAGAGGAATTCGTAGCTTCATTTTCCGAACAATATAATGACTAATTTATTGCTAATTCCATAATTAGTTGCAGAATTCTTATTTGCAGTAAATAAGTACAGAAATATATATTCTTTTAAATAAGTATTCCGATAAATTATTGATTATTCCGAGCTTATTCTTATAACGTATGTCGCTGATTAAACAATTTTTATGATGTTGACATCCATGAAAATAAGGAACAAACAAGAAAAATGATTTTTTGATTTATTAATAACATATATTTTTTTAAATAATTAATTTCCTTTTTAAAGATGTTCGTTTAGTTAGGATTTTGTGGCAACCGTAATTAGAATTCGCAAGGAATAGTCTTAGCTTTTTAGAACGTTAGTTAGCGTTACAATTTAATTTTTTAATAATTAAAATAAATTAATAATAATAAAATAATGTGTCCGGAACATTTAATAATTATCTGGCAGAGTACATGTGACGGCGCCAGCACAAATATGACATCCGCAAAATTTTTTATGATTTCACCGATGGAATAAAACGTTCGTTCCCACCACAGACGAAGGACATACCATTATAAAAGGTAAGTTATTCTCTGGTTTCTCCTTTTTCTCTTTTGTTAAGATTGATTTATCATTCGAATTCGGCTTCGTAAAGAACATGACTTATTTTTTTATATTTAAAAAAAAAAAAAAAAAAAAAAAATGGCGAATTAGCGAATAATTGTGGCGAAATTTTAGTAACAGCGATTACTATCTTTGTCTAAACGATACATTTTGTGAGTTAGCAAAATAAAATTCCACATAATAATTTGGTTATCAAGCGATTTAATTTGGTGTGAAAGCAATTTAAGAATAAAACGTTGGCAAAATAATGATATATTTTGGCGTAGAAACGACAATGAGTGGAGTAAAACGAAAACATTCAGATTTTGCCATAATAGTGGTAAACGTTTGGCGATAAAGCGATATAAATTGGCGTAAAAGCAATTTAGACATAATTTTTTTGTCACAATATTGCTAAATTTTGGCGTAAAAGCGATAATATTTGGCGCAAAAGTATTCCAGAGATAAAATTTTTTAAGTGATAAAAATTTGGTGATAAAGCATTAACTTTTGGCTTGAAAGCAAGAAACAATTTGTTTAATGAAAAAATTTGGCGATAAAGTGATAAAGAATTAACTTTTGCCATAAAAACACTTCAAATAACAAAATTTACTTAGTGAAAAAGTTTGGCGGTAAAGCGATAAATGTTGGCGATAAAGCGATAAATGATGACTATAAAGCATTACAAAAATTAATTTTTTGGCAGGATAATGATAATATTTGTCTTTTAAGCGATAAATTTGGTTTTCATAGCCTTTTCAGGAATAAACTTTGACGCAATAGTTATTTGGCTACTAATGTTGGCGTAATAGCACTATTTGGCTATAAATTTTGGCGAAATAACATTTTACAATAATACCGAATTTCGGCAGCCATTTTGTTTGTTTACTTGGTGACTTGGCAACCCAGTGAAGGATTTTGGCGTAGTATCATTTTACCGCGCAAACTACCTTTGATTTATATGCTTACTTACTGACTTGGCAACTTGGCGATGTGTTTGGCACAAAGAGTACAGGATTCTAGATTTTAACCGTTTTTTTAACTGTTTTATTTGGTGAAATCGGAATCCTCAATAGAATCTTGCCGAAATTGGAACCCTAAAGTGCAGTATCAAATTCAATAGGAATATAACAAAATAGGACAGGAATATAACATACACAGAACAGAACATATATATGACAGGAATACACATGCAATGACAAGAATATAACAAAATGTAATAACTCTGGAACGTTATGAAGAAGCAACTACTGAAATACTACAAGAAGCACTATCTAATTCAGCCAGAGAAATCTATTATGTGTTTTTTAAATTAACTTTTATAAACATAAACAAACTGATCATTAGACACTATTTTGAAGATATTGACACAATAATCTGTTTATGTTTTGAAAGCCCAATAATTCAAACTGAAGTATAGAGCACGTGACTTGATAACGGTCAATCGTTACATTGAACAACACATATTTCAAACCAATTTTAAAACACGCATAAATAAAATCACGTGAAAATCAGAATTTATTTTAAATAAGAGGTTTTGAAATGAAAATTTCTCTTGTTGCATAAGGAACTTTAAAACAGATAAAGCTCCTTTACGCAACTTATGCTTTTACTTATTTTTTATTTCATTGCTTCATTATTTTTGGAGACATAAAGGACCTCTTAATCTGTCAACATCATGTTCACACATGATAATAATAATAAATATCATGGTGAGCCAAAGGCTGTCTGCCTACTGGCAGATTTCGAAACATGATATGTCTAATAATAAATGTTACATATATAATTCCTTAAAATGTGCAAAAATATGAAAAATAATTGTATTTATTTAATAGAAAAGTTACAAATAGTATTGAAATATTAAATTTACATTTATTAGTGTTTAAACGAAAGTAAAGTTTGAAAATTGTTGTATGAGCGGACATGTTACTTACTCGCCAAAAACTTGTCAAATTACCGTGTGTTAAGCTCCAAACCCTGAGATATAGAAAAATGTCTGATCAATAAATAAGTATAATAACTATTTATCAAAATAAAAATTATCTATCAGCATGCTACATTATAATAAAGGCTACAATAAAATAAGATATGAATTCCATATTTCCAATAAAATGGCTTTTAAAACGTTGTATGTTCATTCAATATGACAAATAAATTAATTCTTGCCTACTACTGTGCCCAAAAAGTAAACCCAATTGTTTTTTTTTTTCAAAAACTCTTTATTTATTCTTCCAAATTTATTTCATCGCCTTCAAAGTAATCCCCTCCGAACACAATGCATTTATGCCAATACGTAATTCTTGGTAAACATATAAAACAATATGTAATTCTTGACAAATACATAAAACAATACATAATTCTTAACGAAAGAAATTATCATCACCTAAAAGAAGTTAAATTTTTTTTTTCACATCTTTTTTGGATTGAATATCTCTAGGTTGCATTAACCTCCTGTTTTGAAACCTGATGAAAAGAAAACCTACCATATTGGTTCTTGTCATAAACTCGAAAGCTTTTACAACAAATTTTCTTGTAGGATTTCAAAGACGAAAGCACATAATACAATTTTTAGTCTCCTTTAATATTTTATGTTTTTATTAACATTTTAGTATTTATAATTTTAATAACAATTGTAGCTATAGCAATTTATTAGTAAATAATTAACATTTTATTATTTTTTGTAATGAAAAAATATTCATCGCAAAAAATTATAAAATGTTAATTTCATTTTTTTATAACATAAGAAATGACTAAATATTTTTGTATTGTAGCTGATTATACCAGTATCATTTAGCTAATCATTGAGCTAATGTAGTAGTAGTAGCTAATTAGTAAAAATTATACCTATTAGTAGTAGTAATATACCAGGTAATAATGTAGCTAATTATACCAAAAACATAAATGAAACAAATATTTTTATTTTTGTAAGTACACAAACATTTAGAAAAGATAAAAAAAATTAAAAAAAAGATTATTATTAGCTTTTGGTAAACACTAGCTATTTGAAAAATTTATTTTTCTTACAATGCATGATATTTGTTTTATAACACATTATTTTAAAAATAACTATAAACATCATTGTTATTTTCTCTCTGTTAAAATAAATGCAATTATACTTAAATTAAAATGTAACTAACATCATCTATTTTTTGAGGAATGGAATTGTATTAGTTTTCCAATAACATCTGAAATACAATTTTCGAAAACTGTTCAACACAACAAAAGTTGAACTCTAATTCAATCTAAAAGATCCCAGACACCACCATTCCGGCACATATGACTTCCCAGAAAAGGGCTTTAAAGACACCAATGTCCAATTTGAAGCAATTTCGTATCGTGTAATACCACTTCTGTGCAACACAATTTCTTGAGCGAGCTGTACCATCAAAGGTACTCTGGTTCAAATAATAATTACATCACTTCAACCGGCCATTAGATTGGCATCAAAATCGCATCAACGCCACATCATCTTCGAAAAGGGGGGTTGCGAGGACCCCCCCCTCCCCCTAAAACTTCTTCAAGAGCTAGCTCTACTCATTAAACGGAAGAGAGTACAATCAAACTTCACTTTGTAGCATCGCCCGGTTTTCCAAGCAAAATCGTTACGAAGCTAATAAAATTCGATGCTCCGGCGATGTATTTTGTCAAGACGATGATGAAGTACCTTTTCCCTTTATAATGAGATTGAAGTAAATCACTTAGGGTAACGTAAACAGCAATTTGCGAAAGACGGGGCCGGTTTTAATAAGAATGTTGACTTGATAGACATCTCGACTGTTATCATTAAATCGGTGCATGGATTTCCATATTCTCTTGACTAATTTCAGTTTCTTTTGCTATTTTTTAAAATATACATGTATATTTTCTTCTATAAAGGTAATTCCCGTATAAATGGACGTCCAATTATGGATACTTACGTGATATTCACCCTTTTCATTAGAATTTAAATGTATAAAGATGCTTTATTGATGTTGATGCTTTATTAGGATTTAATAGAGGTTAAAATTATGTCTTTTAAGAGATTTGGAATGAAATAAATTATCTACTCAAGACTGTGGATTGCATAGAATAGATAGTTTTCATTTTAAGCCATTGCCCTCAGGTTTATACGTCTGTCCTGAGCAATTACGTACTGCAATGGCGAAATGGAGCTTTCTGGGAGGAGATTTAACGGCACCACATTCACGGATCTCATGAGAGAAAACCAGAAAACTCCTATCCAGCGGACCAGAAAACTCTTACCAGATAGCCGGTTCAAGACGTTTTATACATATTGTCGCAATCGTAAAAGAGTCTCTTCAACTCAGAAAACAGAGTCTTCAACGAACATCACCTTTCCTGTAGACTAGCTGATCACAAGGTTCATAAGTCACATTATCCGTTGAGCCACATGATCTATAATCACATTGTCCATTGAGCCACAAGATCCATAATTAAAAAAAAAAAAAAATAAGCAATTACAATATATTTTTAAGCTAAGTTTATTAGAATATTAAATGATCAGAAGTATTACATATTAATGCTTCTAAAACTTTCTCGTTACTGCTACAGTGCAAAACATTAAATTTATAAAGCGATCCAAAATTCGTAATTTGAATTATAAAACTAAATATATTTTATAAGGTACTTTTTTTTCACTTTCAACTGATATTGTCCTGTGTTGTATTAGAATTTTTCTATGCTCGAAACATAATATAAATGTTATGATAGAGTAAATTTTTTGGGGAGAAATGTTTGCAGAACTCCTGTAACACCACAACACAAATTATCAACACAAATGCACTATGCATTTAAGGTAACACAAGTAATCAAAATACAAACGCACTATGCATTTAAAGGCTTGAATTGAGCAATTTTTAAACACATATTAAAAATTATCTATATTTTCAATGTAGACAATATTTATTTACTTCTGGGTATAAATTCAATATCCAGTGTCAAATATACAAACACAGGCCAGTTAAAAAAAAGAACCTTTAGAAAGATATCTCACATATAAACTATTGTAGACTTAGCTAAATGGAAAAATTAGCTCAGATGACGTGTTTTTCGTAATTAACTTTACTTAGTCCTTCCGTAACTGGTACGTTCATTGCCACTGCCACTCCCGCCAAGTTTAATGTACCTCAAAGTCAAATGCTGATCGCTTATGTTTTAACATAATAACACACATGCATTTGCATACGAGTCTTTCAAACTTTGATAAAAGATCATATCATGGCATAGTTAACATTGAAGTTACACCAAGTTAACATCCAATTACATAGAAGAGGGAATACTGAAATTAAAAAAAAAAACCTTTATTCGGTATTTCTTAGCTTAATACAAATGCCACTTTACAATATTATGATTAACTTTTTCAAAAACGTACTCGTTGGTACTGATGCCCGAGCACTTTGCTGTTTTAAAGAATCAGGAAAAACACTGCATACAGGTCAGTTGGCGAGTAGATAGCTAGATAAATGTCTGGCGCCTACATCTTAACTGGGCTTACTTCGTTCCTATCAACATGAAGTAAACATGTTTTGTTACTTAAACAATAAATATCAAATCATGATGTGCATGAACTTTGGCAGATTTGTTTGCGTTGGAGAAAAGTTATGTAATCATAAACTATGGTCGTTCGCGTTATTGTATTGTTCCCACGAAATAGGAGATACAATACTTCATACGACTTAGCTACAGAAGATAAATTTCGGATGAGCGCACAGCGATGAACTCGCTACTTGAATGAAAACTACGGTTGGCTTCACGTTGAATATAAGGGAGCAAACTTATCTGATAAGATTTTTTGAAATAAATTATAGGATCATTTTCATTTAATTTAATTACTTACTCTAATACTGTAAAAGGGTTTACAACCTACTTTAATATTTGTTTCGCAGCAAAAAAAATGAATTTTCCCGGCCAACTTCAAGTATGAAAACCTATAAATCTGTTACCCTTTGAAAATTTTTCAGGAAAGCCTTAGTCCTTCTTATGTTATGGATTTCAGATGTTACTGTATTTTAACTGATGCTCATTCTGGTACAAATTCTGTATATCAATATCAAATAACTTAACGCTAGATGTATGATATTAAAAGAATTCTTACGCTAAACAAACAGATGAAAAATTAATTTTTTCTTTAAACTGATTCTCTATATTTCTCAAACTCTATGATTAACTAAAGAATTTTCTTTTTCTTATGCAAAATATTATAGATTTTTGCTGTTTACATTTCTCAGCATCATCTGACGTATGAATAGAAGAATTTTCGATTAAATAAAATTCTAATTCTCTTATTAAAATAAAAATCAATGAATATTCTATTATAATTTTTATTTGTTAATTAACATTTCTAAAAAAGCAATTTTCCTTTTTTTTTAGCATTATTGAGAATGAATAATTAAAAAATTACATGTGAAAATTATTACTAGAAAGTCATCTGATTAAAAATATCAGATGACTTTCTAGTAATAATTTATTGTTGATTGATTTTATACCTATTCATATTAAATTCAATAATATTCCGTAGATAATTTCTCATAACAAATTATAGATTTTTACATGTATACGTTCCTTAGTTACGTATAAACAGTATTAATATTTCACAAAAAATTTTATTTTGAATATTTATGAAATTTTGAAAAAAAATCCATAATGCTTTTATAAATATATTAAAATACATTTTTCATTCTGTTAGTATTCTTTAAAAAAAATTATCCATTTTTTATTATGGTCAACCTTTTTTTAAATATGTGATAATAAGTCATCTGGGTCCATTTTGAATTGCGTAAAGAATACAATTTTTCATCATTCTTCTTTTAAAGAAAATCCAATAGTTTGATATTTTTTTTTCCTTTTGTAGAAGATGGATTGCCCAGTCACCAGTGGTTAATAGCATCGTTTTTTAAAATGCCATTTCACAATGGTAACATAATTTATTTTGGTTTATTCAATCAAACAAAGAGCATTATTCGAATATTTTATTTAATTCTTTAAGTATTTCGATAATTGACATCAATGCAAAAAAATAAATTATGAATTCATTTTGCTTATGTGTCTGTTTTTACATCGGAACATATTCGTTAATAAGAGTAAATAAGAAACTTTAAAAGAATTTGCATAATACGTCAGTGGTAATTCATTTTCTTTTAAAATAAACTTTTTTTGTTTGTTTTTCAATGTATACCTCAAGATTTAGTGCCTAATTTATCAAATGCAATTTGTTATGATTTTTGCGATGTTTTTAACTATATGCCGCGTTTCTGTTGTCTTGACACTTAAAATCATTTCACTCTTTATTCCTTACCAGAACCATAAATACTACTGTGACCAAAAAGTAAGACCAATTTTTTTTTTTCAAAAATCTTTATTTATTGTTCCAAATTTATTTCATTGCCTTCAAAGTAATCCCCTCCAGACACAATGCACTTATGCCAATTTTTCGTCCAATCCTCAATGCGTGCTAAAAAGTCATCGGCCTTCGAAACGCGCGCCGATTCACGTTGAATTTCTTCAATTGATTCAAAACGGTGTCCCCGAAAGTTTTTTTTCAGTTTAGGGAATAGCCAGAAGTCTCATGATATGAATATGGTGGTTGTGGAACGATATGGGTTTCATTCTTGGCAAAAAAGTCACGAAGAATCAATGCAGTGTGAGCTGGCGCATTCAGTGTTTTCGGTATTAATCTAGATTTGACGCATTTGAGGCCTAAAAGAGAATTGACCGAACCTTTTGAAATTCCAACATCATCAGCAAGGTATGTAATTGTAAATCGATGGTTTGCAAGCACCAAATCTTTCATTTTTTGGATGTGAGCTTCGTCGGTTGAGGTGGAGGATCGACCGGAAGGCTCTTCTTCTTTAAAGCGTTCTCTACCTTCTTTGAACTGTTTATACCACTTCTAAACATTTCTTTCCGATACAGGAACGCTCACCGAATGCCTTCTGGAATATCCTATGCGTTTCCGTAGACAAAATTTAATGCAAGTTCTTTGCTCAATTAATTCAGGCATTTCAAAAATCGCCGGAATCACTTTTAGCGTCCCACAAAGCCAAGCGTAACTCAAACATTAATGAATATTTTGATGTCAAATTTTACATAGATGTCAAGGGCAGTGCCAGCAACCTATAAAAGAATAAGACCCGGGAATTTTAAATTGAAAATTAGTCTAACTTTTTGGACACAATAGTATATATATATATTTCAACCTCAATACTTTTGAACATATACAAAATTTATTAAAATATTTTTGAAATTTTTTTAATTATACAAAGACATTTGGAAATATATAATAGCCATAATTTTTTATAGCATCGGAAAAAATTAAGCAGTTATTGAAATAAAAAATTAAATGTCACTGTTTAGAACTGTTGAATTAAATCGAAGACTCCACATAAAAAAAAAAAAATTTAAAGATTTGTTACAAAGTGTTATTGTATAACAAACATCTCAACGCAGAAATGCTACTTGAAAAAAACCTTTTCAAGAACAATCAGAATTACTCACAAATAAAAACTAAATAATGTTTTTGGTTAATACATATTCATTCATAGCACAACTTTGCCTTTAGAAATTTCAAATCCCTAAGCTCGAATGCGAGAACCATAAAATATTCCTTAATAAACAACGAAATTAATCCTCTGTACACAAAATGAATCTATTTCAAATGAAAAAAAGAATTATTTCAGCGACATATTCTTAATTCCTTCTATGCGTTTCTTATTACTTTTTAATGATTCAAGTCTTACAAAAAACAAGAATTAGAAGTCTTGGCTAAAAGTTAAACATTCCTTGACATTTCTAATCCTACTACAGTTTTTTTTCTAGTTCGTAAACGGATTAAAAAAAAAAAAAAAAAAAACATTGTCCAGAGCACACAGAAACAGAAAAAAGAACAATATCCCAACTGGATTTTAATAGCTCAAATATCTGGTATCACTTCCTAAATGACGAACACTTACCAGCAGGGAGTAAGTAATGCAATTAAGGGGTTTTTAGTGCTTGTGTCGCTATCAACTTTATCAACAGAACCTGATTTGATTATTGAGATTCTGCCCAAGTACAACCACAGTAGACTGATAACCCCCAATGTGCATGGAAAAAAAAAACTTTGATTTCTTTTTTTTTTTTTTTTTTTTTTATCTTTTCCCTTCGTCAATATCGGGTTTCGTACCAAAAGAAAAAAAAAAAAAAAAAAAAATTGGGAATTAAAGACTTTTATTTGTGTTGGGTAAATAGAGAATGGATTATTTTTGGTACTAATTGTCAGTTTTGCTTCGCTGTAGTGACTGGAGACTGGAGGGTAAATACCAAGAGGGAAATAAAAAGAGAGAAAAGGGCAAATAATCTTGATAGGGAGATTTAATGTTTTATTTTTGTTGTTGTTGGGTTGTAGTATACCTTTTTACTATTAAGATTTAGTTTAAAATAAAAATTGAAAAAGACATTTTAACGCTATTTTGGAAAGTTATAATGCAGAAAAATCGATTCATAAATATGTAGGGCCGGAGAGGCCAGGTAGATAGCGAAATAAAATACTCAATTCAAAACGACAGAAAGCTTCTTTATCTATATGGTGAAATAAAATCCGCTTTCAATTCTAATATGAAAAGCCTTGTCTTGAGTTTAGTCAGTCTTCAGCCCTCGTGATTCCTCGATTAGAAAGCATATTATCCTTATCCATGGACACAGTCGCCTGCGATGGGGTCTCTTGGACCTGGTGTAGGCTTTCCTGCACCAGGGGGATCATTAACAAGAACAACTTCAGCAGCCATTTTGCTTGTTTACTTGGCCTCCTGGAGAGGCATTTGGTACAAAGGGTAAAATATTCTAGATTTTTACACCCTTTATTAGATTCTGTTGCAATTTAAAAAAATCATTTAAATGTTGAATTTTGTCTTTTGATGTTACGGTTGAATCTGTTCAAGTGACTAATCCACTTTAAACTGTAGTTCATGGTCTAATAGGCTCGTAGAGCTTTGCGGGGTTAGTGTTACCTGCGTCCGTAGCATATCTTCAAGCTACACGTGTCCCCTGAGTAGTGCTAAATGAGTAACGTCTGTACAGCCTTAAATATAACTATTTAAGTATTTGCCAGCAGCATTGGAAAAAAAATCGTTGGAGATTGACACGTTAAATCCATAGTCAGAAAATTCTTTCTTTGTGTTCGTAGAATAGCCAATGAAAGTACCATTGATGTGATGACCTTTACAAACTGTGGTGAGACAATATAAGGTTCATAATGTGTAACGATGAATCTGATATATATTGGTATTTAAAAGTGCATTAGTGTAAAGGATAACTATCTGTCATTTGTCAACAGTATTTCATATATATTTTTGTTTTCGAAGATTATGATAAGAGTAAATGACAAAATAAGTGGAAATAGTTCAGCAGTTCAAAATTGATTTTTGTTTTACAATTAGTAATTTTAGTTCTCAATATAATAGTGTAAAGAGCAACTGCCTGGCCTTTGCTAACAACATGTTTCAAATATATTTTTGTTTTAAAAGACTATTAATTTTTAATTTTTAATTCTCAATATAATACCAAATCTATCTCCTCTGATGGCCAAGTGGTAAAACCACATAATTAGCGCCCCAGAGGACAATTATTTGATTTTTGCTTGTGATATAAATTGCAGCTGTGAACAACGAGTTGACGATAAAGCGACAGAGTGTATGAATCAGCAGTTAAATTGTCTGGTGGACTAGAAAATTCCTGAATCTACTTTAACATAGACATGTTAAATTTTCCTGGTCAGGTAATCCTTCCCTACGATGCGTAGGTGCTAGTGACAGACAATAACTCCTCAGATGGATTTGTCTGGAAATTTTCATTCTATATTGTGAAAAAATAAACCAAATTCAACTTTGAAGAAGTGGTGTTCCCATTATAAATGGAACAATTAGCTAAACGAGTTCGTATGCTAAATTGAAAAGACGTAAAGAAAATATTTTCCCGTCATCAAAAATGTTTAATTTTTTGTCATAAAATTACATAGATCTAGAATTAAAACTGCTAGAAATTAAAATGCGGGTCTGATAGCAGAGCGACTAGAGCTCTGGTGTTCGGTACCACAGGTTTCGGGTTTGTGTCCCGGCCGTACCATGTATGTTTGTAGTTTGGTTTGGTTTGTCACTCTACCGTTATTTTTTGCACATTGTAGGCTAATTAGAACGGAACTTACTGTTTAAAGATTAACGATTATTGGTTAACGGATTCTGAAGTACTAACAAACATCTATGCCACCGCCGGAATTCTATCCTGAAACCTGTGGTACCAAAGGCCAGAGCGCTAGCCAATTGGCCATCAGGCCGTGTAGTGACATGTTTGTAGTGGTTCGGAATCCACTTTAAACAGTAGGTCCTGGTCTAATATGACTGCGTAACGGTGGGAGTAGGTCTGACAACCCTGCTCAGTAAAAAAAAAAAAAAAAACATCTCCTGCAGCAAAACCATCTAGAAATCTGCCAGTAGGCAGACAACCTTTTCCCTCCATGGGGTTGTTGCACCAATGAAGAAGAAAAAGTATTATATTCTAAAGATAATAAAGCAACGATTTTAAATCAAGCTTTAAATTATGCATGGCAAATCTATCAAAAATATTTTTTAATGAACCCTTTTTTACTATTGTCTTCTAAATTCGATTTTAGCATCAACTAATGAAAGAATGCGGTTATCAAAGCTATATTTGAATGAAGTACTAAAGTCACTCCACAGAATAATAAATATTTAGTCAATCTACAAGCAATAAAAACTATATAAAAAATAAAGACTATAATCAAAATAATTCGATACAAGAAATATGAGGAAAAACTTGTTCAAAACATTATAATTGGTTATAATAAATCAATTATAATAGCAAGAAACGAGCCATAAAATAAATTAGTGTGCTGGAAAGAGAAAACATTCTAATTTGCTAATTTTTACAATGTATTTAAATGATAAAAACCGAAATTATTTTCTTGCAAACCCCATACATTACTGGTGGAACAAAAGTATAAATTGGGTTTGTAGATCAAATGAAGCAAGCTATAAATACAAAGTAATAGCGAGGTCGGCAATTATTGAAAAAAACAATGAAATTTTATCTGTAATAAATAAATTTAAAGGTAATCAGTCAAAATAAATTATCTAATTAGCATTTCCAGATTAGAAAACTCAACTCAGGTAAGATGGATGAAATAATGGTAGACAGAAAAGATTAAATAATAGCAACAAAAACAATAAATTTGAATCTATTTAATTCAAATCATATTAAAATTATTCAACTAAGAAATAAATATTTCGTTAAAGGAAAATTTGATTCTAGTTATAGAATAATGGATGCTATTAATATATAATAATTACAGTGTAATATGATACCAATATATCAAGATCACCTAAATAGCATGGTAACTTTATCCACAAATATCTTAACCAAAAATAGCAAACAGTTGTATTAACATTTACATAATTACCAAGAACGAATTTGAGTAGCAATAAAAATGATTTATTAGCGCAACTAATTACGTTATGACATCATGATTATAACTGTCGATTCAACATGACTTGTTGTGGCATTGAATGTGATATGATAATAAAAAATAACATTGATAAAAAGTGAGAGTAGTTTTGATTTATAAACTAAAATAAGAAATTAAAAAGTTTCGATGAAATCATAGAAGGCTAACGACCAAAAGAACTGGTGGTATTTCGAAAATGGACCAAGGTTTGACCAGTGGTCACGGCCAGAGATGACCAGGGTCAGGGTGTTGCCTTCCATGATTACAACAGGTGGATTTATTTAATTGATAACACAGACTAATTAGGACATCAATGCTTTTTATCTAATCTTCACGAATATGATTAGGTTCCAAAATCTGTTTTTCTTTTATCAGATAAAACTCATTACTTTTAAATCATGTATTGTATAGAAATACAGTTTATCATTTCAATGTTAGTTTTAATCAAATTAGTTCTGGAATGTATTAAAAAAAGGCCAACTGTAAACCATATGAAGTATAGCCATTTTCCTTTCAATATTTTTTGTTTTCTTTTTGGTTCTCATTTCTAAAAAATTTGCAAAGGAGGACATTTTTTTTCTGTCATGAAAGAGTTTTTTTTCTATGAGAAAAAGAGTTTTCCTACTTCTTTTTCATCCAATAGTTTGGCATAATTTAATTAATATTTCGTCATTCTATAGATTATTTTGGTTTATTTTATTTATTTTTTTTAATTTTTAGATATTCATTTTGCATCTATTATTTGAATTTTTTTTTCTACCTTTTGAGGCTCATGTCTTTGATACTTTTGATTGCAATTTGATACTTTGATGCTTTTGACGGCTTACTGGTACTTTTGATGTCCATCTCAATAACATTTTTGATGATCAAGTAATTAAAGTCATTTCATTTGGGAACTTTTAATGTTCAACCACCCATCGGTTTTCATTGATGCCCAAATCACTAACACGTTTGGTACCCAAATCACTAACACTTTTAAAGTTCAATTCACTATAGATTTTTGTTGGCCGAGTTAGTGAAACTTTTGCTTCCCATGTCCAAATCTCCGATAAGTTCATATTTTAACCGATGATTTTCTCTTCACTCAGTTAGCGTACAGAAATATGAAAAGGGAAAAAAAAAAAAAAAAAGCTTGAAATAAAGAGAGTTATTTTGATTAAAGTTTGCATGACCACAATAATCATGCATTTAATATTATAGGTTTATTTTATTACATTTATTACATTAAATTTGTTAGGGATTAAAACGCCTTGATATATGCACAGGATGATTATAAAAATCTTTCTCGATAGCTATCATTCACAGAAGCTGAAAAAAATTTTGATTTAATTATTTTGAGTTAGGCTCTCAAGAATCATAGGAAAAATAACAGTTTAACTGTAATCGTTACGGTTACAGTGACAGTAATTCGAAAATTTCAAATGGCATCACCCACTTTTTTTTATTGCAATATGTTTTCCGTAGTGAAAAAACATAAATAGCATTGGAACGGTATCTGTAGCATGAAAATCGCTGGTGCTAGATAGACTAAGCAGAAAAGTGAAATCAACCAATAAAGACAGGGAAGCAACAGAAATCAAAACATTTAAATGTGGTTCACACATTTTCCACATGACCTCCTTCCTCGTTCTGCATGTGGTCTACGGTGGATAGCACTAAAGCACCTACAATGGCAGGAGGAATCCATTGAATCTAACGACTGATGTCATCTTTCAAATCAGATGCAGTTTGGGTATTAAACTGCGGGTTTGACTAAAGGATTAAAGGACTAAAACGCTTTGATAGTTAACGGGTTGTGTTTCCGGACTTGCAGAGTTTTGTTCAAATCCAACGAGTGAAGCCGAACTAAAAATTCCCGGGTATATAACAGGGATAATTCTGATAGATCTGCAAAGTTCTTTTATTGAACTTGAGGAGGAGAAAATAACAGCCCAGATGCTTCCCTTGTGGTTATTATAGGGCAAAACAAGAACGACATGTGACTTATGATGACATGTGACGACATGTGGTCAGACCTTAGTGATTCTGATTTTGCAACATATTTTCTATTCCAGTTGCGAAGGACAAACATAAGTGGCCAGTATCTCAAAAAACATTAGTATTTAAACTCTTCAAATCAGTTGCCTAAAAATAATACAATTTAATAACTGACTAAACAGTCCTATTTTCTGTCATTGTTTTATAATATTATACCACTCAGAGACAACAAGATAATTTTTCAGCCTGCAAAAAAGTAATGTACACAGAAGCTGCGAGATAAATGTTCTGTAATAAGAGAAACGAGCAGCTACAAATTAGGTCCGAAATCCTACATCACAGAAAATCCGCTGGAATCACCCAATTCTGTGTGTGACATAAGCTGCTTTATTACTTTACGGTGGAGTAGGTGGGTGGAATCTGGATCTCATATTTGTGTTTCTACGAATTGTTAAAAAAATTAGATAAACGTTAGGGTTACAATGTTTCAGCTCGTCTCTTTTTAATCTCCACCTTTTCAACTTAATCGATATTTTTTTTATCACAAAATAATGAATTGGTTTACTTTTTGATTGAATTAAGCGAAAAGATAAAACTTTTCATTTCCAAATAATTTTCAGTTTCTTTCACATTTTTTTTTTTTTAAATAAATTATTGAGATTTTTGTTTATATGCAATATTAGTCAGTGTAGGAATGAATTCTTATTTTACTTTTGTTTGCCAGTATAAATCTAGAGTACATATCATTGTTTCCTGATACGGATGTTGAATTTAATGAATTAAATTAAATTTAATACTTGATGATAAAATCTTGCACTAAAACAAGGTGTTATTTTTTATTCAAATATTTTAAAAATAAATATTCAGTTAAGAAAATTTTCATTAATATGACCCCCTGTGTGGGTCTGGGTTAGAATAGTCCTACTGTAGCCCTGTATGTCGTAAAAGGCGACTAAAATGGGTACCCAGTGCCAGGGATATAACCGGGTGGGGTAAAGTAAGACTTCTCTCTTTGGGTGCCCAATGTCTCTTAGTGCAGCAAGGTCAAGGACAACAAGAAGCTGTATTTTTTATCCATTATCATGACTCCTCACTTGAGTTCATGGTTTTGGTCTAGATGTTAATGTCGGCCAAGTGGGATTAGAAACTACGCATTACTATGTTTTCAGTAAGATAATTTAAAACAAATATTTACTTTTTATACAATAATCAGTAGATGTTATTACGAAATTGGTATCATAATTCCATAACACTAATTACGACATTAATTTCGTTTAATGGTAACTACAAACACTTTTTAAAAGCGAGGTTAATAACTAAGTATGTACGATAGAGCTCAAAAGATTTATTTAATTTTTTTATATAGAAAGTTAAAATTTTGTACCTTCAACATTATATTTTTTATACATAAAACATTATAATTTTAATTTCAAGAAAATTCCCTACGCCCAACGTTCTATGGTCATATTAGACCGGACCTACGGCTTAAATTAGATTCAGATTCATTACAAACATTCATGGCACCGCGGGGACTAGAACCCAAAACTTGTTGTGCCAGAGCGCTAGTCATTTGGCTGTCAGGCCCCAAATGTACATAAACGTGTAAATGACACCTTGACCAAATGACACCCTTGCATATCAATTATTATTAATTATAATTGAGGCAGTATAATAAAAATGAATTAAAAGTGTTGTTGTTTCTTATCCCACTTGTCTGGCCAAGCCCACAAGCCCATATGGACTCATGATTGAAGGGGAAGGAAGCAGCTTCTGTTGTGATGGAGCACCCGTAGGCTGGAGTACCCGTGACGCTCTTACAGTCATAGAAGACCGGGACCTACGGCTTAAAGTGGATTCCGAACCACTACAAACATCCATGGCACCGCCGGGATTCGAACCCGAAACCTGTGGCACCGAGCGCCAGAGCGCTAGACACTCGGCCATTCAGGTCCCAAATTTTGCCAACGGCACGCAGTGTTCCCAGGTGGTCACCCACCCAAGTACTGACCGCGCCCAATGATGCTTAACTTCGGTGATCTAACGAGAACCGGTATATTCAGCATGGTATATACCGGTTCTCGTTAGAATTAAAAGTAGTAAATATAATAATAATTATTTATTTTAAAACTGCATAGATACTCATTACATCTAACTTAATTATTTATAACTAAATAATCATTATTAAACGTAACTTAATTAGAAATTAAAAATTAATACATATATTTTCCGATTTCTTTAAGTATTATATATGAATAATGTAAATATCTGAACGAACAATAAAAAAAAACCGAAATTATTTCTAAATTATTCGATTATCACGTCACAAACCAAAGTATTTAATATCACTTTTAATATCTATGTGTTATGTTTCCACACTTCAAGCAACCAAATTTAGAAAATAACTCGGTTTATATTATCGTACACAAATAAAGGCTTAAATGCATTACCTATATATAAAAAACCCTCTCCACCCATTAATCTGTCAATACCTTCAAAAATGACACCCTTGCACATGTAATATTGCAACACAAGTTTTAATTTAGGCCAATATTTCATTTATCTCACCATCGATATCAACTCTGATTTATATTGCAAATCTAAAGACAACGCCTGATATTGGAAAACAAAAACATACACACACCCAAAAGAAAACAAAACAAAAGTGTCAAAACTATTGATAAATCTCTGTTGTCATCAACAGCGACAGCTAGATCATTAAGACTTCTTACCAATTTCAATACAACAACTCTTGAGCATAAAAGAACTTTAACTTAGGCAATCTATCTCTAGGTGTCAGGGTCGCAGCCTCCAGGAGTGGGGACAGCGGACACGCCTCTTCGAGGCAAACCTCTTCCTTGAACAGAAAATTATCGTCTGCGTGTGGTGTCTGGGCAACCCCAGTCTGTTCTGACAGCAGGATTAACTTTCATCTGCATTAATTGATGTTGACGCAAAGGAGAATACTATTACATGTTGCACATATCACCACTCTTCACACAGTTGAAGGTTAATGAGATATGCAAAGCATTTTGTTGTCATATATTGTATAATGTCATATTTAAATGTATTTATGATGAGCTATGAATTTATCATTGATTTTTTTAATTTTAATTATAACAAAAGTAAAAAAATATTTAAATTAATTTATGATATCTGAATTTATCAATGTTTTTTTTTTTTTAGTTTAATTATAAACAAGTAATATAAAAAAAAATTTTTTAAATCAATTCCTACTTTTTTTTCACTATATTGCTGAAAGTCCTTTATAAATAATTTCCATTCATTTTTTTAAGTTTATCTGGCGCCATCTATTGGTAGATATATGCAACTTAAATCTAAAAAAAACTGTAATTGATTAATTAAATTTAATTACTGAATTAATATTTGAAAAAACTGGATTAACATCCAGTGTCATCCACTATAAGTTCAAAAAAAAAATGTATTTGAACTTGAGTGGATGAATAAAAAGTATTTTATGAACGATTGAAAATTTGAACAAGATATATATAGGGAGAGTGTGAGCTAATAGAAGGAATTAAAAAAAGTAAAAATTGTATAGCATATGTAAATGAATTTATGATATCTGAATTTATCAATGGTTTTTTTTTAGTTTAATTATAACAAAAGTAAAAATTGTATTACATATGTAAATGAATTTATGATATCTGAATTTATCAATGGTTTTTTTTTTAGTTTAATTATAACAAAAGTAAAATTTGTATAATTTTATATATCTGTTGATTTTTTAGTTTAATTATAACAAAGGTAAAAATTGTATAATGCCATATTTAAATTAATTTATGATATTTGAATTTATCATTGATTTTTTTAGTTTAATTATAGCAAAAGTAAAAATTGTATAATGCCATATTTAAATTAATTTATGATATTTGAATTTATCATTGATTTTTTTTAGTTTAATTATAACAAAAGTAAAAATTGTATAATGCCATATTTAAATGAATTTATGATATTTTAATTTTGCTAGTATCACTGATTTTTGTAGTTTATAACAAAAGTAAAAATTGTATAATTCCATATGTAAATGAATTTATGATATCTGAATTTATCATTGATTTTTTTAGTTTAATCATAACAAAATTAAAAATTGCATAACGCCATATTTAAATTAATTTACGATAACTGAATTTATCATTGATTTTTTTAGTTTAATAACAAAAACAAATATTAAACTCGAAAATGTCAAAGAAAATATTTTGGATATTAATGAGACATATTACTGTAATGACATGCAACCTCAATCATTTTCACAAATTGATTTCCTTATAAATATATTTGTTAACGACATGCAAAATATTAATTCTTTGTTGAGAATGAATGATATTCAATTTTAATGAGAATCATTGTTAACAATTCAATTTCTTATTCAGAACAACAAAGACTTCAATTCAAATAAAAAAAATAACAAAACCTCAAAAACTATCATTCAGTTAAAGCTAGAAATGTCTGCCAATAAGTTTCAATCAAACTAAAAACGATTTCCCTTAACGAAAAATAAAAGAAAATAAAAAATATATATATATATATATTTATCCATCTCAATTAATTAAACCCGTAAGAAATATATAAAAAAAAGGAGGCCTTTTGTTCGAGAACTAGTAAAAGAAAATTTCCTCATCTTCATTTAATACCAAAAAAAAAAAAAAAAAAATTCTTATTATATTCTGATAGAAAATGTTGTGCGAGACGCCAAAGAAAATTCGAAAGAAACGTACTGAAAAAATAAATAATATAATAAATAAATAAATAAAAAAGACACGAATAGGAAGAAAAAAAAAAATTGAGAGACTTGAATCTCTTGTTATCTGTCAATTCGTAGAGAACAAAGATAGGATCTTGTTCCAGCCTTTCCTATTCTACTTCTGGAGAGTAATAAAGCAGCTTATGCCTCGCATGAAATTGGATAATCCAAGATGGACTCCTTTTTTTAATTCGTGAAAGATTTGGTAGCCAATTTGGCGGCAGTTATTTCTGTGTGGTTAAAAAAAGTTGCATCTTACCACACTAAGATAGAAGAGTTTGTTTGATCAAGGAATGCAAAAATTGTAGAGTATGAAGTCATAGAAATTGTATTTGTCACATAATGTGGATATTGCACTAGAAATAAGTTCTAGGTGGAAAATGTCGATATTGCTCTAGGTTAAGCCTAAGAATGCTCTGTGATCACGTCACAAAACTAAGGATTTAATATCACTTTGAATATCTATGTGTGGTGTTTCCATACTCACTGAACCATGTTTAGAAAATAACTTGAGTTTTGTTATCGTACACAAATAAAAGCTTAAATGCATTACCTATATGGAAAAAACACTTTTCCACCCATTAATCTGTCAATATCTTCAAAATTGACACCCTTGCACATGCAATATTGCAACACAAGTTTTAATTTAGGCCAATATTTCATGTATCTCACCATCGATATCAACTCTGATTTATATTGCAAATCTAAAGACAACGCCTGATATTGGAAAACAAAAACATACACACACCCAAAAGAAAACAAAACAAAAGTGTCAAAACTATTGATAAATCTCTGTTGTCATCAACAGTGACAGCTTGATCATTAAGACTTCTTACCAATTTCAATACAACAACTCTTAAGCATAAAATAACTTTAAACTTAGGCAATCTATCCCTAGGTGTCAGGGTCGCAGCCTCCAGGAGTGGGGACAGCGGACACGCCTCTTCGAGGCAAACCTCTTCCTTGAACAGAAAATTATCGTCTGCGTGTGGTGTCTGGGCAACCCCAGTCTGGTTTGACAGCAAGATTAACTTTCATCTTGCATTAATTGATGTTGACGCAAATGCCGGCGGATTATACTGTTACATGTTGCACATATCACCACTCTTCACACAGTTGAAGGTTAATGAGATATGCAAAGCATTTTGTTGTCATATATTGTATAATGCCATATTTAAACGCATTTATGATGAGCTATGAATCTATTAATAATTTTTTTAGTTTAATTGTAACAAAAGTAAAAATTGTATAATGCCATATGTAATTTAATTTATGATATCTGAATTTATCATTGATTTTTCAATAGCTTCTATTAGTTCACACTCTCCCCATATATATCTTGTTCAAATTTTAACAATCGTTAATAAAATACTTTTTATTCATCCACTCGAGTTCAAATATATTTTTTTGAACTTGTAGTGGATGACACTGGATGTTAATACAGTTTTTTCAAATATTAATTCAGTAATTAAATTTAATTAATTAATTAAATTTTTTTTTTAATTTAAGTTGCATATATCTACCAATAGATGGCGCCAGATAAACTTAAAAAAATGAATGAAAATTATTTATAAAGGACTTTCTGCAATATATTGAAAAAAATTATTAATTGACTTTAAATTTTTTTTTTATATTACTTGTTTTAGTTTAATTATAACAGTAAAAATTGTATAATGCCATATTTAAATTTATTTATGATATCTGAATTTATCATTCATTTTTTCAATTCCTACTATTAGTTCACACTCTCTCTATGTGTATCTTGTTCAAATTTTCAATCGTTCATAAAATACTTTTTATTCCTCCACTCAAGTTCAAATACATTTTTTGAAACTTGTAGTGGATGACACAGTTTTTTCAATACAGTTTTTTCAAATATTAATTCATTCATTAAATTTAATTAATTAATTCTATTTTTTTTTTTAGATTTAAGTTGCATGTATCTAATAATAGATGGCGCCAGATGCAAGAGGAAAATTTCAATTTTATTTGTAAAGAACTTTTCTACAATATAGTGAAAAAAAGTAGGAATTGACTTTTAAAAAAAGTATTTTTTGTATAATGCCATTAATTTTTGATATCTGTATGTATCACTCATTTTTTTTTAGTTCAATTATAACAGAAGTAAAAATTGTATAATTCCATATTTAAATGAATTTATGATATCGGAATTTATCATTGATTTTTTAGAGTCAATTATAACAAAAGTAAAAATTGTATAATGTCATATTTAATTTAATATGTTATCTGCATTTATCATTGCATTGTTTAGTTTAATTATAACAAAAGTAAAAATTATACAATACCATATTTAAATTAATTTTTGATATCTGAATTTATGATTGATTCTTCAATTCCTTCTATTAGGTCACACTCTCCCTATATACATTTTGTTTAAATTTTCAATCAAATACTTAAAAATGCAATAAAATACTTTTATTCATCCACTCCAGTTCAAATACATTTTTTTAATCTTGTAGTGGATGACACTTGATGTTAAATATGGATTCAGTTTTTCAAATATTGATTCTTTAATTAAATTAAATTAATTAATTTTAGTTTTTTTTAAATTTAAGTTACATATATCTAATAATAGATGGCGCCAGATGTAAGAAGAAAATTTCAACCTTATTTGTAAATACTTTTCTGCAATATAGTGAAAAAAAAAGTAGGAATTGACTTTAAAAAAAAGTATATTACTTGTTTTAGTTTAATTATAACAAAAGTAAAAATTGTATAATGCCATATTTAAATGAATTTATGATATCTGAATTTATCATTGTTTTTTTTAGTTTAATTATAACAAAAGTAAATATTAAAATATTAGAATATAAGAAAAATATTTTGGATATTAATGATACATATTACTGTAATGACCTCAATCATTTTCCCAAATGAATTTCTTTTTAAATATATTTGTTAACGACACGCAAAATATTAATTCTTTGTTGAGAAAGATATTCAATTTTAATGAGAATCATTGTTAACAACTCAATTTCTTATTCAGTACAACAAAGACTTCAATTAAAAAAAAAAAAATTACAAAACCTCAAAAACCATTATTCAGTTAAAGCTAGAAAATGTCAGCCAATAAGTTTCAATTAAACTAAAAACGATTCCCCTTAACGAATAAAAAAAAAAGACGAAACATAAAAAAAAATATATTTATCCATCTCAATTAATTAAACCCATAAGAAATATATAAAAAAAGGAGGCCTTTTGTTCGAGAACTAGTAAAAGAAAGTTCCTCATCTTCATTTAATACCAGCAAGGAAAAAATATTCTTATTATACTCCGATAGAAAATGTTGTGTGAGACGCCAAAGAAAATTCGAACGAGACGTACTGCAAAAAAAAATAAATAAATAAATAAATAAAAAAGGCACGAAAGAAAGAGAAAAAAAAAACTTGAGAGACTTGAATCTCTTGTTATCTGGCAATTCGTAGAGAACAAAGATAGGATCTTGTTCCAGCCCTTCCTATTCTACTTCTGGAGAGTAATAAAGCAGCTTATGCCTCGCATGAAATTGGATAATCCAAGATGGACTCCTTTTTATTATATTTCGTGAAAGATTTGGAAGCCAATTTGGTGGCAGTTATTTCTGTGTGGTTGAAAAAAGTTGCATCATACCACGCTTTAAAATAGAAGAAGTTTGTTTGATCAAGGAATGCAAAAATTTGAAGGGTATAAAGGCATAGAAATTATATTTGTCACATAATGTGGATATTGCACTAGAGATAAGTTCTAGGTTGAAAATGCGGATGTTGCTCTAGGTTAAGCACTAAGAATGTTCTGTGATACAATGAAGTTCATTATAAATAACTACTAATAACCAAACAACGGTGTGTGTAGATATCTATTAAATTAATTTATGATATCTGAATTTATCATTGATTTTTTTAGTTTAATTATAACAAAAGTAAAAATTGTATAATGACATATTTATAATAAGTCCTGATGATATATCCTTTATTTTTTTATTTTAATTATGACAAAATAAATTCTAAAACACGAAATGTCAAAAAATAATGTTTTGGATATTAATGAAACATATTGCTGTAATGACGTGCAGCCCCAATCATTTTCATAAATTAATTTCCTTTTGAATATTTTGATCACGACATGCAAAATATTAATTCTTTGTTGCGAAAGATATTCAATTTTAATGAGAATCATTGTTAACAACTCAATTTCTTATTCAGACCCACAACATCTAATTCAGACCAACAAATTCAATTTCTTATTCAGACCAAATTACAAAACCTCAAAAACCATTATTCAGTTAAAGCTAGAAAATGTCTGCCAATAAGTTTCAATCAAACTAAAAACGATTCCCCTTAACGAAAAATAAAAAAGACGAAACAGAAAAAAATATATTTATCCATCTCAATTAATTAAACCCGTAAGAAATATATAAAAAAAGGAGGCCTTTTGTTCGAGAACTAGTAAAAGAATGTTCCTCATCTTCATTTAATACCAACAAAAAAAGAGAAAAAAATTCTTATTACACTCCGATAGAAAATGTTGTGTGAGACGCTAAAGAAAATTCGAACGAGACGTACTGCAAAAAAATAAATAAATAAACAAAACACGAATAGAAAGAAAAAAAAACTTGAGAGACTTGAATCTCTTGTTATCTGGCAATTCGTAGAGAACAAAGATAGGATCTTGTTCCAGCCCTTCCTATTCTACTTCTGGAGAGTAATAAAGCAGCTTATGCCTCGCATGAAATTGGATAATCCAAGATGGACTCCTTTTTATTATATTTCGTGAAAGATTTGGAAGCCAATTTGGTGGCAGTTATTTCTGTGTGGTTGAAAAAAGTTGCATCATACCACACTGTAAGATAGAAGAGTTTGTTTGATCAAGGAATGCAAAAATGTGACGGGTATAAAGCAGGGGTGGCCAACCCACGGAATATTTTTCCGGCCCGTGAGATTTATCACACTTTTACAAAATATGTTTATTTTATAATGGCCAAAGTAGTGAAAAACAATGTATTAACAAAATACATTATGTGTGTGTGCATCCATATATTAAAAAATGAACTGTCAAAATTATGAGAAAAATTAACTTTTGATTTTAAAATAATATTCTTGCGAATATAGGACAGATATTGCCTCTTTTATTTACGAGTTGACGGTTATGAATTCGCAGACTAATTAAATTATAGTCTGCGAACTCATGGTGTGCTCTCATCTTGTAACATCTAATATAACAATTTCTATGTTTCACTTTTAGTGTCCTCGATGACCATCCCTAGATACGCATAGTTGATTGTTGATACTATTATCATTCATTATTATTATATTATCTATGTTATTATATTATTTGTGTTTACATGTATGAATAATAGTGAACACAAAAATAATAAATCATTTTGTTTCAATTTTTCACTCCAAAGAAATGTCTATAGGGGGTCTGAATCTAATAGGGGGACATATAATTTTATATGCGACCCGCGAAGTTAGGATGCATTTCCAAAGTGGCGGCAAAATCATTTGGGTTCGCCACTCCTGGTAGAAAGACATAGAAATTGTATATGTCACATAATGTGGATAATGCACTAGAGATAAGTTCTAGGTGGGAAATGTGGATATTGCACTAGGTTAAGCACTAAAAATGTTCTGTGATACAATGAAGTTCTTTATAAGTAACTACTAATAACCATACAATGGCTAGTGTAGTAGTTCCAGAAACGAGGGAATTCACTGGTGTTTGTGGTAATTACTTCTTCCAGAAATGAGGAGAAGTTGTGGTAGTTATCCAGACTCTCAGTTAAAGTTGTAAACGTTTTTTTCAGAGCAAACCAGACTGTGAGTTGAAGTTTTTAGCGTTTTTCGTTCAATTTACACTTGCGAACTTTTGTTTTTCGAAAATGAAGTTGACCAAACACAAAACATGCTGAAACATAACGAACGCAACACCCATTACGATGTGCAAATACCCAAATTAAGATCTATTTGCAAAAGCTAAGTGAAAGACTGGAGAAACAAATATCGCACTAATAAAATAAATATTTTTTAATGATTTCATTTTTTCAAATTTCGTTTATATTTATATATTTTTTTATATTTCATTTTTAGTGTTATATATTTCTTTACAATGTGCTTTTAGTATCATTATTACTATATTATCTAGGTTTGCATGTAAGAATAATAATAAACACCATTAATAACTCATTATGTTTCAATTTTTTACTTAAAAAAATGTCTATAGTGGGTTTAAATCTAATATGGCTACATATAATTTTATATTCGGCCCGCGGAGTTAGATGCATTTCCAAAGTGGCCAGCAAGATCATTTTGGGTAGTATAAAGACATAGAAATTGTATTTGCCACATAATGTGGATATTGCATATAAGTTCAAGGTGGAATGAAATAAATATTACACTAAGTTAAGCACTAAGAATGTTATGTGATACAATGAAGTTCTTATAAGTAACTACTAATAAACACACAACGCCTTTAGTAGTAGTTCCAGAAAGGAGGCAATTTACTGACGATTGTGGTAATTACTTTTTCAGAAATGGGGAGATGTCATGGCAGTTGTGGTAGTTATCTCTTCCAGAAAGGAGGAAATCAATGTCGATTGTGATAGCATGTGCAAGTGGCGACAGTCAGAAGCACGGTAAAAATTTTCCAACTCTTCTCCCGTATGATATTCAAAAGTAGCATAAAAGTCTTCCCAGAATGCAACAAATTCTCGTACTTAATTAATAAATTCTCATTATTTTTGTATTTAATTTGTAAAAAAAAAAAATACAATTTTATACTTTGAAAAAATAATAAATGAATTTTTTTCTCAACTTTGGGAAATATTACGCATTGCTTTGAGCAATTTGTTGAAAACTGGTTCTTATGCCACAAAACAACACTCACCTATCCCCCAAGAAAATACTAGCTATATTTTAACATTTTATACGCTGTCTATTTAAGAAACTATACGCTGTCACATTCGCTACTGGTCATATTGTCCCATTTATCTCCGAATTGATTCTGAAAGCCATTACTGCAAATCACACAGCCATCGAAGTCACGCTTTCCTGTACACTAACTGTCCAATTCAGAATTAACTTCTGATTTTCACCCCCTCAAAGGTACATCTCCCTGCTACCTCTCAAAAAGTGCTGGAAAACGCTTTCAGAAATAATCTTCAATAATATTGACAACCACCAACATCTGGCCATTCAAGAGATCGAATAATATGAACCGTTTATATGAGGTTCATTCCAGACACGAGTTGGACATAGATAGTGATTAAATAACTATCAAAACCAAAGACCCATAAAAGCATTTTCTTCGTATCAGATAGTTTATACAAATAATCCCGTAAGTCTCTGTGGAAGACAATGCCTCTGATAGCTGGACAAATTGCAATGGTGTCATTCCTTTAATATAGCTTTCAATTTATCAATGAACTTCCATAGACCAGATGTTATCCCAGCAAGTAAAACATTGGAAAAAAATGTTTCCTAAAAGATTTTATTAAAATTCGAATAATTACTTTTACTTTAACACTGATCTTTATAGCTTTACAAAGACACTTATTATACTCAATATTAATTTCAGAAAATAAAATCAATTTCTTTTAATAAATTTTTTTTATAATTATTGAAATATTAGCCACTAGAAAACTGCGCTCACACCCTTTTAAAAGTAAATATATACAGTTGCACGAAAACTGGGTAAACAACCATCTTAAACACTAAATAACCTCAAATATCTACGCGATGCATCTTCATTAGCTCTACTTATCTCTTAAATGGGTTTTAAAAGCTCTAATCAGATTTCTCACTTTAACCTGAATTTGATGTATTTCCTTCAGGTCAGAAGCTACCTGATTACCCTAAACTTCATAATTACACGCTAAAATGTCCATTACTTATTTTTAATTCCTTATTAAATTAATAGTGATTGATGAAACACGTCGTTTTTACAGAGTTATTTTGGCTCGAGAAGTTCTTGTAAATAGGTAATTCTAGTCCTCAAATTAGATAATTGTTCAAAGACTTTATTTATATGCAATTAGCATTCAATGGAGTTATAATGAAATTATGCGCTGCTTTGATTGAGGTATAATTTCGATGGTGCTTTTCTACTAAAATTATTTATTATTGTTATAAAGTGGCAGGGTAAAATTAGCTAATTATTAAATTATAACTAATTGGATTTTAACACGTCATACTGTTCCATGTTTTGAAAGAACAATGATCGTGAGGTTATCGAAAATAATAATTAATTATTTAATCAGTATCTTTCAAGAATTTCTTGTTGTTAATGAACCGGAATTTATCTCAGATACATAGTTTGTAAAAAAGAACAGAAAAATTTATGATTTTTTAAGAGTCAAATCCTGGATTTTTTATTTTTTAAATAGTGATTGTAAAAATATTCTAACTTCAAACCATTCGAGAGTTCTTTGACTTTTCATGAACCCTCTCTAGTTTACTATTGGATTATAATAATGTTAATCTAGAACAATTATAAGACAATGATAATTATAAGAGGGAAAGCAATAAATGCTTACAGTAACGTAAAATGCTATAATTAAGTAATAAAGTAAATGCTATAATAAAGTAATGAAGTGAATACTTACAATAAAGTGAAGTGCTACAATAAAGTAATAAAGTAAATGCTTGCAATAAAGTAAAATGCTACAATAAAGTAATAAAATAAATGCTTGCAATAAATTAAAAGCAATAAACAGGCAAGTAGTAAAGATGCTTATTTGAGTTTTCATATATATTTTTTTATATTTAGAGTTCATTGTTTGCATAATATAATGCCCATTATTACACTACTTACAATCAAATGGATCCCTTTTTGTTTTTGACATTTTTAAAAACACACATTTGATTGCAGAGATAAATAACCTATATAATGTTACTTAAAGAACAAAACATAAATCTTATAAAAGTCTTATTTTAAAATATATTAGAAAGATAGTTTTATTATTATCTTTCTAATATATTTTAAAATAAGACTTTTATAAGATTAATATACAATTTAATAGCACTATGAATTACTTTTTATCCCCACACGATTCCGAATGAGTCTCTAATAATGTTATATCGACGCCACAGAGGTCTAAATTGCCCACTGATTTAAAATGATAGAAAAAATTTCTCGAAAATATATCAGCTGAAAATTAAGCATAATGGGTATATATTAAAGAAATGTTTTAAGGTTTTTAACCATGAATATTCTGTACGCCACAATCATTAACCATTTGTACTGCTGGCTAGCTAACTTACAAAATGATGAATTACTTTGATTCTATTGTAAGGCGAACGGTACCATCCCTATTTTGAAAAAGGAATAGATTCGGAAAGGATAATGGCAGAGAATTTCACATCGATAACCAGATTTCCAAATGAGAGTTTCTTCTAACAATATATACAAATTCTACCCAATTACTTTTAAAACTTTCTGCCAGTAATCTAAAGCCTATAGATGTATCAACCAACATTAATATGCCCCTCAATAATTTCCACCGTCATAAAGATATTTAATGAAATTGCAGATTTTTTAGCGAAGAATACCAGAAGTCTGGATCGCATTGCCATTCCTGCTTCCCTTGTAGATGCAAGTGCCTTGGCAAAATATAAACTTATCATTCCTTCTAAGATTAAGACATACCAAATTACAGAATTAAATGCGGACAATAAAACAGTTGCTAATCTGCCAAGATTAAGAATGAAGCACCACAAAAATATGAAGTTTTCTTCTGATGGCGTTCAAGAATACCAAAAATGTGGCAACTGCCCTGAAATCGATCTTACTCCTCATCATGTCTTTGACTGCCTAGCTGTTGCAGCCGTCATTCATTGTCTGGACCCTCCCTCTGAAGAGAATTTATACACCGAGCTGGCAATCAACATAGCCAATAATATTGGGGAGCACCACGATATTTGATTTTCTTGTATTCTCCAAAGAATACTACAACAACAACACATCATATATCAATGACTTAGTGGATTAACGGACAATGAGATAAAAGGGTGAAGAAATTGAAAAAAAAAATTTCTACATGAAAATTACATAGTGAATTCCTTTAACTATTTTATTACCATAATTTTGTCATAAACAAACAAGTAATATAAAAAAAAAAAATTTAAAGTCAATTCCTACTTTTTTTTTTCACTATATTGCAGGAAGTTCTTTATAAATAATTTTCATTCAGTTTTTAAAGTTTATCTGGCGCCATCTATTGGTAGATATATGGAACTTAAAGCTAAAATTAATTAGTTAAATTTAATGAATGAATTAATATTTGAAAAACTGTATTAACATCAAGTGTCATCCCCTACAAGTTCAAAAAAAATGTATTTGAACTTGAGTGGATGAATAAAAAGTATTTTATGGACGATTGAAAATTTGAACAAGATATATATAGGGAGAGTGTGAGCTAATAGAAGGAATTGAAAAACAAAATAAAAACCTGCAATTAGCAATAAATAATGTCCTATCACGACTTTTCACGCTATAACTTTGTCTATATAATCTTTCAAAAGAATCTATCCTCTCTGTCTTACAAAAAAACGACGTCTAACTCGGCATTATTTTATCACTTTTTTTTAAAAAAAATAATAAACTTTTTGACTTCTCCGCTGAAGAATCTTGACATATTTCTCCAGATTTTGCTGCGATCATTTGAACGTGAGCCCCATAATTTTTTAGCCCGGGAAATCACAGCCCTGCAATCTCTTATTTCCTACACGCGTAATAAATAACGAATTTAATTCCGTGGCTTAACTCTTTTGGACAGCTCTTATAGAAGAGTTCTGGCGGTGGTAATCTACGTTAAACGTTGCCGCAGCTTTTCTCTCTCAACTCATTTTTGTCAGTGGCTTCACGTCTGCGATTTTATTTCATTTCACTTCAAAAGCAGAGTTTCATTTCACTTCTTTTCATCCCTCATTCATCTCACCAGGGGAAAGATTTGTACAGTAAAAGCTGAACCCCACATTCCCACTAAAGATGCGCCAAAAATTCACATTTATCTTATAACCACTTGAATACAACTATCTTAAAAAATCATTTTGAGTATTTTTTTCTGTTTTTAACATAATATTGTATAACTAAAAACTAATTTAATATAATTATTAACATAATATTGTTTAACTAAAAAGTAGTTTAATATAATTATTAACATACTATTGTATAACCAAAAACGTTTTTTTTGTCCTAATGCAGCTGGCAAACACTTAGACAATTGTTATGGATGCCTTAAGGTAAGCGCTGCACCGACGTTACTCACTTAGCACTACCCAGGAGCTGCGTAGCTTGAAGATAAGCTACCGACGTGGAGTAACAATACCCCCGCAAGGCTCATGTTAGACCAGGATCTACGGTTTAAAGTGGATTCCAAACCCCTACAAACATCTACGGCCCCGCCGGGACTCGAAGCCGAAACCTATGGTTACCGAGCGCCAGATCGCTAGCCACTCGGTCATTCAGGCCCTATAACTAAAAACTAGTTTAATATTGTTTAGCTAAAAACTAGTTTAGTATAATTATTAACAGAATACTGTGCAACTAAAAACTAGTTTATCATGTTAAAATAAAACGATCAAAACTGGCGCATCCTTTACTGTGACTGACACATAACATTAAATCATTTTTTTTTTTACAAATACGAAACGCTTAAAAATATTTTAAGGATTGTTCATTATTAAAAACATTGTTCGGTTACGATTGTTTTTTTACAACAGCTACGTCTGCGAAACCCAACAATTACGAACAAGATTGGGCAAAATAAATTTTCAAAATACTATAAGACTCACGCTTATAAATGATATAACATTATGAGTGACAATATAACATTATTCTGTGAAAAACCCTTTGAGTGAAAGTTGGGCAACTAAAAACGGCTGGACTCTCAATAAGTTCAACTCAAAGTTTAGAAATTAGTAAAATTTTTTCTTAATCTTTTAAACTTTTACTAAAATTTGACCTTCAATGGAGACGACAAGACATATACCCTTTGTCATTGTTGAAGAGATTATATAAAATAATATACCGATTATATTAAGATTATCTGCCGTACTGCTGAATGAAGAACAGATCTATTGATGCAGCAAAATCTACTGGACAGATTCTAAATCAAAGGATGACAACAACAACAACACGATTGTTTTTTACAAAACGTCTGCGAAACCCAACAATTACGAACAAGATTGGACAAAATAAATTTTCGAAATACTATAAGACGCACGCTTATAAATGATATAACATTATGGGTGATCAAATGATGAAATTCTGTCTATCCTTTGAGTCGTGTCAACTGTAAAAAACTGGCTCTCAATAAGTTCAACTCAAAATTTAGAAATTAGTAAAATTAAAAAAATCTAATAATCTTGTAAACTTTTACTAAAATCTATAAATAGAGTGCGGATGTAATTATTAAAAGTTCAGAGATTATATCCAATAATATATAGGGCCTGAATGGCCGAGTGGCTAGCGCTCTGGCACTCGGTACCACAGGGTTCGAGTCCCGGCGGTGCCATGGTTGTTTGTAGTGGTTCGGAATCCACTTTAAATAGTAGGCCCCGGTCTAATAGGATCGTAGAGTGTTGTGGGGGCAGTGTTACTCCGCGTCCGTGGCTTATCTTCAAGGTACACGCGCCCCCTGGGTAATGCGAAGTGAGTACGTCTGTGCAGCACTTGCCTTAAGGCATCTAAGACCAAGCTGTCTGTGTTTGCCAGCTGCATTAGAAAGAAAAAAATATCCAATTATATACCGATTATATTAAGATTATATTCCGTAGTATATAAGAACAGAGCAACGCAAAAATCAAAGGACAGCTGACAAAGAATGACATCTAAACAAAACAGTTTTGCAAAACGAGAGACAGAAAGAAATTGTTCAAGATCCGAAGTACGAATGAGCTGTTGCCAACAATACTGAAAATCATTGAAGATAAGCTACGGGCAAATAAAAGAGTAACAATGTGCAAATTGATTAGGGATCGGTACGGTTTAAAAAACGAACCACGAAAAACATCCATATAAAAGAAATACCGAACGGGTGAAATATGTGGTACCGAGCGCCAGAGCGCTAGCCACTCGGCCATTCAGGCCCAAATGAAATGCGTTATAACTGTGAATAATTTTATCATGAAATACACAAAATTCACTCATTAACTCCCTGACAGCAAAGCCCATGTTGGGCCAAGGCCATCTGTCTACTGGCAGATTTCGTGCTAGAGATATTTTCTTTTTACAGGGTAGGGTGTCTGCCCTAAGCCCAACAGTCATATTAGACCGGGAGATATGGTTTAAGGGGGATTCCGAGTCACTACAGGCATCCATGGCACCTCCGGGACTTGAACTCAAAACCTGTGACACCGAGCACCATAGCGCTAGTCACTTGACCATCTGGCTCTGAAGAAAGTACTCTCAAAGATAAATGCCCCCAAGAGATTATTTCAAGCTATTTTATTTGTGATTGATTCAAGTCAAAAACATATCTAACCACATATTCCGATAACATGGAGTAGACAGAATAAACTTTTTGTTTATGTAGAGTTTGTACAGTATAAAAAGCTTGTTCTGTAAAGCCCAAATCAATCATCTCGTATCTGTAATAGTAAACCTATCATTAAATAAGATTACAGAAATGATTTTTTAAAATGTCAAATCTTATAGAGTTAAAATCTTAAACTATATACCCGTATAATCCATTTGGTCGGACAAAATAAATTCAGCTAATAACTTGTACCTACTGTAGAGGTTTCTTCATCTAATTCATGTCTATAAAATCTTTCAAAACCAGCACTTATCTTCTTCACATAAAGTACCATCTTTTGTTCCTCTGTTTAACAGATAAGTTCTCCACTATAAAAACTCTTGACATATTATTTTAAGATTTCGTTGGTATCATTCGACAGAAAGGTTCATAACTTTTTAAATCGAGAAATTATGCTCAAGATTTGTATTCTTTAATCGCGTAATAAATAAAGAATTTAATTCCAAAGCGTCTTCAGTGGTTTTCAAATATTTTATCTGTGCACTCCCTTTCACGAAAAAGGAAATATTGCTTTGTCCCTTTTTATCATGCGTCATAATACAGCTGACAATATTAGTTTATATAATAGCAATAAGTAAGCAATAATTTTTATTATGTGACTTATTTTTTATTTTCTTAATGGCAAATTTTAGGATTTAAGGGTCCTGCTTGAGGACGGAATGAGGGAGTAAAGTTCGAAACCTGACAAATGTTGTTGAATCAGAAACTTCTATGTTCAAACGATACATATACATGTTTCATTTGGCGCGATAAGTGGGAAAGAAGGTGCGAAACTCCCAGAAGTCAAATTTCGTTCTAAATCTCTCAATGCTCGTTACAGAATGTTGTTGTGACTACTCCTCAGTGTCCGGTAGAGCGGGACGTACACCCCGTCACTATCCTACTCATGGTTAGAGGGAAAGGCGGCAGCTTCCGATGTGATGGGGAGTCCGGAGATAGAAGACTGTATGATTTTTAGGATGAACTACCCTGCATTTGCATATCGTATGGGAGAAAGCCTGGAAAACTCCCACCAGGAGGTCTGACTAACAGGGCAAGATGCTGAAAATCACAAGCGCCATCGAGTCCCTTTGTCTTTGAAACAGTGTCTAAAAAATGCAGTCAGCGGATGGAACATCAGCCATAGTGATTACTAATGCAGCAGCGGCTTAATAATACCAGCGGTCCACATTACCACGAGCAGCATACGTGGTTCAAGGCACAACATTACCCATTGCTTGTGACCAAAGTTTGCAACGAGTAGGTTCGTTACAAATTTTGGTCGCAAGCAATGGGTTAATGTTGTGTATTACATAACTGATGTTGCAATACCAAATGGTTGCAGTTCAAAATGTGCAATTTTTAATAATAACACGTGTGCCTTGATTCATACAGGAGATTATTGTCTTCCAGGGAGACTTGCAATGGTATTTATTCCACACTTGAATGCCATACGAGAGAAAACCCAGATAACTGCTACAAAGCAGTCCAACTCAAATTATCTCCGGAAGCAATGACTTCATTCACGCCAATAACGCATTCAAATTTTGCCTTTTTCATGGTAGCCTAGAACATCCATCTGGTTATAATAATCTTATACTAATAATCATATAGTTATAATAATCTTATAATAGCCATCTGGTTTTGGTGACGCATAAAAATATGCGTTAAAATTGTAATTCATTTATTAATTATTTTGGAGAACTGAATTTTATAAGTGTGTGTTTCGAAAATTCAACATTAAATGAGAAAATTTGATTGTCTGGTCTACCCCAAAAGATGGCCTGCCCTTTAAAAGAAACATAAAATTACAATGTAATATCAAAAAGGGGTCTCAAAATTCTTCAGAAATATGAAATTATTGTTTTAGGGCCTAATGTCTAGAATTCTTTATCAAGGTATACGACGACAACAATTCATTAAAATTTTAACTATTAAGTTGTTTTAAGACAAAAAACAATTTTTAATTTGTTAAAAAAATATATTTGATTTACGTTGCTTGTGTTAAAAAATTCCATTTGAAACCAGCGCATTCCTTAACCCAGGCATGAAATTTTGGTTTTTACTTTTTACAGCATTATCTAAATTGATAATGATCAAACTATAAATATCTTTAAAATTAAAGACAATTAAAATCTGTGATTATTGATAAATATATCCCTTATTCTTATTTTTCAAATTCATTTCAGTTTAAACTCCCCATCAGTGAATCACTGGCTTTAGTCTTTTGTACATTAGATGTAAAAGTTACTTTAACTATATATAACAGAGCATGAAACCGATTAATGCAAGGGTAGTCAATCTTTTTATGCCTACTGCCCACTTTTGCATCTCTGTTAGTAATAAAATTTTCTAACCGCCCACAGGTTCCACAGTTGTGGTGATTTATAAAGTAGGGAAATAACTTCACTTTATAAAACTTATATAGCCGGGTTACAGCAAGTTAAAGCATTAGTATAATAATAATTTCTTAACAAATGTTTTATGTCGGACTTTCACTAGGTTTGGCAGAATAAATATTTTTAAAAGCAACTTACTGTAGTTAAATCTATCTTATATTTATTTTTTGCATGCATACAAGCATGAGGTCTGAGGAAGTTACATTTGAATAATTAAATTATTATTGAGATTCCTAAATACTGGATATCTGTTAAAGTTTTGTAAGGAACAAACAAAGGTCTCCTCTTTTGGAAATATTCAGACAGTTTCTTTCGATATAATATAATTAACAATACCAAAACCGATTGGAGTCTGATGGCAGAGTGATTAGCGCTCTGACGTTCGGTACCACATGTTTCGGGTACAAGTCCCGCCGGTGCCATGGATGCTTGTAGTGATTTTGAATCCACTTTAAACAGTAGGTCACGGTCTATTATGAACGTAGAGCATTAGGCCGACAAACCCCCATCGTAAAAAGAAAACATCTCCTGTCTCGAAATCTGCTTGCGGACAGACGGCCTTGGCACACCACAGGGCTGTTGTGCCAATGATGATGATAAAAAATTGATCAGGGCCGAGTGCCTGGCGCTCTGTAGCACAGGTTTCGAGTTCGAGTACCGGCGGTGCTATGGATGTTTGTAGGGGCTCGGAATCTACTTTAAGCTGTAGATCTCGGTGTAATATAACTGTAGAGCGTTGGGCGTAGGGCTGAAAACTCTACCCTAAAAAAGTCAGCGTTAGGGAGCCAAGTCAGACTTCTACCTACGGGTGCTCCATTACAATAGAAGCTCCCCTCTTTCTCTCCTTCCATGAGACCACACATTTTATTGGTCTAGATGTTGTTGTCTACCAAGTGGGATAAGAAAAAACAACAAAAATTTATTCCACAAGATGTGAAGTAGGGAAAGGTATCAATAAACTGAATTACATTTTCTACATATTTGGATATGACAGACATTTTTAAACAAAACTTGAAAATTCTTCTATTTAAACAGTTTAAAAAAACAATTAAATTTAAGAAAAGAAAAGTGCTGCAATAACCGACAAATCCCTACCACCTACCATGAAAGTTGGAACGCTTACTAGTGGTTGGTAGGGGACAGATTTATTACCATTAAATTAATGAATACCACGTCAAGTTTCCAAATTAAGTGAATTAGATGAGAAACCCTACAAAAAAATTTCCGTCGACATTCAAGAAAATCTGCAAATCTACAGGTAGAGGCAGCCTACAGGTATGCCTACAGCTACAGCTTCTGAAGGTAGATTATAATCTACCTCGAGAAGACCCTTCTGTAGATTTTACCCTTAACTGCAATGACAAAAGGCGAATGAATCCGTGAGCATTAAACTAAACTACGGCAACTCATAAAACTTCTGCAAAAATGAATAACGTTGAATCTACTACATACCTGTCATTCCAGTATTGAAAATATCAAAGGACATAATGTCCAAGATTTGGAAAAATTCCAAAGTTACGTTTATTTTCAAGCTTTTTACCTCAATAAATTTTTGTCAATGGTAGCAAGTTTGTGATTTTTCTTTATTCGTTTAACTTCAAAACCAGACCTTCGCTTGCGAGTTTCATTTCACTTCTCTTCCGCTTTTATCTTTCCCTGAATGACGGAAATTGGACAGTAAAAGTTGAACTACTGCGCATGTCTGCCAAGACTCGTATTAGGCCTACGTAATTGATATTTATGGTTTCCGTAATTAAATTTCATCCTAAAAGCGGCGTATTTCAAAACAGTGCATTTAAGTATGTGGAAATAATGATAATTAGAGATTAATTATCAAAATGCATTTTAACATTTGTATCTTGCTGATATTAACTTAGATAATAATTTTTTTTTCTGATCTATATATTTGTTTTTATTATTTTTATAAGCATGGTGGCATATATTAATAATTTTTTTTAAGTTTCATTGTCGTTTTTAATCATAGGTATTATGCATATTAAAAAACTGTTTTCGGCAGAAAGAATGTAAATTGCTATTTTCTTAATTATCTCATTTTTCTTAAAACGAAACTGTTTTTCTGTTGAATTTTCTTTTGACTTGTATTTTTTTGTTAATTTTGGTGTCTGACATTTGCTTAATTAACAACATACGTTATTAATAAGATTTAAATATATATTCATAAATATATTAAATTAATTAGAAGTGTTTATCAGTATTACTTAGTAATATTTCTTTTCCTTTCTCTCTTAATTGCAATTTATTTTTTTCCTTCTTAATTACTTTTTCTATTAATTGCATTTATTTACAGGATTTGTTTGCGCGATAGCATAATGATTCCGATTTTTAATCGCATAATCTGTCTTTTTTTTAGTTTCAGTTCTGCTTTTGTTTGTTGATAATTAAAATTATATACATTATTAAAATTATAGATAAATGGTGGCCGAGTGACCAGCACTCTGTTCTTGGCGCGCCTGGTTTCCGGTTTACGTTCCGGCGGTGCTATGAATGCCTGTAGTGGTTTTGTAACCCCTTTGAACCGTAGTTACCAAGTCTGATATAATTTAATGGGTGTAAGGGTTAATGAATATGTGGGAAAAGGGCTGACAACCCTACCCTGTAAAAAGAAAAAGACTTCCTGTGTCGAAATCTGACAGTAGCCAGATGGCCTTTGTCCCTCATGGGCTGTTGCGTCATTGAAGAAAAAAATATATATATATATATATATATAGATATATATGGTATTAATAATATTTATTATTTTTAATGAACAACTGTTCATATGTTTAAGAACTTTTTTTTTCTTTTTATAAAAGTCTGAATGTGAGGAAATTCACGATTTTTGCATTGCGAATGATATGATGGTTTTATCATACCATTTGCGTGTAGTGAATATCAGTAGTAGTATTTCTCGTGCAAAATGGTCGCGTTTACGTTAATTATCCTTTGATGTTTATGTTAATTCTTCTTTATACATATATTATACTGATTTTAAAAAAATTAAAATAAAATGTTCGTGATTGTAAAAATCCTATTTATTGCAATTGAATGAAATCCGAGAAAAATATTATTTAAACAATACTTCACAAACTATATAAACAATTTTCATAAACACAAAGAAAAATAATAATTGACACATTTTCTGTGTTAAAAATACACAAAATGGAAAAATAAAAAAAAAAAAAACATTATCTCATATCGGCTTATGTATAACTCATTTCATTACGGAGGGCGATCACCTTTAACAGATATACAGGAACTGCAACCGTGTTACATTCTCTATAGGATGGTGCTTATTCACTCAGTTTGCAGCCCCGCCCATTGCGATGTCACGGCCTTTCGGTGACCCTGAAGGTTTGCAAGGGGTGGGTGAAGTTCAGCAATAAATCTCTCTAGAGCATCCCGAACATGCTCAACTGGGTCCACGTCAGGAGTCTACTGGTTAACCCATTCGCACATTAGTCTTCTCATAAAGATTATTCTCCTCCAACCAAGCTCTATGTGGTCTAACATTATTGTTTTTTAGAATGATTGAGTTATTAGTTGAGATTGTGTAAGGATAAACAATTGAAACAAGAATGTCATCTCTGTTTGGCATCATTGTTGTCAGAGAACAACAATGATGCTTTTTGTGCAGGTATACAGGCCAATGAATGTATACAAAGATTTAATCTCCAATACACCAAATTTGTCTTTTTTAGAGCATAACTTACAAACAGTGATTATGTGTGAGAGATACAGATACAGAGAGAGAGAGAGAGAGAGAGACGCGATACAGAAATGAAATAAATCGTACAATGCGATACAATACATACAATCCTCCTTCTAGAAGCCTTCTGCACAATTGTCAATGGCTACTACAAGAGGAGATCTGAATTCTTCATATCCCTTCAAATAGCGGTTATCTGTGGCACTTGTATCTTTATGTCTTATACAGGTCTATATATTACGTCGATATACAGGTTAGTTCATGTATACAAAGATATAATTTCTATACACCAAATTCGGCCCACACCAAATTTGTCTTTTTCAGAGTGTGACTGTCAAACCTGGTTCGATGTGAGAGATGCATGCAATGTTGGACAACACAAAAAATCTCCGCACAGTTGCCAATGATTGCTCTACACAATTGGAAATCTCTGCACAGCTGAAATCTGCTCTGAAACCTCTGCACAGTTGCCAGTCATAAAAACCATGTGCACAGTTGCCAATGATTGCTGCAAGAGAAAATCTGAGTTCTGTATAACCTTGCAGTTAACTTCAAACAGTGGTTATCTGTGGCACTTTTATATTTACCTCTTTCTCAGCTGTATCTTCTAGAAGTAGATTCCGTCCTTAGAAATTCAGTCTATAGTATGTTATTTGAATTACAAAAGGGTTTACATTCAATCATGTTGCTACAAAGGAATGAATTTGAAAAGTTTTTACTCACTTAAGGAAGGCGATTTTTAATTGATGCCAAATAGATCAACTAAATGGTCATCGTAATTCATAAATTAAATTATGTTGAATACTCATATCTAAAACGTGGTTAATTCCCATTTATGGAAAGGGCAGACGCTTTTTAAAGCCTGTTTGGAGCCATGTGTCCAATAAAGTTAAACGACAGCAGCATATCATATTATGATGAAGCATTAAAATTTATGCATACTGCAAAATTTTCGTTAAAATTTGCTTATTTTGGCCTTGTAATCGTCCCCTTTCACATATTTCCTTATTTTTCTTAAACCAGTATATTATAAATGAATTTATAATGTTGAAAATGTTGCCAAGATAGTGATACACGGTAATTACATGAGTAGTTACAGTGTAATTACATTGGCAGTATAATTACATGACAGATTTTAATTACATTAAGTTTTTAAAAAAAAACTTGTTCATATATTGTCAAATTAAACTTAATGGTGCCAAATTGGTTTGCTGCCAAATAAAATTACATCATTTATAAACAAGAGCGGTAAAAAAAGATTTTAAATTAAAAAAAGACAAAAGGCTGTGCATTGATAGTCAAAGCCGTGCTTTATTAACAATTTCTCCTATCTCAGATCCAAAGAATTAGCATTGTAATAAAAGTGTTGTATAAATTGTGAACGTTATAGAATTTTCAATGAAAAAGGCATAAGAGAATATTGCCACAGTATTTTCTCAGATTGTAAAATGCAAATGCGCAAAGGATAAGTATTTGGGAATCACTTATTTAAATGAAAAAATCTGCATTGCGGTCGTTCTTTCAAAAACGGCATTTAAAGCAACATATTTTAAAATGGTTTTATTATTACAACTTGGTATGGTTTTATATATACAACTTGGAAAGTAAGAATAAATGAATTAACGTTTACAGAATATGTAGTTTTACAATAAGTATAAGTATTTTACGATTAAATAATAAAAATTTTTCAAGTTGCTGCAAAAAAATGCTAATATGAATCATCAGAGAGTCAAACACTTTTGGACAAAGATCAAGAACATTTTGCGTTGCAATAGAAATCACACCATTATTTCAGATTAAATTAACCTAAATTTTTTTGTTCTGTAACATTAACGACAAGTATGATGTGGTCTAATTGGAAAAAAATCCGGATTAAACTCCACAAGCGAAATCTAGCTTAAAATTCTCGTATCTATATTCTCGTAGGAAGGGGAGAGATAAATCTATAAATTGAAAGATCCTTCTGTTGGATTCTAGGAGGGTGTGAATGGTCAAATGCCTGTTTGGAAATATTTGTTTCTAATTTCAGTGATATGCTGCTGATATGGCGTAGCAGACTCTTACCTATGCTATATCCACCTACCACCTATATCAGCTCCCTGGTTCAGTAGCTCGCTTAGTGCATTCCGGAAACGCTGAATCTCCTACATATCTGTCATTCATGTCTCTGCATTTGAAAATTATAATGCTTCATCTTCTTCAATGGCTCAACAGTCCCATGGCAGGCCAAGGCCATTTGCCTATTGACATATTCCAAAAAATGAGATGATTTCTTTTCACTGGGTTTCTTTTCATAGAGTTGTCAGCCTTACGCCTAACGCTCTACATATTAGACCGGGACCAACGGTTTAAAGTGGATTCCGAACCACTACAAACATCCACGGCACCGCCGGGACTCGAACCCTATGGCATCGAGCCCCAAAACGCTAGCTGTCTGTTTACTGTCTGCTTACTGGCAGATTTCGAGACTGGAGATGTTTTCTTTTTACGGGGTACAGTTGTCTGCTGTACGCGATACTCTCTACAGTAATATTAGACTGGGACTTGCAATTTAAAGTGGATACCGAACCACTACAAATATCCATGACACCACCAGAACTCAAATACGGAACTGCAGCATCGAGGGCCAAATGAAAATGAAAATTACAAAATTTAAATAACAAAAAAAAAAAAAAAAAAAAAAAAAAAAAAAATTCTAGATAGAAATATAATGGCATTGAGGTCGCCATAAACATATAACCCATAGCTCAAAGTTCAATGAAATCTTATATTTTAACAGGAATTGTATCAACGTTTTTAAAAAAATTTATTTTTCTGTATTACTTTCGACACACTACGTTTAGCATCATAGCATCATTTAGAATGATTAATGTTACAATAAATGCAATAAAATACAAAATTCCCTTTTTTTCCCCTGTAATCACTTCATCACGCATGCTCAGAGCTCCAGTCTTTACTTCCCAATACTCTTCCACGTCTTCAGAGATGGGAGTTGACATTTTTTTATTGGCTGCGGCAACGATGATTTAGCTTCCAACTCTTTATTATTATTTTATTTCTCCCTACCTTTTTTTATTATTTTTCCCCTTTTCCTTTTTCTTTTACTGCTGTCAAGTTGTTTTCGAAATAAGACCGTGTTCTGACTGGAATGGAAAGGATTGCTTATTATTATTACTTATTTTTTTTTCTTTTCCCCTACGTAATCTTTTTCGTTTTCTTTGATTCCCATTTTGGGGCACCCTTAATTTTCAGCACTTGAAAAATTATTCCCCGTTATAAAGGGGGAGAAGAAGTTATTTATGATTTCTTGGGTTTTAAAAATGGGTGGTGTTAAAGAGGGAAAGGAGGGAAATTTTGACAAGTGATGAAATGAATCAGGGGTATGAAAACTGCAACAGATTTAATAGATGGAACGTAGTTTCGAAAATAAAGGTGGGGGAAAAAGTAATCAAGGAAGTGTGATAACAGTAAGTCACCCCTAGAGATTGAAAATTCTAACCATCATTTTATTTTGAAATGGGCGAAATATACAGAAATACAGTGACTGCTTTCATTATAGTTAAAAATTATTTTCAAGAAATTGAATTTTTTTCTAGTTTATCTTAATGCATTTGATATATTGTATCTAATATGATGTAGTAGGGGCCTGAACGGCAGAGTGGCTAGCGCTCTGGCGCTTGGTACTACAGGTTTGGGGTTCGAGTCCCGGCGGTGCCTTGGATGTTTGTAGTGGTTCGGAATCCCCTTTAAACTATAGGTCCCAGTCTAATATGACTGTAGTGCGTAGGGCTGGAAACTCTACCCCGTAAAAAAAAGAAGACATTTCATGTTTCGAAATCTGTCACTAGGCAGACGTCTTTGGCCCACCATGGGGACAATCATGATGATGATGATGATGTTGTAGTAACATGTATGTATATGTTTGTGACTAATCCGCAATACCCGGCAGCACCCCATAAGTATGGATGAGTATGGAGTAAGTATGGAGTTCATGGATGAATGTAAAGGAGGTACCTTCCGTTATGATGAAGCACCGGTAGGTAGAAGTCTGACTTGGCTCCGAGTAGCTGAAGAAGTAAAGCAGTGCCTCCAAGAGGACTTTTAGGGGTAACCACCCCACATTTGTGTATCGTATGGGAGAAATCTGGAAAACTTCTATCAGGTAGTCCAACTCATAAGACAAAATGCTGAACTTCACAAACGCCATCAAGGCTCCTCATTTTGAAACAGTGTTTACAACAAACCCGCGAGCTATTTGCAGCTCAGCCCGCCTGCTCACCAACGGCGCATGTTACCACTGAGACACGAGTTGTCCGGCTGGTAATCTACAATGGCAACTTCCTTAATATGCATATTACGCTAATTCATTACGAACCAAACTTTTCTCTTCTTCTTCATTGGCGCAACAGCTCCATAGTGAACTAAGACCGTCTTCCTACTGGTAGATTTCGAAACATGAGATGTTTTTGTGGCGAAGAGTTGTCAATCCTACATCCAAAACTCTACAGTTATATTAGACAGACACCTGCTGTTTAAAGTTGATTCTGAATCACTACAAGCTTCCATGGCATCGCCGGGACTCAAATCCTGCGGCACAGAGCGCCAAAGCGCTTGTCACTCGATCATAATTCGTATTTTGCAATTCAGGATTGATTTCAGGAATTATGTCAGTTCCTAAAACGCCTCACTGCTATCATCAACTACTCTTATCTAGAGATATCATTACAATACTACTCTTTGAAACATTATAATTATACCTGCAGATGCACAGAAATATTCTACAAATATATCAACAAAACAGTTGCTAAAAGAAGTATTCATGAACGAGCAATATAATATTTTCATTGCAAAATGGGATTTTTTAAATGAATAGAAATTTAATCTAAACCGAGAAGAATTAATCTAAATCTTTGGTAAGTTCCCATCTTCTTTGTGATATGCTTCTCCTCACTTATGCACAAGGTGTGTGCTTCCAAAATTATGGTAATTATTATTTAATTCATATCCTCGTTGTAACGCTGAATCCACTGCATATCTAATATTATAAAGTGAAATGAACACATGTTAAAATGCTTCGCATTAAATACATACGAGACAAGTTATTTGCTTTAAAAAAAAAAAAAACGTTAATGACCCTCGTGTTCCACTTGTGTGTGATACGCACAGCACACAGACGATGAAGGGGGGTGCATTGTCTTGCGGAAAGACTTTTAGAAGTTACTGTCTCGCATTTGCATGTTGTATGAGAGAAACCTGGAAAACACCCATCTGGCAACCTAACATTCGATTCAAGACCATTTAGGCACATTGTCACAAATGCTATAGAACTTCTTTTTGAAAGCAGTGACTGCATTGAAATCCAGCAGCAAATATCAACCTAAGCCCTCCTAGCTGTTAGCTGTTTTGCAAAAGATTACAATATTTTTAAAGAATTTATATACAGTTTTTAAGGGAAAAAAAGCCAGTCTATTCACATATGTGAATTTATAATCGTAAAAAAAAATACAATAATTCTTCCTAGTCTTCTTCATTGGCGCAACAGCCCCATTGTGGGCCAAAGTCGTCTGCCTATAGGCAGATTTCGAGACAGGAGATATTTTCTTTTTTACTAGGCAAGGTTGTCAGTCCTATATCCAACAATCATATTAGACGGGGACCTATGGTTTAAAATGGATTACTACAAAGATATACGGCACCGCCGGAACTCGAACCCAAAACTTGTAACACCTAGCGCCAGAGTGCTAGTCATTCGGGCATAACGCCCCAATCCTTTTTATTACCATTTAAAATTAAATATTTAATTAACTTTTTATTATAATATTAAATTTAATTATTTCATTTTTTATTTATTATTATTTTTATTTTTTAAAGCAATAACTGATAAAAATATAAAAGAAATATCATACTAAAAACAAGTATCCATGTTATACAAAAACTGAAAAAAAAAACTTTTTGAGTTAACTATTCGCTTTTAATTGAACTATAACTTACTAAAATAACCTAAAATAACCTGACCTACCAAAACTAAAATAATCTAACTTGCCTAACCTGAAAACTATTGACCATTTCGTTTATGTTCATTTTTTGTCTTCTATTTGGACTACTAAACGAACCGTAGATAATGAGTGGTAAAGAAAACATTTCTATTCGAAGCAAATGAATTTAGAACATTTATTGTTAAGCGTTCTTTTTAAGAAGCGATCTGACTAATCATCGACAATATTCATTTATTGAGAAAAAAAAGGATATTAAAACAAATTAGTTATTTGCCTTCCGCCAAAATCTTCTTTTTCAATTCTCTTGTATTCCTTTGTAATAAAAAAGGGTGCATATTAAAAATAATAAAGGGCTGCTAAATTGGAATATCATTGGGCCAAGAGTAGATCGGATTTCCGTAAATAGTTTCAGTATCATTTTTATTAGAAATATTCAGAGAACTGCATTAAAAATTTGGTGTATATTATAAAAAAATACATGATGAGATATTTCAAATAGTTTTATATTTTTGTAATAATCCATTTAATAGAATCAATTTTTTAATTTAAGCAAGTAAATATTTAATTGCACGATTTAACAGTAGAAAATAACCTTTCTTCTAAAAAAGTATTATTATTAATTTTTTTTTAAATTAAAAATAGAATGATGGATTATATTAAAAAATATATTTATTGATAAATAAAGATAATAACATAACGATGCAAGGAATATAAATGAGCAATAGAATAAAAAAATTTAATTTTAATATAAATTTTAACAATTTAACTGTTTTGTTAACAAAATTTAACAATTTGGCATCGCGCCAACTACATTGGTTTCATCTGAAACTGCTATCTCAACAGTTCATCAAACTGTGACATTTTAACGCAGAATCATGAGAGGCCAGAAGACTTTTTAATGTCCAATCATCTGTTTGTAACTGACAGAAGACATTCTACAAATCGCTATCGCTTACCTTTTTCCTGCTTTAATGCCATTGTATTCTAAGATTATATCTTATATGATCATGTTAATCCTTACATCACATGTTAATATGAGTTATTTACTAAAATGTATTGCATGTATTGAACTTTACTACATGTATTGAAAAAATTTTACATAAACATATTGTTAATTATAAGAGTAATATGGATGTGTCATATGGATTAATCTATTTTTTACACATTGTTAGAAGAGATCAGAAACCTTATACCAGGCAATATTATATTCATTCATGAGAAAGATTATGATACTGAATGGAATATGAATATGATAGGAAATACATGAATATTAAGGACAACTAAATTGATTTTTCTGGTGTGAGTAAATATTCAGGTATCACTTTTGTGGAAATGAATCTAGGAAATATCATTCCACATTCAATAATATTTAAGTATTTCTAAATTGCTATCACATTTTAAGTATTTAAAAAATTACTGTAAAAATCATTATAAAAAAATTATTTATTTATCTAATCTAAAAAAAAGATGATTTCAAAATTATTAAGTATTATATGACTTGGAGACGACTGGACAAAGATTTGGCAACATATATTAAAACAATTGGAAAAAAATATTGAAATATCGCCTTCTTTAAAGTATGATGTTGTTTCTTTGATATTCCAAATTTTAATTTCTATTTTGTTGCTTTAAATTATCTTTAAGCTCATGAAACTACCAATGTACTTCAAACATTCAATATACTACAAGTAATATATATTTCAACTATTAAATATACTACAAACAATATACTTCTTCTTTATTTGCTGTCGCGGTAGTCTATTTTGAAAAAATTAGAGAATCGATAGTATGTAAAATGATGACATTATCAATGAAATTTGAAAATTAATTATGATTTGTAGTGTGCAAGTTTGGCGACCAGATTGTAACTGGATGGGGTTGGGTTGAGATACTTCAAGAACATGCTGGAAAATTATAACAGCTTTATTGACACGCACGAACACCACACACATACAATTAGAGACGTACGATATTTAACACATTTCTTCTTCTTCATTAGCACAACAGTACCATGGAGAACCTAGACGGTCTGCCTACTGGCAGATTTCGAAACAGGAGATTTTTCTTTTGACGGTGTAGGGTTATCAGCACTGTGCCCAACGCTCTACAATCATATTAGTCCGAAAGCTACGGTTTAATGTAAATACCAAACCACTAGAAAACACCAAGGTTCAAACCTGAAACCTGTGATAAAAAAATCCAGAGCTCTAGACAATTGACCATCAGGCCGCATTGCATTTTCTTCGTAGTTCTATATTTTATTTTAATCCAATTGCTTCTTTGTTGCTCTTTCTTCAATTGTTTTAGGATGCACTTCTAATTCTTCCTCTTTTTTATTCCTTTAAAAGACTTAAAATTCAGTTGAAGTCAAGAACTCGGATGAAAACAAAGCAAAATGAAGAAAACAAAGCGAAGAATTAATTTAGTCAAGTCTCGTAAAGCGTCCATGAACCCGCAGTCACAAGAGGTTCCGGGCTTGATTAATAAGGCTTGGGGGGAAAGAAAGGCCCCAAGAACCAAGAATGTTGTGAGCAGTGTTTTACACTGAGGGATTAATCGATTGAAAAGTTAAGTGAGTTTTTCCGTTATCGATTCTCAGCGTCTGTCACTGACATCGATATCGATCTGCAGGAAGTCTGAAGAGTATCCATCCACTCGGAAATTTTGGAGACAAAACAGAGTTGTTTAACAAAGAGGAGAAGAACTCCTTAAAAGATCGACTTGGGAAAAAAAAGTTCCATGATAGGTTTTGGTCAAACTTTAGAGTGGGCACTGGATTGCAGATGAATGAATCTGTGTCTTCTTTTTTTTAATTAATGGGTTGACTGTGAAGACTTAGGAATCTTATTGGCAACGCGACGTCAAAGAATCAGATTAATGATAAAAAATTAACTGTAATCAAATTAAATCAAATGTAATCAAATTAACTTAATCAATTAACTATAAAACAAATCATAGCTTGATAGCCGAATAACTAGCGCTCTGGTTTTCGATACCATAGGTTTCAGGCTCGACTGCCGACGGCGCCATGGATGTTTGCAGTGGTTCGGAATCCTCTGTAAACCGTAGGTTGCCGTCTAATATAGTTGTAAAGCGTTGGGCCTAGGACTGACCGCCGTACCCAGTAAAAGAAAAACATCTTTTGGTTCGATATCTGCCAGTAGGCAGACAGCCTTAGCCCACCATAGGGCTATTTAAAATAGTCAATTAAAAGAATAACAATAATAAAACAAATTAAAATGTTTTACGATTTGCATCTTATCGTAAGTTGTTTACACATCCTTTGCAATAAAAAACAAAGGTTTTACTGGTGAAAACTAGTTTTTTTTATGCTCTTGGTAACAGAATTAAAATGAATGAAAACTTTTCCTATAATTATTTGAAAAGGAAACTGGGCGTATTGTTTAAACTACAACCAGTTTTTAGTCAAACAGCTATAACAAACGACATCTTTTTATAACTATTTCTTACATCTTTCATATAACAAATTTTTAATTTGTCATTATGTAATTAAATAGAATGAGATTCATTTAACATTGGAAGATATGGAGGGGAACAATCCATGAATGTACTAATAACTTTTTAGCAAATGAAAGTATATATTTGTAATACTGATGAACAAATTGGGTAATTGATATTCTACAGATTGTGCAACAGTTTCAGCTCGCAGCATTCATTTTAATTCTGTTAACAAGAGCATAAAACAGACGCCATTTTTCCACCCTGTTACTGTCGTTAGAGAAAAGGAGTTGAATCGTCGGGCTTTATTCCAAGCGTCTTGAAAAGAAATTCACCCTAAGAAATAAGCCAACAGAAATGATGATTGGAAATTGAATGAAGAAGTTTGGAGAAACTGGTCATGGAGGTGGTTTGCAATAAAGATCCATTGAGAAGATTATCCGTCCAATAAAAAAAAAAAAAAACCATCGAGAAGATTATCCGCCCAATAAAAGGACCATCCAGAAGATTATCCGTCCAATAAAAGAACCATTGAGAAAATTATTCGTCCAATAAAATAATCATTGAGAAGATTATCCGTCCAATAAAAGAAACCATCGAGAAGATTATCCATTCAATTAAAAAACCCTTCGAGAAGAATATCCGTCCAATTAAAAATATTGAGAAAATTATTCGTCCAATAAAAAAAAATTCGAGAAGATTATCCGCCGAATAAAAAAAAAAAACTATTTAGAAGTTTATCCGTCCAATAAAAGAACCATCGGGAAGATTATCCGTCCAATAAAAGAACCATCGAGAAGATAATCGGAAGATAGGAATTTCGTACAGAACATGTTCAGTGCATTGTAAAGATTTGGTTTGGTTCTTCGCTCTACGGTCATCTTAAAAAAAAAACATTGAGAAGATTATACATCCAAATAGGAATTTCGTACAGAACATTTTCAGTGCATTGTAAAGAAGCTGAAATTCCATGTGTAGAAGATGGTTGTTCAAGAATTGAAACTAAAGAAACACTGTTATCATCAAGAGGTCAAACTAAGGTGATTGATACAAAAAAATAGTGTGGCAGCATTAATTTAGGCAAACAGAAGAATGACCCACTCTTTGAAAATTTACTGTGATTCCACTTATAGAACATGAATTGATCTATACGCACTTGTAATTTGAAATATGTGTTTTTTACTTATTAAAAAGCTTTTAATAAATCCTTGGTTATATGAAATGTTTGGATCCTAGTGTGACTATCAAATCTTTGGATCATAATATTCAGATGAGTGACAAATTTTCTGAATATAGTTTAATCATATTTTGTGGATTCAATGAAAATAATCATTTCGAAGTTGGTTGGTTCTTCAAGTCTCCATTGGTTACAATAAATACTCCAATGTAAAATAAAATAATAATGACTTTAGAGTAATTCAGCGTGGAGTATGACACATATATTACGCATGAAGGAATCACGTGATTTGATGCCATTTCCGTTTCGTTAGTTCTGCTTTGTCGTATGTAACTAAATCTACAAGCTATTTCACGCTTAAAAAGATTCCACGATGAATTTGGCCAAACAACACTGAGAAGATAAATAAATGTTATTCATTGTTTCAAATTCTATAAATCTATAGATACAATTTCTCAAGATATTACTGGCTTAAAAGAAAACAGTGTGAGGTATTTATGTTTGCCTTTGTTTTTCACCGCGGGCTATTTGTAAAGAAACAAAAGAAAATACAAATATGAAGGAATGTTGTTTTGTAGAATCTTTAGAAATAAAGAAATAGGAATTTGGAATACCGTGTATTTTCGTGTATAACTCGAGAAATTTTAGTTCAAAATTAGGAGGGTTGGCTTATGTATGGATCTGCTAATCTGAAAAAAGACGTAGGTACTTTTCAATTAGCCAGATGCGAGCAATAAATGTTCATATGTAGCACGTTTTTATTTCTTTAGTTAATCTTTCATAAGTTTATGAGAAATTATTTTTAGTTAAATAAGTTAATCGTTTTATGAAAATGTGTTATTTTATTTTCTTCATTGTTTATATTGTTGTTGGTATGTGGTAGGTATGTCTACATTGTTGTTGGTATATCATCATTACAATCATAATTTGAATGTTCGTAAAATGTCTTTCAAATACGATGATCTCTACGATTACAAGTTAGCTACACAAATCCACTTTTCTGCTCTAAGAAAAAAAAATTAAAATTTAATTTTTGCACCAGTGATATTCTAATTAAAAAAACAAACAAAGTGAAAATGGAAAAGAAATACTTTTTTTTACTCGAGTTAAACAATCTTGTGAAAACGCATCTTTATTCCAAACTCCAACTTTTCCAACACATAAATTTTATAAAGCTAATTTATATGCAATGGTATATTACATTCTCTTCATGTATTTATAGCTTGAGGGCCTAATGGCCGAGTGACTAGCGCTCAGGTGCCACAGGTTACGGATTCTAGGCCTGGCTGTGCCATGATGTTTGTAATGGTTCGGAATCTACTTAGGTCCTGATCTAATATGACTGTTGGGCGTAGGGCTGACAACATTGACCAGCAAAAAGAAACCATCTCCTGTCTCGAAATTTGCCAGTAGGCAGATGGCCTTGGCCCACCTTGGGCTGTAGTATTAGGGAGTTAGTTAGTTATCAATAGATGCTTGTTTTTCGAATGCCACGAACTTTGACGTAAACCATTCTTCCATTAGGTGGTAGATATGAATCTTTTGAATTCATATCCTTTATGTGGGCCTGATGGACGAGTGACAAGCGCTCTGGCTCCCGGCGCCATGGATGTTTATAGTGATTCTGAATCCCCTTTAAAATTTGGGTCCCGATCTAATACGACTGTTGGGTGTAGGGTTGAAAAGCCTACCCTGTAAAAAGAAACCATCTCCTGTCTAGAAAGCTGCTAGTAGGCAGACGGCCTTGGCCCACTTTGGGGCTGTTGGGCCTTGCACACCCTTTGCTTATAGCATAAATATTAACTGTATCTATATTACCAGCTGCATTACAACAATAACAGGATAAAACAACATAGCTTCATAAAAACTTTCGACTTTTAGAAAAAGGGTAATGTATTTATGAAAATTATTCAAAAGCAAATAAACTCTGCAGAACTTTTAAAAAAAATAACGTTAAATCGTTTATAAAAATATCATCATGTGAGGCCAAAAATGTTTTTTTCTCTCGTAATCAGGGAATCCTCTATACTAATCCTCCATACAGTGCAGTAAATGAAATATGAAAAATTTTTCACAGAAAAGAAAACTAGTTCGCGACGCCAATCTTAAAAGGGTTAATGACTCATCACAACAAAGAAATAAGCCTTCGAAGTGACTCCAGCAACAAAATTCTGTAATTCGCGCAGTAAATTCCACGTGCGTTCATTCAATTGCGCAGGCAATTCCTGGCGGGATATTAATGGTTGTGCCGTGTGAAGAAACAAGCTGTCAGTAGGTGGCCGAACCATTCCTTTTCCTTTTTTCTCTTCCCTTCTTAATTCGTGTCAAGATTCCGAATTTAATTCTCGGATGTATATTAAATTTCATGGGACCGTCATGCGAGCGTGTCACGCAATCTTCGTGATTAGAAAAATGCCCAGGGAAGTTAATTAATAGCTGCTACTACTAATGAAACGTTAAGCTTCTGGTCGCCATAAGCAGCTAATGAAAAGTTAATAAAGAATGCATTGCTTCTCGAAAAGAATTTATTTTAAGTGAATTAAGTCTTTAAAATTACTCTTTATTTATCCTTAATTAAAATAGTTCATAAATCATAAATAATCATAAATCATTTTATATCTACTTGACATCTTTTATTTATTTGTTATTATTGTTTTTGGTTTTTTTCTACTTTTCGTAAAGAATGTGATCATCTGCTCAAATTGGTTTATCTGATTATCTGTTTAGATAGATAACATTTCAAAACAATCTTAAAAAAGGGTTATGCTATGCAATAAATACAAAAGTTTTTTTTTATTTAAATTGTTATTTATAGCATTTTTATTTATCATTCACAATAGTGGCCAGTGAAAAGGCAACGCTCTAAATTTTGACAAACTTGATTGGCTTGGTTTGTCACTCTAGTGTCCTTTTTTGCACACTTTAGGCTAATTTGACTAGTACCTACAGTTTAAAGTGGATTCCGAATCACTCACAAACTTCCGTGCCACCTCCAAGGTTAGAACCTAAAGGACCAAAGGCTAGAGCGCTAGCCAATTGGCCATCAGGCCGCAATGTTATCCATGAGAATAATTCGAAAGAAAACAATATCTGCAAAACTGTCTAAAAATATTGTCTAATTGTTATAAAAAATTATCATACGATACCAAAACTTTTTTCTCTCTTAATCAAGAAAGTTACTTTTATACCATACAGTAAAATAAATTTGAAAATGTATCGCTGAAAACAGAAAAGAAAACTAGTTCGCCATACCAATCTTAAAAGGGTTAATGACTGATCACAACAAAGAATTAATTCTTCCAAATGAGTCCAGTAACAAAATCCTGTAATTCGCGCAGTAAATTCACGGGCGTTCATTCAATTGCACAGGCAATTCCTGGCGGGGATATTAATGGTTGTGCCGTGTGAAGAAACAAGCTGTCAGTAGGTGGCCAAACCATTCCTTTTCCTTTTTTCCCTTCCCTTCTTAATTCGTGTCAAGATTCCGAATTTAATTCTCGGATGTATATTAAATTTCGTGGGACCGTCATGCGAGCGTGTCACGCAATCTTCGTGATTAGAAAAATGCCCAGGGAAGTTAATTAATAGCTGCTACCATTGAAACGTAGAGCTTCTGGTCGCTATAAGCGGCTAATGGAAAGTTCATAAAGAATGCATTGCTGCTCGAAACGAAATTATTTTAAGGGAATTAAGTCTTTGAATATACTCTTTATTTATCTTTAATTAAAATATGTTATAAACCATTTTAAATCCATCTGACATCTTGTATTTATTTGCTATGATTGTTTTTGGTTTTTTTCTACTTTTCATAAAGAATCTTATAGAATTGGTTTATCTGATTATCTGTTTATATAGATCACATTTCAAAACACTTAAAAAAGAGCATACTATGCATTAAATATAAACGTTTCTTTTATTTAAATTGTTAATTATAGCATTTTTATTTATCATTTACAATAATGGCCAGTGAAACAGCAACACTCTAAATTTTGACGAACTTGATTGATTTGGTTTGTCGCTCTAGGGTGATTTTTTGCACACTTTAGGCCAATCAGACTAGTACCTACATTTTAACGTGAATTCCGAACCACTCACACACATCCATTCCACCACCAGGATTCAGATCTGGAACCTGGGGTGCCGATGACCAGAGTGCTAGCCAGTTGGCTGTCGGCCACTTTTGGCTAATTAGACAAGGACCTACAATTTAACGTGGATTCCGAACCACTAATAAACAACCGTGCCACATAACAACATACAAGATTCGAACCTGAAGGACCAAACACCCTGACCGTTAGCCAGTTGGACGTCAGGCCGCAATGTTATCCATGAGAATAATTCAAAAGTAAACAATATGTGCAAAACGTTTTAAAAAATAATGTTTAATCGTTATAAAAATATTATCATGTGAGACCATAACTTTTTTTCTCTCTTAATGACGGAAGTTACCTTTATACCATATAATAAAGGAAATTTGAAGAATGTATCACAGAAAAAGAAAAAAGCCACACCAACCTTAAAAGGGTTAATGACTGATCACAACAAAGAAATAAGCCTCCGAAGTGACTCCAGTAACAAAATCCTGTAATTCGCGCAGTAAAGTTCCACGTGCGTTCATTCAATTGCGCAGGCAATTCCTGGCGGGATATTAATGGTTGTGCCGTGTGAAGAAACAAGCTGTCAGTAGGTGGCCGAACCATTCCTTTTCCTTTTTCCTTCCCTTCTTAATTCGTGTCAAGATTCCGAATTTATTCTCGGATGTATATTAAATTTCGTGGGACCGTCATGCGAGCGCATCACGCAATCTTCGTGATTAGAAAAATGCCAGCGAAGTTAATTAATAGCTTCTGGTCGCCATAAGCGGCTAATGGAAAGTTAATAAAGAATGCATTGCTTCCCAAAATAAATTTATTTTTGTAGAATTAAGTGTCTAAAATTACTCTTTATTTATCCTTAATTAAAATATATCATAAACCATTTTATATCTACTTGACGCCATGTATTTATTTGTTATTATTGTTTTTGGTTATTTCTACTTTTCATAAAGAATATGATCATTTGATTATTGTTCAGATAGGTCACATTTCGAAAGATTCTTAAAAAAGGGTATTCTATGTAATAAATACAAAAGTGTTTTTTATTAAAATTGTTATTTATAGCATTTTTATTTATTATTTACAATATTGGGTAATGAAAAGCAACACTATAAATTTTGAGAAATTCCTTAAAAAGTAACTCATTTTAAATGGAAATGATGATTTTTTTTAAATACAAATAATATTCAATACTTATATAAATATATATAAGTATTAATATACTACATTATACTACACTATACTACTATTTTATAGTTTATAAATGCAAAATTTAACATTTTAATAATGATTATAATATATCAAAACCCTTCGAAGTGTCATTTTCTTTTATAGCTTGCTCTCCCTAAAAATTAAAAAAAATTCGAAGTATAATACAGTTAATAACATTTCCAGAATATGTGCTTTCTCAGTACTTCGTAAGATCCACAATTTCTGTAAAAGCAGGAGCACATCTTATAGGCATACATAAAAAAATAAATAAGAATAATGATAAACGACTCGTGACCCCGTGGTAATGTACACAGTTGAGTCCTCTGCTGGCATCCTTTGCAATCACTTCATTCAGAAAGGGAAAAAGACGATGGCAATTGTGGCAACATTTTTAAGAAGGTTTGCATCTCTAATTAGGTTTCCTGTAGTTAATTTGTGCCTGGTTTTCTCCTCTAAGGCATACAAATGCGGGTAATTATCCCTAAAAGTTCTTCCGTAAGGTAATATTTTCTCTTCATTAACAGTCGATGTGCAGTACAAGGCACATATAAGTGGAACAGCAAAATGATAATAAAAAATAAGAAAAAGAGTAATTAAAAACTGCAATCCTTTCACGAATTTGAATTTATCATGTGTGAATATACTTCGCTGGACGAATACACATGGGGGTATGCCAATGATCAATAACCCAAAAAAATTTATGAATCAATTAATAAGAATACTACAAGAAAGGGAGTTCTGGCGCACTTTATGGCTCTTGTTTAACTGGCAAGTTTTTCCCTTGCGGGTTTCACCAAGTCCCCAACAAACAAAATGGCCGCTGTGATTACAAAATACTGAGGTTTTGGCGATTTCATTTGGCGTGGAAAAAAGACTTGGCGAAATCGGAACCCTAAAGTGCAAAATCCCCCCAAGAACTATCAAATTCAATAGCGGCAGGACTATAACAAAAATTTAATAAGTCTAGAACTTTACGATGAAACAATTGTTCAAATACTACAAGAGGCTCTACCCTATTCAGTCAGAGAAGTCTATTAAGTGATGGTTAAATTAACTTTCATAAACGCAAACTGATCTTTAAACACTATTTTGAGGATACTAATACAATAATCTGTTTATTTTTTGAAAGCCAGACAATTCAAAATGAACTACAGAGCACGTGACTTGATGTGGATCAATCGTTATATTGAGCAACGAATATTTCGTGCCAGTTTTAAAACACACATAAATAAAATCACGTGAAAATCAGCGCCTATCGAAATATAAGTTCTTGAAATGGAAGTTTCTTGTGTTTCGCATGGAGATGAATCTGTTTTAAATAATAACAATTATTTAAAACCGATTTAAATAGAATTAGATATTTTTAACAGATTTTAACAGATTTAAAACAGACAGGCAAAATCTTATTCAATTTTTATAACTTGACTTTTTTTGGCGACGCCACGGATCTTTAGCCAGGAACAGCATCATGTTCATACATGATAATAAATACGAAAATAATTAAAAGAGGGCGTAATACAAAAGCAGATGATGCTGTCAAGCATTCTTTTTGTAAATCGATCAAAATCATCTTCTTTTTAAATTCCTACTATTAACTCACACTCTCCCTATATATATCTTGTTCAAATTTTCAATCGTTCACAAAATACTTTTTATTCATCCACTCGAGTTCAAATACATTTTTTTTTGAACTTGTAGTGGGTGACACTTGATGTTAATACAGTTTTTTCAAATATTTATTCATTCATTAAATTTAATTAATTAATTTTAGTTCTTTTTAGATTTAAGTTGCATGTATCTAATAATAGATGGCGCCAGACGTAAGAGGAAAATTTCAACTTTATTTATTAAAGACTTTTCTGCAATATAGTGGAAAAAATAATTAATTTGTGACTTAATTTTTTTTATATTACTTGTTTACTATTTGCTTCACTTATATTTATAATGGGTATTCTTAAAAAATGTAAGTGGTTAGCTTTCATTATAGTATATATATATATATATTTATATAAGTTAGTATATATTTGGAAAGACCAGGTGTATAATAGCACGTTTAGTTTCCTAACTTGGATATTCTGCTTCGAAATCTATTGTTAATCCCATAATGATTGTCAATACATGACATGACAAGAAAGAGTGTATCACTAAAAAATACCTTAAACAACTACAACAAGTAACCAAAAGAACTAGCATCGAAATTTATAAACTTGTGTAGTTGGCATTGTTAGTTAGTATAGTCACTTTCTAGTTCTTGTTTGGATAATTTTGTCTCCAGTATGTGAAAGATCATTCACCCTAACCTTTTAAACGATTTAAATACAGGGGGATTATAATTGAAGTCCCACTATCAAAATACTATGTAATGTAATAATGAGTTCAAATTTTGAACTGAAGAAACTTGAAGAGAAGGGAAACGGTAAGGCATCAAAAAAAAGTTCCAAAAAAAGTTTCACTGATTTTTCCCATCCAATTTGGTATGACCTTGCCGTGTTGGATGGGCTTTCCACTAACAGCGTCACAACTGTTGAATGACTTGGAAATCATTTTTTACCGTCAAAAAACTGAAATAATCAAGCACATTGAACACTACAGTCGGTTTAATGGGCAACTCCTGCCAAATATGTTTAATTTCGATTCAAAATGTCACTGGCAGTATCACTGTCAAGTTTGTATTCATGATTTATTAAAGAAAGTCAAATTTTAGCCATATGGATTCCACATTACAATCAATGATCACTAATTAATTAATGATCACCAGAACTTACCGATTACTATATGATACATCGCTACTGCTATCGCTATTATCACTGAAAATATAATAACAAGTAACATAAAAAAAAAAATTTAAAGTCAATTCCTACATTTTTTCCACTATATTGCAGAAAAGTCTTTAATAAATAAAGTTGAAATTTTCCTCTTACATCTGGCGCCATCTATTATTAGCTACATGCAACTTAAATCTAAAAAACCTAAAATGAATTAATTAAATTTAATTGCTGAATTAATATTTGAAAAAACTGTATTAACATCCAGTGTCATCCACTACAAGTTGAAAAAAAAAGTATTTGAACTTGAGTGGATGAATAAAAAGTATCTTATTAAGGATTGAAAATTTGAACAAGATATATATATAAGGAGAGCGTGAACTAATAGTAGGAATTGAATAAAGGAAAGCCACTTTAAAAAATAATAATGGAAAGTAAATATAATTGATCACAAGCAATAAATAACATGGATTTCTCGCTGATCTTTCGCCTGAAGGATATCTGATCAAATACTATAATGGCCTCCATGATGTTAAAGAAGTAAATAAATAAAACAAGTAATATAAAAAAAAATTTTAAAGTCAATTCCTGCTTTTTTTCACTATATTGCAGAAAAGTCCTTTACAAATAAAGTTGAAATTTTCCACTTACATCTGGCGCCATCTATTGTTAGATACATGCAACTTAAATCTAAAAAAAAACTAAAATTAATTAATTAAATTTAATTACAGAATTAATATTTGAAAAAACTGTATTAACATCAAGTGTCATCCACTACAAGTTCAAAAAAAAATGTATTCGAACTTAAGTGGCGAATAGAAAATATTTTATTAACGATTAAAAAATTTCAACAATATATAGGGACAGTGTGTAACTAATATCTGAAAAAACTGTATTAACATCAAGTATCATCCACTACAAGTTGAAAAAAATGTATTTGAACTTGAGTGGATGAATAAAAAGTATTTTATGAACGATTGAAAATTTGAACAAGATATATATAGGGAGAGTGTGAGCTAATAGAAGGTATTGAATAATTATGTCAATAATGTCAGCTTAATAGAAACACGCAATTACAATAGAGAAATAAAAAAAGTGTTAAAAGAACATGACAACTGATACAGCGATAATTAGACACATAGATTTACAGATATCAAAAGAACTCTATTTTCTTGTCAAAGAATAAAAAAAAAGATACACATTTACACATTTATTATTTCTTAAAATAATGAAACTAATTATATTCGATTCAGTTCCCCCTCCCACCTCTAACCGAAAAAGAAAAAAGAAAAGAACAATAATAAAGCTGTCAAAAGGGAAAAAGGGCTTGTGAGATTATTGTTTCTAAAACTGACATTTAATGCTCTGTTTAATGTGAATTCGCATACAACAAAAATAATTTTTTAAAAAGGTGCTTATTGTTAGCTTTAATCATTAAAAGACGCCTTCAGTTTTTAATTCGTTGTCAAAAATGGTGAGATATTTTTACTTGCATTACATTAATTATTAATTCAGAGGCATTAAGCAAAATAAATTTTCATAAATGCAAAATATGACTGTATTTTTAACTTATTTAAATATGTTTTTATCAAAGTACATAAAATTATAATTTTTTTTAACTCTTTACACAACAGAGTTCGTAAAAGTTTTGAGGCATTTCTATGTTTTCCATTAAACTGCTTTATGTTAAATTTTTAATTAAAACACCTGGAAAGTTCACGAATAAAGAAAAATATTTTTATTAAAAACAGCAACAGCAGAAATATGAACTGTTTTTATATAAATATTAATTAAAATATACGACTTGCAGAAAAGTCCTTTTTTTAAAAAATGAAAATTCTAGAGCGATAGAAGTTTTAAGTTTAAATGCCTTAATTAAGTCACAATTTTTAAAATGTAAATATAAAAACATTTATTTCACACTGTAATTTGTTAAGAAAAGACTTTTATGAATATAAAGAAACAATAATTATGATAAACATTCCTTAAGATTAAAATTTTTTTTCAAATTTAATAATTAAAATTAATTATCTTAACTCGTGCATGTTATTATGTTTTGTGACTACTATACAGAATGTCCAAAAATTATTGAACGTTATAATGTGCAAGGTTGGGCAACCAGATGGTAAACTGTGTGTGGTTGGTTCGAGATACTTGAGGCACAGATTGGAGAAATCACAGCTTTATTGACACATGCACAAACACCACACATAAACAATTAGGCATACACTATTTAACACATTTTAAAGACATATAATTCTAGATTCGTGGAAGGATTCCATTTCTAACTATCTACCCGATGCTCAGGTACGTGCAGGGTGCGCAAAAGATACTTCCTCTCCGGTGAGAGAATGTAGATCAACTAATACGCAGGGTTGCGTTAAATATATTTCCTCTCGGGACGAGAGATTACAAACTAAACGTTTCTCAGCAGCAGCTCAAGTTGCGCTATACTTCCTATCGAACGATAGTCTCGAGACCTACTGGCCATTTCTCCTGAGCGCCAACAGATGGCGCTCTTACCATTGTGTAGGTTTGGTTTGGTTTGCCGCTTCACGGAGATTTTTTGCACACTTATCGTTAATTAGACTGGGACCTACAGTATAAAGTGGATTCCGACCCACTCACAAACATTCATGCCAATTCGAACCTGAAGCCTCTGGTACTAAAGGCCATAGTGCCAGCCAGTTGGCTATTAGACCGCCTCAGTATGAAGGAGGAAGCACGGTTACAACATATTATAAAATTATGTAAAAAAAAAAGAAAAACTCAAGAAGAGGTAAATGTAAAATGTTGTTAATAATTTAAAAATAGAAATTAATGAATTTCGTTTCAGGGATATTTAGGATTAAATATGATCGCCGCTGATTTAGTTTCCTGAGCTGCATATTGTAATCAATCTTAATGGCAAGCTGTTTAATCCTTTAAGGATAATCCCAAATATACTTATACTACTGTGCCCAAAAATTAAAACCAATTTTCAATTTAAATTTCCCGGGCATATGGAATTTCAATATTTTTTTGTTAGGTTATTGGCACTGTCCTTGATATCTGTGTGAAATTTCACATCAAAATATTCATTAGTGTTTAAGTCACGTTTGGCTTTGTGAGTTGCTAAAAGTGATTCCGGCGATTTTTGAAATATCTGAATTAATTGAGAAAAACTTGCATTAACTTTTGTTTGTGGAATGAATATTCATGTGTGGAAACGTAAAAAAATGTTGCAGAAGGCATTCAGTGAGCAAACTATATCGGAAAGAAATGTTTACAAGTTGTATAAACAGTTCAAAGAAGGAAGAGAACGCGTTGAAGACGAAGAGCTCTTTGGTCGACCATCAACTTCAACCAACGAAGCTCACGTTCAAAAAATTAAAAATTTGGTGCTTGCAAACCGCCGATTTACAATTAGAGACCTTGTTGGTGATGTTGAAGTTTCAAAAGAATCGGTCAATTCCATTTTGAAAGTATATATCCACTACTTCAGGGACACCGTTTTAAGTCGACATTGACGCATTCAGCGGTTTGAACGAGATGTAGAAGCTCGCTTTATTCTGAGCATCTCTCTTCTTACTGGAACTGTGCTGACAACAAACTCAACGCAGTATACAAGGACTGACCTCAACACAGTTTACAAGAATTAACATAGATATTCCTTATAAAACATTCAGTTTGTACGTTCTGCATTATGTTTAGACATCTTTGTAAATTACAGTTTTTTGCTTAGTCTTTTACAATAGATTTTTTTAGGATTATAGAGTGCAGCGAGATTAGCCTTCTGGTATTAATCAGTAAAATAAGCTCTCGTATAACCCTAAGGTTCCATAGATAGGTATGCAAATTAGTTTACACTGGGGAAGGTAACCCTTTGTGTAATGTAATTGGAAAATATTGTGGTCACAGAACGAGTTGAAAGCCATTCGATGTCCAGTATATAAACAACATGAATTTCATAAGAGGAAGCTTTTGATGACGTGGGAATAAAATTCGTCAGGGATAACTATTAATGTAAAAGTTCGTGGCTGATGCACTGGATTCCTTTTTCATTGCATGTCAGCAGATAAACTACTGATTTTGTAGGCATAAAGCAACATTGGGGCTTATGTTCTTCTTGTGTCTTTCAGTAATTCTTCATTGCAAGGAAATTCGTATAACTTGATTTATTAAAACATCATCTTCAAATATTGTGCAGCATTTGAGCTCAGTTTTTACTCATATAGAACATATTTATGGCTTGATTTATTACCACACCCTCTTGTTAAGTTCAGTTTTTACTCAAAACATATACATATTTATGGCTTGATTTATTACCACATTATCTTCAAATATTATGCAGAATTTGAGCTCATTTTGAAAACATTTGAGTTCAGTTTTTACTTATGTGAGTAAAAACTGATCTCAAATGCTGCCAACATATTCAAACATATACATATTGATGGTTTGATTTATTACTACATCATTTTCAAATATTATACAGCATTTGAGCTCAGTTTTTACTCATATAACAAACATATTCCAATGATATACTTATTTGTAACAATTACTAAAACACTTTCAGGAATTAAAAGGAAGCCAAACCAAAATTTATTCAATTTTTCACTTTTCTTTATACAAAAATTTGTTTAAAAATAAAAGTGCTTTAAAATTAAGTTTAAGTTAAGTTTATTTATGCAGATCAATGCACCATCTTGGCTTTTGCAACTCGTTCTACAATAAAGTGTCTGAAGTTTTCTGGTTACCTGATATATTCATCCTATAATAAATCTTCCCTGATAGCCACAGTTTTTTTTAAAATCACTATTTTATTAATCAAAGAAACAGTGAAAAGAAGTCCAGAATCAAATCATGAAATAGTTGAGATTGGAGTCTGTACAATAAGATCCTCTCCATCCATGGACGGTGGAACAATCACCCCATATTCATCCCGATAACAAAGCATCCCAGCTCATCGCTTCCTGACACTGCCATTACGCGCTCAATGCTCGATATAACTCAAAATAACACTAATGGATTCCGTAGCCTAATAATTCGCATGCGGACCATTCCTGTATATAACAATTCCCCGTCCCAATAGAATCGTTTGGTAGGAATGGGAATGGTGCTGGGGGGTGGACGTCAGCCGGGTATGCATCATCGAAACTGTCACCGAATCGATGACAGGCCGAGCGGAGGGCGGTTGACGTCGAGAGATATCGTCTGGGGTGCAGATGGATCTTCTGCCGAAATTACAATTCCGGCGAAGGGGAAAGGGCAGGAATTTGTGGTCGTCTGAGCTCTGGAAATCGTTTGGTGACATCAAGGGCGATGAGGAAGGAGAGTTTGGGGTTTGCAGAATCTCTGAACTTGTGATGACATTCGGAAATTATTCTGCACTTGGTAAAAGCAACTGGATTGTGGATTGTATTAAAGATGAGGTGACAATGATTTTTTTTTATTTTTCATAGTGATTTTATTGTCACTGTGATGGACTGTGATTCTCAAACAAACAAGTAAAATAAAAAATTAAAAAATTAAGTCAGTTCCCTCTTTTTTTTTTCACTATATTGCAGAAAGTCCTTTATAAATAATTTTCATTCGTTTTTTTTTAAATTTATCTGGCGCCATCTATTGGTAGATATATGCAACTTAAATCTAAAAAAAAAACTAAAATTAATTAATTAAATTTAATTAATGAATTAATATTTAAAAAAATGTATTAACATCAAGTGACATCCACAACAAGTTCAAAAAAAAGTGTATTTGAACTTGAGTGGATGAATAAAAAGTATTTTATGAACGATTGAAAATTTGAACAAGATATATATAGGGAGAGTGTGAGCTAATAGAAGGAATTGAGAAAAGAAATAATTATTCTAATAGTCAAAATAAGATAGTTTGTCATGTAAGAAAGAATTACTTCAAATCACGCTCCTTTGATAATTCATTGGTAGTGGGAAGCAGGAAAAATGCGAAAGGACGAGAGATGAATTCTTGGTGGCGTTGCTTTACTGTCATTGTTTCTCAAAAATAGTATAAATAAAATAATGTTTTTTTTTTCTTTAAATATACAATTATAATCTGCTAAATTTGCAATTTTATTTCTTAAAAATTCATGCTACCATTAAAGGTATTATATATTAAAGATGAATTGACAATCACGTGGTTTTTTTTAATATTTTTTATGATGATTTTATTGTCACTGTGATTCACAACAAAAAAGGAATAACTATTCTAATAGTCGAAAAAAGATAGTTTATCATGTAAAAAAGAATTACTTCAAATTACGCTCCCCTGATGATTCATTGTTAGTGGGAACCAGGAAAAATGCAAAAGGACGAAAGGCAAATCTTTGGTGGCGTTGCGTTACTATCATTGTTTCACGATATAAGTAGATATAAAGAAACGTTTTTTTTTTTTTTTAAATATAAAATTAAAATTTGCTGAGTTTGTAATTTTATTTCCTTTTATATTTGAGAAAAAAAATCATGTCTTCGTAATGTTGGCAAAGGAATCCGTGTAACTGGTCTTAATATTCACCAAAACCCTTTTTTTTTTTTTTTTTAAGAAAAACAATAAATTAACACTTTATAATAATGATTGTATCATGTGATTATCATAATTATGAACTGGATTCCATATTGTGACAGAAATTTAATGTTTAAAACTTGTAATAAAATAAATAAAAAAAAAAAAATAATGATAAGTATTCTTTTTTTATTACAATAAGTGCTCTCGTATTCGCATTCGTATTAAATTCCATTATTTGTATAATTTGTGTATTCGAATAGTCGAATAAAATCAGCCATCTTGATTATATTCTCATTAAGCCATTTAATGTTTCTGAAGTCATTAGAGGAGGGAGATAACTAAATAAATACATTGCAACACTATTTCTCAGATTACAAAATGTTGTTTTCGAAAACTTTACTAATCGTTGATAACACCCATTTACAAAGTAAACAAAAACGGTTAAAACAAAAAAAAAAGCTGCTTTTATTCTCTCTAAAGTTCTGTTTTTAATTCATAACTTGTTAATTGGGCTAGCATCCATTTTGGAGAAGCGAAAGCTGTTTCAAACAATGGATGTCCTAAATATTTTAAAAAGTGTTGTCTTTTGAATGTAAATTGCTATTGAATAGAAAGTTATAGTTCCCAAATGATAAACATTTTTAAAATAAATTTTACATTTATCTCATTTAATTTTTAATTTTACTCAAATATGAAAATTTATATCACATTTCAACCATGTATAAATATTCTTATCTTAATGCCCATGAAAAACCAGAAAACTCAAAATACGTAAAATAGAAAATTAAATACATTTCATGGAAGCCTACTGCCAATCAATCATGGTAAAAAGTAACAAGGAGGTCAAATTATAGAGTCTATCTTTTTGCCTGATAATTCTGCTTGCCATACCAAACTCACACGATTAAAACATGTGTCGGCCAATTTTCTGACAAAATTCCGGATGACTTCTTATTATGTGAGGACATAAAGATATGAAGTCATTACCATCAACGACGATGATGTTTCTTATTTACGTAGAATTCAAGATACACATACGATGAGAAAAAAATTAATAATCAAAGTTAATTATTTTACATTTAACACATATGTATTAAAGGCAAATTACACTAATTTTAACTCATATGTATTATTCTCCAAACATAACCAGTTAAAGACAAATCAAAGGTATAAATATTCCATTGACAGAATAAAATGAAATTATATCATATTCAAAACTAGGGAAGTAACTTTATCCAAAATAAGATAAGTTCTAGAGTATTAAAAATTAAATTTATTGGTAATTTTTCATATTGGACTACAACATCTATATCTCACAATGCAATGAAAAAGGATGACTTTTAAAGGGTGACATTTAATTAACCTACAACTTTTCACTAATCTCACTAGATTGTACTAGGAATGCGTGCAGTGAGAGAAGAATTTGTTTCGTGTCAATTCCAAGTCATTTTGAAAATGTCTCCTAAAGTGACATATTCAACCGAATATCGTATTTTTGCTGCTAAAATTGGTATTTACGGGTTAATGCTGAACCAGTCGTTTTTTCCTCAAATTCGTAGTTAAATATGCGTGAACACTGGTGAATATTGGTTCATGCATGACGTGGTTTGACATCATTAAGAGTGAGTCTGGAACCCAAGTGTTCGTTTAACAACATCCAACACATTATATAAGTGCATTGCATTGGCCAACATATTCACTAGACATGAATCCATGGGATTTCTACCTTTATGGTCATATGAAAGATATGGTTTGTAAAAAGAAACCGACAGATCTTATGAGCCTCAAAAGATCCATAGCTGACGCATTTGCAAGCATTAAAAAAGAAACACTTGAATTTGTAACTAACAAATTTGTAACTAGATAGCGCTATTGTATCACTACTGAAGGTTATCACTTTGACAAACTTGTCTATTAAATTCCTTTCCCACGATCCTTTCAATAAAAAAATGTTTGTAGTACTACCTGCAACAACTCAAGAATTATTCTACTCAAAATTGCAGGTTAATTATTTAATTAAAAATCACCCTATATATTAATACACTTAGACAAATTTGGCTCATCATAAAGTTGCTCTCAGTATTTTCCCATATTGTATACAATTTCAGGAACATCAGACTGATTGGTCTTCTTATTCTTCTCAATTTAGATATTTCTCTAAATATATATGCACAAAATATATGTGGTGAAGCTTGTGCTGTTACGTGCATGATGTTTTAATTCAACAAAATGCTAAACGTAGTGATTTAAATCCAACATTTTTAGAGCATTCTTTCACAAGTTCTTCCATGTATGGATACAAAAGAAGCAAAGAAACAAAAATAGAAAATATAAATAAAAAAGAAGGCGTTACCTTGAGTACTTGCGTGGGGGGACTGATACCCCTACTCCACCACAAAGCAGGCAGAATATTTTATCCTGCTGAGGACACGCCGCTTCACTCTCATAATCTCAAGAACAACTCGACCTGTGCGAAAAAAAGGAAACATTCATCAGTAAAATTGAAACGTACTGATCATATATCATATTACAGCTTATATTGATGATAACAATATCATATTACAGCTTATTCAATTCCTTCTATTAGCTCACACTCTCCCTATATATATCTTGTTCAAATGTTCAGTCTTTAATAAAATACTTTATATTCATCCACTCGAGTTCAAATACATTTTTTTTGAACTTGTAGTGGAACGTGTAGTGGACACTCGATGTTAAGCGCCGACACAGTACTCGATGACAGTCTTTTCAAATATTAATTCAATAATTAAATTTAATTAATTAATTTTAGTTTTTTTTTTAGATTTAAATTGCATATATCTACCAATAGATGGCGCCAGATAAACTTAAAAAAATGAATGAAAATTATTTATAAAAGACTTTCTGCAATAGAGTGAAAAAATAGTAGGAATTGACTTTATTTATTTTTTTTATATTACTTGTTTTGATCATAACAATATCATATTACAGCTTATATTGATCATAACAATATCATATTACAGCTTATATTTATCATAAAAATATTATTTTACAGCTTATATTGATCACAAAAATATCATTTTACAGCTTATATTGATCATAACAATACAGCTTTTATCTAATGAATCGTGTACTTACAAAGAGATTCAAACTTCTTACAAAACATTAATAGTATTAATTTTAATACAATTTTATGATTAAGTATTTATAAGACCTGACAAATTTTAAAAATAATGCTAATTCATAGTTTTTTATAGCCAAATAACTTATTGTAATCAATGTGTTTGTTAAGCCTAATGATCTACCCATATTATTAAAACTATTATAAATAAATCTAACTTAGCAATCGGGCAGAATATTCCATAAAATTGAATCAACTGTTTACACACTAAAGTCTTGCTAAAGTAGAATACTGGACTGAAATTAGAGAGCTTTCGCATACCGTACCTTAGTAACCGTAGGACGTCCGTTAGCTTTTTCTCCCTAGCGCGCATGCTCGGTTTCCTATGAGCATGCGCGCTAGAAAAAAGCAACGGACGTCCTACGGTAACTAACGTACGGTATGCAAAAACTCTCTATTGTTAAAAGATACAAACGTTATATTTATAAAAAAATTACTATTTTTCAATAAGAAATTGTTACTAAGATTAAAAAATTTTAGTACAAACTATAAGTTATAATATATTCAAATAAAATAAAAAATGCCCACACCAATAAATCTTAATTTTGTAAAATGTATATTTTTTCTACATTAGCCTGTTCATCTTATGAAATACTATTTATATTGATAATGCCTTATGATCTTAAAACAACAATTGAATAAGTATGGTACTAGGACCATCATATTAATTCTGGACAATGTTTCTGGACAGTTCTATAACAAACTCAGTTTGTTTGAGTTTCTACGTAGAACCGTTAAACTAATTTTAGTTTATAGCAAGCACCTAAACAGTGTCCTCAAAAATTTATTTAGAATTGTTTTCCAATCGCAAATTGTTGGAACGTCCTATTCCGACGACGATATCTTCTATTCGAATATTGCAATTACACAGGGGAACATCCCACAAATAATGCACTAACGATATTTCCCACCACAGACACGATACCGTTAAATTACATTTCTCCATAGAGGAAGCTTATTTAAGTCTCCCACAGATGTTATTGATTGGTTAAACACTGCCCTTCCCCATGCAGCCTCCATTCTTCCTCCCTGCCATCTTTGCACGTAATCAAAATCGTCCATCATTACATAATCAAAATCCCTTGGAAATCTATGGTGGAAGTCTTGTGAAAACTCGTTAGCATGGCGCCACTCTAACGCCACCTGCAGGTCAAGAAAGTCAATAAATTGAATTTAATTACTTCTTCTGGAAGAATATTCGAACAAAGGGCAAACTGGCGTTATCTAAAAGAATACATTCTAAAGCATTCGTCCTCTAAAAGCTCTCATTGTCTCATCCTCCCGTGGTCTGGTCTTAAATGCATTTAAAATCACTTCCCCGTTTTCTCGGTGTATTGTGGCATTGTTCGAATTTCGAACGCTGTTTATAGAATGAATGGTTTCCCCACGCTTTTGGAATGATTGTTTCCTTCACGAGAGCGAATGTGCAAACGAGATTTGATGATGCCACCGTGATTTCAGGTAATTGTTGACCAGCGAAAGTGGAAAACAATTCCTTTTAGGAGTCCGTTTTGTTCTGGAATAAAGGAATACGAGTTTAGGGCTTCTTTTATGGATTGCCTTCTAAGAATCGTTGAATGTAATTTCTCGAAGAATCGCGACCGTAGATTAACTGACATTGCTTTTATAAGCCAGTCTAATTTGTCATTTTCATTTGATTACTACTTACTTATTCCTTACGGCTGTTTAAAATTAAAGTAACGCTCAAGTTGACTGTAAAAATTTAAGTAAAGCTCTAATCCAATATCAATTTAGCTGTTAAAAATTTAAATAGAGCTCTAATCCCATATCATTTTAATTAAAAATTTTAGTAACGCTGTTAACCTAAATCACTTCAGCAGTTAAGAATTTTAAAAAGCCCTTATTCCATATCAATTTAGCTGGTTAAAAATTAAAAAAAAAGAAAGAAAAAAACGCTGTTATTCTGTATTATCTCAGTCTATTAAAATTATTTAAATATAAAAATAATCTCGTTACGTTAATTAACTTTAACTTTTTTTTGCAAAAATTGTTAAATTAATTAAATAATTCAAAATTTTAAAATATTTTTAAATCGTTAATTTGTTCAGCATTTTAAATAATATTTTTTTGATTGTTAATCTGTTTAGTATTTTAAATAATCTGTTTAGATTGTTAATCTGTTTAGCATTTTAAATAATATTTTTAAATTGTTAATCAGTTCAGTAATTTAAATAATATTTTTAGATTGTTAATCAGTTTAGTATTTTAAATAATTTGTTTCGCATTTTAAATAATATTTGCAAATTGTTAATCAATTAAGTATTTTAAATAATCTGTTTAGCATTTTAAATAATAGATTGCTAATCAGTTTAGTATTTTAAATAATATTTTTAGATTGTTATTTGTTTAGTATTTTAAGTAATATTTTCATATTGTTAATCAGTTTAGTATTTTAAATAATCTGTGTAGCATTTTAACTAATATTTGCAAATTGCTAATCAGTTGAGTATTTTAAATAATATGTTTGGCATTTTAAATAATATTTTCAGATTGTTAATCTGTTTAGTATTTTAAATAATATTTTCAGATTGTTAATTAGTTTAGTATTTTAAATAATCTGTTTAGCATTTTAAATAATATTTTTATATTGTTAATTGTTTAGTATTTTAAGTAATATTTTTAAATTGTTAATCAGTTTAGTATTTTAAATAATATTTTTATATTGTTAATTGTTTAGTATTTTAAGTAATATTTTCAGATTGTTAATCAGTTTAGTATTTTAAATAATCTGTGTAGCATTTTAAATAATATTTGCAAATTGCTAATCAGTTGAGTATTTTAAATAATATGTTTAGCATTTTAAATAATATTTTCAGATTGTTAATCTGTTTAGTATTTTAAATAATATTTTCAGATTGTTAATTAGTTTAGTATTTTAAATAATCTGTTTAGCATTTTAAATAATATTTTTATATTGTTAATTGTTTAGTATTTTAAGTAATATTTTTAAATTGTTAATCTGTTTAGCATTTTAAATAATATTTTCAGATTGTTAATTGTTTAGTATTTTAAGTAATATTTTCAGATTGTTAATCAGTTTAGTATTTTAAATAATCTGTTTAGCATTTTAAAATTTTTATATTGTTAATTGTTTAGTATTTTAAATAATATTTTTATATTGTTAATCTGTTTAGTATTTTAAATAATATCTTTAAATTATTAATCTGTTTAGTATTTAAGTAATATGTGTTCTTATTAGAAGCTGAATATTGTATCATATTTTTAAAACAATGTGCTTTTTTTTAAATAAACAATTTCGTAATATAATTTTTTTCTTTTTTCCAGACTTGTTTACATTTTCGGAAGAAAATTACATGTAAACAACCTTGTATTAAATACTTCAATATTAATGCACATATTATTATTAAAAAATAATAACAACTGATACAACTGGGGAGTACTGATTCTGACAATTAGTTACATGCCTGCATGATGTCTGACATTAATCTTATCTTGTCCAGAATTAAGAAGAATGTCCAGAATTAAGGGCCTTAATGGCCGAGTGGCTAGCGCTCTGGCGCTCGGTACCACAGGTTTCGGGTTCGAGTCCCGGCGGTGCCATGGGTGTTTGTAGTGGTTCGGAATCCACTTTAAACCGTAGGTCCCGGTCCTAATAGGATCGTACAGTGTTGCGGGGGCATTGTTACTCCGCGTCCGTATCTTCAAGTTACACGCGCCCCCTGGGTAATGCAAAGTGATTAACGTCTGTGCCGCGCTTGCCTTAAGGCATCCAAGCTGTCTAAGCCAGCTGCATTGGAACAACATTGTCCAGAATTAAATAAAAAAAAGTTCAATCCCAACTATATGATAAATATGCTTTAAAATCCTTATATCTTTCTAATAATCAAACTCCTTCCCAAAGTAGGGCATGATTTTCAAAAATAAAATAAGTATTTCTGCAGAATATATCACAATATTCAGCAGAATATTTCTGCCAGCATTTTTTCCTCCTAAAATCATATCGAATTTCAGAGTCAAACAAAATAATATTTTGAAAAGCATCAGATAAACATAGAAATTTATATTTAGAATATTATTTATAATTTCTTTATTACATTGCTGAATACTTTTATATATTTAGAATGTTATTTATCATTTCTATTTTACATTACTCTTATTATTCATCATTTCTGTATTGCATTTCTGAAAACTTCTATATATTTAGAATATTATTTATCATTCCTATATTATATTTCTAGACATTTTTATGTATTTAGAATATTATTTATCTTTCCTATATCACATTTCTAGACATTTTTATGCATTTAGAATATTATTTATCATTTCTATTTTTTATTACTGAACACTTTTATATATTTAAAAATTATATCATTTCTATATTACATTACCGAACACTTTTATAGTATATTTAGAATAGTATTTATCATTTCAATATTACATTACTGAACACTTTTATACATTTAGGATATTAAGAATACAATTTTCAATTAACGGATAGAAAATTAAGACTATTATCAGTTAACATCAATACGAACAAGTTATTAAAATAAAATATGGGGTAACAAACCACTTTTAATGAAGAAAATACAAAATAGATAAAAACTTCTAACTGCATAATGCCATAAGGCATATTTCAACTTTTATGGTAAACAACTTCGAATTATGAAAGCAAAGCTCGTCTGTCTTACAAAACAAAATGAACTCACATAGAACATTCTGAAATTATCTTCTCAAACTTCTTAACAACAATTATTATCATTTGAGTCAGCCCCCATTAAGATACATTTTACTTTTAACAACAATGAAAACCTCTCCTAAATTAAAGTAATGATACAAAACTTAAATCTCATGCATACGTAAGAATAATTACAAAACACTACGAATCTATTTACTCCTTTGCGTTTGTCAAAGCTCCGCTGTACTAAATGATACTAGCAGCCCACAAATTGATTCAAACGACCAACGTTCACCGCTGGGCTTAAATTAAACACACAATGATCACCACTGGATAAACATTTGAGTGTCTAGAGGCAGGAGCATATCCTTTCAGAGAGACGTCGCCCTGTGTTAATAGTTCGAGTGAAGGGGAGTGATAATTAATCAGGCCAACCAATGAGAAAGTGGGAAAGTAGTTGAACAAAGGGAGACTTAGAAGATGGCTTGAATAAATTTGGAAAACGAAGAGAAAGTTTTCTTTAGAAGATTTGAAATAAAGCAACAATCACATGTAATCTTGAAGTTAAGTTCTTAATTTTCTTTTAAGAAAAAGTGTTGTTTACTTTATTTATTTTTCTTTCCTTTTTTGGTTAATAGATTTTTTTAATTATATTTTTACAGTATTTTTATATCTCATTTAAGTTCTTTTTTGTTTTAACTTTTTTTTTTAATAAACATTTCGTACTTGTTAGGTAATTCTTTTTGTTTAGCTTTTGTTAGTTAACTCATTTATTGGTAATTAAATGGATTTCATTTTCTATTAGATTAATGGTTTTTTATAAGAGTGAATGTTTTAAGTATAATATCAAAAGGAATTTTTATAACGAAATTGCGGAGTTTTATGTTTAACATTTTCATTCATTTAATTTTATTCTTTCTGACGAACATAAAATTATTTTTCGCCTTAAGTAATTTATAATTTTGTCCTATTAAAAAAAAAATAAAAAAGGTTTTTTTTTTATTATTCGTAAGTTCTTATGTTCTTAGTAAAATTATTTTATGTTTTTTTAAATTTTCTTTGAAAAAAAATTATTTTTAAAATTTCGTTAAAATGTTCGTTTTTTTTATGTTTTCGTCTATTAGTAAAATAAAATATCGCATAATTCATTTTTTTAAGATAAATTTTTATTACCATGCATCATTCAAACGTCAACTAAGTAATGATGTATAAAATGCAAGTTATTTATGAGTTCGACATCTTTTATTTAAGTGTAATTCAATTTTTAATTAATTTACTACAGCTATACTTATATAATCAAATGATTATATTATAAAGTTCCTCATGTAGAATTAAAAGAATACATTTTATACATAGAAATTCTGTTTTTTTTTAATACTAATGGAGAAACTGTAAAAATACCAATAAACATATATTATCCACTAATTAGAAAAATTCATTTATATATCCGCCTTTGAGCTAAATATAAGATTCAATTAAACTTGTTTCTTGTTCTGTAATTAATTATCATTTAGTTCTTTATTATTTATACTGACTATTATATCCAATATGACTAGAGTGGAAAGGGTAAGTTTATGTCTAGTGACGTAACAATTACGTCAGCAAACGTCACTGGGTTAACTGATCAAGAATTTGACCTTATATAAAATTTAGATTTAAAACCCGAAATATCAAGGGTTGCTTTGAAATATTTTTGGAAAATGATGATCTTGTTGATAAATTTTGATCAAATGTAGCTAGGATCCCACATTATAAGTGCTCTGTTGCATTTTTTGATTAAAAATATTAACTGTGGTGATTGCAAATTATTGCATATTTTGTTATTCTTTATGTATCGGTGACAGTTCATGTCCCACTTACGAGTTATATATACGACATAATATTGCATATTACATACTATAAGACGCCCACTGAAGACCGATGAAGAAAGGACATTTTTAGATAGGATTTTAGGTTTAGTTTTTCAATTCCTTCTATTTGCTCACACTCTCCCTATATATATCTTGTTCAGATTTTCAGTCGTTAATAAAATACTGTTTATTCATCCACTCAAATTCAAATACAGTTTTTTTAACTTGCAGTGGATGACACTGGATGTTAATATAGTTTCTTCCAATATTAATTCATTTATTAAATTAAATTAATTAATTTTAGTTTTTTTTAGATTTAAGTTGCATGTATCTAACAATAGATGGCGCCAGATGTAAGAGAAAAACTTCAACTTTATTTGTAAAGGTCTATCACCAATATAGTGAAAAAAATGTAGAAATTGACTTTAAATTTTTTTTTTATATTACTTGTTATATTTTAGATTAGTAATTGCCTTGTTTCTGACAGCGTTGACAGCAATGAGCCAGCGGATGCGAAGCTGAGTTCTCTTGGACGTTAGCTGCGTACGTTGGCACTATGCCGGGAGTTGGGCATATTAATGATGTTTTGTATAATTTCTAAAATAGATTATGTTGCACTGCTTGTTCACCTTTTTTAAAGTGTAACATAAAAAAGTGAGACACATTTAATCTCGTTGGAAATAAGGGAACAAAAATGTAGTTTAAACTTAAAAATTATAACAATAGTAAATTAGAATTCCAATTTTTTAACCAGTTAATTTTTTTTATTTGGTGCAAAAGTCATGGTAGAAATCGAAGTCATTCTTTTTTTTTTATTAAATGTAAATTATGATTTTTACAATCAAATGAGCTATAGGATTAAAGCCACTGTAGTGCTATTAATTTAAAAATTCATTGTTTTCATTTATTATTTCCGTATTAAAACATTAAACAATTAAAATATATAATGTTAAACAGATAAAAGTAAAAAAATAAATCAAGAACAATTATCTCATTATATCATCAAAATTATGTCACTGACTTATCTGTTTTATTTGAAACAGTCTGTTTTTTATTTTAATCATTCATTCATCATAGTACTGTATATAGTCTGTTCATCATAGTTACTGTACTGTATCATAGTCTGTTCATCATAGTTACTGTAGTTTACTTGGAATGAGTTATTAGGGAGTTTTTGCATACCGTAAGTTTGTTACCGTAGGACGTCCGTTAGCATTTTTCTCCCTAGCGCGCATGCTCATAGGAAACTGAGCACGCGCTGGAGGGAGATTTTATGATTAAAATTATAATTTTCATTTAATTTTAAAAAATGTAATGTTTTCATGATAAAATGGCTTACCACCAAATATTTACTGGGTAAAAAATAAATAAATGAACCCGATTTTAAAATTTTATATTTTGCACATAAAATCAGTGAGATATGAAAATAAAGAAAAACATTCCCAGTTTTTTTTTTCTTAGAAAAATGTTCGAACCATAAACAGTTTGTAATACGACACATATCTAATCTGCAATCAAATTTGTTCCACACGTTTTGCAGTTTTATACTGTCAATGGTTTTAATGCAAGTACTAATGTATTTAGTATATTACTTATTTTATTATGAGTTCATTGAGTGTTTAGGCTAATGATGGTTCATAAACAAATTATCCGCATTTTGCCACGAAGACCGGCCTACTGAGCCAAGTGCCTTTCTGAACACTTCTTTTTTTTTGGGATAATTTAATCTTTTCTCTATAAACCAAACATAATGGTTATTATCTTCCACTTTTAACCTTTCATCTAAAATTTTACTTGCCTTTTTTCAATGAGCTGAAACACAGTTTATTTGTACGTAAATCACTATCTACAATCTAAATATTTGAGTTGAAAAAATGTATTTTGTTTCTGGAAATGAAAAAAAAAAAAAAAATGGGGAAACAATCTCCTTGAGCCTGTTTTGTCTCTTAATTTTTATTTTTTAAATTGTTTAGTCCTTTAATCTGATATCATTCGTAGTAGTAACGAAAAATGTATACTAGACTTAACATTGTTGTTGTGACTAATCCTATATCCGCCAGCGCGGGTCGGACATCCCGTGAGTAGTCTACTCATAGAGGGAGGGAAAGGGGGCATTTTCTGTTGTGATTGATCACGTGTAGGTAGAAGTCTGAGTCCCCGAGTCTCTGAAGAAGGAGGGAAGTACCTCCCGTGAGGACCTTCAGGGGGACTAACCCGCATTTGCGTATCGTACTGGAGAAAACCAATAAAACTCCCACCAGGTAATCAGACTCACGAGGCAAAATTCTGATCATCACAAACGCCATCGAGACTCCCCTTTTTTTAAAACTATGTCTACAACAATGGCGTCAACAGGTTGAGCCTCAGCCCTAATGCACACTAACGGCACATGTTATGACTGAGACCCGAGTCGGGCCCAGATTTAAATTCGGCGAAAGTATGCTACACTGCACTAATATTTTACCACTGTTTCGAAGAATGAACATTCAGCGACTGCTTATATATTTATGACCACTTTTTTGAGTCTAAATGAATTTCCGCCATTATTGATTTACCTTACCATAGATCATTACCATAGATTGATTACCTTACCGTAGATTACCATGGGGTCTGTATGGCTGAGCGACTAACTCTCTGGCGCTCGGTGCCACAGGTTTCAGGTTTGAGTCCCTGCGGTGCCATGGATGTTTGTAGTTCTGATTCCACTTTACACCGTAGGTCCCGGTCTAATATGACTGTAGAGCTTTGGACGTAAGGCTGACAACCCTATCTCGTAAAAAGAAAACAGCTCCTGCCCAGAAATCTGGTAGTATGGCGCAACAGCCCCCTTGGCCCACCAAGGGGGCTGTTGCGCCATTGAAAAGAAGACCTTTAACTTTTCGGTTTGATTTTGCTTGTCAAATTTTTAACCTTATCCCGAATTCTTAATTTGAAAACCAACGTTACTCCTTCAATTGATAAGCAACTAAAAACCAATCATTCGTTTTCTAAGAACATTTTCATTTCGTAAAAATTTACAAAAATTTTCATTTAGAAATATCAGTAATAGATGAATGGACCAAAATACGAAACATCTTTTGATTAAGATATCACGTAATCTAGAATTGATTTGAAGGAGTTTTCTATATAAAAATAACTTACAAATTGCTATTTCAATGGAAAAAAGTCCTTCTTGAAATATTTATTATAAGCACAAAATGCTGAAACCAGTACACTATTGATTAAATATACTGAGAAAGAACAAAAGAAAAATGCATCTGAGAGAAACAGAGCAAAACTTCTCCAAATTTTCTACTCCACCCTCTCCACTCTTTTCTCTCTTTCTTCCTCTAAATAAAAAAAGTCGTTTGCAAGGAAATGTATGCATTTCTTACCGGGGGTATAGTGATGATTCCATACCCACCCCTATCCCCTCTCAATCGAAATGATTAGGAATGAGAAGCTGTGACGTCAGCAAGGGGATGGAAGGGGGGGGTGGAGGAAGAGAAATAAACAATGAAAAGAAACGAGGAGAAGATCGTCTGCGAAAAAAGATTAAAGGTGCTCCTTCCGATAGAAAAGCAGACGATTCTGAAAGGAAGAAGGAAAGACAATGGAGGGTGAAGGGGGTGGGGGTTGATTCGCACGAGGGAAAATACAATTAGCGATATCGATTGCCAGGAGTGGTTTTACTAGCGATTGGAATCGGAATTAATATCAATCGTTTGCAGAGCTCTATCCCCTGACGATTGGCTTTTATCGTTATTTTCTCTTTACCTTACGGCGATGGAATTAATGGATTTTTCCTACTTCTTTTTAATTGTTTGTATTAAACGTAATGGAAAAGTGCAGAAGGGTAGCGCACAGAACGCAGACGAGAAGTCAAGAAGAAATTTGTTCCAGTGTTCCGAGAAATTTCTTCTTTATTTTTGCGGTAAGAAAAATCGGTTACGAATTTCTGCTTTGTTTGGCTCGAATGGATATTTGAATGGCAATGAAACAGTAACTAAGTGCATTAACAAATAAGATTTAAAGACAATTTATGTGAAGAAATTAAAAATAATTTGAGTGCAGAATTTATTTAATTAAAAAGTTTGCCAATCATGGCAGGGTGGTCATATCTCATCTTGCATCAAAATAAAAAGTTACGAAGGATTCCCATTGCCCATCTTCGTTAAGCATTCTTATTGAAAGGCAGGCCTAATAGTGGAACGTAACGCGTCTATCTCAAGATCGGTTGAGTCTGAACTTAACACGTCTTTTCGTGTAATTTGAAAGTTTCTGACTTCGAATTCCATCCGGGTAATTTCCATTGTCCAATGATCCTACCATGTGAAAAATATTGATTTTCGTTCTATTACTGGAATTAAGAGAAGTGACTGCCTGGGCAGACCATGTGCAATGGACAACTCAACTTCATGGGTCAGAGCAGCCTGGTGGGTAACACGTTAACTTTACAAACTAAGGCATCTTGGTTCAAAACCTGGCAAGTGAAACAGAACCGGACGTTTCTACGCCCAGGATGGATAGAGCACGTTAATTCTACAAGTCGGGAAGACATTCCATTGGCATACAAGAGAAAGATATCAACCTCCCAAATGCTCTTTGCTAACTTTCGTCGGCATCCTTATTGAAAGACAGGCCTAATAATGGAATGCAACATGTCTATCTCAAGGCTGGTTGAATCTGAACTTACATGTTTGACTCATGTAATTTTCATGAGTCAAATGAGTTTTCAAGAGTTTCAGTAATTTTCATGATTTTTTTGACTCATGACTTGTATTTCGAATCACATCCAGGTTATTTTCATTGTCCATGTCAACGATCGTACCATGTATTAAATATTGAATCTCATTCGATTACTGGAATTAAGGGAAGGCGACTGCATGAGAAGACCATGTGCCGTGGACAGCTCAACTTCATGGACCAGAGCAACCTCATGGATAGAGCGTAAAGTTTCCAAACTAAAGCATCCCGGTTCAAAACCGGACAGATGTAACAGAACCGGAAACAGCCTTTTCTATTACAGGGTGGATGGAACACTTTAATTCTACAAGCCGGAAAGATCTTCCATTGGGGATAAGGATAGGGAATATCAACCTCCGAAATGCTACCTTTAGGGGATGTTCATTTCGAATTATGGCCTCAAAATGTTGGTAGAATGTATCTTGAGCTGAATAATAATAACGCTGAATCTGCCATTATAGTGGCGAATGATCTAATAGTCAAAGTGCTCGGTATTCGAATACAACAGGTTATTTGCAACATGCTTCGTTATCATCATCTGGTTCTTTAAGTAATCATATAATGTGATTTTACGATAACATAATCATGCAGTAATGATTGCTTATGAATCATTCGCACCTTCATGCTAATTACTACAGCATCTTATTAAAGATAACCCTAAACCATATTAAAAAAAGAATTGTTGTGTTGTTGTTTCTTATCCCACTTGGTCGACAGCAACATCTAGACCAAGTCCAAGAACTTGGAGGTCAATATCTCATTAGGCCAAAAGACTTATTGAGAAATACATGAAAATGAAATACGAGTTAAATAACTCGCCATTCAAATTTTATTAATCTTGCTGCATATAGTTGTCTAGACTTATTGCTACAATTTAACATATTACATTTAATATAACATATTCATTTTTTACTTTTTATTGTGGATATTTTTAACTAAACATAAAATGTTTAATGAGAGTTTAAAATAGAAGCAAACAGTCTTGTAGATACCGAATTTTATTAATAATAACATACTCATATTATATCTTCAACAGTAATTTAGATTATCCTGGATATAATGTTTGATCTGTATATAAATTAAAATATTATGAATAACTACTTTGTAAATTTATAATATTTGGAATCCACAATTTATACGATGAATTCAGAAAATCATAAAATTCTAAATATAACCAGATTAAAACTTTAAAATATCTTTCAAAATCTCTTGCTATACTGATGACTTTATCCCTCTTTTGTTTTTTAAATACTGCAACCGTCCTTCCTCTTACGCACTGCAAGAGGGCCCCCTGTGGCGTTCGGGAGAAATGGCCAGCATTCCTCGAGACTCTCACCTGAGAGGAAGTGCAACGCAACCCATGCTTCTGCTGAGAAAAGTTTAGTTTGTAATCTCTCATCCCGAAAGGAAATATATTCAACGCGACCCTGCGTAACAGTTGTCCTACAGACTCTCATCCGTAGAGGAAGTATGTTTCGCGCACCCTGCACGTACCTGAGTATCTTTATTTTCGGCTTAGAAGTGGAATTCTTCCACGAATTTATAATTGTATGTCTTCAATGTGTTAAATTTTGCATGTGTGTTGTGTTTGTGCACATAAAACTGTGGATTTTCAAACTTGTGTCTCAAGTTTTAACCCAGTCACACCCATTTACAATCCAGAGTTGCTCCAACTCCCAACATTACAATACATTTTTAAAAATCATATTTTTCTTTCACAATTTTTCATTATAATTTCATATTTGTTTCCATCTTTTTCTTTTACAGTAAATATAGAAATGTAATTAATTAAATTTTTTAGATAAAATAAATTTTAAGATCTTTATTTACAAAGGCTTTATGTTACAAACTTAAATTTTATTTTAAATTAAATTCGAACTTTATAATTTTATATTTATTTTATTTATTTTGTGAACCAAATATCACTTATTTATTATGCTTTATACTTTACTAATTATATTTAGCAGGAAAACTATTTTAGCCTAACTATAATTTTCTTGTTCTTTCAGAAAATTCTGCCATCCCTAGAAACCTTATACATCAATTCTACTAGTGAAATACCAAACGATATTCCCAATGGCCGGCTATGTAGCAGCTCAATGACAAGTAGGAAACCATTTCTTCAAGAAACCGTCTGTTTCCTAAATATCGTTTGTTGGCAGCTGAATGGCTTAGCTCAATTTGTCTCTATTTCATACATCTGGAATGGCATCAGCTGAGAGGCAAAGTTGTTGCCAAAAGGTTCCTCCATTATTATGTCCTATATATATAAGTGAGCATATATTTCTTTCGTATGAGTAATGATGTAAGGGAACATAAGGTATAATAGAAGAATATTTTCTTTTGCGGAAATAAAAATCTCACTAAAAATATGCCTTGATTTTCCGATTCTAATTTCACAAATCACACTATTATCATTTTATAATATAACAATAAATTTTTTTTATTTCCGAAAACATTATTTCATAGCAATATTTTCCAAATTTAGAAAATCATTCATTTATTTAAATATATTATGGAATATAATAACAAATTTTACAACTGAGAAACTTAAATATAGTATTTTGAAAATTTTTAACTCAATAACAAAGAAAGATTCAATTTTACGCACATCATTTACGAATAGAATTCGAATTCGAATTACGATTCAGAATTTACGAATAGAATTCGAATTCGAATTACGATTCAGAATTTACGAATAGAATTATAATTCGAATTACGAATCAGAATTTACGAATAGAATTATAATTCGAGTTACGAATCAGAATTTACGAATAGAATTCGAATTCGAATTTTTCATCTTGAATTTAGAAAAGGCAGATAATTATAAAATGAATAACTCTTACTTAATCCTTTTATTTAATTCTAATAAATAAATATCAATTTTAATTTGAGATATCAAAAATTAAGATTAAAAAGGGGTCTTTAGATTTATTTAGAATCCTTAATTACAAAATTCCAATAATTACAAAACACAGGAACTTTAAAAAGACTGTTATGATTCTAATTCTTCTGTTACAATTCAAATGACATTTAATGGAAATATCATACAACTTTAGAAAGTTGTTTATTTATTTAAGTATATTATGGAATATAATAATAAATTTTACACCTGAGAAACTTAAATAAACTATTGTAAAAACTTTTAACCCAAAAACGAGGAGAGAAACAATTTTATGCGCACCTTTTACGAATTAAGAATTTTTCCATCTTTAATTTCAAAAGGCAGATAACCATAAAATTAATAACTCTTATTTTATCCTTTTATTTAATTCTAATAAATAAATATTAACTTTAATTTATATCAAAAATTAAAATAAAAAAGAGCTTTAGGTTTATTTAGTATCCTTAATTACAAAATTCCAATAATTTCAAAACGCGGGAACTTTCAAAAGAATGTTACAAGTTCTAATGATATTTCATGGAAATATTATACATATTTAGAGAGTCGTTTATTTATTTAAGTATATTGTGGACTATTGTAAACTATTTTGAAAACTTTTAACCCTAAAACAACGAGAGAATACATTTTATGTACACATTTAGGAAGCAATAAATTTTCATCTTTAATTTAAAAAGGAGAAAGCTATGAAATAAATAGCTCTTATTTCCTCCTTTTATTAAAATAATAAATAAATATGTTCCTTTTATTAATATAATAAATAAATATTAGTTTTAATTAGAAATGTCAAAAATTGAATTAAATAAAGGCTTTAGATTTATTTAGTATCCTTAATTACAAAATTCTAGTAATTTCAAAGCACAGAAACCTTCAAAATAATGTTAGAATTCTAATGATATTTCATGGAAATATTATACAACTTTAGAAAGTCGGTTATTTCTTTAAATATATTATGGAATATAATAATAAATTTTACAGCTGAGAAACTTAAATAAACTATTTAGAAAATTTTTAACTCAAAAACAACGAAAGAATCAATTTTATGTACATCATTTGCGAATCAAAATTCACGAATAGAATTTTTCGAATTAGAATTTTTCATCTTTAATTGCAAAAGTCAGATAACTATAAAATTAATAACTCTTATTTGATCCTTTTATTTAATTCTAATAAATAAACATTAATTTTAATTTACATCAAAAATTAAAATAAAAAGGGGGCTTTAGGTTAATTTAATATCCTTAATTACAAAATTCCAATAATTTCAAAACGCGGGAACTTTCAAAAGAATGTTACAAATCCTAATGATATTCATTCCATTCTTAAAGCCGAAAGCGCTAGAAGGAAAAAAAAAAATGAGCTGAAAATAGTTTAGTTAAAATGTGTTCAAACAAATACTTCCGCTAACATAATAGACAAAGGAACACAAAAAAAGTTTGTTTTAAACTGAGTGAATCTTGATAATTGCTGTTTGTGTGTACTTTTACTTTAATTACGGTTACCACACAATTAGAAAAGATAAATCTCCCACAATTAAATTCTTTTTCTCCTCCATTTTCTTATCCGAATTCTTTAGTGAAGATAAACACACTTTCAAACAACGAAATTCAGCATTCGTTAATTCTGTTCTACGCGACGCCATTTTTTTTTTCCCTTCTTTTGTTCTTCGTTCCGTTTCTTTTTCCCGCGTCGCACTTGAACACGGAATAAGTGCTCTTGTAGCTCAAAATAACGGAAAACTTCTGTCGCTTTTAACTTCCAACCTACTCATTATAGAAAGGGTGGAAAGTTTTTCGAGCAGTTATTGAAGTGCGAACTTTTAACAGTATATTTAAATTGGTATTTTTTTTTTTTTACTTTTTTGATAACTTAATTTTCTTTGTAAATGGATTATGGCATTGGTGTTAAAAATTGGCGTTATTGGAGTTAAAGATTGAGCTTTGAAATATTGCATGTAATGCAGCTAAGATTGATGTTTTCTAGTGTATGTTATAATATAAACCACGCAAATATTTATTGATAAAAAGTTAAATAGATTTTGATGAAAATTATAAATATTTATATAATAAGTAGTCAAATTATTATGCACATTTGCATATTATTACTAAGGAAAGATTTTTTTACAATGAGTTTTACAATGATTTACAATTTAAAAAATTAAATTCGGTTAAATTCGTTCTTATTGTCAGATATTCAGATATTCAAGTTTTGCAATATATATATATTATCATTATTATTGAGCTAAGATGGATGTTTTCTGATGTATGTTACAATATAACACTCGGCAGAGATTTACTGATAAAAATTCAAATAGTTTCTAAGAAAAACTATAAATATTTGTACAATAAGAAAATATAATATACGTATATACATATATATATATATATATATAGTTTTTTACAAAATTTAAATGACAATTTTTTACCGACTTTAATTTTTTTAATTCAAGAAATGCTATTCTAAAATTTTCCTTACAAATAATATGCAATTATAATTGGCCATATGAAATAATAATTTGACCACTCATTGTATAAATATTTATAGTTTTCTTTAGAATCTATTTCAGTTTTTATTAGCAAATCTCTGCCGAGTGTTATATTGGAACAAATATCGGAAAAACCTACATTTTAGCTCAATCATATGCAATATTGCAAAGCTCAATTTTTAACTCCATAACGTTCATTTTTGAGTAGGAAAAAAATTGGTACATTTCTACATATCGATTTATCAGAAAAAAAAATTGTGTATCATTAGGAGATTTTTATAAATCAAATAGCATCTTATCCAAACGTATCATGTGGATAAGATTAAAAAGATAAATAACAATTTTTAGATGAATATTAAAGGAAATTGTAAAACCCCTTTTTGATTATTCTCAAAAAAAAAAAAATATTTTAAATTCCTCAATTATTCTCATTATTATATTTTATTTAGAATAAAATTTCACTGACAATATATTTTCAAAAATGTTGGAATTTATCTTTAAGATTATGCTAATACTTTTTTACACATAGTTTATTTATCCTTCTCTGAAAGATAAATAATGCTGTTCTCCATGCAAGTAGCAAGTAAAATATAAGTGCACATAACTAATTTGTTCTCTGAGTGTATGGTAACTTTTTTGAAGAATTAAACATTTTTCTTTTATAATTTTTTTTTAAATATACATTTTATTTTATCCATAATTTTTTTAAAAACAATATATAAACTGTCCTTATATCACAACGAAAATAATTTCTAATTTAATTTCACTACCTTCAAGTGCAGCTAGCCGCAGCACTGTTAATTAAAAATCTTCCAACTAATACAAAAGTTAGAACAGCTGTGATTACGAAAAGATAAACATTAAGGACAAAAAAATTTAAATGATGGCAATTATCACAATTGTAATAAGAATGTGTAGTAGCAAAACACACGTTTATTTCAAAATTGATAAAATCAATATTCCAATAAAATAAAAAAACATAAAATACTTTAATAATTCATACGCTCTATTCGCCAAACGCTCCAGCACAAACACCAAATAATTTTCCAGATCTGCATTAAAATTACTCCTTTAATTCACGGTTTATTAGCCAATATTCACTGTATTTCTGATTATATCTACAATCATCTTTATTTTTCTACCCACATTTGTAAACTTTTTAATTTTATTATTTTTTATTTTTTATCTACTTTTTGATACTTCACTCAGCCATCAGGCCCCAATTTGTATATTCAATTATACATTTTAAGCCATTTATTTTAAAATATACAAAAGCGGGAAATAAAAAAAGGAACAAGAATTAAGACGGTACAATTTTTTTTTTTTTTTTTTTTTTTTTTTTGCTTGTTTTTAATCCAATTTAAATACTACTACTGCTCATAGATGTTTCAAAAAGTGACAGAGGCCTAATGGCCAATTGACTAGAGCTCTGGCCTTTAGTACCAGAGGCTTCTGGTTTGTTTCTTCTATATCTTCTGGCGGTGGCATGGATGTTTGTGAGTGGTTCAGAATCCACGTTAAACTGTAGGTCCCGGTCTAATGAGCCTGAAATGAGCACAAAATGACCGTAGTGCTACAAATAAAAAAATTTAAAATAAATTGACAAATCAGCTTCACAGTCTAAGCAGTCCAGCCTGAGTTTCATTTTACTAGCCAAAAACAAACGTGGCAGGACAATAATTCAATATAGAATTCACTGGTTTGGTTTGTCGCTCAGTTTAACGTGGATCCCGAACCACTCACAAACATCCATGCCATAGCCAGAATTCGAACCTGAAGGATCAAAGGCCAGAGTGCTATTCAGTTGACCATCAGGCCGATATATAGATTTCATTGAGTTGATATCACTATTAAAATATTCAACGCTTAAATATAGTGAAAAATAATCCAAATTTTATACTATCTCCAAGCTGCATAAATTGTACCAAACAATAAAATATAAAACTGAGATTTGATTACAAATTAACCCACTAAATCCTCTCATGCTATAATGTTTGATATTAATTTTATCTAGAGATAATTAATGTACACCCTTTCATTAAATACACCATGCTGTTACAGTTTCTAATATCCCAATACATTTCAATCAGCCATGATCTACGTTAATTTGCCAAGTTGATAAATCACTCCGTGTTGGTTCAAGTGCAACACCTCATTAGTAAAGCAATGATTCCGTTATTTGGCGATTGCAGTGACGGTGAAACTGTACATATGACACATTGGGTCTGTGTCATCATGGTGAATGCCTCACAGGATGTTGGACACCAAACACATTCCGAAATTACAGCGATGGATTTGAGACAATACTGTAAATGCATCGTTACTCCACATATATGGCGCCATTTTCTGAGAAGTGAATGGGAAGTCACACACTAGTAGATTCATGGATCAAATATTTTAAAGTGCATGGTTATTAAAATTAAAATCTCACTTTCAAAATGCTGTAAAAAAAGAATCTCCTGTCACAATGAGTTCTAATTTGAACTAAGATAGTTAAGAAAGGGGAAACGGTACGGTATCAAAAAAAAATTCAATTTGGTATGACCTTGCCGTGGGGGATGGGCTTTCCACTAACAGTGTCACAACTGTTGAATGGCTTGGAAGCCCTTTTTCCTTCAGAAAAACGAAACAATCAAGCACATTGAACACTGCAGATGGTTTAATGTGCAACTCATGCCAAATACGCTGTAATTTCGATTCCAAATATCATTGGCAGCCGAATTCACTTTCTTTATGTCGCTTACAGCGCCATCTATTAATACACTTTGGAAGTTTTTTGAGGCTGTACCGTTTTCCCCTTCTTCAAGTATCTTCAGTTCAAATTTGAACTCATTGTGACCAGTGGCTCTTTTTTTACGACATTTTGAAAGTGGGACTTTAATTATAATCCCCTGTGTTTTCTTGTAAAATCTCGCACAGTTCGTTAACATATTTAATAGACTAAATACAATTTGTCCATAAATTAGTAATACAAAATAAATAAATAATAAAAATAAATAAATAAAATTAATTTAAAATAGGGCTGCAAAATTTTTTTCCAAAAATATAAGATATTACTTTAAAGGGATATTACGCAAATCGATATTTTTTGTTTACATTGATTTAAGACCAATATTATTTGATGATTTAAAAGACTGTGATAGGACTATTTTTGTACATTGGAGGATCGCGTGCTCCAATTATACATACCATAAGTGAACTTTACTAAGATATTAAGTTACTTTACAGTAAGGCAAAATATCCTCTCCTTATCATTTGTCAATGTTTCAATGTCAATCAGGGAATGCTTCATTGTCTAAATGCTTCATTGTCAATCTATCTATGTCAAAAGTTTCCCGTAAGGCAATAATATCTCCATATCATTTGTCAATGTTTCAATGTCAATCAATCAACGTATCAGTGTCGAAAGTTTCCAGTATCCTCGACTTATCATTTGTCTATGATAAGGCGTGGATAAGCCTTATATATATATATATATATATATATTTCTTATCCCACTTGATAGACATCAACATTTAGACTAAGTCCATGAACCCGTGTGGTCTCACGGAAAGGATGGAAACGGAGGGCGGGAGCTTTTAGGTGGAACTACACAGCAATTGGGTATCATATAGGAGAAAACCCGTTACACTCCCATCAGGTAGTCTGATTAACGAGGCAAGATGCTGAACATCCCAAACGCCATCGAGTCTTTTCGTTTTTTGAAACAATGGATTGAACCTCCGCTCTAATGCTCACCAACGGCGCACGTTGCCACTGAACCACGATTGATTATATTTAAATTTATTAATGCTATAGATTTAAATATCAACTAAATTTAAATTTATTCCACCCAGTCATCGAACTTAAATTTTATATTTAATGATAATAAAAGGATAAAAGAATGGTAGAATTCCCTTTTGCTAACTTGAGCAAGTTTAGGTGCTACTTGCTCTAACCAAACTACAATTGGTTAGAGGAGGTAGCACCTAAACTACATCAAGTTAGGTGCTAGTAGGTCCAAATTTTAAAAAAAAATATTACTAGTTATATTTAATTTAACTCCTCACTGCATTATGGATGGTAAAAGGTCCAAACCGTATTATAAAAATCGACCTCATTCATTCTAACTTCTAGTCCTCAGTTGCCAAATCTTCCGGTTCTCAATCGTCAGACTTCAAGGGGGCCTGACGGTCAAGTGGCTAATGCTCGGTACCACAGATTTCGGGTTCGAATCCCGCCGGTGCCAAGGATGTTTGTAGTGGTTCGGAATCCACTTTAAGACGTAGGTGTCTGTCTCATATGACCGTAGAGCGTCACAGAGCCCATTAAGAATTCTCACCCACATCATTTCCAAATTGTAAAGGGCAATTGATGTTGTGTAGCAGTAGCCACCAGATGTCAGGAAAAAAGAGAATTCGGCTTGTAACGCCACACTGTAAGAGACTGTGCAACGTGCATCAAATATTTTTATTATGTTAAATAAAATTATATTGAAATTCTTACTAAAAATATTTAACACAGAAAGTAAAAAATTAATTCCCGAATTTTATTATGCTGTTCTAACGTAGCTGGCAATACAGAGACATTTAATCTTTATACCATAAGCAAGGGTTGCACCGCTGTTACTCATTTAGCACTACCTAGGGGTCACGTGCAGCTTGAGGGCATAATACGGACGCGAGTAACACTATCCCCACAATGTTCTACAGTCATATTAGATCGGGACCTTCGGTTTAAAGTGTATTCCGATACGCTACAAACTTCCATGGCAAAGCCGGGATTCGAACCTTAAAACCTGTGGTACCAAGAGCCAGAGCGCTAGCCACTCGGCCACTAGAGCCCACGAATTTTAATATATTTCATACAATTTGGCAGTCGAATATTTTTCTTTACTATTTTTTTCAAGAATTTGACAAGTATTTACGCCATTGTACACCAAATATAAGTATTTAGGACAAATCGAATACAAGTATTTATGACAAGTATACGCCCTTTTTTCTGGAAAATAAATAATGTGCTGTGAATATTTATTCTCGAATTGTAAAATAAAAAATACATTGTTCTTCTTTCAATTCCCTGTGTACCGTACCATACAAGGATATTTCATTTAGTCCTGGCAACCAGTGCAATTAACACGGAGAGGACACAAATCTTCCGTGTGTACCAATCTGCTACCGAGGATAACATCCTTCCTCCTTTTACCTTGCAAGACATCGTTTGCCGGCTCTTTATTGGCGCTCGATATCGCGCGCTAATTAGCAGCCCGGTTGCCATGGGAACCGGAGGGTCTTTGTTCGAACGCCTTTTCCCCTATGGAGGAGTTTATGTATTGGCTTATTCTCATCATCCCCGAAGAGAACATTCTGGCACAAGATTAAAAAAAAAAAAAAAAAAGAAAATAACAATAATAATAAAAATAAAAAAATAAAAAGGGGGATTCCGAAGCACATGAAAACTTATCGCGAAACCGTTAAGACCTTAACTGCGAGGTTCGCCTTTTGTCCGAAACGGTGTTTTGGCGTTAAAGCGTAAATGCCACGCAGATGAAAAGGTTCGAGATTTTGATGCGACTCGGCGCTAGCAGCTGATAGTGTTCTAATTATAAATCGGCGAGTAAAGTGTCTGGTTGGGTTCTTTTGGCGGGGATTCTTTCACTTTGTGTGGAATGAGGAATAAAAAAGAGGGGGTGGGGGGAATGAATTCTGAAGGGATATTTTCGATGGCTGGATTTAATTGCTTCTTATTGCATTAAAGAGATAATGGAGCGGTGTTTAGAATGTTGTCGATTAAAGGTCAGACATTGAAGAGTTGTGTTAATTTAATACCAGTGCTGCTTGCTCAAGCGAGTAATATAATAATGTTGTTTAAAATGATTTTTCTGCGTTTTGAGAAGATTTATTATTTTGTAAAAGTAATAGTTTTAAAATTGTTTTAATATATATATATATTTTTTTTTCAAATCAGTTCAATATATTAGAAATATTTGAATTACGTGCAACGATTTCTTGATTTTAAATATAATTTGTAATTTATCGTAGACAATGAAACCAAGAATTTCGAGTTTTAGAATTTATAAAGGTTTCCATTTCACTTTTGTCAAATTCTTTTGTATGTAGTATTTAAACAACATTTTGAAAAAATTAAGATAAAGCAACAACAGCAAGCATAAATCTCAAAGAATCTAGTCAAGTCAAGTACAAATATTTGGGCCTAAGCACGAGAACCATCGGATTGATTGAATTGAGCTACATTTATCAGACACCTAGTATTGTAGTCAATAGGGATTCCAGGCCATTTTTTAACGAACGTTTACATCAAAATACATCCCTTTTTAATAATATAAAACAAGATGTTATTTTCGAAAGTTTACTTTGACATACGTCATCTACCACTATAACAGCAGATATATAACAGATCCAGCATTAACTATGATTCACCATGTGACACTGCATAATTTTGAGCTAAAGCCTCTTAGATATCATCTGAAGAGTTAGCACCATTCTCCCTCTCATGTCGAACCATAAGGAAAGACATTTTTCCCACAGATTTGTCATGTACTTCCCAGCATAGACATGGGAATTTCATTTCAGATTCGTTTGTCAGGCTTCGAACCAATTTATACTGGTTCTATACTCTACTGGTATCGATGCTGGTTCTATCTATATTGATATGAATCAGTATCGATACCGGTCGAAACTCTTCAATGTTCAGAAATAAAAGGAGGTATCTACAAGTGTTTCAGGCCTAAGACAATAATTAACAACTGTTTGTAGTTGTATAAAAACTATTACTTGCATGGTAATTTTTGTTTATATCAAATGAGTTGTCATATCATTAAGATTTGTTCCTTTTTTGTTAAATATGTATTGAATTATTTCTATTTACTGTAAACCTTCGATGTGATCTTGGTTAATATTAAATTTACCAACTCTTTCCTAATAGCGCTTTTATAATTTTTTTATTGATCAATTAGTAATGTTAATTCTTGTTAGACTATTTTTTTAAATTTTATTACTCAGTTTTATACTAATTTGAAATCCCAAAGATTTCATTGGTTAAAGGAATCTAATTTTCAAAACAAAAATTCAATCTAAAATGCCAACAACTTTGTCATCGTTCGTCAATAGGATCACCTTGTTATTTTTAACAAGAGACAGAGAAATTTGTTGTCCAAAAATGTCACACCTACTTGAGCGCAGCCATTTTTTTTTTTCTTTCTTTTTTTCACATTTGCCTTATTTGTTCGTTCTTGCTATTTGAGCATTTCGGAAAAGAAAAGGGGGTTCTAGAAACAAGTTCAAAAGGGTAACTTTTCTTGCAGAAGATATTCAGTTTGAGAAACAAAACAAAATTAAAAGTCAAAGAATAACAAATATAACTATTGCAAAAAATTTCTTTACATATAAATCCTTTAAATAAACTCAAATAAAAAATAAAAAAACGATTTTTATGTAAGAACAAAACGCATAATAGCAATCTTAAACAAACAAAAAAAGAAAAAGTGTCAATAAATCATATTCGGGCAATAAATTATGTTCATTTATTATCGTTCATAACTGAAAAAAGAAAAGGGATTAAAGAAAAAAAAACAAGTATATAAAAAAAGTTTTTTTGTATTACTTGTCAATTCCTACTTTTACAATATTCCTACTTTTACATTCCTACTTTTACAATATTCCTACTTTTCCATTCCTACTTTTACAATATTACTTGTATCAATTCCTACTTTTTTCACACTGTATTGCAGAAAGTCCTTTATAAATAATTTTCATTAATTGTTTTTAAGTTTATCTGGCGCCATCTATTGGTAAATACATGCAACTTAAATCTAAAAAAAAAAAAAAACTAAAATTAATTAATTACATTTAATGAATGAATTAATATTTGAAAAATTGCATTAACATCCAGTGTCATCCACTACAAGTTCAAAAAAAATGCATTTGAACTTGATTGGATGAATAAAAAGTATTTTATGAACGAATGAAAATTTGAACAAGATATATATAGTGAGAGTGGGAGCTAATAGAAGGAATTGAAGAATAAAATTAAATGCTATAGAATTCCAAACGATTTTATAAAAAGAAAATCCCGTAAACGAAATTTAATTTAAAAAAACCACAAGAAAGAAATTTAATAAAAAAGTCACGTGAAAGAAATTTAATAAAAAAAATCACGTGAAAGAAATTTTAAAAAAATAAAAATAAGAAAACTATAGAATTTCAAACAGTTGCATAAAAAAGCACAAATACATTTAAAAAATATACCAATAAAAAAAAGTTGAAAGTGGTCCAAGACATCGCTGACCCATTCTCCCCATAACAATACCCATATATTTTATGAGTAAAAATACCCACAAATGTTTAAACCCCGACACATGATCCAATGGTAACATGGCAGATAACGGAAGGAAGGAAGCTGAGATTCAAATCCACTGATTTGCCAAGGAGATTCAACAGACAATAGATCTAGACAGTGTGCATAGACGCCTCGTAGTAAAAGTCAATTAACCCTAAGACCTGAAAAGGCAATTAACCTTAAAAAGCCCTCCCGGAATTCAATATTCCTCGGAGGGGGGAGGGGGTCTGTTCGTGGTATACAGCTCCCTCCCTCTACTGATGTACAGCTAAGTAAAATTAACGCTTATTTACTCATGTTTCTTCGTATTGGTTGAATTAATATATCTTAGTTGACAATTCTGCAAACTATAAAACTCCATCCTCCTAGCGTGTGAGTGGCCAGTTGGCTAGCGCTCTGGCCTTTGGTACCACAGGCTTTAGGTTTGACTCCTGGAGATGGCTTGGATGTTTGTGGTTCGTAATCCGCTTTAAACTGTAGATGGCAGTCAAAATAGCCTAAAGTGTACAAAAGATGACTATAGATTGACAAAACTAACATAGCGTGTGTTTATTTGACAGTTAAAATGATGTCACGCACATTTACAATGTATTTCAAAATTATTTTTAGTAGAACAGGTAATATTGTCTTTAACATGAATCAATTCAGATTCATTACTTAAACTATAACTGCTGTTAAATTTAGACTAAAATTGAATATCTTAAAAATATGGGAAAAGAAAGCATCAAGAAATTGATTGATTGATTTGAAAGATAGACTTCAATGCTATGTTTGCCAATTGATTTATCCAAAGCAATGGGAAGGATAAAAACTAATACTGTAACCGTGCTTCCTCTTACGCATTGCAAGAGCGCCCCCTGTGACTGTGTGTGGGAGAAATGGTCAGTCGGCCTTGAGACTCTCACCCGAGAGGAACTGCCGATGAGAAACGTTTAGTTTACAATCTCTCATCCCGAGAGGAAATATATTTAGCACAGTCCTGTGTATTATTTGGTCTACAGACTGTCATCCAGAGAAGTAGTATATTCTGTACGTCCCGCGTAAACCTCAGTATCAAGTTTTCTGATTAAAAGTGAAATCCTTTCACGAATATAGAATTATCTATCTTTAAATGCGTTAAATATTGTATGTCTCTAATTGTATGTGTATGATGTCTGCGTGTATGTAAATAAAGCTGTGTGTTCTCTTACCTGTGTCTCAACCCAACCACAGACAGTTACAATCCAATTGCAGAATCGACGACACTACAAGCTGGCGCCCAACGTGGAGTCGCCCTACATGAAATAACAAAATTACCGCCGCATGCACACTACAACTCTCCAAAGATCGTTTAATTAGTACAGATGTGGTCAGTGTGTTCTGATTCAACATTATCCGAAATATATTAGAAGAAGTTTGATGCTTTACATACACAGGAAAAATTAACTTCACTTCTGAAGGGTTTTCACAAGAGAAATTGCCTCATAATAGTAGGGCATATTAACAAGGTAAATGTAGTAAAATGTCTATGTAGTCATGTTGTTAAACACTAAATCTAACATAATGGGAACCAAATTCATAAACTGTTTCTTAAAAACGACACCACCAACTGGACTCAGATTAATTTGAGTGCAGTCAATTAATTCTATGTAATATATATATATATATATATATATATGTTTGTCGATATTAATCTTCCTTCATTCAGAGAATTAAATATAGTTTCGCCAACGGCCGTACCATGCTGAATATACCGGTTCTCGTTAGATCACCGAAGTCAAGCATCATTGGGCGCGGTCAGTACTTGGGTGGGTGACCACCTGGGAACACTGCGTGCCGTTGGCAAATTTGGGACCTGAATGGCCAAGTGTCTAGCGCTCTGGCGCTCGGTGCCACAGGTTTCGGGTTCGAATCCCGGCGGTGCCATGGATGTTTGTAGTGGTTCGGAATCCACTTTAAGCCGTAGGTCCCGGTCTTATGACTGTAAGAGCGTCACGGAGCAAAAGTCAGGCTTCTACCTACGGGTGCTCCATCACAACAGAAGCTGCTTCCTTCCCCTTCAATCATGAGCCGTATGGGCTCGTGAGCTTGGCCAGCCAAGTGGGATAAGAAACAACAACAAATATAGTTTCTGTACGGCTGATAATGACACGAAATTGCTTCTGGAGATTTTTCTCTTTTTTTTTCTGACAATTTTTCTGTATTAAGAAAATTGTCAATAGATTGGCTATTGTGCCACAAAATGTTGTACTGTCTAATCTGTAATCTAATGTTGTTCTGTCTAAATGTTGTACTATTGTATTATATAAAATACTATCAAGTTCAGTGAATTATCTACAAATTTTTCTAATCGCAAAATGAAATATTCTGCAGCTGAATGAAGTAAACATAGTGAATAATGTAATCTGTTGTTGTCGTTACCAACAGCTTTATTGGAACTCAATCCATACACATTCAGCTATTTACTGTAGAAACATAAAAGAACATATAAGCAAATTACAAAGGAAAAAGACCAGACATTCTTAACAAAAATAACCAAAAGGTCTTAAACAGTTAAAAACAAGTTAAATGTTCTAAGGATAAAAATTTCAAAAGCTAGAAGCACCATCATAAAAGTCCTTGTGATCAAGACATGTTTTCTCTGGGCATCCAATAAAGAGTACACAAATCACCCATTCTGTTGCAAGCTAGAGTCCAGCCCCGAGCCAACAAGTAGATGGGCATTATTCCTTTTCTCTGTCTTACATAAAACACATATATCAGAGTTCACAATCCCTATTTTGGCCAGATGCTCGACCAGGAAGTCGTGTTCAGTTCTTAACCCAAAATTGGCAACAGACTCTTTGCAAGTTTTACCACTTAGTTTTCTCCAGTCATCCCCGATTGTCTCCCAAACATTCCCTTTGGTGTTAGGTAATAATTCACTAATATAAGATGACTTAATTTTGTCCCATATAATTCTCCTAAAAGAGTCAAGAGGAATAGGACACTGTCCAGGAACTTTTTCTGTTCCTTTTTTTTTTGCCAGAAGATCTGTTCTTTCGTTTTCATATAAAAAAAGAGCTAAAAATATAGTATATATTGATCTCGGATAATGTAAACATGCTAATATTGAATTCGATGAATGGGACACGTTTCATGAGAATCAGGACATGCTTTCTGTGGCCATCCAGTAAAAGTGCACAAATCACCATTACACCTCCAAATTGTAAATTAGTCCAGTCCCGTAAGGCAATCTTTTCAATGTGACAATGTTAAGAGTTTTTATTTTTAGTACACGTGATATTTTGACAATTCTCGCAACCAGAGGTCGCAATAGCGGAGATCAGGCGAGCCATACAGGCAAAATGTCCTGAGAATTCATATTTGATAGATAGAGATAGACAAAGTTGAAGAAATTGAACTTGGACAACTCTATGCATGGTATGAATAGAACGGGAACCCTTACTTAATGTGCAATTAATTAACAAAAAAGTTTCAAGAACATTTTAATTGCTTAGCCATCGTTGAGTTGCTATACCAAACTGAAAGATGCAATATTTCTTTTCTGGGCAACAAGACACGAATCCCTCATGAGACAACCGGGACAAACCAGTTCAGCTTAATTCCATCCACTCAGAGTTCAATAACCTCCATTCAGTAAGCAATTCCTGATTCTCCGGGCTTACACGCTACAAATCCATAACCTGTTCGGACTCTGACGTCGCATGTAATTAACGGCAACCGCAGTTTGCGAGTAGGCTATCCTTTCTAATGAGCGGGTCCAATAATTCGCCCTAGCTCTTCCAATCCATCAACTGCACTCGACTCATTAGCCTGTCATTAGTCGGGCTCCCTCGCTAATCTCGAAACAGAAGTCCCCCAAAATGCATGTGCTTGCTGACGAAACGCAGAGCAGACGGTCCCCCTCTCACAGACACTGAGTGGGGTGCTGTAACCGCAGCAGTTATGGAATAGGGGCTCACGTTATTTTGAATGCAAGTGGTTCAATTCATTCTGTGCAGTATCAATGTACGCTGTATGAATGTCGTGTAAAGAGCCAATTTGTGTATCAGAAAATGGATCGATTATATCAATTGTGATTATAGATATTTAGAGCTGATATGATATTTTTAGGGGTCGATATAAGAAAATAAATCCTCAAAGTACGAGGCATATTTTATTTGGTTAGTCTGGATTACACACAATAACACAATCAATTTAAGGCGTTATTATAAAATTAATTTTTTTTTTATGTTTATTATCTGCTTATCCCATCGTAGTATAGAGAAAGATCGTCTGATTACGAATGTTTATATATATATATATATATATATATATACATATGCAGGGTGATTACAATTAAATTCTCCCTTTCAAAACAAACACTCTTCACAATGAGTTCAAATTTGAACTGAAGATACTTGAAGAGGGGAGAAACGGTAAGGCATCAAAAAAAAAAGTTCCACCCCGATTTATCAAATCCAATCAGGTGGATCCTTCCCGTGGTGGATGGGCTTTCCACTAACAATTGAATGACTTGAAAGTCTTTTTTCCGTCAAAAAACCGAAACAATCAAATTAAAACAATTTTACAATTTTTTTTTATTAGTACGTGAAAAAAATTAAAATGAATAGCATTTAGTAAAACGCTCGTGAACGAAATTTAAATTAATGGTATTTAGAAAAAGCTCTTAAAATTTTTTTAAAACAAAATAATAATCAATAAGTAATGTTACAAATGGTCAAAGAAACGAAAAATTGACCAAGGATGCGAAAAGCCACGCTACCGTAAATAATACTCATATGGGTAATAATTCTCATGCATCTGTGAAACAAATAAGGCACTCTTTTTATAAAATTCTCGAAACAAGCATACATAGAACCATATTTAATGATTTTTTTCCTTCTAATGCCAGTAATCAAAGCGATAAGCCCCATACAAATTAATGACAGAATAATCAATCCATTTGCAGAAGTATACACCCGTCACATAACGAGCATGCTGACCTCATACAGGCAATCTCAAAGCATCACTATTTTACCTTATCTCGGAGCATTCAAGCTTCCGATTAGTTGGCATTCTACGACATGAGATTTTAACATCCGGTGGAAATCTGGTAAACAAGACAAAAGTGAAACTTCCAAATGAAAACTTTCTTGTCAAAACGCCCTAACATTCCTAATATTACTTTCTACAATAATCCTATTTCATGGTCAAATGAGGCAAAATACCTTGCAGTCATACTGGACAAACACCTTACATATCACTCGCATATTAATTGCATTAAGAATAAATTTAATTTAGCTATCAAAAAGCTATACCCACTCATTGTACGAAATAGTCACACCACCATAGACACTAAAATTCTTATTTATATGGTCTACATGCGTCCCATTATTACATATGCTTGTCAAATATGGGGATCCGCCTGCAAATCAAGAATTAAGGACATCCAAATTTTGGAGAACAAGGTCTTGCGCATGACAGTTGATGCACCATGATACATGCGAAATAATAACATTTTGGCTGCTTTGGACATTACTACCATTAAAAATTTTATTCACAAATTAGCCACACATTTTTATAATAACACTCCTCACAATCCAAATCCTTTAGTTAAAATATTACCTGAATATGACATAACGCTACCTACCAATAATAAACGTCCACGCACCTCTCTGAACAAACTAAATAAATAAATAAACATTTTATTCAGCTCTGTCTATGTGTTGATTTTATTCCCCCTATTTCATTTTTTATCTTTATTTTCTTTCACTTCATTTACTGAGCAAGCCATTTCTCTTATTATTTACCTCCAAAGAAACCATCAAAATAGAGGTATATGGAAGCTAACGCTGCAAAATGCCTCAATAATGTCAAACTGTCTCTCGTCAAAATAAAATGTTTTAAAGACGCGCATAAAAAGAAATGTGTACAATATGTAAACCAAAAACATTTGTCTTAATTAGTTCTTAGCAATATATTTTTTAATCTTATATATTTGCCTAAAAAATCAGTAAAAAAAAATTACTGAACTTTAGGACACAAAAATCTTATTTTCTCCGAAATAGAAAAAAAAATTAACTTTAAAAAAGTCTAGAAGTTTAAAATCTGACATTTTTTTCCAATTCCTTCTATTAGCTCACACTCTCCCTATATATATCTTGTTCAAATTTCCAATCGTTCATAAAATACTTTTTATTCATCCACTCACGTTCAAACACATTTTTTTAAAACTTGTAGTGGATGACACTGGATGTTAACACAGTTTTTTTCAAATATTAATTCAGTAATTAAATTTAATTCATTAATTTTAGTTTTTTTAGATTTAAGTTGCATATATCTACCAATAGATGGCGCCAGATAAACTTAAAAAAATGAATGAAAATTATTTATAAAGGACTTTCTGTAATAGAGGGGAAAAAAAGTAGGAATTGACTTTAAAATTTTTTTTTTATATTACTTGTTTTACATATTTTTACGATAAATCGCAATAAAGCTTCATGATAGCATCACATTAATTTTAACTATATAACTACCTAGTCCAACCTGCTTAATATATTTGAATGATTAATAATGGACATATTATACAGGCCATCTATTATGCTCAGAGTGATATTATTAACTATATTCAAGGAGTATCAATGATAAATTATATTGACTCTGTCTAAAATTAATTCCCCATACGTGAGTATAATCACTTAGATATTATATTCATTGTATACAATTGTCAGTCAAATATATTAATAATAAATATGTATAAAAATGCTTAAAATCATTTTGATTATTTGATTAAACCAATGTTAATTTTTCTTAACTGATTTAAACAAATCTCTTACATTGAAAAAAAATTCATGTAATTTTCCTATTTTATAAATAATTTATTTCCTTACCCGTGTTTAAATACAGTCATTTTTTTTATTTTATACAGTAATATTTAATACCAGCATTAAACTTTTTTTTTGTTCCAATGCAGCTGGCAAACACTTAGACAGCTTGGTCTTGGATGCCTTAAGGCAAGCGCTGCACAGATGTTACTCACTTTGCATTACCCAAGGGGCGCGTGTAACTTGAAGATACGGACGCGAAGTAACAATGCCGCCACAATGTTCTACGATCCTATTAGGACCGGGACCTACGGTTTAAAGCGGATTCCGAACCACTACCGGGACTCGAACCCGAAACCTGTGGAACCCAGCGCCAGAGCGCTAGCCACTCGGCCATTCAGGCCCCTAGCATTAAACTTATATATACTTTATACGCATGGTGTCTCAGTACTAGAATTACAAGCTTCTTAGAAGGAAAGGATTCAATTTGTCGCCCTATAGTCATTTTATGCACGTTAAAGTTAATTAGATCGGTATCTACAGTTTAAAGTGGAATCACTACTATTACTACACCACACCACATCACTGTATCTAGAGATGAGTTGCCCCTTTACAGTTTGGGAATGATGTGGTTGAGAAGTCTGATTGTGTGAGAAGTGACGCTATGAGACAGGGACCTACGGCTTAAAGGGGATAACAAACCACTACAAATATCCATGGCACCCCCGGGACTCGAATCCGAAACCTATAGCACCGAGCGCTAGTCACTCGACCATTCAGGCCCCCACAGTGGAAAAACTGACAAACATCCATGCCACAGCCAGGACATGAATCTGAAGCTTGTCGTTACCATATGGTCATCAGGCCGCTATTAAAGTGTGCACATAGATAATTTGGAGTCCTATTGTAATAAACATCTTAATGCTTTCCTGTGGAATTCATATTAATTTTGCAATTATAAAATTTTATGTTGTATATATAGTTACTTCAATCCACAAGATAATTTGGGACATAACTCGTCCCATTATACGACAGCACACGCGTTGCCACATCAATGTTTTCATTAATGCGATGAAGGGGCCTTATGGCCGAGTGACTAGAGTTCTAGCTCTCAGTGTCACAGGTTTTGGACAGGCGATGTCATGGATGTTTGTAGTAGCTTTGAGTCCCCTTTAAACAGTAAGTCCCGGTCTAATAGAATCTCAGAGCGTTGTGGGGATAGTGTTACTTGCATCCGTCGCATATCTTCAAGCTACACGGGCCCCCGGGTAGTGCTAAGTGAGTAAAGCATCCGTAGCCTATCTTCAAGCTACAAATGCTCTCTGGGTAGTGCTAAATGAGTAAAGAATCCGTAGCATATATTCAAGCTACAAGTGTTTTCTTGGTAGGGCTAATTGAGTAAAGCATGTATAGTATATCTTCAAGCTACACATGCCCCCTGGGAAGTGCTAAATGAGTAAAGCCTCCGTAGCCTAACTTCAAGCTACAAATGGCCTCTCAGTAGTGCTAAATGAGTAAAGAATTCGTAGGATATCTTCAAGCTACAAGTGCTTTCTTGGTAGGGCTAATTGTGTAAAGTATCTGTAGCATATCTTCAAGCCACACGTTCCCCCTGGGTAGTGCTAAATGAGTAAAGCATCCGTAGCCTATCTTCAAGCTAAAAATGCTCTCTGGATAGTGCTAAATGAGTAAAGAATCCGTAGCCTATCTTCAAGCTACAAGTGCTTTCTTTGTAGGGCTAATTGAGTAAAGCATCTGTAGCCTATCTTCAAGCTACAAATGCCCTCTGGGTAGTGCTAAATGAGTAAAGAATCCGTAGCATATCTTCAAGCTACACGTTCCCCCTGGGTAGTGTTAAATGAGTAAAGCATCCGTAGCATATCTTCAAGCTACAAGTGCCCTCTGGTAGTGGGTGCTAAACGAGTAAAACGTTCGTCCCACTTTGGGCTGCTCACAGGGATATGGTCTAGTCCTCGATGCAATTAAAAAGAAATTACCACAATGGTTCCAGTATGCAAAACCTCCTTCATTTCTACATGTATGGACCATAAGCCATTTTCAAATTATGCTTTTTTTGCTGCCATTTCCAAGACTTCATCCGTCAAAATTAACAGTCCTTAGGTGCAAGCGCATCTCCTAATAACTTCTCCGTTATCTACCTTCGCAATCTGTTCCTTTAATCTTCCCACCTTCATTTCAAAGAAAACGGGTGTCTCCGAAACAAATTAATAAGTCGGAAAGATCTTCCTCCCTCCTGAAGAGGAAAAGAGGTTCTCATCTAGATGAACGGGACAGATAAAAGCCTCCTCACGGCCTTCTAATCCCATTCTTTTGATGGGAATGGAAAGCCGGCACTTCGTTTTGCAATAACCTCTCTCTTCCTTCTTGGCAACTTATATATATCCCGAAAAGTAATATCGAATTCTGAGATTAATCGACGGCTCCAGTTTCTCCGGGAAACGGGAGAGGGGGGGGATCGATTCTCCGGGCAACAACAGAAGGGCAAAGGAATAAAAAGGGAAGACAAGGGGTTTGAATCTGTTTAATCGAGGTAGGACTGTTGTTTGGGAGACACGCAGGAATTGGATGGTGTAAAACTGGAAGCAGAATGGAAATCTTTCTTGTTTTCGGAAAAGGAAAAGTTAATAAGATACGGTTACAGATGTCATTGGAGGTCGTCGTTGTTTTGAACCTATATGTTTCTCTGTCGTATACATATTGAGAATACACGAATAAAAAAAATTTAAAACAAAGTTTTTGATTTCTCGTGGTAAAATAACGTTCGTTTGCATTTTGCAGCAAAACAATTTTTCTATAAAAATCAATTGACGGAATAAAGTCTCAGTAAAATTTATCACATTAACAATTTTTTTTTAAATATAATTCTTTTTTGGTTTATAAAGGATTTCATTTGCTCATTAAATAGTTTTATCCTGGTACCACAACATATTTCATGTTGTGTGATTTTTTTCAAATGTTGTGTGTTGTACCAGCAGGTTAATGTTGTTTGGGTTTTTTCAAAATATTGTTTGTTGTACATGCATATTCATGTTGGGTGTGGCTTTTTCCAAATGTTGCTTGTTGTTTAAGCATGTTCATGCTGTGTGGTTTTTCCAAATGTTGTGTGTTGTACAAGTATGTTCATGTTGTGTGTTTTTTCCTAAATGTTTGTGTTGTACAAGCATGTTCATGTTTGATGTACCAACATTCCCCCTAAAATATGGAATGTTTTCAGAAAAACAGTCTTACGTTTACTTATATTATGGAAACAAATTTTTAAACAATGCATGATCGACCTTCTGACTTTTATGAGACACTCCGTCATTTAGTCTAATCGTTTTTAAAAACAGTGACTTCAGCATACTCTAGCAGCTAATTAGAAACAATACTTAACTTATGCACACCGCCACTAAATTAGAGTTACATGCGCATTAGAGAATGCTCACAGCCAGTAAATTAGTGGCAAATTTTATTATTCAATTCCTTCTATTAGCTCACATATATCTTGTTTAAAATTTTCAATCGTTCATAAAATACTTTTTATTCATCCACTCTAGTTCAAATACAAATACATTTTTTTAAACTTGTAGTGGATGACACTTGATGTTAATATATTTTATTCAAATATTAATTCGGTAATTAAATTTAATTAGTTAATTTTAGGGTTTTTTTTAGATTTAAGTTGCATGTATCTACCAATAGATGGCGCCAGATAAACTTAAAAAAATGAATAATAATTATTTATAAAGGACTTTTGGCAATATAGTGGAAAAAAAAAAAAAAAGGAATTGACTGTATTTTTTTTTTTTTTTATATTACTTGTTTTCTATTTAATATTACTCGATAAAAATGAATACCTGATTTTAAATTCAGAAAGACACTTGTGCCGTCTTTCGTTTTTGATAAAAGAACAGGAATTTTCTTAAAAACATTTTATTATTTACTTTTATTTATTTTTTTACATATATATATATATATATATATATATATATATATACATATATTATTACTTTATTTATAAAAAATTATAATAAATATATGTTTATGCATTTTATAAATATCTGGTTATAGATACTTTCAGCAATTTTCCTTCGGAAATAAAGATTGTTCATTTTTATAATGAGCAATATTTACTAAATACTACAATAAATATGAAATAAAAAAATGTCCCTGCTACAACAGAAAGACTTCCAAGATAATAGTATCCAATTTCTGACATGAACAAAAACAATTCTATTGTTAAAGAAATAAAGAAAGGGTTTTTAAAATATGAATAAATGTATTTCATGCCTTTAGGTCTTTCCAGCATTTATTTTAACTTTAAATAATAGAATAGATTCTTACATTCAGAATTCGATGAAGTAATATATGATAGAATGAGGATTTGTAAATTCTATATTTTCCGCAGTTTATTTTTGTATATGTACACATAATAGATTTTATGACAAAATTTAAAATACAATTTTGTAATTTGATTTCCTGTTAACTGTTCAAGCCGATGAATTGAATTTCTTTCAAGGTATTTTGATATATTTTCATTATTTAATATTTTGCTAGCCATGGTATTTTGTAAAGTTAAATGTTATAATCTTGTATGTTGGCACAAGTTAACTATAATCGAAGTATATACACAGGGATGTAGTATAGTAGCACAAAAGCGCAATGTTAGCAATCTAAGCACTCCAGGAACCACATATGAAATTTATTGTCCTTTAGTTTTCTTGTTTAAATAACTTTGTTTTTAACTTTTTAATTAATTTAGCAACAACAATGATGCCTGATGGTCCAATGACTAGTCCTCTGGCGCCAGAAGTTTCGGTTCGAGTACTCAGTGGTGCTATGGACGTTTGGTAGCAGCCTTAAAAAAGCATTTGTTGCATTTTGTTATTGTCGCAGCCAATAAAAATCTGTCAACTCCAATTTCTGAAGAATTGGGTTTGGCTTGGTTTAGTTTGTCGCTCTACGGTCATTTTGAGGAAACTTTAGGCTAATTAGACCGGGACTTACAGTTTAACGGGCATTCCGAACCACTCACAAATATCCATGCCGCCGCCAGGATTCGAACTTGAAGCCTGGGTTAACAAATGCCAGAGGACTAGCGAACTACCTGAAGATGTGGGAGAGTATTGGGAAGTAAAGACTGAAATCATAAGCATGCGTGATAAATTGATTAAAAAAAGTAATTTTATGATTAAAAAAAAATTTTATTGCATTAATTTTAACATTAACCATTCTAAATGATGCTACGATGTTAAACGCCGAATGCTAAGTGCTGAAAGTAATACAGAACTAAAGAAAATTGAAAACATTGGTACAATTCCTGTAGAAATATAAGATTGAATTTTGATCTATGTATTAAATGTTTATGATGGCATGGATACCATTATACTTGTATCTAGAAATTTTTGTTATTATTTAAATGTTGTAATTGCAATTTTCATAGGCCTGTGTTCATTAACTAAGTCCCTGGCATTACATTTCATGTTGGACCATGGCCTAGCACTCTAGTGCTCGATAAAACAGGCTTCGGGTTCAAGTTCCAAAGTCAAGGATGCTTTTAGTTGTTCGAAATCCACTTTAAACCGTAGGTCCCGGTTTAATAGCTTCTTTCAAGGTATAGCGTATGGCTGACAACCCTACCCTGTAATAAGGAAGCATCTCCTGTTTTGGAATCTGAATAGGCAGACGGCCATAGTCCATCATGGGCTGGGCTATGTAGTGCTAGGGAATTAGTTAATGAACAAAATAAGAAAAAGAGAATATCACTTTCATTTATTAACAATACCTTCGATCATGAATTTTCTTCAATGATGATGCCTTCATTGAAGAAAATTCATTAAAAGGGAAAAGTCACGTCTGTTGTCTATGACTTTTGTCACAACCACTACTGATTCAAATTGCTTTCCAACCGTATATTATACCATCGGCAAAAATTTCAGCTTCTACCCTCTTGGAGGTTAGTTCACAACCGCTATCAAGACTAAGAAGGTTGCAAAAAAGAAAAAAAAACCATGTCTCTTTAATGCTCCACTGAAAATATGTAAGGCACCAAATGTAGAAAAGAATGTTGGCTAGAATCCATCCCGGAATACTCGAATGGCGAAGAGCCATTGCTCTTTTACAAATGCGGTGCGATATTTCCTCATAACCGCTGAAAGAACCACCCTTATCGAATGGGGGATGGTGGAAGAAACCTGCTGTCATTTCGTACGAACTGAAGTGAGGACAAGCTCTCAGAGGTTTGCTTTCATCGGAATAAAAGGAACGAGCGAAACGGCGGAGGAAAAATTGGATTGGGGACTTGAACCGAGATGAATGGCAACATTTCTGTCTATTTCAATATTTCCTTTTACTCCTCTGAATAGGAATTTGAATAGAATTTAAATTATTTTTGCGAGAAAGATTATTTTAACTATTAAAAATGAACACATTAAAAGTTATTTTTTGACTTTCCCATCAAAAGACCTCAGCCGATGAGACTTTTTCTTTTCTAATGCAGCTGGCATATACTTAGACGGTTATCTTTATGCTATAAGCGTGGGTTTCTTATTTTGCTTATTTTTCAGGGTAGATGTCTGGAATTACACATTTGTTTTATTGAACATCAGGGGGCTTCGTGTTCCTTTTATGTGTGCTACAAACAACCCACTGGTGGGTGATGAGTAGAGAAAAAACCTTCCGTGAAGACTTTATGCTGATAACTGTTTCACATTTGTGTGTCGTAAAGAAAAAACCCCAAATCCTTTCACCAAGGTCGGAGAGTAAGGCAGAGCCCCGCCTTTGTTTTGCCATTCTGTCCAAAAGCTCAACTCAAACTTCTGCTATACCAGTAATACAACCTGTATGCGGGAGTGTAGAACTGGGTACATTAACCTTCACTATCATAAGTCTTACAGAGATTCCATTGATGGTGAATGTTCAATCTTTACTTCTGTGGATGTGGGCCCGAATGGCCGAGTGGCCAGTGCACTGGCTCTCGGTACCACAGGCTTCGGGTTTGAGTCCCGGCGGTACCATGGATGTGGGTAGTGGTTCGGAATCCACTTTAAACCGTAGGTAGGATCGCAGAGCGTTGCGGGGGAATTGTTACTCCATGTCCGTGGCTTATCTTCAAGATACACGCGTCCCCTGGGTAATGCAAAGTGAGTAACGTCTGCGCAGCGCTTGTCTTAAGGCATCCAAGACAGCTGTCTACGTTTTTGCCAGCTGCATTAAAAAAAAAAAGAAAAGAAAACTTCTTTGGATGTGAGCACTAGCACTGAAAGCTGATTCAATATTGCTGGGCAGTGACACCCCTGGGAGGTCCAAACCTTCCATCAAGGGGGCGTGTATGCGGGACAGCCTCCAAGCGGTGCCCCTGATAACGTGTGTCCAAAAACACGGCCAAGTGTTCCCCGATTCCAACAAGATAACCGGTAGACATTATTATCTACATGTGTGATCTATAAATTGTGTATATGAATGTTCATTGTGAATGGTTCTACAATGGTTTAGTTGTTTGTGAGTGTTTGATTTCTCTTTTTGTGGGCTTATACATTAAAACTGAAAGCTGATAAAATTAGACGTGGCAGTGGTCCGTCTTCAACGTCCAAGCCTCCCACCAAACAGCCTGGATATCATTGTGAGAAGCTTGTCACAAACACTGTCATAATAGCCATGAGTCTCCTGGTTTCTGAAATCAGTGACTGCAACGGACACTGCCAGTGGATTTGAACCTGAGCCCTCCTTCACACATAATTTTTATTCAAATGCTATTCGGGGCATCTAAACTATTATATACTCCTGGTGTACTTGTCCATGCAAACATTATCGTTTATGAATGTTGGGCAATTTGACCAAGGCCATTTATTATCATCACCAACTATTAAAATGGTAGACTTAAAACAGATTCTGCGTTACTAAGAATGCACAATGAAGGACCTGTTATGATGCACTTACATATTTGGCATTACGATTTTGAATAAATAATTCCAGAAATTATGCATCTTCATCCTCTTCTTCATTGGCACAACAGCCCCATGGTGGGCAAAAGTAGTCTTCCTACTGGCAGAATTCGAGACAGGAAATATTTTCTTTTTACGGGCTAGAATTGTCAGTCCTACGCCCAATGCTCTACAATCATATTAGACCGGAATCTACTGTTTAATGGGGATTCCGAACCACTGCGAGCATCCATAGCACAGCCGGGACTCCAACCCGAAACCTGTGGTACCGAGCGCTGTAGCGCTATTCTCTCGGCCATAAGGCCCACAAATGTATAATTATAAATAGATAATTACTGTACCTAATGGAACCTACGGTTTAAAGTAGATTCCGAACCACTATAAGCATTCATGGCACCGTCGGGATTCGGTACTCGAAAGCTGTGGCACCGAGCGCCATAGCGTTAGTATCTTCATCCTCTAGCATCCACCATCATCCTCTAATACTCATCATATACATAGGGCTTTTCGGTTAGGCTCCATCCTTCAGATTTAAATCCTGACAACTCTAGTAAGGGGTCAAATTTGCTCATTAGTTCAATCCGTTCTCTTGTAAAAATTATCTCCATCAACTCAATTAAAAGCGAATCTTAATTAAATTTGCATTGTTTTCTGCAGTCCAAAACTTTTCTAAAGGAATAAAGTTTGCCAGAAAGTTTCGCGCCAACTTCCAAATTCTTTCAGCATAAGGACTCGCATATGAATCCAGCATTTACTGCCCGGATCTACTGGCGAATGTGCGTTGGCTGTCATTTTTCACGTCAGGGAGATGGAACAGAACACACATCCAATCCACATGCATATTCTCCAAGATTTATTATTATAGACTGGCTGTTGCGGATTGGACCATAGCCAACGGGTCACGTTTTTTCATCATCTCGCTCCTTTCCGTCTTTTGTTCGGCGTAGGGGGTAGGGCGGAAGGGGTGGACGCCGAATAAATGCCCAGAAGCATGTGTTTGGAGAATGTCTTTGTTTACTGAATGGGAGGGAAAGAAATGGCAAATAGTGAAAATTCGAAAGAATCCGGGAATTTTTGGTTGCGAATTATTCCCCTTGTAAGGATTTTTGGCACCGCCAGGAAAAGGCATTTGATGGCAGTTTAGGAAAGTCGAAATTGCAGGCGATTTTTAAGGATTACGAGGACTGGAATCAAGCTCATGTAAGGATTCTAGAATAGAATATTCTCGTTTGGTTATTTTTTCGTGTAGATTAGATAGGAAAATGTTCTTTTATTTTGTAAATTCAAGTGTCATCAGTTTATCGTTTGTTTTGCGTTTATTCTTTCTTCAAATGTGTTTCTGAAGTTTTTGCAAAATAAATAAAACAATAATGTTCTTTTTTTATGTGCTTGTGAAATGAAAAGTTTTGAATAAAACTGAAAATATATTTACAGTAGGCAAATAATTTTTTCATCTGAATCTTAAGAGCTCAATTCAATGCGCTATTTAACAAACGAATTCAATGCGCTATTTATTAATAAATTTTACATTTATTCCTTTTCAGAATAAGAATTTTAAGCGTGACCATAATAAGAAAAGGGTGACCGAGTGACTAGCTCTCTGGACCTCGATGCCAGAGGTTTTGGTTCGAGTCCCGGTGGTGCCGTGGATGATTGTAGTGGTTCGGAATCCACTTTAAACCATAGGTTCCCACCTAATATGATTGTTGGGCGTAGGGCTGACAACCCTCCCCTATAAAAATGGTAACAAAAGGAAGCATCTCCTGTATTGAAATATGCCATTAGGCAGAAGGCCTTGGGCCACCATGGGGCTGTAGACAAATGAAGAAGAAGATAATAAGTAAAGAATAAAAATAATTATAAAATCCACCTTTGATAAATAATTTTATTAAAAAAGAGTATATTGCTGGAAAATTTTTGCTCCTAAAAGTTAGATGCAGATTCGCTATTATGCCTTTGTATGGTGAAATAAATAAAATTTTAGCTTTAAAAACTATTTTTCCACCTTAAAAATAAAGCTGTGGGTAAAATCAATCTATTTATACCAGAGTTTCTGATGGTAATTGAAAATATAATAAAATATTGTAAAAAAACAATAGAGTATAAAATGAAATATCTATATTAACTATATATATAATTTATATATTAACTTACAAAATAATTTATAAATTAAGATGAGATATCCTTGGTTGTTCCTAGTACTTCCAAATAATACAAAGCTACATTCCATGTATTGGAAACATCTGCTTATGGATTCTAAATGGATAACTCTTTTCAATTTTTTCATGAGGGGTTGTATGAAGTATTATATTTACGAAATGCCATACAATAATTAACATATAATTTTCTTCTTCATTGGCACAACCCCATGGTGAATCCAAGCCGTCTGTCTACTGGCTGGTTTCTAGACAGGAGATATTTTCATTTTTACGAAGTAGAAATGTCATGGCTCAACAGTCATATTAGAACGGGTTTAAAACTATTAAACCTAGGGACCTAGGGTTTAAAATGCATTCCGAACCACTACAACCAAGCGCCGGAACTCGAACCCGGAACATGTGGCACCGAGCGTCAGAGCGCTAGTCATTCGGCCATCAAACCCCAAACTTTTTTTTTACTTTTTAAAACTGAAATTTCTTTCACTTTAATTTGATGGCATAGAATCTCATAGGCTTATTCCATGGACATATAGAACGAGACCTGGGATTTAAAGTGTATTTCGAACCACTACAAGTATCCGTGTCATCGCCGAGACTCGAAAGTGAAAATTGTGGCAATGACCGCCAGTCACTTGGCCATCAGGCAACATTAATATATAAGCATAGTTGCTAATAATTTATGATTTTCAGAGGCTTGCCAAATACATGCATAAGATCAAGTATTGCTTCGATATACTACGAGCAACCCATGTATATGACAGGAAAATTAATACATTTTAGTAGGTGCATTGTAATTTATAAAAGACATTTTATTTTTGTCACTTCTAGACTTTTTTTGCAATATTTCGCCCATAAGATTGTCGCTCGATGACACAGGTTTCGGGTTTGATTCCCCTATTTAATATGACTGTAGAGAGTTGGGCGTAGGGCTGACAAACCTATCCCGTAAAAATAAAACATTTCTTGTCTCGACTTTGGCCCACTAAGGGGATGTTTACGCCAATGATGAGGATGAGGATATTATACAAAGATATGTCTTATATATATATATATATATATATATATATATATTATAGAAGCTTGTGACACACGAGTTTAGGCTACGTAACAGCTATTGGTTTTTACTATGCTAGTTGGAAAACCAATTTCTCCCTCTCATCATCAAACATGTAGTTATTTATGTAATTATTGTCTGCATCACTAAGAACGAAACGAAACTATTGCTATACACAAATGTAGGAATCTAGGTCACATATTTTTAAAAGTGGGTTCAGTTTTACTAAGTGCACACCAAAGAAGGTCGGGTATGTCGTAAAAAACACAATTTTTATTCATCGTAATTCAACACAATTTAGTTCGTTTCAAACAGTTTCTTCAACGACGATTTAAATTGAGATATAATAGGCTACTTTTAAATATTGGCAGCCCTTTTAAAGAGCAAAACTCATACATTTCTCTCTGATAATCCATAAACATTTCTTTTATTTATTTATATCCCCTTGTCCTTTTTTTAATGGGAAAAAAATTCCAACTTTCCAAATAACACTCTTACAATTCATCTTGAGAATGGTCCAATCTTTCCGTTATGTTCCCATTCAAAGAAATAGGAAGAGAGATAGTAAAAAAAAAAAAAGCATTCCAAATTTTATGCAATATTCGATTGGAAGAAAAAGAAGTCACTTTTTTTTTCTTTTGGACATCACTCGGAGATATTAAGCCCCATCTCTCGCCAGCAGATTACCATAAAGACGAGAGACCAAAACGTCAAGAAAGCAACTCCAGAACGAAACATTCTCCCCCGATAAACTTATCAATGCTTCCTTGCTTTCCTATCTCATCCACTTCATCCAGAAGGGGGCAGGGGATTTACCGTCTGCCGAGCACCACCCCTGTTCTTTTTAATAAAAGTTGAGCCTTTGTCGTGAGGACGGGATGGGATGAGATGTTGAAGTATTGATATTTCAGATCTCGGATTGATCTTATTACTTTCCAGAGGAATCTTCAGACAGGATCTTGACTGGCTCTGACTTACCCAAAACTAATAAATATTCCTTTTAGTGCACTAAGTTTTTATTTTTTTTTTTATTTCAGTAAAATTGCATAGAAATTGATATATTGTAATTGTTCTGTAAGAATATTTTGTGTCATATGTGATAAAATATTTAAAAAATGATCTAATTCAAATGTGTAAACTAAATAACTTAAAGAGGCACATAGTTATTAACACAATATTTTTACTATCAAAGTTTTATCATACTTTAAACCAATACTTTCTTGAATTTTTATTCCTTCTTCATAAAGTTCGTCGTTTTCTTTTCAATTTAAGTTTGTGTGTGATAGATATATTGGTAAAACTTTAAAAATTATACCTTAAATTTTTTTTGGATTGCAATGGTTTTTTTTAATAACGTATTTATAAAGAGTAACATTTTATCCTAAGAATAATCTTATTATTAACCAGGAAAACATCGAAGTTATTATACAAAGCATTCGTTCAACACCTCATAAACTGTATATATGTCAAAATTCCTTGTTCGGGATACAGAAAAGTTGGCGAATATGGTATAATAGTTTTTGATAAAATGTCAAAGAAAAAATTGACTTCAATTACTGCTTTCGGAAATGAATCTTTAATAATAGAAACGGGGACAATAGTAATTTCATATATCGTATATTGTTTACATAGTAAAGTGCTCAAAATGAACACCATGAAAATCGAAGCACGCATACGTGCGTCTGCACCATGTAATGCCTAACTGCATACGATCCAACAGTATGATTACATATAAGACGATTACATATAGAGTGAAGATTACATATAAGACGAGCAACTAAATAACTGGTGCTCGATATACCGATCCTTTCAAATGTCTTCCTACGGAAAAAATTCGAAATGTCTGGTAAACCTGGTGACCAGCAGTGTTTTACATTTGTCAAATCTAGTGACTTGGGACTCCTTATCTAACTAATAACGAACTCATAAATTGAAATGCGCTAGTAATCGATCATGCTTGGATGACAGGCCTTATATTGGTGAAATGGGTTTGTCATTAAAGAAATATTTAGTACATCCAGCAGTAATACCAATTAATGTCTTTTAAGCTGTTAAAGCAGCATATTGGTTCTAACAATGTGGTTGCCACTCAGTACCATAGCTCTGTCAAATCTAGCAGCTGGAGATACCTTATCCATGTAATAACGAACACATGAGCTGAAATGCGCTAGTCCTAAATAAAACCTGAATAGCAAGCTATGCATTGACGATAAGGGTATGTCCTGTAAGAAATCATTCAGTAAATCCCGAAGAAATATCAGTTAATTTATCTTGAGCTGTTAAAGCAGCATATTGATTCCAACAATGGGAAGGCCATGTATGCCGGCCCTCACATTTTCAGAAGAGTGAACTTGGCTGAGAACTTTGCTGTGTAGTTAAAAAGACTGACCATGACCACGCATATTAGTTGAGGATCCATCACGAGTGACACATTCTTCTTTCTTTCATAAGATATATGCCCCAAAGCTTGGTTTGCCCCCAAAATTTTGTTGGCTTCATGCTTTTGCAATGGCCGGTCACAGAAGTGTATTCGTTGTTGAAAGTCCTGCCCACATGGAAGCCTTGTCTTATTATTCAATTCAATTATTATTTTAATATTCAATGCACAGTACTGCTACTCGCGTTAAATTGCCTGGTTAGTATAATGCCAGTAACAGTCGGCTTTTACGTGATTGGAAATGATAGAGATAAAGAAAGAGCTAAGCTGTAGTCAGGGTGCATCATAGATGATTAAAGTTGTTCAAAAGTAATAAAATCAGTTTGAAGTTATTTTAAGTAACCATATTTTTACACTGGCTACTGGTTTATTTTTATACTAGCTCTATTTTGGATGTTCTTCAACCAATTCCAGTATCATATCTTCATGTGTTGTGATTTCTTGCATGGTTTCCTCTATCAACATCGCGATGTTTATCTGTTGGGTAAGCGCTTCTAGTAGATCTTTTGATCTGCAATGATAGTGGCGTTATGGAAATTGAGAGGTATACTTTACATACTCGTACATTTACACTAAACTGAGTGTAGATAAAGTAAATATCGCGACATTTCCGAAACATCTCTATACGAATACAGTAAATACATTATCACTAAGTGATAATTGCTGATAGTTTCAAACAACATAAACTTAATGAGGATTGCTCATTTGCATAACAAATTTGCACCTATCATCCAACTGTTTTTAAAATGCATACTTTTCACATGCCTAGGTAAAACTGTATAGGGTACAATTTTTATTTTTTTAAATCTTTTCTGCAGTTTTACATGATTTCAATAAACTTTATTCACCTTGCACTGGATCTACGTCCTACATTTCTTTTGAAAATTATTCGATGTTGAATTATGGTTCTTAGAACAATTTTTATGTATACCGAGCGGGGATTCTTGGCCTTTACAGTTTATGCAGTATTGATCGAACGCCCTCTATATCATGAAAAATCCAATAGAAAAAAAAACCCAGGTCAAACATTTTATGATTGTTTTCTGAAAAAAAAAAAAGAACACAACATTTAAAGCATTTTATGAAAAATATTTTATGACAAACTTTTTATTAAAAATCAAATGGGCTCAATAAAATTGATTCTGCGTCACTCGCCCATCAGACCCCCTATATATATATATATATATATAAAGTTATCACATTCTACTTCTTTTCTCTTAATTTATTAACATGTTACAAAGTTTACGAAAAGTTTTTTATTCGTCATTTCTTACTTAAACGAAAGCCTTACTTTTTTTTTTTATTTCCATCAGATTTTCACGTCATTAGATGGTGCTAGTCTTATTAAAAAACTGGCGCCATTAAATAATTGTAAAAAATATCAAACATAAAATTTATAGTATTAATTTTCACTTTTGATATCAACTAGGACTATTATATTCATTAAAAAATGCTAATAGATTATAAGTGGAAAAAAATACTTTATGATAATAATGATTGCATTATTTAGCCTATTTAAGTTACTTTATGTATAATATATATATCAAACTTTTTTTTTCTGCACAGATATTTTTCTTAAATAAATTTACCCAATTTAAAAATATTTTATTTTCTGTAACCTGGGTCATGCCTGCTACTCTTTTTTTATAGTTTAAACATTTAATTGAACTTTAGCTAGATTTTAATCATTTATTAAAATCAAAAGCCTACAAGTATTGTCGAATGAACAGCGAACTCTCGCTCATTAGTCTACAAGCAGTCCAATACAGTAAAGAACGACAAAAACAATCACTAAATGTATTGTCAGTAACACGAAAAGTACCACAAATGGGCCACAATGTTTGAGGTTTTTTTTTCTTTTCCGGTTTGGTTTGTAGCTCTACGGTCATTTTGTGAACACTTTGGGCTAATTAGACCGGGGCCTACAGTTTCACGTGGATTCCGAAGCCCTAACAAACTCCCATGCCACCGCCAGGTTTCAAACCTGAAGACTGTGATACCAAAGGACAGAGCGCTAGCCATTTGACCATCAGACCGCCTAATGCTTGAGGAGAAGCGTGCCATGCCTCAGATTTTACCCTTTACATTGTTCATTCTAAAATGTGGTGGCAAAATTTGGGTACAGTGAAGTGGATTGTTGTGGATTGCTTTGCACCATAGGGCACTTTAGGTAAGGCTGATATGTGCTTTTATAGTCGTAATCTACTACTATCTGCTTTTATAGTTGTAAAGGACTTCAGACCAATATTCCGGATTTTGGAAAAACACACGAATTAAACATCATATGTACAGCACTCCTGTATTGAATTAGTATTGCTTCCAAAGACATTACTGCTATTGTACCTATTAGAACTAAAATTTTAGGAAATTTTTTGATTGAAATTGAATACTTTTCGGTTGCTGTGTAAGAATACGAGAAAATCCGAATAAAAATTCAAAAACACGTGCATTTATCTGTTAAAAGTTTAAACATATTTCTTCTTATTTTTTTGAACAGGTATGAGGTTAATTAAGGGCACCTTATGATTCGTTTTGCCTTTTATTATACAGCACGCCAATCGATATGCAGAACGTCCAAATACCGTTCTTACCCTACATTAACTACATGAAAACTGCATTGTGCGTTCCATTGATTGCAGGAATCAAAGCCTTGCCTGCTGGCATAAATTATCCGTAGAGGGGATGGGGATGGAATGAAGTGGGAGGAGCGAGATGATCCACCTGAGTGAGTCCCAGGCAGCTCCATCGATCCCGGACCCGTTGCTGCTCTATTTTTAACGCGTCATCCAACCGGTAGAAGTCGAGACGACCCGAAGTTCGACGCTCGGCTATTTTTAGATCCGACGACTACCGATCATTTCCGAAGTCGATGTCACGTGAAATATGGGTCAAACAGAGACGGAAGTGAAGGTTAAAAATTTGTGCTTATATACGAAATCGGAAATGAAATAATTATTTTTTGATGTTATATAGTAAATAACTATTGTGTTTAGGTTAAATTTATTTTAATATTTAAACTTTTTGTATATAAAAAAATTAATTTGATAACAAAAAAATAAATTAATTTCTAATAATTTCTAATTTTAATATAAACACAATTATACGATGTATCCATTTGGTGTAAGATTTTTCTTTTGCGGTTTGATGGCCAATAGGTTAGCGCTCTGGCCTTTGCTACCACAGACTTCAGGTTCGAATCCGGGAAATGTAATGGATGCTTGTTAGTGGTTCGGGATCCACTTTAGAATGTTGGTACCAGTCTAATTAGCCCAAAGTGCGCGCAAAATGACCGTAGTGCGGCAAATCACTTTTTTTTTCATTTATTGGAACCAAAAATTTTATTTGAAGTTTTAATGCAATTTATTGCCATTCAAAGGTCCAGAAACAAAGTTATAAGCCATAAATATTTAAGAAACTCAATTATCTAATAAACTTCATAAAGAAAAATAACAGCTAATCATCTTAAAAGCCTTTTATCTTAATTAAAAAGCAAGGGAAAGTCTAACTTCCCCCTCCAAAAAAAAAAAAAAAAAAAAAAAAAGTAGAAATTGCAATCTTTAAATAAAAATTACAAACTACTTCAATCTTTTAAATAGGAATTGCAATCTATTTCTACATTTGGTAAAGATTTTATTAACATGGTAACAGGTTTAACGATATATTTAAGATAACAAACCGATTTATTAAACTGAAATACGTTTTTTTTTAATGTTCGCTTCTATGTTTAATTTTGTTCATAATTTTCATGAATAAAGTATACACTCTTACGTCTTTCACTCACATTTGAAAGTTTTAGCTATATTGTCGGAGTTTTTTTTTCATGCATGCAAATGTGTATTTTATAATGATGCTAGATATTTTGAAATATGTTTTTAAAACTTTATACATGGATAAGATTAAACTTTATACGTATGTTTTATAACTGTCGAGATAACTGTTTTATAACAGGTTTTTATACTGCCGAATTAAAAGTTACAAATATCTGTTCCCAATAATAATATGTGGCACTGGAGGAGTGGGGAGAAGATTTTACATTTAAAATACATGGTTATTGAAGAAGAAAAAAATAGCATCCTAAGATATTTATTTATAAAAGTTTATTAAAGTCACACAAAACTTCATATAAAATTCTTCAAAATTTCTATGCACTAAAAATTTAATTTTTTAAATTATCTCAGGGTCCACAAAGAACACACAATTTTATTCGGAAAAATAGTAAAATGTTGAAAAAATAGCAATTTTTAGAAAGGGCTCGTCTGATGATTCAAAAGACAGCTTCCAAGATTACTCTAACAAATAATTATTAGAATAATGATAGATTCATTTATTGGTTAATATCAGTTACGTTGCACTCTTAATTTTGTGCAAGTTTTGCCCCGAATAATTTGAAGAAACTCTATCCAAATGTCATCACAGATACTGAGGAGTTGGACAAGTACATACAAAAGTACTGACGGCTTTTTTTTTATATAAAATAACTCAGCAAAGATAAAAAAAATTTTGTCATAATATATCTTTACTGTTACAGAAAAACAACTATTGAAAAAAAATAATGCAAATTATGTCAATACTAAGTTTAAGAAGAATCGTTCAAATTTTGCACTAATAGATTCATACTCTATATTCAGACGTTCACCGAAACTTTGCTTAATATTTCATAGCAATTCTTTTCGGTATGGCGGCAGTTCCTGGTGAATAATAACCTTTAGTTAGGGTATCCAACAAGATTTGTCTCTATTTTCTGTAAAAAAAGGCAAAGATAAAATGCCAAACTGAAAGATCAGATGACCACATGCTATATTACTAGGTGATTGATATGTCCAGAATGACCCCACGATCTATTACTAGGTGACCCATATGACCAGAATGACCACACGATCTATTACTACGTGACCGATGTGACTAGGATGACCACACGATCTATTACTAGGGGACTGATGTGACCACAGGATGACCACACGATATGTTACTAAGTGACCGATGTGACCAGGATGATTTTACGGTATGAACTTAGGTAAGTATCTAGGAACATCCTCCTTATCATTCCATCAAAATCTTAGCCGAGTGGAAAGTTTATTCCTCCAGATGACAATGCTGGTTGGTTCTATTGATGTGTCATTTACGAATTTTTACAGAACTGCTGTATATGGTTCTGTATACACTTTGATATTCCATACTACATTTCAACTGCTTTTAAAGCACTGAACGTACTGCTGCATTTCAACTAAAATGACCACTCCCCACAACTCCTAACACCATTCCGTGTGATATTACAATCCAACAAAATAATCAGATGTGTATTTCTTTTTTTATTAAAATTCGTTTTTTCAGCAATCATTCATAGTTAAACTATAAAGTTACAGCATGGATAAAGATGCATGCTACAGAATCGAACAGGTACTTTATATGAAAATTAGACCTGCCGAGCTATCCATTTCAATCTGCATCACCAATTCAAATAAATGAATAATCACGATATTCTTTTTGAAATTTCCTTCTTCCCAAAAGAAGAAAGTAATTTAATAGCGTTTTAATTAATTTTTACGGATTCACGGAATGAATCTCGAAAAATTAGTTTATGTCACAAAAATTCCTTATAAATTTATGTACTGAAAAAAGCAAGCTGAATGCATTACTTCATAATGAGACAAACCCAAACCCTCTATAAAATATATAACAATGCACGTTATCTATAGTTTAAGGAAAGAATTAAAAAAAAAAGGAAAATCTAGTACATGGATTGAAAAGACTGCTTCAGAGATTACTCCAACAAATAATTACTTTATGGCAACTATCAATTACGCTACACCGATGCTTTTATAAGAGATTTACGCTCTGAAGAACCAGAAGAAACCATGCCCAAAAGTCACCGACAATAACACAACAAAAATGAAACCTGCCACGCTATCAATCCCGATCTACACCAGCACCAGCACCAATACAAATAAATAATAATAATAAAAGAAAAATCCCGAATCCCGCGAAAGAAATGAAATAAAACACTAATAAACAAAGGTAAATAAATAAAGAACCACGTCTGCCAAATACTGCGGCAGTGCTTTTACAGTCATGCAATGCTGCGATGTGTGGCGAAGGCTTCTGTGGCCGGTCTTAAAAGACCTTTTCCTTGGAGATCATTCCTTTATGGAGAAATAGCGAAGGGCATAAAAGAAAGGAGGGAAGGGTGGAGGGAAAAGTAAAGGAGGGGCGAGATTTTCTTTTCATAAGCGGCTCATCAAATATCCATCAAAGCGGTAGGCTTTTTTGTTCGACAATAGGGTTGTCCGATCACCAATGGACGCCAAAAGGTGTCGCCAAAGATTAGTTACTGACTGAAAGATTTTAGTAAAGCGGCTTAATATAAACTATTTCTGCAAAGAATTACTCATAGGGTATTAATAAAATTATTAACCAGCCCAAAAGTTGCGTTGCTCTATGAATCCCAACCAGTATTACGTCAGACAGCAACTTAGGTATGAAACGGCTTGTTTGATAGATACTCCTTACCTGATTCGATGAAAGAATCATTTATAAGTACATACGAATTTGTAATTGTGATACGATGCGATGTTTATGTGACACAGAAGGGTATTATTGTAATTGACTGTTACTGACAATATTTCAGTACAGTGCTTTATAATGCCTGTAAGTTTGGATGCAAATAATAGTTTTGGTGCAATTGTTTAGTGCATTATTTGAATGTAAATAATTTTTTTGGTGCAATTGTTTGGTTTATTATTTGAAAGGAAATAATTGGAATACAAAAATTTGATATATGCACTTCTTTCATTGTATCAGTGGGCCTAATCTCATATAAACCACGAATCTTCTACCAAGAAGGAATGGGAAAAAAGGACTGAAGCAGTGAAACCCCTAAATTTACGTGTCGTAAAGAAGACTGCACGGAAAATTAATTAAATGTTAATATTTTTGTATTTTACGTTATGCAAATAAGATACATAATCTAATATAATCATTTAAAATAAATAAATCGTATGATTACTATATATTACACAAGCATTTTCAGTGGAAATATATCATCAATATATTTATCTCTAGAATTATTTGTAACAAAAATACAAAAAAAAAAAAAAAAAAATCATCTAACATAAAATTACGCATAGTAAATAAAAAAGATAAGATAAAACTAACCGTTCAATAAATAAATCTACAGTTTAGGTCTGGGATACACAGTCAGCAGATTCCCTATTAGTCATATAGCTACCCACCTCATCATTGGATAATTATTGGTAATTTTTAAGACTTTCAGATTTTGATAAAAGTTTAAATTGTGGAATATTACCCGCTCTACTTTGATAAAAAAAAAAAGCCGATATTTAATCATTATTCTATTCTTATTGTAGATTATTACGGAGATCCTTGGCCGCGTAGCGGCCACTAACTCCTTCATTGTAAAATCGTGAAACATAGCGATGGTCTCCTGCCCTTTGAGTTAATAAGCAAAATAGATAATTAAATGCCCTTTTTTTTAAAAAAGAATTATTTATTTAATAAAATTATAAAATGAAAAATAACAAAAATTGAAGTATTCTATTCAATATTTTCTAGCTTTTTGCAAAGTAAGAGATTGAAGATGGAAAATAGAGGCACAATGTTCTTGAACATTGCTTATTACTCAACTGAGAAAAGATAAATCGTAGCAAAACATTTAGGAATGAAGTGCGCCCTCTTACGGAGACCGAAATATTATACAAAGCATCTAAATACAGTTACAGTCTAAACAGAGATAATTTTTGTCAATAATGCTATAACGGAATGCAGAATCGGGGAGGCAGAATCTCTATGTTGTTTTTATTTATTTATTTATTACCCTAATTACAATAATTTTATTTCAACTAAGTTGGTTAGCAAAACATTATCCCATTGGAAAATATTCGTTTTAAGAATTCCTTTCGTAATTTATGGAACTACAAAAAGCATGTTTAATTCCAAAACAGCCCTCAATAAATTAGTTATGTTTGTAGTTACACAATGCATTAAAATGGTCAAAGCTTTTGGCATAAAAATATATTTCAACTGAATTTTCTCATTAACATCGATACAACAGCCCCATGGTAGGCCAAGGCTGTCTACCGACAATTAGATTTCGAGACAGGAAAGGAGTTATTTTTTACGGAGTAAGGTTATTAGCACTACGCCCAAAACTCTACAGCCATATTAGACCGGTCCTACAGTTTAAGGTGGATTTCGAACCACCACAAATATCTATGGCACAGCCGGGATTCGAACCGAAATCTGTGCCACCGAGCGCCAAAACGCTAGTCACTCGTTCATCAGGCCCCAAAATTTTCAGGCAGAGATATTAAAAAAATCAATAAACAAAAAGCCTTTACCAATCAACTTCAGGGTTATTTACTACAACAACAGAAAAAATACTGAAACACTTAATAAATCAATGCAATATCAGGCAAACAATTTTATTTATTGTTACTCGTAATCAAGTTACAAAAAGTACATACAACCCACAATCTTCACTAGTCTGCATATTCTTTAGTCTATGTCTGTATAAATAAATATACTACATTATGAAATTACTAAAAGGTTATACAAGCAAAGAAACTGTAAGGATGCAATGATATTGCAAAAATGGTCGCAATATCATGCAACCAATTTTATTTATTTATTGTGACTCTCGTTAAGTTACAAAGAGTATACAAGAATCCATGGCTTTCACTAGTCTGCATATTCTTTAGTCTATTTGTGGATAAATAAATATGCTACATTATGAAATTATTAAACGGTTATACAATAAAACAATATAATTTTGCCAACAGAATATAGTTGGAGATAAGGCAATAGAAGAGTTTTACTATGAAATTTCTGAGTTTTTCTAGAACCTCTTTTTTTATAAAGTGAAAAAAAATAATCTGACACTGCATTTAATACCAGAAATAACCGTTACTCATACAAGCAAAGAAACTGTAAGGATACAATGATATTGCAAAAATGGTTACAATATCATGCAACCATTTTTATTTGTTTATTGTGACTCGTCGTTAAGTTACAAAGAATATACAAGAACCCATGCTCTTAACTAGTCTGCATATTCCTTGGTCTATTTCTGAATAAACAAATTCGCTACATTAGGAAATTACAAAATTGTTATATAATAAAACAATATAATTTAGGTAGCAGTATATTTCTTGGGGATAAAACAATAGGACAAGCTTTACTATGAAATTTCTGAGTCTTTTCTAGAACTTTTTTTTATAAAGTGAAAAAAAACTATCTGACACTACATTTAATACCAGAAATCGTAGCAAAACCGTTACTCATACAAGTAAAAGAAACTCTCTGCAACGATACATCGCCAAAAAGGAGTGGATATACACTCAGATCTCTTTTTTTATTTATTTATTTTCGACCACATTCCAGTGTGGGAACATTTTCTACCCCCACCCCCCTCTTCTCTCGACCACCCCTTCCCCCCTCTTAAACACCCTCTCCCCCCTTTCAATAATATTTGCCTTCTCGAATTTTTCTTTTCCTATACATTCTCTATTTTTTACACATCTTTCTCCCAAAAAAAGTTATTTTTTCCCCCCATGAATCCACTAGTAGGGAATTTTTCAAAGAAGAGGGGGAAGAATTCCTTCATCTCGCTTTCGCAGATTCCACCCCCTCACTAGGGAGGGTTGAGTGCAATAAATATCCCAAAGATCAGACGACTTTATGCAGATAAACTGAAGAGACCGGGGAAGAATTTTTTTTCTTGGACAGAAGGGTGCGACAGGGTTTTCCGAACGGGTGGGGAAAAAGGTTTTTAATCAAAAAGGGATGGGGAAACCACACTCGGAAGTGGAAAAGGAAACAAGGTTGCTTTTCAATATCGTCTCTGAGGGAGGGAATGTTTTGAAGAAGAATTCCGTGTCTATTCGTTGGGGGTTTGACTGCATCCAGGAATTTTCTATATTTTGGAACGGAAGAATAAAATATCAAAAAAATTATTCGAAAATGAAGCGCTATAACAACGACAAGTCTTCATATTTAGTAAATTATTCTAGTAAAGTTAGTTCTAAATTAGTTGTTCTTAAATTCGAAATGCTTAACGTGGTGACGTTTGTACAATATCTATTCATTTTTGAAATAAAGAAAAAATATTACTGCGTTCGTTTTATGCCAATTTAAAACGTACGAATGCATATTTTTGATTCGATTACTTAATAAACGACTCAAGCTGTGTATTTGGGTATCAACATGTACCTAGGTACCAACCAATGTCAACCATGTACCAACCATGTACCTACTACAACATGTACCTAGGGAACAACCAACATATACCAGCATGTACCTAAGCACCAACCAATGTATACCAACTTGTACCTAGGGACCAATCAATGTATACCAACATATACCTAAGGACCAACCAATGTATATCAACATGTACCTAAGGCCCAACCAATGTATACCAGCATGTACCTAGTACAACATGCACCAATGTATACAAACGCGTACCTAAGAATCAACCCATGTTTACTAACATGTACCCAGGACGAGTGACTACGTAACGTAACGTATTCAACGGAGTCTCTATGCTCCACGGGTCGGAGAATCCTACGTTGAATCTGTCAGATATCTGATAGTTCTAGTGCAAATGGCTTAGATTCTAAATGACTTAGATCATTCTTCTATTGCGCCAATGAAGAAGAACGTGTATCTAGAAAGACATTTCAAGAAGTTCTTGCAAAAATGAAATCTAAACATTCGTCGTTCAGTTACGATAAACGAAATTTATTAAAATTCAAAATATTTCATATACCAGAGATATGAAAAATATCTGTAAACCTGACAAGACTATAACAGGTGTTTTCGCTTTCTTCGAAACGAACACAGAAATCTTCTTCTGGTGCCAGAAGGCAACCTTCACCTTTCCAGTCTTTTTCTTCCGATTCTTAAATAAACTTCGAGAAAATGTTCAAGAAACATTCTCTTTTCAGTAAGAAACAAAAAATTCTTTCGAAGTACAGAAAGGGCGAGAGAAATTTCTTTAAATTAGAAACAAATAACGCCCACATTCTTCTCCCCTATTTTACTTTCCTGTTTCGTAACAATAAAAATAAATAAATAAATAAAACGAAGAAGAAGAAAAGGGTTCCATCTCTAAGAAATTCTGTTCGATAATGCTTGCTTCTTTTACAGGAAGTATTAATCCTGTTTTTCTACTTTTGACAAACTAAAGGAAGAAGTATTCTGTAAAAAAGACATATCATTCTGCGCTAGGTATAGATTTTAGAAGGACATTACTATGCGTTGGTGATTATTGATTTAAGTTCACGGGGTTGTCTTAAAAGTAAAATGATAATTTCAATGATTCTGGAATGATGAATTACAGTTAACGAAATTAACGAAATTAACGTTTTTCATACTAAAGGCTCGTTCCCACCGAGGCGAGAGACGTGAAGATTCAAGAGGCAAGCGACAAAAAATTTTCGACCCCTTCACAGCGAAACGTCAGAAATAGCATTACGCCTAGTGAAAAACCGCTTCGAGTTGAAAGTTGGGCAACTCCAAGCGGCGGACTGCAAACCGGTTTCAGGCGACCGCGGTGAGGCTAGTGATTGGTCAAATTTTTTCGCTTGCATCTTCTCGCCTTGGTGAGCACGAGCCTTTATTTTTTTTCTTGAGATAAAAAAAAATAAATTTATTAATGCTAATTTGAGCAAATACAAATAATAATAAGTAAAATATATCTTAAACCGAAAGGTTTGTGGTACGAATTCACATGTGGGAGTTAATAGTTTTTTGGGCCTGATGGCCGAGTAACTAGCGCTCTGACGCTCGGGACCACAGGTTTCGGCGGTGCCATGGATATTTGTAGTGGTTCGGAATCCACTTTAAATCGCAGGTACCAGTGTAATTTGGGCGTAGGCCTGACAACCCTACCCAGTAATAAGAAAACATTTCCTGTCTCAAACTCTGCCAGTAATTCAGGCGGCGTTGGCCCACCTTGGGGCTGCAGCACCAACGAAGCAGAGCATTCTTGGACATAGAACATGGAATATCTGAATTAGAGAGGTCAGGTTCAAAACCAGACAAGTGAAGCAGAACCAAAAGCTATCTATGAAGAGGTTGGGCATGATTGAATCCGTAGGGTCGAAATTGATTCCGTTGGTGTTCAACGAAGAGGGTGTAAGTCGTGGTGGTGAAAGGCAGTCTAGCTATACCCGTGGGGCATCCTAGGTTACGTTGGATCTGCTAGATATCTGATCGTTCTGGCGCAAATGACTTAGATCATTCTAACGACTTAAATCATAACGGCTTAGATTCAAAACGACTTAGATCATTCCAAAGACTTAAATCATAATGGCTTAGATTCTAAATGACTTAGATCATTCTAAAGACTTAAATCATAATGGCTTAGATTCTAAATGATTAGATCATTCTAACGACTTAAATCATAATGGCTTAGATTCTAAATGACTTAGATCATTCTAACGACTTAAATCATAATGGCTTAGATTCTAAACGACTTAGATCATTCCAAAGACTTAAATCATAATGGCTTAGATTCTAAATGATTAGATCATTCTAACGACTTAAATCATAATGGCTTAGATTCTAAATGACTTAGATCATTCTCATGTCACGGCAGTGAAGAAAAACAACAACATGTATCTAAAGTGACTTTTCAAGAAGTTTTTGCAAAAATGAAATCTAAACATTCGTCGTTCAGTTACGATAAACGAAATTTATTAAAATGCAAAATATTACACATACCAGAGATATGAAGAATATCTGTAAACATGACAAGACTATAACAGGTGTTTTCGCTTTCTTCGAAACGAACACAGAAATCTTCTTCTGGTGCCAGAAGGCAGCCTTCATCTTTCCAATCTTTTTCTTCCGATTCTTAAATAAACTTCGAGAAAATGTCCAAGAAACATTCGCTTTTCAGTAAGAAACAAAAAGTTATTTCGAAGTAGAGAGAAAGGGCGAGAGAAATTTCTTTAAATTAGAAACAAATAACGCCCACATTCTTCTCCCCCATTTTACTTTCCTGTTTCGTAACAATAAAAATAAAAAAAGAGGAAGAAAAGGGTTCCATCTCTAAGAAATTCTGTTCGATAATGTTTGCTTCTTTTACAGAAAGTATTAATCCTGTTTTTTCTACTTTTGACAAACTAATGGAAGGAGTGTTCGGGAAAAAAGAACGTATCATTCTGTGCTAGATATAGATTTTAGAACTATGCATTGGTGATTATTGATTTAAGTTCATGGGGTTGTTTTTAAAGTGAAATGCTAATGTCAATGATTCTGGAATGATGAATTACCGTTGATGAAATGAACGAAATAATTCGTAATTTTTTTATGACACTAAAAGAAATCACTTTTGTTTTCAAAACTTTCCTGATACCTTTTTTCATGATTAATTTTTTCTTGAGATAAAAAAAAATAACTGAATAAATAAAGAAATTAATTAATTTAAATTTGTTTTTGCAGCACAACGCCTATTTGTATAATATGTTCTTTAAAACTAAATATTGATACTGAACAGGTCTAATTGACAGTGTTGAACTTCATGACCTTGATTCGAAATCCACCGAGGAAAGTCGAAACGACGACAGTTGCATGTCTACGTCGGGTACGGACACGGAAAACATGTAGACTGAAATTATTCCACTGTGCTCGAAAAGGAGGTTACAAAACATTCACCTGCCCTGTGAATGTTCATTCTAAACTGTAGTGGTCGTTTGTGGATGCAGTACAGCAGGCTCCACTAAATTTCAAATATCCTCAATAACGCTGCATCCAAAATTTCATTGACGAAGGACTTCAAAATTCGTCATGTGAATGAATTGTTAAAGTAGTTGTATCATTTGTGAAAAAAGGCTATAAAAACATATAATATTTCCTATGAATATTTTTCTTCTATACATCAAATACGTAATTACGATTTTCATGTATTCTGGTAATATTGCAAATGAATCTCAATAAAATGAAAGATATAAGGATTTGATTAACAAATAAGGTTTAAACGTATAAATTGTTGTTGTTTTCGAATATGAGCCATTTTGACCTAAGTAATTCGTAAATAGAACGGCACTTGTGTTGCAGATTCAACATTAGCTAGGAGAACCTTGCTGCTCTTCTTTCATATTTTGGCAAAAATATTTTGAATTAACTCCCCCAAGGATATTATATGTTATAAAAACATATAATATCCAGCTCACTATATTTATCATGTTTGTTTATTCAGGCAGAGACATAGAAATTTTCGGTTTCGCATCATTTTCTGGGTTTCGAACCAACCTCCCCCAAAGACAATAGACCACTTAATCGTGTAAGATAAATAAACAATCTATATTTTTAATGTAAATACTTCTCTAGATAGCCTACAGTAGAGTTTAACTTCGAATCCGCAAAGTACTTTCGTTGCAGAAGCATCGATAGTCAATCTGCTTGGTGGAAGTTTTCCATATTTTATCTTCTACTACACGCAAAATTCGAGGCAGTTATCATTAAAAGTCCTACCAGAAGGTAATATACTCCCTTTACACTCTTGTCAGCTGTTCGTGATGTACATAAGTGAAACTTGAGATCCACTGATTTTTAAAAGAAAAAAATGTGTATCTGTGTATTGATAAATATGATTGGCAAGTTAAAATCACAGAAAATACAATACAAGTTACAATCTCAGAATTCATTTTCATGTTATTAAAAGTTAAACATGATAATATAAACTACAAGTATGAACAAGTATGAACATGTAAACTACATGAACAAAAACTACAAGTACGATGGAAAAGGAAACTTACCATGGTAGTTACGAGGTTCAAGGGTTTTCCACAGACATTGTTGTAGCCCTCAGAGTACGTCCAGATTCTCAAAAGTCCATCTGAAATTCAAATGGAAAATGATTAACATTTCCATATGCTACAAAAAAAAGGTACTGCGTTGTCCCTTTTATCATTCTTGGCGAGATGTTTTTCTTTTTTGGTGCCAAGCACATTTAACAAATATGGGCATTCAGAAGATTTTAATACACATTTCCGTTAATTGGATGAACCAAAAAATGAGCAGAAACTCGCCATTGGCTCAATTCTAATTGCGCCAATTATTGTGACTCATTATTTTATGACTAACAATGTTTGGAAGCATTTGGCGACAATTAAGCTATCTATATTTAGTGTACCATTAATGAAAATATACCATTACATTAAGTCAGTCTAATATTAATTGATGAGAAAATTATTAATCTCACTTTTATATAGGCTACCATTTCGTTAGGGACAATAATCATTAACCAAACGCAAACAAAAATATCAACTTTCTCCGTGGTAACTCTGGATAACACTGAAGCTTCTACATTTCCGCTGGATCACTGATTGAGGTCGAAAGCCAAAATAACAGGCATTGTACAAAAACCATTTATGATGAAAATTACACAAAAATTGCAATTCTATAATGAAGCTAATTCTGTTCTTTATTCAATACATTAATAATATCACAGATACATAACACAAATTTTCAAACGGCATTATGACTTTTTTTATTGAAGATTATGTTTATTAAACTATCTACAATACGAATACAAAATACAAATATTATCCCTCAACTTTTCACCAAGGCGGCCCCTCCATATCTGTCCACAGAGATGTTTTCAATGACACAGACCAGAGTACTGTGCCTTCTTTGTTTTAGTTTTTTAATCAATTTATCGTATACACAAATTTTTTTAATTTTACATAAATGTAATTGCTTTTTACATATAAAAAAATAATAATCTCACAATTATAATTAATTTTTAAAAAATTACGAACGATGGACAAATTTTTTTTTAATGTTAGTCATTTTAATTCTCCATTATTCTTAAAGAATTATGTTTTTTTACTATGATATTATAAAAAAGTAATTAAATCAAAATAATCTTTTTTTTTATTGAAATACGTTTGAAACAATCTGAAAATCTGTAAAAGGTGGATATTAATTAATAAAATTTATTTTTAGGAAAAGAATGAAGCTCGTCTCCCTCTATTAGTGTATGCAGGAAAATAAAGTTAGGTACTCCCTGCTGGCGTCCATTAAAGCCACTTCACTGCAAATTAGTTGAGTCGATGGCAATTGTGACAAAGTGCTTTAAATTGACAGGCGGATTATGAAGAAGAGTTTTACTGGTTTTCTTGCTCTGTTTTCTTTCTGTTTGCATATATACAAATACATGCAGTTATCTCTGAAGTTCTTTCTATTGGAGCATTTCCTTCTCATGGGAAGAGTTTTGGCATTTCATTCTCATGACGGAGAAATGTATGTTATTTGACAAATATATAATAACCCATCACTTAAATTTGACAGCAAACAAACAGTATTGTGGGTAGCTATATTACATGCAATTAGTGTTTTGCGCTAATGAGAACAACCTGTCACTAAAATCTGATAGCAGATATTCGGCATCATGTATAATGAGATTCCGGAAGTTAGCGAATGTCTGCGCGACCTTCACAGGTCGAAACAACTACAGATGGAATATGGACTATACCATAAGTTGTTCCATCGTGATGGGTGATACATCACGAGCTGAGAAATGTCTACTCCATTGAGAAGCTGAATGTAGCTGACTCCCCCTGACTGATTGTCTTGAAAGGATTTTTTTTTTTTTTTTTGGTTCTGCGGTGAGTCGACCAGAAGTGTTGTTTGTCATTTTTTTTCTCTGAAGTGATTGAATAGGACAGAAATTCCTCTTTTTTTTTCAAAGTGAACCACCTTGAATTGAACCCCTTGTGGTTTCGTGCATCACAGGAGGAGTTATTTTTTTTGTAAATAGAGGTCTGCATAAAAAATAAAAATTAAAGTGTTCACAGGAACCTGAAAGTGGCCGTTTTCTTGAAGCCGTATGCCGTTACGTTACACCATGATATCAATGCAGTTATCCATGAAATTATCCCTATGACATCTATACTGTTATCCATGAAATTATCCTTATCAATCCCTCTGTACTTTCCATCTTTTAAAGGCAGTTTGACACTTCAATATCCTTTCATATTGGTTTCTTGGTAACGCTGAACCCGTTACATTTCCGTTGGCGCTTAAGGTAGAAAGTCAAAGGGACTAGCATTGATAAAAAGTTGCAATTATACAACACAAATACTTTTTAAATAATTTTACAACACAATACACATATATATTTTTTATTCGATTATTATTAACTTATGACATATATATCATATAATTTTATATTTAAATGAATTAATTCCCATTTGATTTTCTAAAATAAAAGATAATGGTAATTTTTTTCATGTATTTAATTACAGAGTGGTTCAAAATAATGTAAAGAAAAAAATAAAAGCAATGATGATGATAATAACAATAATGATATTATGATGCAATAATTCTTCAAATATTTTTTTACATTAATAATGACAACATCATGTAATTATAAAAAGAGTCTTACGAAAATTTAATCGACATTTATTTTATTTTACATTACCAATAGCGTTCTACTGATTTTTAAAACACAGAAACACGTATTTATTTTTTAAATTCAATTTTAAACATAGGATTTACAACGAATCTTAAACATTACGTATCCACATTCAAGGACTAATACTGCTTTAAAATATTTTTCTTTCCCTTCCTAAGACCTTGCGAACGACTAGTCGGGGGAAAAGGAAAGGATATAGGAAATTAAATACAAAATATCAGCTTTCCGTATTCCTATTTGGGAGAACAATCGAAAACCTAACCTCATTTTCACAAAACATCAGATTACGTTTTGAAAATTGCATCATTTTCTTACGGAATTGCAATTTTAAAACATCGCTCTGTTTTCTCAATCCAATTTAAAGCAAGACCCAGGTGCAGTTACACTTGAACTGATTGAGTTTGTAGTTTAACTCAGGAACCCGAGATTTGTTTCTTTTTTGTTCTTTGTTATTAAATATTTCCTTTTCAGTGTTCTCTTATTCTATATTTTATTGCTCTCCTTATGAATCTTAAAGTACCTCTTCATAATTTATTGTATAACACAAATGAACGAACTTAAGAAGACAATTTACTATGAATTTCACACACTAAAAGCTGTCAGCACATTCATTTAATTTATATATCTTCTTCTTCTTTGGTGCAACGGCCCTACTGGCAGATTTCGAGAGCGGAGATGCTTTCTTTTTACGGTGTAGGGTTGTCAGCATCAGCCCTACCCTACGCTCTACAGTCATATTAGACAGGGACCTACGGTTTAAAGTGGATTCCGAACCACTACAAACTTACAAGACACCGTTGGTACTCGAACCCGAAGATTTGTGGCCCAATACGTGTACAATGTACAATATATATATATATTCCCCAATTCTTAATATTCAAGACTTAATATGTTCGTTTCAAAATATATATTGAACTTTTATTGCATTATCTATCAATAACAACAACTTTTTTTTTGGGGGGGGGGCAATTTTGAAACGATACACTTGTTTGGCTGCCCCACCAAAATGTAATGAATTGGCGAAATATTTGCTGATGATTGTAGTCGAAGTCAACCAACAGAGTCGAAGATTTTATTTTACAGTAAAAAATAAAAAATAACAAAGCAAAATAAAAATAAATAAATAAAATTTTTGATAAAAGTTCTTATTTCTTAGTTTGCAATCAATTAGGATACAATGAAGATAATATTTTTTCAGCATTCAAGTATTTACTGTTCTAATGTCTCGACCTATGCTAGACCTATAACGGCTTCAAGATCTTCCGGCCACTTTCCGGATCATGGGAACACTTTAATTTTTATTTACAAGAATTATATACATATATACAGAACTCTGGGTTAATAGAAATTATTATTTACAAAAAAAAAATGAAAATTAAAGATTTAAATTTGATTCACAAATGCAGTTCACTCAAAAGACAGAGATTTTCAGAGATCTTAAATCTATGACTAACCTAGTACAACCAGTGCAGACCTTAATTATCATACGGCGTGATACAGGAAACCACAAAAGGCTCACTTTGGAAATAGGTGGAAAATTTGGCCTGTTCAGTCAACTTCAGAGAAAAAGCAAAAAACAGCACTCTTTGTCGACGTCGCAGAACTTTCTTTCTTCTCTAAAAATTTCCCTTTAAGAAAATCAGTCTAGAAGGAATGGGTGTCAGCTTCTCTCACTTCTCATTGGAGTAGACATTTTCTTAACTCATTGTCTATCACCTATAACGATGCAACAACTCATGCTATAGTCCATATTCCATATATAATTGTTTCGACATGTAAAGGTCGCACCAATCGCTTATTTCATGAGGTCTCATTATACATGATACCGAATATCTGCTATCAGATTTGAGTGGCAGGTTGTTCTCATTAGTACAATATCCAAATTGCATACAATATAACTACTCACAATACTGCTTATCTGCTGTCAAATTTGAGTGATAAGTTGCTATTATGTATTTATCAAAGAATATACATTCCTCTCTCCTGAGAAAGAAATGCCACAACTCTTCCCGTGGGAAAAATGTTGCACAATTTTTATGAAAATAAATCTTTTTCATTATTTATTTATTTATTTTGTAATATTTCATCAAATTCTCATCTTTGGGAGAAAATTACCTATTACAAGAAAGAAAAAATAGAAAAGAAAAAAAGCCTGAAAAAATAGAAAGAAAAGAAAAAAACCTGGCTGATCACGTTCAGAGAATCTCTGCATTATACATACCGCATTTTCTAACAGCTGAATTCAACAATACAAACCAAGAAATTTTGCATCTGCGATTTCCCCAAAATGAAAAGAAATAATTAATTTCTAATTTTATTTGGTTGTGTTTTTAGCACTTTTTTGCCAATTCAAGTAATTTCAAAGACAAAATGTCTAATATCAAAAAACTTCAACTGAACTTTAAATTCCCATCTAGAATCAATATCACAAATATGTTTATAATATGTCACGCGCAAATGATTGTCGACTAAACGATAAAATTCTAGATTTACACACATTTTCTTGAGCTAGAGAGCTACGAACAATTTAGAATGACATACATAACAAATGATTCGATATGGGTATATCATCAAAGTTAGCAACTGGTGTTTGATATAAAATTTTACTATCCAATTGCACACATGGCATATTAATGCCTATCGTTTTAAGTGGAAGTTTTTTGAAATTATAGTGTGTGTGGAATAATAAATATTTGTTTTAAGTAATAATTTTAAGCCTTAATTGTTATTAGGTTAACATTTTTGAGGCGACCTAGACTTCATATCAGGATATTATACTAATGATTATTTTTTTTAACTTGTCAATTAGTTTTAGAGGATAATATGTGCATTCAAAAAAGGCAGATTTTTTTCAAAGTTTTTATTCATTAATGAAAAAAAAAGGAGTGAACACGTGAATAAATAATTCATTTGATCTTGTATTTTTTTGAATAGGACCTGATGGACGAGTGACTAGTGCTCTAGCATTCTGTACCTTTAAAATACTGCTTTTTATCCTGCTCATACATCAAAGCGCGTTACTTCTTAGAATTATTTAGAAATAAATTATAATCAATAAAATCTGTTGTTTCTTATTCCACTTGGTCGACAGCAACATCTAGACTAAGTCCATGAACCCGGTGGTCATGATCAAGGGTAAAAAATGCACCTTCTTTTTGTCCTTGACCTTGCCCACAAAGACATGTGGCACCCGAACGGAGAAGTCCGACTTTACCCCACCAGGTTATATCCCCAAGCACTGGATAACCCCTTTTAGTTTCCTTTTACGGCATGCAAGGGCTACAGTGGAGCTATTCTAACCCGGACTCACACGGAGATCAAAAAAATCCATTAATATGTATAAATTATTTCATTTTTATAATTGATGTTACATTGATGATATACAATTTTATAACCAAGTATTATTATTATTATTATTATTATTATTACATACATTTTTTTTTTTTTTTTTTTTTTTTTTTTTTTTGTATATCAAAATTTTTTTTATCTTTATAGTTAAATTTCAATATTTTTGTACTTTTTTTTATATTCATTTTTTATTGTGTTGACAAGAACACAATTATTAAACACAAAATAATAGCATGCATAGTACTAAAATTCAGATATGTTTTAAGACATTAATAAGAGATAACATGAGGGGAAAAACCATCGTTCTTTTACATGCAAAATAAAAGTAAATCAGCTACCATGAATTAAATAATTAGTTGTTCGTTTTTGAACAAAAATATATTCTTAATAACTCCCAAGATCAAAACAAAATGTTCTTTCTTAGTAATCCATCAAAAGAACTTTTAACATATGGAACAATTTCCCGCGCAAAAATTAATCCCACCATTTATTTTAAAAGAGAAAAGCGGAAATCAGCCATTTGATACTTAATGCACCTTTTAATTTAATCACTTTAATAACTCGAAGAAATAACACTCCTCTCCTCTCCTCCCATTCTTATTCCATCCTCCCCCTCCCCCTTCGAATTCATCTCTTTCATTTCCAAGAAGGAACAGTTCTTTTCACCCGAATTAAAACACCCGAAGATTCCATCGAGAACTAAAAAGAAAGACACACCGGCTTTTAATTTAAGAAGAGGAAGAAGAATTACACCGTAAAAGATGTCCTCTTCACCTCACCCCCTCTCTAATCTGTTACGAAATGTTCCGAAAGGGGGGATGTCAAAGGGGGGAGCATTAAGACTTGTTGGCACTTTGCCAAGTTCCGTTTCTTCACTGCTTAAAAGTGAGAAGAAAGCGAGGTCTGAATTTTAAAGCGTTGCCACTGCGAATCGAATGGGGAAAAATTAAAGAAGTTGATTTCAAACGATTTTTGCGTTCCATTCTGACGCGTTCCAAAAATGTTTTTATTTCAGTTCCACAATGGAGAAGGATAAAGGTATTTTATTTTAATCTTCGTTCCTTTGATGTAAACCTGACTTCATTTTTGTGTTTGGAATTAAAATTATCGAAATTATTGACTTAAAAGCTTCTTTTTTTTTTATTCTTTTTGGAACAGTAATTCTCTTTGAATTATTTCGCTGAAATTACAAAATTTTAAATTACAATTTCGTAATTAATGTTAACATCAATATGTCATTATCAACATTGAAAAAAAAAAATTGCTCAAAAAAATGCCTAATAATAAACTTCATTTTTAAAGATTAATATTAACTAAAATATTTGGAAAGAAATATTATTTAAGTTTAACGAGTCATATTTTCGTTTTTGATAATTCATTGGTTCCAATTTTTTTTTCCTCTAAAATTTAAAAATTGCTTCAGAAACGTTTATATTTCATTTTCACGTCAAATAATTAATAAATGAAAGACTTTGACAAAATCTAAAGTAGCTGATTATAAAATTAATTATAAAATGTTTCTTAATTTTTTTGTTTTTAAATTGTTGAGTATCTTATTGTAATTTTTATAATTTATTAAAATTAGATTTTAAAAAGTATGGTTTTAAATTCTTTAATATTGGGAACATCCATAGATAACTTTCCTAATTCTGTACTTTATCTTGAGTTAATTACGAATAATTCAAATAGATATATTTTTGAAGTTTATTTATCGCACTTTCATTAAAAAAATTTTCTTGCAAAAAAATACAAATTTATTCAAAATTAAAACTATAAAAATATTTTCAGAATAATCTGCATTTTGAATACAACAATGATAACTATTACAATTAGAAGGCAAAATTCCAGCAGTACTTTCTGAGAGAGATATTGAAACAGAATGGTTTTTGTATTAGAACAAAATTTCAAATAAAATAAGTAAAAATTTCTATGGTGGGAATTTTGTCTATGGTAATAGTAAAGTTAATGGAATAGTGATTTTCAAATCAGAACATAATAAATGTAATCCAAAGATAATTTAAAATAGTACAATCGCAAACATAGTTGTGACGCCAAATATAGCTGATAAAAGTGAGAAGAATGCGAGGTCTGAATTTTAATGCGTTGCCACGAATTGAATGGGGAAAAATTAAAGAAGTTGATTTCAACGATTTTTGCGTTCCAATCTGACGCGTTTCGAAATGTTTTTATTTCAGTTCCACAATGATTTTTTTTAATAGTAATTCTCTTTGAATTATTTCGCTGAAATTACAAAATTTTAAATTTTCGTTCCATAATTAATGTCGAACTCGATATGTCATTATCAATATTGACAAAAAAAACCGGAAACAAATATTATTTAACTTTAACGAGTCATATTTTCGTTTTTAATAATTCTTTGGTTTCAATTATTTTTTCCTCAAAAAAATTATTAATTTGCTTCGGAAACGTTTATATTTCATTTTCAATTAAAAATGAAAGACTTTAACAAAATCTGAAGTAACTGATTATAAAATGAATTATAAAATGTTTCTTAATTTTTTTGGAATTGTTAAGTATGTTATTGAAGTTTTTATAATTTATTAAAGTTGAATTTAAAAAATTTACGGTTTTAAATTCTTTATTAATGGTTTTATAACTTTATTAATTTAATTTTTTATTATTATCCATAGATAAATTTCTTGATCCTGTGAATTTTTCTTGAATGAATTACGAATAATTCAAGTAGACATGTTTTTGAAGTTCATTTATCGCACTTCATTAAAAATTGCTTCTTGAAAAAAAGAGTCGTGACGAATACACATTTATTCTAAATTAAAACAATGAAAATATTATTATTATTACATGTGAAAATTCCGACAGTATTTTCTGAGAGATATATTGAAACAGAATGGTTTTTGTATTAGATGAACATTATTTCAAATAAATAAATAAATATTTCCATATTGTGAATTTTTAATCTATGGTATTAATAAAGTTAACGGAATAATTATTTTCAAATCAGAGCATAAAAACTATACAGTTTTTGAAGGATAATTCAAAATAGTACATTAGCAAACATAATTGTAAAGTCAAGTATGGCTTTGAAATAGTGAATAAGGATAATAAGAGTGATAATTTTTTTATCCATTATTCTAGAAGTTAATCATAAAAAAAATTGATGGGGAGGGAATTTTTTTCACATAAAATCTTTTGGGGGGAAATCCATTCTCATTAGTTCTGTTATTTACAAGTATACACCCATAATCTATTTAAAAAGTAGTCAAAACGTTTCAATTCTGCAACTAGAAGCTTTGCAAAGAATAGAAAAAGTTAAAATAATAGAACATAGAATTATAAGTTTTCTTAATTTAAAGAAAATTATTAAAAATTAATTAAATTAAAGTTAGTTGTTTCAAATGTTTAATTTTTGAGGTATATGTTATTGCAACATTTTTTAAGTGCAATTTTGTTTCTTTCAAATATCCCTTTATATAATCTTATTTATATTTTAATTATTAATTTATTTTTAATTTGTAAATATTCATTCACAATAATTTTTTCTCTACAATTGACAAACGATATCGTTGTCAATCGTTTCTTAATCCTTATCAATGTTGTGTATCTGTGATTGAGATTTCTTTTTTCCTTTGAATTTTACATATTTTTTTATCGTAATAAAATTTATTAAAATTAACCACGAAACCTTAAAAAGATTCTCACGAATTTATTTTGCATAAAAGTATTTGTGAAAAGTAGTATTTAATAGAAAACACGAAAAATAAAAGGAATTATAAATTTAAGATAATGCATCTATTCATGAATATTTTATTAGCAGTAGAGTTTTCTGTCAAGATAAAACTGTCAACCGATTTTAGTAATCTAGTTTCGTCCGTCGCATACCTAATACAAGCACTTTACTCGGATGTTTCCCAAAACTATCACACATTAAACTGGTTGAAAGGAGTGCTTTTTTTTTTTTTTTTTTGCTAATGCTGCTAAAAATGAAGACATCCGCAGAATAACGGAACAAATATTTGCCATTGTACCAGGCACAGTCACTGAATATAAATCTCTCGATGCCGTAATAGATGCCAATGAAGTCGCCAATTACCTTCTATACTCGCTTGATCCAGTTGTTTTACCACCAAAACGCCTTTTACTTAAATTATTATCGCCAATATTTTTACTACAGAACCTCAATCCGCCAAAATTTTGCAACGACACAAGACAGTATGTAAAAAAGTTGCTAAGCAATGGGATTGAAGCGATTATTTTAATAGAAAAAAGGAAAGCATGAGACATTTTATATAGCACAGATACCACGTCTTCAGAACATATCTCCTTTTTAACTTTAAAATACTTCAATTTTAAAATTGCATTTTTAAAAAATGCATGCTTTTCTGCTAAAATGAAGACGTCCGCAAAATAAAGTAACAAATATTTGGCATGATACCGAATATATACTGAATACAAATCTTTCGACACCGTAGTAGATGTCAATGAGGTCACCAATTACCACCTAACCTCGCCTGATCTGAATGTTTTACCGCCAAAATGGCTTTTACTTAAAGTGGTATCTCCAATAGTTTTACTACAGAACCTCGTCCCGCCGAAACATTGTCCAACGGCACAAGACTCTATGCAAAGAAGATGCTAAGCAATATGGTTGAAGCGATTATTTTAACAGAAAAAGTAGAGGGTAAGACAGTTTTTATTGCACAGATACCACACTTTCCGACAGATATTCTTTTTTAACTTTAAAAGACTGCAATTTACAGTATGATTTGCGTTCGCCATCATGATCAACACGTCACAAGGGCAGCTAGAAGGGAAGGCTTGGGCGGTACCATTGTGAGAAGGGGTGCAAAGGTCTTCATCTGTCGTAAGTTCCTCTGATGAATTCAAGAACTGCAGAAATGGTAGCATCTGACAGTCGCAGTAAAAAGGATTGCTAATTATTGATAATTAGCAATTATTGATTGATAATTATTCTGAAATGAATTAGAGATAGCCATATTTCTCTGATAAACATCTTTATATTGCTGGCTCAAGGGGGATTATCTAAGAATTTATTTACTTTTTTGCATCTGATTTATCATCGGTTTTTGGAGTAAATTAATATTATAATGAATTTGAAATTTTATAATTTACATGCGATTCATAAATTTTTAAATAGGTGTCAAAAAATTACTTTAATATTATACAACATTCTTTCTCCTGACTGACAAAATATACAGTGGCGTGTCATATTATTAGACCCATACCTGCAATTGTGTTAAAAAATCACTCACTTGTAATAAAAGACGACAATAACTACATCTTTTCATTAAATTTTGTTGTGGCACGTGCTGACAACACCTGTATAAATATTGTTTTAAGAACTGGCAACACTGAATTAATAAATAACAAGTGTGCACGTGCATAAATAACATGTATTTCTTCTAATTGAGTTTTTCTGGTTAATTTTTAATCCAGATATGAGTTGTTTTTAATTTATTACTTATTGTTGATTGCATAATAACATGTTATATCCAATAATTAATATGTTCTATTGGATAACATCATGTTTATGTATAAAATTTATAAAAATTTTGTTGTTTTTCACAGTGGGAAAGGTTTCAGATCTGTCCCCAAAGAAAATTGGCGAACTATATGGTTTGCTTAAGGCGAATGGGCTGTTCGCAGTATGAAATAGTTAGTATGGTAGAAGTGTAAAGATGTTGGGTAATAGACATTAAAAATAAAATGGAATTTGGAGACAGTTTACAAAGCAAAAGCAAAGGAAATTGAGGGAGAAAACGTATAACAATCCCACGAATAGACTAAAAAATCCGTGATACATGTCTAGAAATCAAAAATTTTTTAAACATATCAAAGACAGGGGTATTCAAGTTTCACAGCTTACCGTGCAGCGACGGCTTGCAGAATTTAAACCCATGGCAAGAAAACCAATATCTTAAGTTGAAGCTTGTTCAGGCAATGATTAAAAAACGGGTGGAATGGACATGAAAGTACAAAAACGTTTCAGTAGAAGATTGGAAAAGAGTACATATGGATTATGATAATTAGAATTCTCTATTAGTGCCTTGAAAATTTATGTGCGTAAGTATTAAAAGATATTTTTCTTTTTCTGCAGATTCGCTTATTTGTACAGACGTTGACAGCACGTGCTATATCCAAATTTATTGAATAGATATAGTATCGTCTTTTGTTACAAATAAGAGATTTCTAACACAATTACAGTATGGGTCTAATAATATGACACACTACTGTAGAAAAAATGAATACCGAGTCAGCGTTAGGTAAACAGCTAATATTTAATAAAGCATTAAAATGTATATAATATTATATAAAATTTGTCTGTTTTTTTAAGAAAAAAGAGCACTAATTATTATTATCAGGTCAGACAAAAAGAAACCAAACCTCATTTATTTCGCTATATAAGAACATTCACGAGAAATTCTTATAGCATTTTATGCTAATCTCTGATGCTGTTGTGCATAAATCCCAATGCTAAATAACAGTTTAAAACAGGGATGGACAACCCGCGGCCCGCCTTGAATATTTTTCCGGCCCATGAGATTTATCACACGTTTACAAAATATATTTATTTCATGTTGGCCAAAGTAGTGAAAAACAATGTATTAAAAAAATATATTATGTGTACATCCATATAGTCAAAAATTAACTGCCGAAATTATGAGAAAAAATTAACTTTTATTTTAAAATAATATTCTTACGGATATGTGATAGATATTGCCTATTTTATTTATTTTTATTTATTATTTTTATTTTTATATCCGAACATCTAATATAACAGGTTCTTTGTTTCAGTGACGCAGTGACCTCAGTGACGCAGTGACCATCCCTAAATAAGCAAAGTCGATTGTTGATAGCAGAGCAAGCCAGACTCTCAATTTCAAATGAAAATTTGCTTTTTGGTTTCTTTTAAAATAAATATTTTTTAATGATTTCATTTTTTTAATTATATTTATATTAATATATTTTTTATATTTCATTTTTAGTGTTATATATTTCTTTACAATCTGCGCTTAGTATCATTTTTATTATATTATCTATGTTTACATTAAGAATAACAGTAAATAATAACTCATTACGTTTCAATTTTTCACTCCAAAAAATCTCTATAGAGGGTCTAAATCTAATATCGGGATATATAATTTTATATGCGGTCCAGTGGAGTTATAACGCATTTCCAAAGTGGCCCGAAAGATCATTCGGGTTGGCCATCCCTGGTTTAAAACAACCCTCCTTTTAATCAATTCTACTATATCAACAAATTACATTATCAACAACTTATATTAGACCACCAGGGAATTTACTTAAAATGCATTTTTTGATTTTGACTTCTTTGAATTTTCACCAGAAGAAATAAAAAAAATCAAAATTCTCATTCCCAAATACGAAGGTATTAAATTACAAAAATAAAAAAAATTTAATGAAAAAATATCTAATATATATCATATTTTTATTTTCCATATCTTTTTCATTTTCTAAACTAAAACGTTCCTTTTCCAAAAAGCATTTAGTTTCAAATGAAAACGACGAGAATCCTTTTGGTTATCTATTTGGAAAGCATTTTATTTGATAAGATATTAAAGATACAAAATATAGCTTTTTAAATGCGTGGCCACGATAAATAAAAGTTTTAACTTTTTCACGCATAATGCTTTATCTAGATTTCCCATTCCATTTTCTCAAAGTTCCATCTATTCCTGTCTATTTTTATCTATTCACAAAAACAGCAATTTAAATGCAAACGCCAGATACATTTGATTTGGTGGATGGAGAATTCTTCCCTAATAAATTGAGACCATCATAAATTCATAAGTCACACTGATCGAAATAAAAATGGAATAGGGAAATAAAATAGGTTGAAAATTGAGGGAGAAAAAGGAGTTTTTAAATTCCATTTCTTTTATTTATTTTTTATTTCTAAAAATATTTAAATTTCAATAAAGCTATTTACGTTGAATATTTTTACATATGAATGAATAAAGATTGTAAATAGGATAGACTCTCAATGCTTTATATGATTTAAAAAAGAAGTTTAAACAAGTATTACAGTTAAAGAAAAGTATTGTTTAATTAATATGTTAATAAATTAATTGTTAGATAAATATAGTGTTACATAATAATAATATATAAATGTTATATAAATCTAACTAATAAATAATGTTATATAAATGTAATTGGCTTTAAGTGACCAAAGAATAATCTCACAATTATAATTAATTTAATAAATAAATATATTTATATATATATATATATTAGCAATCAATGTTTAATATGAAAGTAATATTAATTAACAATTTCCTTTAAAATATCGTATGAAAAATACGATTGTTAGTTTAAAATTACTTTAAAATAGCTTTAAAGTAATTTTAAACTAAAAATTTTTTTTTACAAAAAAATTTTTTTTTTATTGAATTCTATTTTACAAACAAAAATATATTTAGTTTTTGGCTATTCAATTTTAAATACTTTTATTTATTTTTCTTTGTAATTTTTACAAATATTTTATTTAAAAAATTTGCTTTCAAACTCCATTACAAAAAGAATAAATTATATTTATTATTTTAATACGTTTTAGAAATTCTATTTAAACGTTTTTCTGGGTTTTTTATGAGTAGATTTCATCCGCATCAAATATATATTTAAAAAAAAAGATATTGTAATTAATGATATTCTATATTTAAACATAGTTATACATTTCACGTTTCTGATTCATCATAATACTATACTACTCACCAAGTTACTCATATTTAGAATTTAAAAGAAACTTAGCATGTATAAATGCAAAAAAAAAATTTATTTTTGAAATTGTGCCGAAGATGTCGGTTTAACTACCTCTTATTCTTAGAATTTTTTGAAAGCACTCTAATTCGATGGAATCCTATATCATTGTTTCGCATATATTCAATGACATGAAAAATAAATCAACTTGAATGTCATAAATTAGCCGATATCTCAGAAACAGTCCAGCTTTGATAAGTAGTTCCAATATTTTTATTCCTTAGGAGGTATTTCAAACTGCACTCCTCTTGTCAATATCGATGACTTATATTTGGTGTGCTTCTCTGGTTACAAAAAAATTTAACAATAAATCAAGATAATAAAAAACAAGCCATTCTTTTTTTTTGGCACGGACATGTTCTTGCAATCGACATTTTAAATATCTACAGCTCCAAGAAGAAAAAACAACTACTGATACGCTGTACGACATGAATTTACAAAATGCAAACGTCATCAATTATAATTACAAAAAATTATTCAGAATTATTTGATATATTTGTTCAAAATTCCTGGAAACCATGATTCATACTCGCAAAAATGTGTTCAGAAAAAGCTTATGTATTTTTATCAGTACTCTGTGTTCAGAAAAAGCTATTGAATTTTTTTTTGTATTATATTTATTATATGTATTATATAATTGTTTATATACTACATTACAACACAAATTTATAAGATACATACATTTTCAATCATAACTACAAATTTCTTTATAACTATTAGTTATATTTGTGTTCAAAATTCATGACATCTTTGACTACTCGATACAAATTTGTTCAAATAAAGCTGTTATCTTTTTTATCTATATACGTATACAAAAGTAATATGTTTTATGCGTTTTAATCATCACTGAAAATGTTCAAAATTCTTTCAAACCACTTCATTTGACCAAAGATCATTTTATTTTGCTTAATTAAAAATGTTTTTCTTACGTTTACTAATAATGAACTATTAATAACTAACTCCCTGGCACTACAGGGCAGGATGGACGATAGACGTCCGCCTACTGGCAGATTTCGAGACATGACATGGATTCTTTTTACAGGGCAGGATTGTCAGCCTTACGCCCAACAGTCATCTTAGACAGGTACCTAAGGATTAAATTGGATTTTGAATTAAGGCATCGCCGGGATTAGAATCCGAAACCTGTGGCACCGAGCGCAAGACACTCAGCCATAAAGCCCCAATGAACTATTCATATATTAGAATAAAAGCATACTATTTTCAAGCACTTTATCATTCTTAATAACATACAACGACCCCTTAAAGTTGACCTCTGGTTCGGGGAGAATAAATATACCATTTTACAAGAATAAAATGATATAATGTAGAAAATATACAAAAACACTGTGTGAATACTTGATCATTTGATAGTCCTTTTGGGACTTTTTCGTACTAAATTAAAATGAATAAGAAACAGAAAGAAAAAAAATTTAAAAAAAAAAATATTTTATACTAAAATTTGTTCGAAAGTCATCGGCAGTTACTTTTTCTTTCCTTTTTTCTTATTTTCTTTCGCTTTATTTACTCTTGTTGTGCAAGGCATACATGATACATTAGGGATGAGCCTCCTAATACAAGAAATTTCCAAAGAAGAAAAAAAAAGCACAATTTAACCCAACTAAAAACAAAAACAAGTACCTAGAAAAACGGATTAATAATACTCCATTAAATTCTTAAAATATTTCGCCCCTGTCGTCATTTGATGACGGTTTTTAATATTCCATCCTTTGAATATAATTCTTCCAGACATTTTTTTTTTTTTACACACAACTTTTTTTCCCCTTTTCCTACACAAAAGGGGGGGAGGACCCCTTTCCCTTCCCTTACACCCCTCTTCCTTCCCTTACCCCCTCTTTCTTTTTTTTCTTTAGAAAGCTAAAGGCTATGTCAGCAAATTTAACTCAAAACGAATGATAATGGTATGGTATAAATCTTCTGTTATCCTTAGATACAATAACTACTAAGAAAAGAAATTCTGAAAATAGCAACAATAAAAAACAAAGGGGGTTGTTTTCTAAAGCCCAGTCAAGCTTGTCACACCACCAGGGTGCGCTTATGGATGTTGCAAAGAGAAGCTCAGAGGCTGACAATTCATTGCATTGTAAAAGTATTTTACACCAAACAAGGATTCAGTGAGGTGGAAGATTTTGAAAAAAAAGGGGTTTAAGGTAAGATGAAGTATGTGGGAGGTTGAAAGAGAAGAAAAAAAAAACTGATGATGTACTAAAACGAATATCTCTCATACAGGAACTATTATCTAGGTAAAAACCAGCATGCATTTTCCAGTATTAGGAAAAAAAATTCTATTGCCACTATCCGCCATGATTACAATTGTTGGAATTTACTGTATTTATTAAGTTTTTTATTGTATTGTTGTTTCTTGCCCCACTTGGCAGATATCTAGGCCACACCCACGAGCCCAAACGTACTCATGGTTGACGGGTAAGGAAGCAGCTTCTGCTGTGATGGAGCACCCGAAGGTAGAAGTCTGACTTTAGCTTCGTGACGCTCTACAGTCATAGGAGATCGGGACCTACGGCTTAAAGTGGATTCCGAACCACTGTAAACATCCACGTCACCGGCGGGACTCGAACCCGAAACCTGTGGCACAGAGGGTTAGTTATTGAGCCATCAGACCCCAATCAACTGTTAATACGTTAGTATAAAAGCATACTATTTTCAAGTATTTCATGATTCTTAATAACGTACAGCGACTTCTTAAATTTGACCTCATGCTAGGAAGTAATAAATACACCATCTTATAAGAACAAAATGATAGCATGTAGAAAAATGTGCAAAAACACTGTATGAATACTTGATCATTAGATAGTCCTTTTGGGACTTTTTCGTACTAAATTAAAATGAATAAGTAACAAAAAAAAATCTTATTCTACAAAAAAAAAGAACAACAAAAAATAAAAAATACCAACAAAAAAAATTTTATGCTTAAATTTGTTCGAAAGTTATTGGCAGTTACTTTTTGGTTTCTATTTTTCTTATTTTCTTTCACTTTATTTACTCTTGTTGTGCAAGGCATGCATGGTACATTATGGATGAGCCTCCTAATAAAAGAAAATTCCAAAGAAAAAAAAAAAGCGCAACTCAACTCAACTAAAAACAAAAACAAGTACCTAGAAAAACGGATTAATAATACTCCATTAAATTCTTAAAATATTTCACCCCCGTCCTCATTTGATGACGCTTTTTTATATTCCATCCTTTGGACATAATTCTTCCAGACATCTTTTTTTTTTTTTTTTTACATACAACTTTTTTTTTCCTCTTCCTACACAAAACGGGGGCGAGTGGAATCTTTTCCCTTCCCTTACTCCCAATTTTTTTTTCTTAGAAAGCTAAAGGCTATGTCAGCAAATTTAACTCAAAACGAATGATAATGGTGTGGTATTAATCTTCTGTTATCCTTAGATACAATAACTAAAGAAAAGAAATTCCGAAAATAGTAACAATAAAAAAAAAAGGGGGGGTGTTTTTTAAAGCCCAGTCAAGCTTGTCACACCACCAGGGTGCGCTTTTGGATGTTGCAAAGAGAAGCTTAGAGGGTGATAATTCATTGCATTGTAAAAATATTTTACACCAAACAAGGATTCAGGGAGGTGGAAGATTTTGAGAAACGGGTGTTTAAGGTAAGATGAAGCATGTGGAAGGTTGAAAGAGAAGGAAAAAAATATCTTTCATACATGAACTGTTATCTAGATAAAAACCAGCATGGATTTTACAGAATTTCAAAAAATTTCTATTGACTCCATCCGCCACGATTTCAATTGTTTTAATTTACTGTATTTATCAAGCTTTTTGATTGTGTTGTAGTTGTTTCTTATCACATTTATCAGACATCTAGGCCAAGCTCACGAGCCCATGTGTACTCATATATGAAGGGGAATTAAGCATCTTCTGCTGTGATGGAGCACCCGTAGGTCGAAGTCTGACTTTGGCTCCTTGACGCCGTACAGTCATAGAAGACCGGGACCTGCGGCTTAAAGTGGATTCCGAACCACTACAAACATCCACGGCACCGGCAGGTTTCGAGCTGAAACCTGTGGTACAGAGTGCCAGAGTGCTAGTTATTGAGCTGTCAGGCCTCAGTGAACTATTAATATGTTAGAATAAAAGCATACTATTTTCAAGCATTTCATAATTCTTTATAACGTGCAGCGACCCCTTAAAGTTGACCTCTTGTTCAGGAAGTATAAATATACCATCTTACAAGAACAAAAAGATATAATGTAGAAAAAATACATTAACACTGTATGAATACTTGATTATTCGATAGTTCTTTTGGGACTTTTCCGTCCTAAATTAAAATGAATAAGGAATAAAAAAAAACTGATGGTACAAAAAAAAAGAAAAAAAAAAAAAAAAAGGGAAAAAAATAAGACAAAAAAAATTTTATGTTTAAGTTTGTTCGAAAGTCATCGCCTGTTACTTTTTGCTTACTTTTATCTTATTTTCTTTATTTACTCTTGTTGTAACAGGCATGCATGATACATTATGGATGAGCCTAATAATAAAAGAAAATTCCCCAATTAAAAAAAAAAGCACAGCTCAACTCAACTAAAAACAAGTACCTAGAAAAACGGATTAATAATACTCCATTAAATTCTTAAAATATTTCGCCCCTGTCGTCATTTGATGACGCTTTTTATATTCCATCCTTCGAACATAATTCTTCCAGACATTTTTTTTTTTACCCACAACTTTTTTTCCCTTTTCCTACACAAAAGGGAGTGGAAGCGAGAGGAATCCTTTCCTTTCCTTACGACACTTTTTTTTCTTATAAAGCTAAAGGCTATGCAGCAAATTTAACTCAAAACGAATGATAATGGTATGGTATTAATCACCTGTTATAATTAGATACAATAACTACTAAGAAAAGAAATTCTGAAAATAGTAACAATAAAAAAAAAAGGGTTGTTTTTTAAAGCGCAGTCAAGTTTGTCCACCACCAGGGTGCGCTTTTGGATGTTGCAAAAAAGGAGCTCAGAGGGTGATAATTCATTGCATTGTAAAAATATTTTACACCAAACAAGGATTCAGTGAGGTGGGAGATTTTGAAAAACCGGTGTTTAAGGTAAGATGAAGTATGTGGGAGGTTGAAAGCATTTTGGAAAAACTGATGATGCCTCCAGAAAACCATATTTCATAAATGAATTTTATTTAGATAAGTTAAAACCAGCATGGTTTTTTCCAGTATTTGAAAAGACATTTTATTGCCAACCATGATTTAAATTCATGGTTGAAGAGGAAGGAAAGTTTTCTGCTGTGATGGAGCAGAAGGCAATAGTTCTAAACTCTTGGTAACATATTTCAGAAGGAACCGGGACATATTCTTTCATAAGGATAAATTCAATTGAACCACTACAAACATCCACGGAGCCGAATTGACTAGAACACGAAACCTGTGACACAGAGCGCCAGAGTGCTAGTTATTGAGCTGTCAGGCCCCAGTGAACTATTAATATGTTAAAATAAAAGCATGTTATTTTCATTCTCTTTTATGATTCCTTATAACGTGGCAGCGACCGCTTAAAGTTGACCTCTTGTTCAGGAAGAATAAATATACAATTTTACAAGAACAAAATGATAAAATGTAGAAAATACACAAAAACACTCTATGAATACTTGATCATTTGATAGTTCTTTTGGGACTTTTCCGTACTAAATTAAAATGAATAAGTAAAAAAAAAAAATCTTATTCTACAAAAAAAAAGAAAAACAAAAAGGAAAAAAAAAAAAATTTTATGCTTAAATTTGTTCGAAAGTTATCGGCAGTTACTTTTTGTTTTCTTTTTTTCATTTTCTTTCGCTTTATTTACTCTTGTTGTACAAGGCATGCATGATACATTACGGAGGAGCCTCCTAATAAAGAAAATTCGAAAGAAGAAAAAAATACATCTCAACTCAACTAAAAACAAAAAACAAGTACCTAGAAAAACGGATTAATAATACTCCATTAAATTCTTAAAATATTTCACCCTCGTCGTCATTTGATGACGCTTTTTTATATTCCATCCTTCGAACATAATTCTTCCAGACATTTTTTTTCTCACACACAACTTTTTTTTTCTCTTCCTACACGAAAGGGGGGGGGGATGAGTGAAATCCTTTTCCTTCCCTTACACAAACTCCCCTCCCCATTTCTTTTTTTCCTAGAAAGCTAAAGGCTATGTCAGCAAATTTAACTCAAAACGAATGATAATGGTGTGGTATTAATCTTCTGTTATCCTTAGATAAAATAAGTAAAGAAAAGAAATTCCGAAAATAGTAACAATAAAAAAACATTGGGGTTGTTTTTTAAAGCCCAGTCAGGCCTTGTCACACCACCAGGGTGCGCTTTTGGATGTTGCAAAGAGAAGCTCAGAGGGTGATAATTCATTGCATTGTGAAAATATTTTAAACCAAACAAGGATTCAGCGAGGTGGAAGATTGTGAAAAACGGGAGTTTAAGGTAAGATGAATTATGTGGGAGATTGAAAGAGAAGAAAAAAAAACTGATGATGAGGTAGAAAAAAAATATCTTTCAGACATGAACTGTTATCTAGATAAAACCCAGCATGGATTTTCCAGTATTTGGAAAAAGATTCTATTGCCACCATCCGCTATTATTTCAACTGTTGGAATTTACTGTATTTATTAAGTGTTTTTATTGTGATTAAGAGAAAGCAATAGTTCTAAACGTCTTAGTAACATATTTCAGAAGGGAAAGGAACATATTCTTTCATAAGGATAAATTCAATTGAACTTACTACAAATATCTACGGCATTACCGGGATTCGAACTTGAAACATGTCGCACCGAGCGCTAACTACTTACTGAGGCATCATACTCCATTGAACTGTTAATATGCTAGCATAAAAGCATGTTATTTTCAAGCATTTTATGATTCTTTATAACGTGCAGGGACACCTTAAAGTTGACCTCTTGTTCAGGAAGAATAAATACACCATCTTACAAGAACAAAATGATATAATGTATAAAATATACAAGGACACTCTATGAATACTTGATCCTTTGATAATTCTTTTGGGACTTTTCGTACTAAATTAAAATGAATAAGTAACAAAAAAAATCTCATGGTACAAAAAAAAAGAACAACAAAAAATAAAAAATACCAACGAAAAAGATTTTATGCTTATATTTGTTCGAAAGTCATTGTCAGTTACTTTTTGTTTTCTTTTTTCTAATTTTTTTAGCTTTATTTAAGCTTGTTGTACAAAGCATGCATGGTACATTATGGATGAGCCTCCTAATAAAAGAAAATTCCAAAGAAGAAAAAAAAAAGTACAACTCAACTCAACTAAAAACAAAAACAAGTACCTAGAAAAACGGATTAATAATACTCCATTAAATTCTTAAAATATTTCACCCTAGTCGTCATTTGATGACGCTTTTTTATATTCCATCCTTTGAACATAATTCTTCCAGACATTTTTTTTTTTTTTTACCCACAACTTTTTTTTTTCTCTTCCTACACAAAAGGGGGGACGAGTGGAATCCTTTCCCTTCCCTTATAAACCCCCCTTTTTTTTTTGCAGAAAGCTAAAGGCTATGTCAGCAAATTTAACTCAAAACGAATGATAATGGTATGGTATTAATCTTCTGTTATCCTTAGATACAATAACTAAAGAAAAGAAATTCTGAAAATAGTAACAATAAAAAAATAGGAGGGTTGTTTTTTAAAGCCCAGTCAAGCTTGTCACACCACCAAGGGTGCGCTTTTGGATGTTGCAAAGAAAGAGCTCAGAGGGTGATAATTCATTGCATTGTGAATATATTTTGCACCAAACAAGGATTTAGTGAGGTGGAAGATTTTGAAAACGGTGTTTAAGGTAACATGAAGTATGTGGGAGGTTGAAAGAGAAGAAGAAAAAAAACTGATGATGGAGAAAAAAAAATATCTTTCATACATGAACTGTTATCTAGATAAAAACTAGCGTGGATTTTCCAGTATTTGGAAAAAGATTCTATTGCCTCCATCCACCATGGTTTCAACTGTTGGAATTTACTGTACTTAGTAACTTTTTTTTATTATGTTGCTGTTGTTTCTTAACCCACTTGGCAAACATCTAGGCCAAGCCCACATGTACTCATGGATGAAGGGGAAGAAAGCAGCTTGTGCTGTGATGGAGCACCCGTAGGTAGAAGTCTCACTTTGGCTCCTCGACGCTCTGCAGTCATGAGACCGGGACAAACGGCTTAAAGTGGATTCCGAACCACTACGAATTCCACGACTCGAATCCGAAACCTGAGGCACAGAGCGCCAGAGTGCTAGTTATTGAGCTGTCATGCCCAACTATTAATATGTTAGAATAAAAGCATGTTATTTTCAAGCATTTTATGAATCTTTATAACGTTCAGTGACTCCTTAAAGTTGATCTCTTGTTCAGGAAGAATAAATACACCATCTGAATAGAGAAAAAGATATAATGTAGAAAATGTACAAAACACTGTATGAATACTTGATCATTTGATAGTTCTTTTTAGACATTTTCGCACTAAATTAAAATGAATAAGTAGCAAAAAAAAAAAACTGACGGTACAAAAAAAGAACAACAAAAATGATAAAATACCAACAAAAAAAAATTTATGCTTAAATTTGTTCGAAAGTCATCGGCAGTTACTTTTTGTTTTCTTATTTTCTTTCGCTTTATTTACTCTTGTTGTACAACGCATGCATGATACATTATGGATGAGCCTCCTAATAAAAGAAAACTCCAAAGAAAGAAAAAAAAAAGTACAACTCAACTCAACTAAAAACAAAAACAAGTACCTAAAAAAACGGATTAATAATACTCCATTAAATTCTTAAAATATTTCACCCTCGTCCTCATTTGATGACGCTTTTTTATATTCTATCCTTTGAACATAATTCTTCCAGACATTTTTTTTTTTTTACCCACAACTTTTTTTTTTTATCTTCCTACACAAAAAGGGGGGGCGAGAGGAATCCTTTCCCTTCCCTTATAAACCCCCTTTTTTTTTTTTCCAGAAAGCTAAAGGCTATGTCAGCAAATTTAACTCAAAACGAATGATAATGGTATGGTATTAATCTTCTGTTATCCTTAGATACAATAACTAAAGAAAAGAAATTCTGAAAATAGTAACAATAAAAAAAAAAGGGTTGTTTTTTAAAGCCCAGTCAAGCTTGTCACACCACCAGGGTGCGCTTTTGGATGTTGCAAAGAAAGAGCTCAGAGGGGGATAATTCATTGCATTGTGAATATATTTTGCACCAAACAAGGATTTAGTGAGGTGGAAGATTTTGAAAAACGGCTGTTTAAGGTAACATGAAGTATGTGGGAGGTTGAAAGAGAAGAAGAAAAAAACTGATGATGGAGAAAAAAATATCTTTCATACATGAACTGTTATCTAGATAAAAACTAGCATGGATTTTCCAGTATTTGGAAAAAGATTCTATTGCCTTCATCCCCCATGATTTCAATTGTTGGAATTTACTGTATTTATTAAGTTTTTTTTTATTATGTTGCTGCTGTTTCTTAACCCACTTGGCAAACATCTAGGCCAAGCCCACATATGTACTCATGGATGAAGGGGAAGAAAGCAGCTTCTGCTGTGATGGAGCACCCGTAGGATAGAAGTCTCACTTTGGCTCCTCGACGCTCTGCAGTCATGAGACCGGGACAAACGGCTTAAAGTGGATTCCGAACCACTACGAATTCCACGACTCGAACTCCGAAACCTGAGGCACAGAGCGCAGAGTGCTAGTTATTGAGCTGTCATGCCCATTGAACTATTAATATGTTAGAATAAAAGCATGTTATTTTCAAGCATTTTATGAATCTTTATAACGTTCAGTGACTCCTTAAAGTTGATCTCTTGTTCAGGAAGAATAAATACACCATCTGAAAGAACAAAAGATATAATGTAGAAAATGTACAAAACACTGTATGAATACTTGATCATTTGATAGTTCTTTAGGGACTTTTTCGTAATAAATTAAAATGAATAAGTAAAAAAAAAAAGTGATGGTACAAAAAAAAGAACAACAAAAAATGAAAAAATACCAACAAAAAAAAATTTATGCTTAAATTTGTTCGAAAGTCATCGACAGTTACTTTTTTTTTTCTTATTTTCTTTCGCTTTATTTACTCTTGTTGTACAAGGCATGCATGATACATTATGGATGAGCCTCCTAATAAAAGAAAATTCCAAAGAAAAAAAAAAAGCACAACTCAACTCAACTAAAAACAAAAACAAGTACCTAGAAAAACGGATTAATAATACTCCATTAAATTCTTAAAATATTTCACCCTCGTCCTCATTTGATGACGCTTTTTTATATTCCATCCTTCGAACATAATTCTTCCAGACATTTTTTTTTTTACCCACAACTTTTTTTTACCTCTTCCTACACAAAAAGGGGGGGGGGTGAGTATAATCCTTTTCCCTTCCCTTACACCGCTACCCCCCTTTTTTTTTCTATAGAAAGCTAAAGGCTATGTCAGCAAATTTAACTCAAAACGAATGATAATGGTATGGTATTAATCTTCTGTTATCCTTAGATACAATAACTAAAGAAAAAAATTCTGAAAATAGTAACAATAAAAAAAGGGTTGTTTTTTAAAGCCCAGTCAAGCTTGTCACACCACCAGGGTGCGCTTTTGGATGTTGCAAAGAAAGAGCTTGGAGGGTGATAATTCATCGCATTGTGAAAATATTTTACACCAAACAAGGATTCAGTGAGGTGGAAGATTTTGAAAAACGGCTGTTTAAGGTAAGATGGAGTATGTGGGAGGTTGAAAGAAAAGAAGAAAAAAAAGCGATGATGATGTAGAAAAAAATATCTTTCATACATGAACTGTTATCTAGATAAAAACCAGCATGGGTCTTAAAGTATTTGGTGAAAAATAGTCTGTTCCCTTCATCCACCACGATTTCAATTGTGGGAATTTATTGTACATAGTAAGTTTTTTTTTTGTTGCTGTTGTTTCTTATCCCACTTGGCAGACATCTAGGCTAAGCCCACGAGCCCATATGTTCTCATGGTTGAAGGGGAAGGAAGCTGCTTGTGCTCTGATGGAGCACCCGTAGGTAGAAGTCTGACTTTGGCACCGTGACGCTCTACCGGGGACCACATGAGACCGGGAGCTACGACTTAAAGTGGATTCCGAATCACCACAAGCATCCATGGCACCGGCGGGACTCGAGCCCGAAATCTGTGGCACAGAGTGCCAGTTACTGAGCTGTCAGGCCCCAGTAAACTATTAATATGTTAGAATAAAATCATGTTATTTTCAAGCATTTTATGATTCTTTATAACGTGCATCGAGTCCTTAAAGTTGGCCTCTTGTTCGGGAGGAATAAATACACCATCTTACAAGAACAAAATGATATAATGTAGAAACTATACATAAACACTGTATGAATACTTGATCATTAGATAGTCCTTTTGGGACTTTTTCGTACTAAATTAAAATGAATAAGTAACAAAAAAAAATCTTATTCTACAAAAAAAAAAAAAGAAAATAAAAAATACCAACAAAAAAAATTTTATGCTTAAATTTGTTCGAAAGTCATTGGCAGTTACTTTTTTTTTCTTTTTTCTCATTTTTTTAGCTTTATTTAATCTTGTTGTACAAGGCATGCATGATACATTATGGATGAGCCTCCTAATAAAAGAAAATTCCAAAGAAAAAAAAAAAGTACAACTCAACTCAACTAAAAACAAAAACAAGTACCTAGAAAAACGGATTAATAATACTCCATTAAATTCTTAAAATATTTCACCCTAGTCGTCATTTGATGACGCTTTTTTATATTCCATCCTTCGAACATAATTCTTCCAGACATCTTTTTTTTTCACCCACAACTTTTTTTTTCTCTTCCTACACAAAAGGGGGGGACGAGTGGAATCCTTTCCCTTCCTTATATACCCCTTTTTTTTTTTTTGCAGAAAGCTAAAGGCTATGTCAGCAAATTTAACTCAAAACGAATGATAATGGTATGGTATTAATCTTCTGTTATCCTTAGATACAATAACTACTAAGAAAAGAAATTCCGAAAATAGTAACAATGCAAAAAAAAAGGGAGGGGTTGTTTTTAAAGCCCAGTCAAGCTTGTCACACCACCAGGGTGCGCTTTTGGATGTTGCAAAGAAAGAGCTTAGAGGGTGATAATTCATTGCATTGTAAAAATATTTTACACCAAACAAGGATTTAGTGAGGTGGAAGATTTTGAAAAACGGCTGTTTAAGGTAAGATGAAGTATGTGGGAGGTTGAAAGAAAAATTAAAAAAAAACTTATGATGTAGAAAAAAAATATCTTTCATACATGAACTGTTATCTAGATACAAATCAGCATGGATTTTCCAGTATTTGGAAAAAGATTCTATTGCCACCATTCACTATGATTTCAATTGTTGGAATTCACTGTATTTATTAAGTTTTTTTTAATTCTGATTAAGAGAAAGCATTTTACAGAATGAAAAGAAACATATTATTTTATAATGATAATTTAATTGATCTAAATCCACAATAAATAAGCTTTGGTATGTGCAAAAAAAAAAAAAAAAAAAATTACAATATTCAGATTTTTTTTTTATCGAATTTAAACAAAAAATTTAGTTTTAAATTTCAAAATCTATTTTTATAATAAAATTCATTTAAAACTTTTGATTGAACTTTTTAATATTTCACTCAAACTCAACTATTTTATGGAGAAGCTAGATTAGTTTTTAATATAATAAATAGTATAAATTATACTATTTGCATACTATTATATTAAGTATTTAAGTATACTATTTATTCTGGCGCTCCATGATACAGGTTTCGGGTTCGAGTCCCAGAGGTGCCATAGATGTTTGTAGTGGTTCGGAATCCACTTTAAGCAGTAGGGTCCCGGTCTAATATGGCTGTAGAGCGTTGGGCTAGGGCTGACAACCCCACTCCGTATAAAGAAAGAACATCTCTCGTCTCGAATTCTGCCAGTAGGGATATGGCCTTGGCCCTTCTTAGGGCTGTTGCGCCAATGGTGAATTTATTCTATTTATAATATTTTTGATATTTTTAATTGTTTTCTGGCCAATTAGATAGCATTCAAATAGTAAGCAAATAGAACTTAAATAAGATAAAATTAGAAGAACTTAAATAAGACAAAATTATTTGCAATCATATTTTGTATTTCTTATTATTATTCGTATCCGTAACTATTAAACTATAATTTTTTATTACTGATTACTATTTTAATTTCTTATTATTGCCGGACTTGTGGCTCAGTAGTAAAAGGCTCCATTGGTGAGCATTAGGGCTGAGTGTTTTCATTGTTTTTGCCCATACGATAATCAAATGCAGGATAGTTCCCCCTAAAAATCCTCCCGGAAGGCACTAGGCACCTTCTTCAGCAACACGGAGCAGAAATCAGACTTCTATCTACAGGTGCTCCATCACAACAGAAGCTGCCCTTCTCCTACCATGAGGGATGCAATAACAAATATATCTTGTAATATGCATATTATATATTCCATTAATTCTATTTTAATACTCATTTTTTTATAAGTTTTAATATATTTTTACGCTATTTTAAAGTATAGTTTATTGCTAATGATACAAATAATATAAAAACATCAATAGCATATTTGCGATTTATATATCTCGCATTTATTTTAAAGATTTAAAATGTAATTATAATGTATATTTATAAATGAGAATTCGAATTTTGTTTTCAAAAGTTATATTTTACTTTTAACAAATATACTTGTGTCGACGAATATTTTTTGTCTCATTTAAATGTGTCTGATTAAATTATTTTGTTTATTTTTTGTCTAATTATTTGCCTTTATAAGTCTTCGCATGTTTTATACATATCAAATAATCTACATTTTTGTTTACTATTTGCATGAATGTTAGTCTCCATGGTGATAAATATTTATTCATGTTATTGTGTATACATTTATAATGATATTTCATATTTCTTAAATATATGGAAAATTTAAATTTCTTATATATGAAAAAATTTAAATTTTGAATACTTGCATAAATTATTAAAAAAAATGGTTTTTTCTTCGTATATTTTTTGTTAATTTTTTCGTTTGAGATAAAATAAAATGCTTTGAAATGATAAAATAAAAATACGAGATAAAATAAAATACTTTCGAATGAAAATGATCAGAGTTTTGATAACGTTATAAAATATATGAAACCCAAATTTAAATATCAGTCTTTGTAATACATAAAACTTTCATTTTCAAATGTAAAATATTTGACAGCTCATATTTGTATTATTAAATCTAAGGAACTGTAAGCAATTTTAAACACAAAAGTATTATTTTGTTTGCCAATCAATTGGTATTTTGAAGAATGATAAAGGAATTCTATAGACGTTTCTAATTTCTTTTTTTTTTTAATTATTCATATTTGTGTCATTTCATTGTGAAAATTGCATAAGTTTTGGAATAGTTGGAAGTGAGCGTTGTCGAAATATTCACATATTTTTCTCTAATTTTTTTTGACAAAAATCAAATGTAGAATATACAATCTCTAAGATATTCTCACCAAAATATAGAAAATCATAATTACCAATTATTATACAATAAAAAACAGTTAATAATAAAAATTTTGAAAAATTAAAATTTCATTATAATTAAATTTAAATGCTAATTCTAACAAAACTGCTTTTATTTTAAATGATGAAAACTAGCAATAAAAAAGAAAAATGGAGCAAAGGACAAGCATTAAAAACAAAAAACTCCTTTAACATCTAGTTTACTTATATTACTAAACCATAGAAAAACCATTCAAGGTATGGCAACTCGAGATACGGGTACTTGATAATCCCTACAAAAGGGAAATTTTAGCGTGTAGGGAATGCATCAGATTGGAATTGGAATTCACTGTTTCACTGAGGCAATATTATATATATATATATATATATAGAGAGAGAGAGAGAGAAAGAGAGAGAGAGAGAGAGAGAGAGAGAGAGAGAGAGAGAGAGTGAGTGAGAGAGAGATATTGCCTTGCCTTGTTATATTACTAAACCATAGAGAAACCGTTAAAGGTGTGGCAACTTGAGCCATGGATATTTAATAATCCCTACAAGGGGAAAATCATAGCCCTGGCACCTCATTTGGAATCGATATAAACCTATTTCGACATTATGTTGTAAATATATTTTTATAGATTTATATGTGAATTGTGTGTGCTGTGAAGTGTTGTTGTGTTAAAGTAGAATAATGAAAAGGCAAAATGGTGTCATATTTGAAATGACAGTACATGGACACGCATCAGCAGTGAAAGTTCATCACAAAAGGTATTTCTGTGTACAACATGGTGATACTTCTTGTTAAAATTGGCAATGCGAATCTAGTCCTAGAACAAATGTGTGACCAAAATTAAACCAAGTGTGTGAACAAAGAGGTGGAAAACCAGGAAAATGACATAATCTCTTTTTTTGGACATTCTTATCAACAGTTCTTTCACTTAAATTCTTTCTGAAAATGATTGATTTTTTTTTTCACTCTTCGTTTTACTGCAGGTAACAGAACTTTTGTATGTGATGTGAAGTGTTGTTGTGTTATGATAAAAAAATGAAAAGGTAGATTGGAGTCATATTTGAAAGGACAGTAGATGAACACGCACTTCAGCAGTGATAGTTCATCACAAAAGGTATTGATTGCTGTGTAGAACATGGTAATCATCCATGATAAAATGACCAATACGAATCTAGTCCTACCGAAATTAAACCAAATGGGCTACCAAAGAGGTAGAAGACCGGGAAAGAACCCTAATCTCACTTTTTGGTCATTCTTATCAACAATTCTTTCACTAAAATTCTTTCTGGAAATGATAAAATATTCTTTTTACTGTAGGTAACAGAATTTTTATTATCAGTGACTTGTTGAATATATTTTTTGCTAGCTTATGCTAACTTCATCATTTTCGTTCTAGATTGCAGATAAGATTTTGACCTTTTTCTATATCATAATTTGATGGATTGTCTATCAAGCAATCAAGATATTTGCTGAAATATTTAAATTTGATATTGTAATACACTGTTCTTATGAAATCTGTCTCAATATATATTCGATTAAAACACAGTGAAAATAATCGATATGTTTCCTTTTAAATAAAGCATTTTACTATTTCAATTCTGTTCATATTTACAGAGAAATTCAATTAAATCGCTTTTTTTGGCATAAAAAAGTCTGAAAAAAAACACTTAACAACCGAACTTCTTTCTATTTTCATTTTCTTTTTAAATTCCAAACCCAAGTTCAAAGACTACTTAAGATAATGCTCCTTTTTTTATTATTTCTTGGAGCCAAGATTCAAAAAAAAAAATTTATTCGGAATTTCGGTAATTTTTACTCTAAAGAAAAATCGTCAGTGGTTTTACGTCACAAGGAAGGAACGAAGAAGAAGAAAAAAAACTTTAAAAGTTAGTTGAAATGATTTTTTTTTTTCCATTTTAGTTTTAGTTTATTAGTTTCCTGGAACAGTAGTAAAACAGAATTGTTTGGTAGAAAGATTTTAGAAGAAGAAAAAAAAAATGGCGGCCTCGAGTTTTAAGTAAAGTGGATTATAGAGAAGTAATAACGTTTATGATTTCGCCTACACGGTAAAACCGACCATTTGAAATAGAAATCTATTTCAAAGAATTTATTTTTTTTCTTACTTTTTATTGTCTTTTTTACTTTTCATTATTGCAGCTTTTACTTTATTTTTCCTAACTTGGTTTCGAAATAGTAATCGTGAATTGTTCTCAAAAAAGGAAAACAGAAATAAGCACAATGTTCCGAAGACCAAAAAAAGAAAATCAACATATTCTATTATTTAAAAAAAAAATCAGAATAAACAAGGTAGTACAGTAAGAAATTTCAAAAGGGAATTTTTTGTTCTTTTATCTTATTCGTAAGCTAATTCAATTTGACATATTGCTTCAGCTTTTTCAATTTCAATTTTTGTTATGTTTTCGTTCTCATTTTCTTTTCTATTTCCAAGAATAGAAGATATTTTTTAAGCGAAAAGAAATTTGATATATTTTTTTCTGTCAAACATTTAACTGTCTGCGAATTTCTTACTAGCCATGAAATATATGCTAGTATATTGTAGAATTTAAGAGTGATCCTCAAAAAGTATAATTGGAATTTAAATGTATCCTATTCACTATATCGTGTTTTTGTCAGAAAACTTATATATTGCAGTATATTTTCGAATATAAGCCAAGAGTTCGTTTTATTTTCAAAAAAAATTTAACAAAAGTTCAAATCCCGTATATAAACAGAAATGAAAAAAAAATCCTTTAATGTTCATTATTTACTGTATTTTATTATTATTATTTCTAGTGTACTTTTGGGTTTCTGTTAGCCTAGCGCAAAATTCGTCAACATCAAATTTTCTTGTTTTTGGCAAGTTATTTTTATTTTGGCGACGACGCAACAAAAAATAACAATATAAACAATTGTAATTTAATTTCCCAGTATGACCCAATGGGTAAATACTTTTCAAACTTCGATGCAGACGTTCAAGCAGTCTTCTTTGTGTCTTAATTTGGAATCTAGAAATGAGTCTTTTAAAAGGGTGGTTATTCTTGTTGATTATAGGTCGGCCATAGAGGCAATCGTTTTTCAACACCTAATATCCTCTTTTATCAAAAATAAAACAAAATATCAGAAAACTAAATAAGAACGGCAAAGCTACAGAATTCTAGTGGATACTATCCCATTTTGCTATTCATGGTAATGAAAAAGCAAGCCAATCGGCAAAGAGGCGCACAGAATTATTTATTGAACGGAGCCCCATTCCCTTAAGGTAAGTATACGAGGAAATATTGTGTCGGCATACAGCACAGAACTATCAATTAAATCGAGGGATAAAACTCCGGGAGAAAATCAAGGATGATAGGAAAGAGTTCTGTCGCAGGCCACGTAAAAAGGCAGTGGCTAACTTCAGACTGAGAACAGGCCATGTTTGCCTCCCGAACATCTCAGCAGAATAGGCATATTAAATAATAGCCTATGTCCTATCTGTAAAACAGGCTCTATGAATAAGCGGCACTTACTCGTTTGTCCGAGCCTTGACGATGTTTGCCTGTTGTATTAGATGGCCAGGGATTTCATGTTCTGAGCGTGTATAATTCTATATTAATTTTTGTATTATTCTTTGACAAGTGGTCTAAATGTTTTTAAATTGAGTTTGATTTTAAAATTTGAAATCTAACAACAACAATTTATGTGTTTATATTTTGGTAACATAATGTTGGTTACATAATGTTTTTATGTGTTTATATTTTGGTAGTGTGTAATTCTATATTAATGGTTGTATTATTCTTTGGCGAGTGGCCTGATGTAAATGGATTGAGCTCCAATTATGCCATATGAAAAAACTATTTAGTTTTTTAAAACATTTTATAAATGCCGACGTATTTAATTTAAAATTATTTTTTATAAATTTAAAAATATAAACTAAAGAAAAAATCGTGTTTATGTAGCGATATTTCGTTATTTATCACTTCCGCTCGGCTAACGGAAAAGTACCTAGGTTTTTGCGAAATTAGCGGATCCGTATGAAGTCGAAGTCCGAAATCAATGTTTGTACTTCCGCTTTATAAAGGTTCTTAAATTCACCAGTTTATACACACAAATATACGGTGTTTTGAATAAGTTAATGGTTTAATCTATACTTCTATGAACATTTTTTCATCCAATTCTTTTTCAAAGCTATACACAAGTAAATAGATTATCTTTATATCTAATATAATTAGTACATTTTTTTCTAATGTAAATAAGCTACAACAATAGAGAAATGATGTTAAAAAATTCAAACTGCAAATAGTTAGCAAACTTAGGGTGAATTTAAGAAATACATTTAAATTTTACAAAACATGTTTAGTTCATTATTTTTTTTTATTTTTTTTTTTGTTTAATTTTACAAATATTTGCAAATTATATACTTTTATTTTAAATAGAAACAGTATTTTACAGAGGCCTATTATACAAAAAAAATATATATGTATGCTATTCAGTACCATTTCAAATCTTTATCTATATAAAAATTATTTACATTTTATTCCTGATTTAAAAAATAATTTTCTATTTCAAATTTTGATGATTAAATTTTTTTTAAAAATCAAATATTTATTTTATTTTTAAAAATTTGCTTGATTTTACCATATGTGCATTTAAATGATTTCACATATGGGAAACATAAAAAAAAAATTTTATGATGTTTACGGAAAATGTAACTTTTTTTCCTCTTTTGTCTTGCCAAAAAAAAAAATCATTCTCCATTAGGAAAATTAATAATTATTTTGAGCTATCAATAAAAAAAAGACTTCTTTATAAATTAGAACACACCTTCAAAAATAAATAAAGAACTAAGAATATCGGAAAATCCATTTAAAACAAACTTGTTTCAGATCGTATGGTTTTGATTAACATAAAATATTTTATCTCTTCTTAGAATAAACGTTTTTTTAAGATATAAAACCAAATGCCTGTTTTGAATCAGAAAATACTACCGGATTCAAAATCAGATTTATTCACGAAGCAATAGAAAAATATTAAAGCCTGTGCAAAAAAAAAAAAGTCAAAGTCTGTCACCTTTAATAATATCGTTGCATTTTTCAATCCTTCCTATGTCTTTTTAATATTTAATTTTTGTGTTTCTAAAAAGTGAATGTTTTAGAAGTAAATAGGAAGGTATCTTTTTTTACTAGGCATTGCTTTAATGTTAAAATTCCCAAGCATTTATTTCAGAATAGAAAACATTAAATAAATATCTCTTCATTTCATCAAGAAATACTTCCATTAAAAATTTTTAATCTCAACATAGACATAAGGTTTTCAATCAGTAATACAAATATTATCTTTTCAATGATACTAGAATACAGAAGTTAAAAAAGATTATTTTTGAAACGTATTAAATTTAATGTTTCTCCAAGACCCACTCTTCAAAATTTTCAGCAAAACCAAATAAAATGGCTAAAGAAATTCATAATATTGAACGTGAATGTAAGTTACGAATACAAGTTAATGTTTCATTTGTTTTGATACGATTAAATAAAATTTATGACTTGATTAAATATGGCCATGTCTCTAAAATGATAATGATGCATATAGAAAGCAATCAAGAATCTTTAATAATTATATAAACTGTTTATCCTGAAGAAGGAATAACCAGTTTCATTTTAATTTAAGCAACCTCGACCTGCCATGGGCTTTACAATACTGTCCAGAGCGACCCGAGAACAAAAGCCCGCAGTTTTGCTTAACCGTTTCTCAGATATCATCTTCGCCCCTCCCTCTCTATTACAAAAATACATGCAAAAAATACAAATTTATTGCCGTGTTTACAATAGTTTTAAAAATAAAATTGTGGAAATTTTTTAGACATTTTCCAGTATACAAGATTCGTTATAATTAAAATTCCTCTATCAATGATAATGGAAATTGGTGAAGAAGATACAATTTTGAAATTCACAAACTTTTTAAAGATATTGACATTCTAAAATTTGTTAAACTGAACAGAATGAGATGGGCCGGTCATCTCATGAGAATGGAAAGTGATAGAGCTGCTTTGAAGGTTTTCAATATAACCCCTTTTGGACAACGACCAAGGGGAAGATCGAAAAAGAGATGGGTCGACTGTTTAGACTCTGATTTTAATGTTATTAAGATCAAAAACTGAAGGTCCACGGCCAAGAGGAGAACAGCCTGGCTGGATCTTTTAAAGAAGGCCAAGGCCCATAACGGGCTGTCGAGCCAGTTATGATGATGATGAAAATTCGCATATAAACAGCATTCTACAAATAAAATGGATGAACATATTGTAACCACATTTGGTATATAGATTATAAACAAGATGCTCTCAAGGAAATTTGAAATAAATTTAGTTAAGAAATTTCCTCTAGATAGTGTTTAGACTATCATGGAAAACATTAAATTTAATAAAATAAACAACCAACACGGAGTACCCAAACAATTTGAAGATTTACTGACGGGCTTTTGATCATCTTGTCATCGAACCAGATTAAATAAAGGTAAGGAAATAAATAAATAATACTCCTGTCACAAGAGGATATTTGTTAATCGTGTCCAGAATTATGTAGTGAAAGCTTAACATGACCACGCTCATTCACCAATAAGGCTATTTGATCAAGCGTGTTAAACAAGTAGATCGTAACTAATCAGTTGTGAAGCTTCGCACATGAAGAAGCATTAAGTTCTTTAAGTCATCCGAAGACGCAACAACTCTCGCAGACGATAAACCAAGGTTTTTCAAAAGCCCCCTTACCAAAAATTGCAAGGAGTTAGATTCGATGAACTTGGATTAATAAACGAAGAACGGTGAATTATTGAAAGTATGGAAAGTATTGGAATTTCATTGGTGAAGTATTGGAACAAAAGCTCCTTCACACACCCATGGATACATGCTTTTCTTTTTACATTAAATTGTAATCATAATTTTAATAGTATATGAATTTTATTTGAGTTACTATGATTTACGTTTACATTCAAAATGTGATATACTTCTTTTTTTGTTTCATTTGTATATTCTAAGTTATATTTTATGTTAAAATCCTGTAAACTTGTATCGGGTCCCAATACTTTTTTGAGTGATTGTATATGCCCTTTTTGTATCAAAATAGAGAATCGGTTGATCAATTGCAAAGGTTCTGTATAAATCTAACAAACATCATAATTATCTTCTTTAAAGAGCATAAATTATGAATAGCTGCATGTTTTTAATAAATAACAGGAAAATGAAATAAAAGATAATTTTACATTAATGGCAAATATAATAACTTTGAAAAATCCTTAATCCAACATTTTTTATTACACTATGCAGAGCCTAAACATTGTCTCCAATTCATATGTTGCATTTCATTTGTGCATGTTAGTTTCTTGTTTGGATTATCAAAATGTTAATAATTTTTCCAAACATTACGTAAAACTATACGAGAATAATTTTTTAAATGTTTATATTTCAAATTACCAATAAAGATAAATCTTTGTATTAAATCTTTGTATATTTATATTACATAAAAATTCTTGTATTTACATTATCATATATTACATAAAAATTCTTGTATTTACATTAATATATATTACATTGAATTATATATTTATATTATAATAAAATCGTTGTATTTACATTACATTAAATTACATCTATATTACATTAAAATCAATGTATTTACATTACATTATATTTATATTACGTTCAAATTTTTGTATTTATATTACATTAAAATCCTTGTATTTAAATTACATTAAAATCCTTGTATTTAAATTACATAAAAATCATTGTATTTATATTACATTAAAATCCTTATATTTATATTATATTAAATTGTATTTATATTACGTTAAAATCACTGTATTTACATTTCATTGAATTTTATGTATATTACATAAAAATCTTTGTATTTACATTACATGTATTTATACATTAAATTATATTTATACTACATAATTATATTTACATTACATTAAATTATATTTATATTACATTAAAATCCTTGTATTTATATTACAAATTGTCTACTCATTGCAATACTCAATTGCCTTAATCCCAACCGTAAAGCAAGTCAAGACAGCTTCAATAACATTCCATCACCGAAAAACCGCAGATATTTTTAGATATAGCTGGGGAAAAAGGCACGCATCTAAAATCTAAACACTCCTTGGACTTACTATGGATGAGGCCTTAAAAGCTTAAGAATTCTCTACTCGCCGGCAAAGATTTGAAAGTCTTTAACTTCTCGATATATTTAATCCCTCCCTCGCCAAAATTTCACGAGAGAGAGCCGTGGGGGAAGAATGAAAAATTTTATGAACTTGGGAACGGAACAGGATTAAGAAAAGCGTCCTAACGTCTCCCGTCCATTAGTCGAACAAGAAAACAGACAGGAGTGGAAAAAGCGGTTTTTAGTTCCGAAGGCGGATTTTCTTCCATTACGGGTTGTCATTGATTTTTTTTCCAGCACTGCAAATTCTGCGATCTTTGCTTCACGTCTTTATTTCTTCTAAAAAGGACGGACCCTATTCTTGGAACTGCACTTCCTCCTCTCGTTTTTCATCCTTTTTTATTTGTAGGTGGTAACAATTTTTCGGCCCATCGCTTTGTTAGTGAAGTGTATTGTGGTGGATAATTTTTGATGCTTTGTTATTAAAAAAAAACTATTTTGATGTAGTTCAAACTTTTCTCTTAGTTCTTAATAGCTGTAAATAGGATTTTTGTTGTTTTAGAATGATACAAGTCATTTGCATTAGAACGGTCAGATATCTAACATATTCAATGTAATCTAGGATGATCCATTGGCGTTGCTATATTGCCTTTCACCATCACGACTAACACCTTCTTCGTTGAACCCCAACGGAATCACTTTCGGCACTATACGAATTTTATCCTGCCCAATCTCACATAGACAAAGGAACCTTTGGTTCGGATTTATTTGTCAGATTTTGAACCTGACCTCTCTAGTTCAGAAATGCCATGTTCTATTTCCCAGACTACTCTTCTTCATTGGCGCAACAGCTCCATGTTGGGCCAAGGCCGTCTGCCTACTGGGAAGTTTCCGGACAGAAGATGAATTATTTTCACAGGACAAAATTCCCAGACATATCAGACCGGGGCCTACGGTTAAAAGCAGATTCCAAACCACTATAAACAGCCATGGTATCAGCGGGATTCGAACCAATGACAATGTGGCACCGATCACGAGAGCTCTAGTTACTCTGCCATCAGACCCCTAGACTTCTTACACGCTATAAATATAATTAAGTTGCCCAAAAAAATTTTTTAGATCTATAATATTTTTAAAATTTTTAAATGATATATACTTTATATGAGTGGGTATAGTGGTTTGATGAGATGACCTTCTGAGAAACTGAGCTCCAAACCCAGAAAGAGCGAAAATTAGTGGATTTACGCCAGAAATGGGCACAATAAATCTATTGGGAAGGAAATACCACTATTGTGTTAAAGAGATGCATGAAGTTTGTTAACTCACCAAGATCTCTTCATTGAAGAGGCTCATTCCCAACTGAAATAGTACCTTGAAACAATGTTAATCCATCGAAATGCTGTTTTTGTATCAAAGTGTTAAACAAGACCAACCAGAAAAGCATGAATGCGTAAGCATCGCATAATATTATACATTAAGAAAAAATTTCATTAGATAAATCTTTACATAACAGATTAGCAAACTTAACAGCTCTTTAAAAAGGTTATGAAGTTCTAACATAAAGTTTTATGTACAAAAAACTTTTAGTAAGTTCTATTTTGAAACGCCATTTTGTATGATTTTCTGGTATAGCTCTTCCCACAAACATTAAGGGGGAAAAAAATAAAAAATTCTAACTTCTGCATGTTTCGAAGCCGATTGATATCATTGTATTCTCGACGAATATGAATATAAATTTTTTTCTAAAAGTTTACTTTTTACTTTTCCCCCTGGGTATCAGATATAATTTCATCCATTATTGTTTGTTTAAGAAAACTATTTCACTAAGGGTTTGTTACAGGTTATACAAAACAAGTAATATAAAAAAAATAATTTTAAAGACAATTCCTATTTTATTTTTCACTATATTGCATAAAATCTTTTATAAATAATTTTCATTCATTTTTTTAGTTTATCTGGGGCCATCTATTGGTAGATATATGCAACTTAAATCTAAAAAAAACTAAAATTAATTAATTAAATTTAATGAATGAATTAATATTTGAAAAAACTGTATTAACATCCAGTGTCATCCACTACAAGTTCAAAAAAAATGTATTTGAACTTGAGTGGATGAATAAAAAGTATTTTATGAACGATTAGAAATTTGAACAAGGTATATATAGGGAGAGTGGAGCTAATAGAAGGAATTGAAAAATATATTGAATTATGCAAAATAAAATAAAAGTATTAAGAAAGAAAAATGATTTTTGTCTTTAGAGAAAAATTAATATAAATAAACGATTCTGCAAACGATTAAGCAAATTATTTAAATTATACATAAAAAAAAATTACATTTATTTTTATAGAATATTCCAATAAATATTCTTAAGAACTGAAGAAAAATGAGATGATTTGATAAAGTCGTTCATTTTAATCACACGATCATTTTGGGACTAGTCTTTTCAGTGATCCGTTCTTTTAAAAACGTTCATTATCTATCTAATCTTAATCCACCATCATGTTCGGATATCTGCCCTTAGAACTGGTGATTTATTTATTTATTCAAAAGAAATATAGGAACATAAAGAAATAACATTTAAAAAACAAATTTATTTTTCACGTACCTGTTTCACATATTTTTAAAAATATTTATTCATTTTGCCAATTATCGTTCACTTCTAATGTTAAATTATAATAAAAATATGCTATTTGATTTAAGGTAGTCTAAATGTAACTGTATGAATGCAAATTGGATGAAGTGATTCTTTTATTCCTGAAGTCGCTAATCAATCTTAAAACAGAATGATCCGAAAAGCAAAATAATGTAAAATAACCGAAAACATTGTTCATTCGGTCATTTTGTATGTTCATTGTTTGTTCATTGGTCAAAAATGACCCAGATCATTCAATAGGTCATTTCCTACATTTACTGTTTACTTATTGGTCGAAAATTATCCGGTTAATTCATTTCGGTCATTTCCTATATTTACTGTTTGCTATGTGTTAATAATGACTCGAATCATTAAGTCGATCATTTCCTACGATTTCTGTTTACCTATTTGTCGTAAATGATCCGGATCAATTATTTGGTTGTTTTCTACGTTTAATGTTTGTGTATTGATTTAAAATGGCCGATGAACGATCGTTCTTTTGTTTTGTTTTCTATAATTTTGTTGTACCATTCGGGTCATTTGTTAGTACGTACTTCTAGCTGATTCGTTCTAAAATACCCGATCGTTTACGACAAACGCATCATTAAAGCAAACTATACACAGAATTTTTAATTCAGTAGCAAAATTAAAAAAATATATTATCTAAATTTAACACATAAGAATAGTATTATTTTTGTAGTGGTATTTTTTCTACGATGACCTTTATAACTGAATAATAAAATTGCCTAGTATATATGAATAGGCTGAGTTTATTACTGTCTTTACTGATTTAAAAACATCTTCCGTGAATATGTTAATAGAATGTTTTAAATAATTAAAAGGGCATGATGACCGAGTAACTAGAGCTCTGTGTTACAGCTTTCGGGTTCGAGTCCCAGTGGTGCCATGGATGCTTGTAAGGATTTGGAATCCACTTTAAGCCGTAGGCACCGGTCAAAATATGACTGCAGAGCATTGATTGACAACCTTACCCCTTAAAAGGTCAGCATCACGAAGGCATGTCAGCCTTCTACCTACGGGTGATCAATCACGACAGAAGCTGCCCCCCTTCCCTCCTTCTATGAGAATACACTGGCTCTTAAACTTGGTCTAGATGTTGCTGTCCACCAAATGGGATAAGAAAAAACAAGAAATAATCAAAATACTTTGTGTTTTCTTCCATGCCAATTTTTGATGCGCAATATTTAGTGATCACTGATTCTATTGAAATAAACGTTACTTAATATGTTTAAATTGTATATCTTCCTATGCAGAACCATATGTATTTTTATTTCTTAGACTTTGTATAGCACTTATGCACGCCATTAAACGACCATTAATGAATAAAGGAGAAAATGATGTTTTCTGGGACGATTGTCAGGGATAACTGATCCGTATTTGTATGTCATGCATAAAAAAATTCGGAAATATGAATGGCCAGCAGGTGACATGAATTTCGTTTCAAATACTTTATGTGTACAATCTCAATCACCAGTGATTGTTCATTGTTAGATTATAGTGAATTGATTGTTCGACTGCTATGCAAGCCACCAGCAGTTTAAACCAAAAGCATCTTGCAAACTAATATGTGCACGTTATCATTGGGTTACGAGTCGAGTATGTATAAACATCGATAAGAAGTTGTTATATTTGTTTCCTTTTTCTCCATGAGTCCTTCCCCCTAAAATTGCTGTTGTGACTAATTCTCCGTATCCAGCAGCGCGGGACGGACACCCCATGAATACTCTACTCATGGATGGAGGGAAAGGTGAGGGGAGGGGTAGCTGCTGTTGTGATGGAGCATCCGCAGGTAGAGGTCTGACTTAGCTTCAAGTCGCTGAAGAATGAGGGAAGTGCCTTTCGGGATGAATTTTAGGAGGAACTAACCAGCATTTGTGTATCGTATGAGAGAAAAACTGGAAACTCCACCAGGTAGTCTGGTTTACAAAACAAGATGTTGAACATCGCAAACGCCATCGAATTTCCTCATTTCCTCGCCACCGAAACAGTGTCTACAGCAATCCCGCCAGCAGATTGAACCTCAGTCCAAATGCTCACTAGCGACGCTCATTGCCAATGAGCCACGTGTCGGATATTTAAACGTTTTAGTCACCAAATATTAATTTTCTTTTTACTCATAAACTATCGATGTATGTATTGAAATCTTACAATATTTGATTGTTTAATTTCTACTCGAATAAAAATCAAACATTTGAATTTTAAAATTTACTGAAACAGGTGATCCTTTGGGAACAAAAATATTTTTATAACAGATTGCATTATCAGAAAAGCAGCTTTAACCGTTTTGTTTTAAAAGCAAATTATTTCTTTAATTTTGTTTATCCCACTTGGTAGACAGCAACATCTAGACTAAGTCCAAGACCTCATGTGGTCTCATGGAGAGAAAGGGAGGGGTGGGGTCAGCTTCTGTTGTGATATATAGGTAGAAGTCTAACTTGGCTCTGTGTCGAGGAAGAAGGAGGGCAGTGCATTCCGGGAGGACTTTTAGGGGAAAAGACCCCGCATTCCCATATAGTATAGGAGAAAACCCGGAAAACTCTGTCCAGATAGTCTGGTTAACAAAACAAGATGCTGAACATCACAAACGCTATCAAGGCTTCTCGTCGTTTTGAAATATTGTCTACAATAATGTCGTCAGCGGACTGAACCTCAGCCCTAATACTCACCAGCGGCGCACGTTACCACTGAGCCACTAGTCGGTCCCTAAAATTGCACTTCAATTAAAGTGATAAGGAAAAGGAACTCAATTAATAATCCTTATTATACTGCCAAGAATAACAATACCTCAGGTTTTTTTAATCAAAAAATGCATGCAATGAATTTTAAGTTCTATTTAGTGATAAAAACTTGAAAAATAAAGACAATTTCTTTTAAATAGTCTTTCGTCTCATGGGGGAAATAAAAAAAAAGACCCAAACTGCCAATGATTCCCTAACAAAAATGATAAGGGGTTACGGGACAACATTCACGGTTACATCGTTACCAATATTGCTCCTCGGCCCCCTTGCAAACTGCGCATCAACTCCTCTTTAATCGTCCCTTACAAATTCTAAAGTGTCCATTCGCTTTTTAAATCGCGCGAAGGCGATTAAAAAAATTGCGAATGTCGTTCCCGCGTCCCATATCTACCCATCGCTTGTTCATAAACTTTATTTCTAGTCGATTTGTGCCCATAACGAGCATGAAATTTATCGAAATGATGAGGAGCAAATAACGGTGGGACCCATTGTTGAGAAAAGACAACGCAACGTCATAAAACCACCATTAAATCTCCCCTTTCCCGAAAACGATGATGTATCGCACATTGAAACAGAACATCCAATCCGCATCCAGTATCTCCCCCTCCCCCTCTTTTGATGAGCAAGCGAATACCTCTTCCACCCCCACCCACCCCCCTTCACCTTAATGTCTGTGTGCATCTCTGCACAAAGGCGACATCGAATATCTTTAATTGCCGCTAGGATGCAAGCGCCGGATGATAAGGATAGTAAAAGTTGCGCATGCGTGGCTGATAATGCAAAATTGATGTTGAATTTCTGCTGCGCTTAACTTTCCAAACTTTCGTTCGCTGCTGCATTTGTTTTGCATTGTTAATTTGTTTCCTGTGCGCCTTCTACTATTTCTTTGAGTCTAATTAAAGTTTTATTTTGTCCTAAATATACAACAAACTGAAACGTGAAGTTTAAAATGTGATGCTTTAGCCAAACCATCTTAACAATAGAAAACTGGCCAAGGATTTCTTTAAATTGAGAATCTTATTGAAAGAATTTTATAAACATATAGCAGTATTCAATAATCTTTAGTAATATATACACACACACGCATACACATTCACACATCCATACATATATATATATATATATATTTAATCTAAAAAATCAGATAACGTTTTAATCATTACATCTGAAAAAAATTAAAGTTTTACATTTTTGTGACTATACTTTTACACACACACATATATATACATACATATATATATATATATATATATATATATATAAAGTGTATGTGTATGTAAAGATGTAAAGATTTAATTTTTTTAGATTTAACACATGCACACTCATACACATCTCTCTCTCTCTCTGTGTGTGTGTGTGTGTGTGTGTGTGTGTGTGTGTGTGTGTGTGTGTGTGTTTGTGTGTGCGGTGTTAAATCTGAAAAAATTTACATCTTTATATTTTTTTCTGTATCAATTCATTCCAAAGATATATTTTAAATATTAGTTACATTTTATATGGAAATTAAATGCAATCTATTAATTTTTTTATCGTTTTTAATTTAATTTCAAATTTTAGAGAATTTTTATAAGGCGTTAAATATTAATATAAAGATGAAAATGTTGAATTTTTAAAAATAAATGTCCATAAATAAAAATTTAAACATTTATTATTTTTTAAGAAAAATTTATAGAATGTTTTTATTTATTTATTCCAATAAAAAAGAAAAATTAATTATTTAACATAAAAGAAAGACAATTTATTATTTTTTTATAGTTCTTCATCTAACCTCAATTTTTAAAGAATTTTAATAAGGAGTTAAATATTAAGTAATTTAAAGAGGAGAATGTTGAATTTTTAAAAATAACCTTCTAGAGATAAAAATGTAAGCAGTTATTATTTTTTAAGAAAAATTTACTAAATATTTTTATTTATTTATTCCCGTAAAAAAGGAAAATTAATTATCTAGCATAAAAAAAAGCTAAACTTGCAGCCCTTTACTAGTACACTAGGACTCAAATTTTAATTCACTTATAGAAACTATTACCTTCGCTGCTTCTGGAAATGATAAGACTCTATGACGATCTAAACAACATTTGGTAGCTTCCACATTCAATACATTCCACATTCATTTGGTGGGAGTTTTCCAGATTTTCTCCCATACAGTAAGTCACCCCTGAAACCCTCCTAGAAGACAATGCTCTTCTCAGACAGAAAACAGGACCAGAAATACGTCAAAGACATTCTATTTAACTTGCTTTGTAAGAATTTAGTCGACTGTTTGCTTAATTCTATTAACTAGTAAGAATTTTTCAATTTTAATAATTAAGTTTAATCCTTGCTATTAATTATTTCCCCGGATGTTTTGCTTTTAGTACAGAGATTCATATTAATAATGTATATAATTATAGATTCAAAGCATTTATGTGTAAAAAACTAAGTAGTAATATGTTTCATTTCAGAACTACATTTGATTAATATATCAAACGAGAAAATTGCAAACAATCCATTTACATTTTAATTAAAAACTTTTTGATTTGAAAATGATAGAAACTCTTTTTTTAAGCCTAAGTAAAAATAAAATGTTTGTTTAAGATTCCATATTGCAAAATGAATTAATGAAAACATTAGCCTTTTTATCTGTTATTAATGTTCGTAAAATGCTTTTATTTTAAGCAATGATAATATTTTTGATAGTATGTATTATTTATTCAAATATATTTCTGATTACACAAGTTGAGTGATCGTGGAGTAAATAATTATAATAATAATTAACATCATAGGAAGTAGATATATCTTTTCTAATCTTTGTTATATTTCACATATCAAGAATTAACTGTAAAAGTTCTTTTTGAAATGTTATTAATAGTATAAAAAAAGAAGCTAACGAAATCAGAAGGAGCTATTTTTATCCACAGATAACAATCTTCTTCTTCATTGGTGCAACAGCCCCATGGCTGACCAAAGCCGTCTACCTACTGGCAGATTTCGAGACAGGAGATGGTTTCTTTTTACGGGGTTGGATTGTCAGACCTACGCCCAACGCTCTACAGTCGCATTAGACCCGGACCTACTGTTTAAAGTGGATTCCGAACCACTACAAACATCCATGGCACCGCCGGGATTTTTTTTTAATCTCTGATGATTCTTCTGATCTTTTTATTCTATTATTTTAAATGAATTTATTCTTCATCTTACTCACATTTCATTTTTAGAACTCCTATTACTACATTACACTGCAGGGAATTCTTTTTTTTTTTTAATTTAAAATAAAAAACTTACATTTTTCAAAAACTCATTTTTAGATTCTTTTTAATATTTTTTTTTTCTTAAATAACATCCCTCTCTAGATTTTTACCACGGATAATAGAGAGTTTTTGCATACCGTACGTTAGTTACCGTAGGACGTCCGTTAGCTTTTTCTCCCTAGCGCGCATGCGTATCTGTAATAATGTTTCCTATGAGCATGCGCGCTAGGGAGAAAAAGCTAATGGACGTCCTACGGTAACTAACGTACGATATGCAAAAACTCTCTATTATTTTGCAATCCACAGTATTCTGGATTTGCTAGCATTTTAAAAAAATAAAGCTATAAATAATGTAACAAATTTTAGACATTTTGTTCATAAAGAGAATATCGAATTGTATAAATAGAAGACGAAAAATAATTTCTAGTCGTCTGAAATAATAAATTACGCTGATCATAAGTCATTCGAGTTAAGTAATAAGTCAGTTATTCGTGATAAGTCATTAGATTTATAAGTTATTCGTGACATCTGAAATAATAAATTAAGCTCAATGGCGCTTTCTTACCTCTCATTCAAAATCACTCACAACCGGTAGCAATCGTCTTACTGCTGCCACCAAGAAATAAGAAACATTTAATCCGATACAATGCCCCACGAAAAGCCGAGAAATTAAACGGGTAATGGCCTGGCCCTTGCAGTCTTTCCAATGGGCACCTTTGATTGCTATCAGGCAAAGCAAGGAAGCTGTAATTACAGCACTGAAGTGTCGAACCTACAATTCCCCGCCCCAAATAACTTTACAGATAATGTCCTCCATGGAACAATACCCATTGATCTTTGAGGATTTCTTCGGTTCTTAACGAAAGTTGTGGCTATCGGTATCTGCAACACTCTCGCGAGTTGATGTTGTTTTTAGTCTCGTTCAGGTGGAACTGCGCTACATTTTTTTTCTCTCTAGAGTTGTCCTTAGTTCATGACACATCTCTGAGATGCTTTTTCTTTTCCAACCAATTTATATTGAATATCGGAAGAGGAACCAGAGCAATAGAGTGGATAGTGCGTTGGATTTCTAAACTAGGATTGTCTGACTCGAAACTCGACTTATAAAGCTGAACAGAAATTTTCTGTGTCTATACTGGGATGAGTAAGACAGAACTGTACGCTAAAAAAACACTTTTATTGGGTTGTAGAAAAAAAATAAGTAGGCTGAATCGTAGCTCAGTGGCAACGCGCGCCGCAATCCATTGGCGGCTTTGTTGTAGACACTGTTTCAAAATACAAGACTCGATGGCGTTTGTGATTTTCAGTATATTGCCTTGTGATTCGGACTCAATGGGGGAGTGTTCCGGGTCTTCCCCCTTTCTATATTCAAATGTGGAGTAGTTCCCCCCCTGAAAGTCCTTCCGGAAGACACTGCCCTCCTTTTTCAACAACTCGGAGCCAAGTCAGACTTCTGCCTACGGGTGCTCCGTCACAACAGAAGCTGCCTCTTCCCTCCATCCATGAATAGACTACTCATGGGATGTCCACCCACGCTGCTGCACAATAAAGATTAATCACAACAATAACAACAAGAAAAAGAAGGGTGTAGGATAAGAACCTTTCAGATGCTCTGAGGAATGTTCACTCAAAATAATGTGATATAATGTAGGTACTGTGTAGTATACACTCTTTTGTATTGTGCATCCTGGATAAAATTGAATATGCTACATATCTGCCGTTCTAGTGGCGCAGAATTTCAAATCAGACAATTTGGCATTTGTAAACAAAAACCACAGCACCAGACACTCTTTAAATCTAGAGAAATACTCTAGAATTAGCCGTTTTAATAACAATCTCGATTGTTCTTGTATTTTTAAAACAATTGTGTCATTAAAAGATATTCCGAGTACTTACTTTCCTATTCAATAAAAAATTATAAGTACATTTTTTTTTTTTTTTTACATTAAGAACCATGGAGAATTTAAGAGGTAACTGTCTCTCATTTCTCCAATCAGACTGCTTATGTGAGAAGCTCATACACGCTGTTATGGTGGTCATTGATTCTCTCCTTTCCAGAAATCATTGGGAATTGAACATTAGTTCAGTTAGTAAAGTCATTCTATTTTTATGTCTTCGAGGTGGTTATTTTTACCATCACTTTTTAATGTTAAAATTATGTAAATTACCTGAACAGGAGCATATATTTCCTCTCAATAAATATTGTTTTTCTTCAATAGAAACTAGTAATAAATGCAAACGAATACAAAATAATGTAACGAAATAATAAGCAACTAAAAATAATAAACGAATACCAACAATACTAAATAAATACAAACGAAAAATAATAAACGAATACAAAAAATACTAAATAAATACAAACGAAAAATAATAAACGAATACAAACAATACTAAATAAATACAAACGAAAAATAATAAACGAATACAAACAATACTAAATAAATACAAACAAAAAATAATAAACAAATACCAACAATACTAAATAAATACAAACGAAAAATAATAAACGAATACCAACAATACTAAATAAATACAAACGAAAAATAATAAACGAATTCAAACAATACTAAATAAATACAAACGAAAAATAATAAATGAATTCAAACAATACTAAATAAATACAAACGAAAAATAATAAATGAATTCAAACAATACTAAATAAATACAAACGAAAAATAATAAACGAATACAAACAATACTAAATAAATACAAACAAAAAATAATAAACAAATACCAACAATACTAGATAAATACAAACGCAAAATAATAAACGAATACCAACAATACTAAATAAATACAAACGAAAAATAATAAACGAATACATACAATACTAAATAAATACAAACGAAAAATAATAAACGAATACCAACAATACTAAATAAATACAAACGAAAAATAATAAACGAATACAAACAATACTAAATAAATACAAACGAAAAATAATAAACGAATACAAACAATACTAAATAAATACAAACGAAAAATACAATAATATAAATACAACGGGATAAACCTTACAATGTAAATCAGGAAAATTGTTATTATTTAAATAGGAAAAGGGAGCCGATAATATTGTGCAAGAATATTCTATATTAATTTATCCAACAATTGAAAAATGTATAAGTAAAAAAGACAAAAATATGTAACATAATAAATAATATTTCTAGTTTCTTTTCGTTTAATACTTAATAAAATGAACAGAGCCCATCAATTATAAATCAAGATATTTTTATACATATCTAGACAATTCTTAAACAAAAAAAATATAATAAAGCAGCACGATTTTAACATAGCATATCGCAATCTAATCATTCTGAATTCTATATTGGAATCTATTCATTAATATTTATTCATTCCAAACTAATACATTTTGTAATATACGTGTAGATAAAAAACACAAAAATGAAAAAAATAAGGTAAAATCAAAAGGAAAAACTTGTCATCTTTTTTTGGCACAAGTATTAAACTAACTACCAATAACATCAAAAATATTTTGACGATAAGAGAGAAAGAAAATGAACTTTTACTTCTACTGCCATGTTCAGGCTTTTGTTCCGACAAGCCGTAACATGAGAATTGTGACGGTTCCATTCTAATCCCGAAAAAGTGCCTTCTCAGAATACCCGACGAACATTCTTTTGCTATCACGCGATTGGACCATTTACTTGAAATCGTTTTCTTTTACTTTTAAATACGAACAATGTCGACGGTGTAGTAAATTTTAACATGCCATATGTTTTCGTACAAAACTGTTTTTTCTGTAGTATTCGGATTTTCGTAGGAACCAATTGTTACCTTTTAGAGTTATTGCGAAAAATGATGGGATTTGTGCTATTTGAACAAAAAGAAAACCTCATTTTGTCAAATCATTTTGTTTGTTCTTTTATTTGGAATAGAATGTTTAACTTTTGTGATGTGTGTTTAAAGAACTTTTTTTGTGTTCTATTTTTCCAAACGATATTTTTTGTTGCATTTCATTCTACTAGTATTTAAAGAATAATAAATTTATTAGGTCATTTCTGATTTTCGTCTTTATTTCATTTTATTAAACTATAAAATCTATGTATTTGTTGTATTGATGAAAATTTTATTAAGCTATATTTCTCTAATATCTGTTGTACATTTTATTAAATCCGAAAGCTTCCATTAAACACGATTTAATCTATTATAAAAATTTAATTACCACTTTTAGGATTTTTATTAAATCTGTAATTTTTTAACTTTCGAAAGCTGTAATTTAATAAAAAAAAAATATACTGTATGCATTAATTTTGGTAATATATGAATTTTTTTAATGTTTTTAAGCTGAAACTTATTTAACTTCAAAGTAAAGGGCAAACTAAAATTAAATGTTTTTATATGTATAATTAAAAGTAAAAATTATGTTTTCCTTCTTTTTTAAGTATATTATTTGTTATAATAATAATGATGTGTTTTAAATTTTAATACTATTTCTTATTTCTAAAAAGACAACCACGGTTACATTATACAAATTAAAAGAATTTTAAGAATTAATGATTAAAATATTAGGCATAAATGAGGAGATTGTTCTGTTCAGTTTTTTAGTTTAATAAAGAACAATTTATTCCGCTTATAACTGATAAAAAAGATAACCAACAAAAATCCACTATCCAACTCCCACACTAAAAATATTATATCGTTCGTAAGATGATACAATTTGACTTTTAGATTTTTTTAGATAAAATTTTTTATTCCCATAAATAGGAAATTTTATAAATAAAATAAACCCAACAAAGAGGAAGCGAAATTAAAAAAACCGAAATCGGTATATAGTACAATTTAAATTTAATATTCTCCTTTATGGAACAAAACTTTATTCAAAGAATTTAAAAATATTTTATGACAGCTAAATTGTTTTTATTAAAAAAATAACAAATTGAATTTGACAATTTAAAAATACTTGTTTTCGATATAAAATTTAAATTATTTACAGAAAAATTATTCCTTTTTTTAAGTTCTGGTAATTTTATTTTTAAATTTAGCCATTTGGCCAATAATTTTACTGCAAAACCTTTATATATCAGTTCTAAATTTTAGTGGTAAAACAATTGAAATTCTTTAAGTGAATTATAGAATTAAGTAACTAATATAAAGATGGAAATCGTAACAATTTTTATAGTAAAAGATATCTAAAAAAATATAAATAAATGAAAACTGGTTTTTTATGTTTATAATTAAAATTTAGGAACACCAAATATTAGTTTTCAAACTATATTGAATTTAAAATTTTTAAAACACAGTTTAATTTATAAACATAAATTAAACAATAATTACGATAATATCTAAATTGATATTTCTGTCTTAACTGCTATATCTTTAACGCTTTAATAGTAATTAACATATTTGACTAAGAAAACAGAATTTTTAATAATCAAAGTATAATTATTATCAATATCATTATTCTAGTTAATCATACAGATGGAATACAATATTCTTAAAAAACAAAAAAATTTCACGACACTTATCCCAGGCACAAGAGCATAATCAATATTTTCCTTACACATAATCAATATTTTCATTACACATAAATGTTCATAACTATTTCATTAGAAGTTTAATTAAATATATTTAGATTTAGAGAAAAATCGAATGATATTTTTTTTATACATTACAAATTATCTTATAAATATCTTATAATATAATTCTTTGCAAAAATTGTGAACATTTTACACTCAAAAATCTTTAAATAATTATTCAAGGTTAATTTTAATATAGAAAATGTTTATATATAGGACCGAAATCATTGAAAACTTTATGCAAAGGTAAAACATATTTAATCTTGTTGCCATAGTAACTGCCTTTTAAATGTCAAAATTTTTTAATTACATTTTTAAATTAAACAATAATTTTTAGAATAATCGTTTCTTGGCAATGATTGTGCTGATAATTTAAATTATGTATAAAAATAAATCAGTTAAAAACAAAAAAAAGCGGTGAAAACTGTTTTAGAATAAAAAGAAAAAAATTATCATTGTGCTTCATTTGATAAATGTGAGTGTTTTCTATAAATCTTCAGTAGCTAAACTGGCAGTATTTAATCTTGGCAAGTACTTAATCTTACTATATTTAATACCCATTGGAGGCTCTTCTTTCGTTATACACTATTGTATACATATTCTACACACGTATATCTAATACAGTGTACCGATGCACAATGAATAGATGACACTGCTTTCCGGAAGGATTTTACGGACAGCTGACCTTCATCTGTGTATCTTAGGATCTCCTTTCGTTGTACACTATTGTATACATGTTCCGCATATATATAGTATGTATAAACCAGTATGCCGATGGACAACGAATAGATGTCACTTGGTCACCAGGCAGCTTTTAATGAGAAAGAGATAATGAGAAAGGTGAGTAACTTGACTCGACCACTTGACTAACCACTTGAATGAGAAAGGTTTGGATTCACCAGGTACGAGGTGGAAAAGAATTTGCATAGATACTGATTAAAAATAAAAATGATTAAAAAAACATATATGCAATTTGTTATACAATATTGTATGCAGGTTCCACATCTGTATAATATTTATAAACCAGTATACCAATGAACAATAAATAGGTGATAATGCTTTCCGGAAGGATTTTAAGGATAGCTGTCCTGCATTTGTGTATCATATTGACCAAACACTAGAAAGAATTGATTGGAAAAAACACTAGACCACCTCAGTGTCGATGCAAGACATTTACACAACATCCCTTAATCACCATCGAATCTCCTCGTTTTCCGCATTCATTAATAAATTCAAACTTCATTCATCTAATATTGAGCATATTCAACAACCTTTCCTTATCGTTATATAATTTACAACTAAACAGGGCTAAAACATATTATATGATTTTTTTTACGTGTCAAATACATAATTTTTAATAAAGAATATTTCCTTACTATTTTTAAACGTTTTTTCTATCCATACATCTGGTACAAACGCGTAAAAAAATAACAGCGGTATGACAATTTGTAACCAGATGGCAAAAGGAAGAACCATTTTCTCACCATTTATCAATATTAATGGTGTGTCGAGTGCCAAACCACATGTAATTCTGTCCCGAAAATTTTCGTAATCCTTTTTCCAAATGAATAATTTCTGGGTACGCTTCTACTCAAATTCTATTCACATGACTACAGAAAAAGAGAAACGAAAAAAAAACTAACACTCCAATAGAGCTTAAATTACAGTACATTTAACGATAGGTTCGACTTCTTTTTCTCATTCTTTTTATGTATATAGTTTTTTGACCACCAGATACCCAGTTTGGCTGAATGCCATCAACGCCAATCGCCAAATACCTCTTTCGGATAGATAACCACGTGACATTTTAGATGAGTGGTGTCTGAGCCTCGTGATAAAAAGAAAAAATTCAAAAAAACATGGGATTGGCTTTTATCACTTATTAAGGGAAATGGCGATAATTTATTGCCGGTCAATTTTGCGGTATTTCCAATCGAAACTGTCAGTAATTGTAACCGTAACTGCCAAATCATGTTCGTATAAGTAAAAGGGGTATAGATATTTGTTATAGTTCCAGAAGAAGAAGAAAAAAGATTTATTTTGTGTCAAGCGTTTCTGTGTTAGGTTTAATCTTGATTTATTACGAGACAATTGTTTTATATTATTTATTTATAACATTGGCCTGATGGCCGACTGGCTAGCGCTATGGCGTTCGGTACCACCGGTTTCGGGTTCGTGTCCCGGCGGTGCCATGAATGTCTGTAGTGGTTCAGAACCCACATTAAAGCGTAGGTCCCGGTCTAACATGATCGTAGAGCGTTGCAGGGATATTGTTACTCTGCGTCAGTAGCTTATCTTCAAGCTACACGCACCACCTGGGTAGTGCTAAGTGAGTAGCGTTTCTCTTAAGGCATAAAGAAGACAATTGTCTAAGTGTTTGCCAGCTGCATTAGAACAAAAAAAAATTATTTATAACTTCTGAAGTTCCTATTAAAAATAATTTAGAATCAGTAAATTTTTTTTATAATTACTCATTTTTAGAAAAATGTCCAAGTCGAAAATAATCATAAATATGGTATTTTGCAAGTTAATTAGTGGTTTTAACAGACATTTTATTTCAAAAATAATGAAACCATAATATCATACTGCAATTATGTATTGTTTTATACTTAATTTAATTGGACATCTCATAACTCATATAGGAAAATTTATAAATAAATTCAAAGAAAATTAGCATTAAATATATATATACCAAATTGTAAAGAAATGTATTTTATTTGTATATCTACCTTTATCAATTTTATTATTTTAATTTTTAATTTTGCATATTATTTCAACTAAGAACAATTATAAACAAGGTTGATACAGAAACTGAACTGTGTCTAGCATTTTAAGTTGCACATTTGAATAGTTCACTTAATTATAAAGCGCATTATTTTTACAAGAAAAATAAATATTTTTCAAAACATAACATAAACATAACATTAAAATAACATTACATTTTATATATTGATATGATGAAGATGTTTGATTTAAAAACTAGCTTTTAATTTAAATACTTCTTTTCTATTGAATTTAATAAAAATTCGGGAGGAGCAATTGTTACTTTTCCCCAAGAAATAACATACATCTAATAATTTGGGCCTTCAGGATATTTTTTAGTGAGAGCAATTACAACTATAACAATTAAAATAAAAATAAAAACCATGAACATACGGAAACTCCTTTTTTTATGAATACAAACATTAAGTCCCAGAAATTTCAAAATTTATATAATTGTATATCAGAAACTGTGTTCATTTCAATAATTTAATAAAAATGAGTTTTCTTACTTTTTCTATCCCTCTCTAAGTGTGAATTTCAATCAATTTTCATATTTTTTTCTTTGTATCATTTTTTACAATTTTGATATTATAATTAAAATTTATAAATTTTAAGTTTATTAAATCAAAGTATTTATTAATTAAGCTTTTATGTTATTAAAGCATTTCAAATATTTTTTTCTCAAATTTTAATTGGAAAAATCCATTATGATTCAATGTCTAAAACTAATGATAACTTGCCATCAGTTATTATACAAATAAAACCTCCATAATGTTATGAGTGTATTTTCGACTGATAAAGAAATTTTTAACAGAAAACGTAGGTTAAAATTTTCTAACTTCTATTTTAAAATTTATTACTAATTTTTTTTTTATTTATTATCAGATTATTTTTATATGTAATCGTAAAATAAGGCCGCTTTTCTGCATGACAAGATTCTGTTATTTCTTCTTCTTTAGCATTTCATTGCCGTGCAACTACAAAAAAAATAATGTGAAATAATCGATGTATTTTAATAAAATACGTTAATTAAATTGTAATTAAAAATTTAAATGAATAATGAGATAATATTTTATGAAAAAATTAGGGATAGAAAAAGTAAGAAAACTCATTTTTATTAAATTATTGAAATGAACACAGTTTCTGATATACAATTATATAAATTTTGAAATTTCTGAGACTTAACGTTTGTATTCATAAGAAAAAGGAGTTTCCGTACGTTCATGGTTTTTATTTTTATTTTAAACGTTATAGTTGTAATTGCTATCACTAGAAAATACCCTGAAGGCCCAAATTATTAGATGTATGTTATTTCTTGGGAAAAAGTAACAATTTCTCCTCCTGAATTTTTACTAAATTTGATAGAAAAGAAGTATTTAAATTAAAAGCTAGTTTTTGTCTTTTTTGTAAGAGGTTTTAAGAAAATATTTAGTAATATTTATGTATATATATATATATATACATATATATATATATATATGTATGTATATATATTATTAATGATATAAAATATTTATTTAATGATAAGTTTTATTGTTGAATAGAAAATAACTTGAGTTTTTGAATCTAACTGAAGCATTTTTATTGATTATGTAGTGTGCAGGTTGTAAGTAAGTTGTAAGTAATTTGTACTACGCCCAGTACCCGATTGTAACTGGGGGTGGTTGGGTTGAGATACATGAGCCACAGGTTTGAGAACTCACAGCTTTATTTAAGCATGCACAAGATCACACACATACAATTAGAGGCATACAATATTTAACATATTTAAAGACATGTAAATATAGATTCGTAGAAGGACTTCACTTCTAGGCCGAAAACCCGATACTCGGCTACGCGCAAGGTGCAAGAAATGTACTGCCTCTCCATTTGAGTAGGCCAATTAATCCAGTGAGATATATTTCCTTTCGGGATGAGAGACTATGAGCTGTACTTTCTCTCGGATGAGAGTCTCGAGGCCAACTGACTATTTTTCCTTAATGATACAGGAGGCACTTTTTCTAATGTGTAGGGGTAAACACGGTTACAAATGAAGAATATTTTGTACAAGAGGAAAGATTTAAGGGTATTTTGAGAATTTATAAAATTAATATTAATACCTAAACGAACATTGCAAAATAGGTAACTTTTACACTTTTTTCCTACTAAAGTACACTTTTTTACTAAAGTACACTATCCTGTAGTACACTTTTTTATCATACTAAAAAAATCACAAAAGATCTAAATTAATTTCCTTATTTTTATTTACTTAGAAAAAAGTTCATCAAAGATTGTACGTTTTCAAAAAGAATATGAATTAACTATAAACATTCAGATTGAAAATATATGTTTTTTTTTCTCTATAGTTTGAGAACTACTAGCCCTACAGCAATTTAAAAACTTTCAAAAAGTCGGAAAGAATTCGGAAAGCAGAAGCATATTTTTTTGCCTCTTAGGTGTGAAGTTATAGCAAAAGTTTCAAAATCGAAACCATAACGTATAACGTGATGCAGAAAAAAAAAAAGACATCCTTTTCAAAATATATTTCCCCTGAGACTGCGTCCCTTTCGTACTTTATACCTTCGAGTGTATTCCTCCTGCATACTCGCAGTACAAAATCGAGAAATTTGAACCATTCTGAAAAATTTCCCCCGAGTTAAACGATATCTCAACGAACCAATACGAATCAGATTTGAACTACATCTTTACATCTTAGCATTACTTTGAAAAAAAAATTTTTTAAAGAAATATGTTGGATCCCTATAAAAGAATGAAAAAAAGATAAATAATATAAAATTCTTAGTATCATTTGTGTGTTTGAAAATCGAATAGGCCTTTAAATTTATTTCTCTGTAAACAAGAATTCCTATTTATACAATTATATTCTTCTTGGGCCAAGGCCGTCTGCATGCTGCCGGATTTCGAAATAGGAGATATTTTCTTTTTAAGAGGCATGGTTGTCAGCCCTACGCCCAACGCTCTACAGCCATATTAGAAAGGGACCTACGGTTTAAAGTGGATTCCGAACCACTGCAAGCATCCATGACACAGCCGGGATTGGTGGTGAACCCGAAACCTGAGGCACCGAGCGCTAGTCGCCCGGCCATCAGGACCCATACAATTATATTAAGGAATTCTAAATAAAAGAAGGCAATTTCATCGTGAAATACACATAATAAGACATAAGTAAATTCGAAAAGGAGTAAAAAAATTACATTTTCTTGTAAAAATGTATTTATATCCCAGAATCAAAGCTGTATTCACATTAATAACTAAAGACAGGTTAGTCCTTTCTCCAACTCAAGCTAGCTGCCTGGCGACCGATTGGCTTCAAGTTCGAATTCTGGCTGCGGCATGGGTGTTTGTGAGTGGTCCACTTTAAACTGTAGGTCCCAGTCTAATTAGCCTAAAGTGTGCAAAAAAAATTACCTTAGAACGACAAACCTCCTCAAGCCAGCGAAATGGCATTCTGGCCTACAGCATAGCACGACATTCGTTTTGGCTTCTCTTGTCGAATTTTAAATCATTGATTCGGAAACCCAACGCACTATCTACCAGTCACCTTTGGATGCCCATAACAAAAAAACTAATAACCAATGCTTCTATTTACTAGGGAAAAAAAGCAGAAATGCATAAAATCGTACTTATTAATATAGCTTAGTGTCAGTATTATTGCAACTTCATTAATTAACAATTAAAGAGATTGATTTAAATGTATTTTTCTGCTGACCGTTATTTAGAGTTATAAATAAATTTTTTAATTGATTACAAAATGATTTTGACTACTCAAATAAAAAACAAGTAATATAAAAAAAATATTTTTTTAAGTCAATTCCTACTTTTTTTTCCCTTTATTGCAGAAAGTCCTTTATAAATAATTTTCATTCATTTTTTTAAGTTTATCTGGCGTCATCTATTGGTAGATACATACAACTTAAATCTAAAAAAAACTGAAATTAATTAATTAAATTTAATTACTGAATTAATATTTGAAAAAACTGTATTAACATCAAGCGTCATCCACTGCAAATTCAAAAAAAATGTATTTGAACTTGAGTGGATGAATCAAAAGCATTTTATGAACGATTGAAAATTTGAACAAGATATATATAGGGAGAGTGTGAGCTAATAGAAGGAATTGAATAAAATGAGCAACAAAATAAAGAGAAATATATAATTTGTAATAGAACGAATGTGTGATAAAAGAACACGAAAATGAATGTGAGAAGTTTGTAAATAAAAGAGTATTTTAAATAGAAAAATTTTTCATCAGATAAAAATTATGAATTTACAAAATTTATTGTGAAGAAAGAGAAATTATAGATTAATAAGCTGGTTCTTAAACTATAAGATAATGAACGCTCTCTTAGGGGTACAGTATCTCGATCATAATCGTCTGGGATGCATTTGAAAGGTGTTTAATAAAAATAAGGGGGCGGTAAAAGAAAAAAAAGGGAAGAAATAATGGAAATAATTGCATTTCCTTATGCTTAATTGAAAGTGATTGCGATCCCAAAATTCTTAACAAAAAAAAAGAAAAGAAAGAAATTGGCTTGCAGTTAATCTCTTTTTTTTTTTTTTTTTTTTTTTTTTTTTGTAATTTTAAGGGTTTTTTGTTTTTTTCATATAAAAAAACTGACTTATTATTATTAGTATTTCAATATTTTTAGATCACCAAGATGAATCATGATGATCTAATAATAATGCTGACAAAAATAGAATCAAGGATTAATTCTTAGATTACAGCACATCAAGTTCATCTTTCTCATTAGGATCATTAATAATGTTATTCGTAATTTTTATTTTTCCATTATACTTTGCTATCTTACTATTTTGTGTGCAATGCAAGTATCATTTTGACAGATTTTAATAAATAAATTTATGATTTCAAATTTCCATGATGTCTTATTTACAACATCTTTCTGTTATATGACGTTGGTAGAAATCTAGGGAGCCAAGTAACTAGAGCTCTGGCCTTGGTGCTACAGATTCTGGGCTCGAATCCCAGTTGTGATATGAATGCTTATAGTGGTTCAGAATCCACCTTAAACCGTAGGTCCCGGTCTAACATGGCTGTTGGACGTAGGGCTGACAAACCAGTCAGCTGATCAACGTAAAAAGAAACCATCTCATGTCTCGGAATCGGCCAATACACAGGCGGCTTTCGGCCACCAGGAGACTAATGAGCATTGAAGAAGAAATCTAAAGACATAAAAGAAGGTCCTTTTGTGCACACTTTAGGCTTATTTGACCGGGACCTACAGTTTGACGTGGATTTCGAACCATTCACAAATATCCATACCAACGCCAGGATTCGAACCTGAAACCTGTGATACCAAAGGCCAGAGCGTTAGCAATTAGCCATCAGGCTGCTATTGAGATGAAGTCAGGCTATACCGATTATTGCTTTTCGAGAGGAAAGTACTTCTTGAGTTGTATCCCTAAATTTGAATTTTTTTTATTGGGTTTTAACCTAAAGATGAAAGCAGATATACTGATTGCCGATACGATACACGTGATAATAATCTGCATCGATTCCACTTATCATTCAAAACAGTGATTGCAGTACAAGTCGTCATTGAGAATCGAAACTTCTTCTTTGTACACTAGTACTACAATAATATAATGCTGTAAGTTCTTCACTATTATATGTCCTAGAAATGTTTTCTTAACCATCTGCCTTCCAAGAATGGAAAATAAAGAGTATTCATTAAATGAGAAAAAAATTCAAATTCATGTTCTTTTTACTAAACTAATTTCAGCAGATTTAAAAGCAGTTTTTTCTTGGAAAAGGTATCCCAATTAACTCATATTAGTCATTTCGAATGAAATTTAAATGGCATATCGAAAAAAAAAATATTTGATGTTTCGTAAAAAAAAAGGGCTGCTTAAAAATGAAGCTCAGTTAATTTTTAAAAATCCTATTTTAGAGATTAGAATCTTTTTCTTTTTAATTAATTAATGGGACGAAATTTAACTTTGTATTTTGTGACAAACATCAAGTCAAGCAGAAAAAGAAAATAACAAGAAACTAAACTGATGTATTAAATGTACTTACTTTTTTCCTAACATAAATAAATAAGATTGAAAAACTTATTTACCATTAAGTTTCGTTCGTCTCAGAAATTTTTGAAATAAACAAGTAAAATACTTTTCTTATGTTAAAAACAAATTTCTTTCTGACAAAAAAAAATTCTTTTTGAATACATTAAATAAACTTCAAGTAAACATTTTATCGTGAAAAAAATGTTATTTAAATTTCGCTTAACATTTTTTTTTCTGTTAAGTATGCATTTAATTTTTTTTCATGAAAAAAAAAAAAAATATTCCAAAACTTTATCGCTTGAAAGTCTATATATTTTCGAGAAAATTATTGAAGCGTAAATAATAAGTCTTAAGCAAAAAATAAGGCACATATAAGTTTGAAAATAATGGTAAATTTTTCACTACATATAATTATAAAATATAATTCGTTATTTACTGAAATGGAAGATAATCACCATATAAATTATTAATGGAAAATAATGCTTATTGAAAGTAATATTTTTGTTAATTTCTTGCACCATATACAAAATGAAAAATACTGGCTTTATCGAAAATGTTAAAGACTTTATAAATTTTTAGAAATTTTTTTAAATATAACAAGAAAATGTAATTAATGTATTATAGATATTATATTAAAAATATGAATCAAGGGTTATAGTTTTAGAGATTTCTTTCTTTAATTGTTCACTCTAAATAAAAATAGAATTATTCAAATATATAGAACTTTAATAAATGTCATTATTAGAATATAAAAAACAGATATACATATATTGCGATGTAATCGAGATTTTAGTAATAATACTTAACAAATAACAAGATAAAATCATTAAAAATGGTTTTTGTGGATATTATTTTTTTTTTAATTTGTATATCGCTATATAATACTAATAAATATTAAGAAATACAAGCATTTATGTATAGTACATTGTAATTTTATGTTTATAAAGAAAATGTTAAGGTTTATATAAATATTATATTTGCAACTTACTTAAATTACTCGCAATCTGTACAAATGCAAATAATAATTTTAAACAAATTAATGTACCAAATACAAATACAAATATTACTATCATTTCAGACATAATTTACCGATCTTAATTCATAAGAACAAATTTTTTATAAGCCTGTAAAGTATTTATTATTATTTAAGCATAAATTGTTAAGCTTAAATAAATATAAATATTTACATCATAAGACCAACATAGTTTATGTTTCCTGTCACCTATACAATACAAAGAATTCTACTAATGAAGATATTAGTTGAACTCTTTCGGTAAGAACATATTTAGCATCAAGCAATTTTTTTTTATTTTGAGCATTGTTTTATTCTTAAACAGGGTTTATAAAATAATTAAAGCCATTTTTTATCACTTCAATAGTTGAAAAATTTAGTGTAAAATAGTTCCAAACTATATTATTGCATATATTTATATGCATATAGTCTATGTTTTCTGACATCTGTTTGCTGTTTCTTATCCCACTTGGCTGGCCAAGCCCACGAGCCCATATGGACTCATGATTGAAGGGGAAGGAAGCAGCTTCTGTTGTGATGGAGCACCCGTAGGTAGAAGCCTGACTTTTGCTCCGTGACGCTCTTACAGTCATAGAAGACCGGGACCTACGGCTTAAAGTGGATTCCGAACCACTACAAACATCCATGGCACCGCCGGGATTCGAACCCGAAACCTGTGCACCGAGCGCCAGAGCGCTAGACACTCGGCCATTCAGGTCCCAAATTTGCCAACGGCACGCAGTGTTCCCAGGTGGTCACCCACCCAAGTACTGACCGCGCCCAATGATGCTCGACTTCGGTGATCTAACGAGAACCGGTATATTCAGCATGGTACGGCCGTTGGCTTTCTGACATCTACTAATAAAGATGTTAGCTGAAGTTTTTCAGTAAGGACACAAGGAATATCAAGCAATTTATTTAATTTGTACATTGTTTTATTATTAAACATGGTTTTTAAAATAGTTAACGCCATTTCATAGCTGAAAGAATTTTTCTTAAAATAGTTCCAAACTATATTATTGTATATATTTAATTCATAGTAGTGCTCCAAATGGAATTCGAGTCTTTAAAAGTACAGCAATCTTGTTAATATTAACTTCTTCATAAAACTAGACTTCTGCGCTTGCTAATACCTATTAATCTGGAATGGTCTAATGGCACTTTATAAATATAATGCGCCCGTCATACTTAGGCCTGTATTAGGGTTGTATTCTCCAACATTTTCATATTTGCAATGCAAGTTCGTATTATGCCTAATAAAAACCAGGAATAAATCATATGAGATTGAAATTGCAAAAATACAAATTTATGACTTACTAAAGATTCTCACCAACCATTATTGGGGAAAATATTCAAAAATTCTTAAAATAATGTCTGATATTTTTGAATTAATCTAACATTTTTTCAAATTTTTCATTAGCCAAATTTAAATGTTATGTGTTTTTCAACGGTCAAATTCCTTTAGATAAAAAATGTTCAGATATCAGAAACAAAAAAAAAAAAAAAATAGAATTCCTTTTTATTTTTCTATATCTCACGATTTAATTTGTAATTCTTTAAAAATATACTTAAAATCATACAATAGAAAACTAAAAAAAAATTCAGAAAAATTCTTTTAAGTATTATCTATTAATTTTACTGTTAATTTTATTTCAGCCAAATTCATTTTCCCTGAAAAGATTTTTCATTTGCTCGAATATATTTGCCGCCATTCGCAAATATACAAATAACAGTAACTTCTTCACCACGCACATAAGTTATGTGTATAGAATTTTTAGAGCCTCGATTATTGTTAATAGTCTTAATGGAAATCTTAATTCATGAAAACTATGAATTAACACTAATAGGTTTAAGTGTTCATTTAAATAGTAATATCTTATTGGATTTTTTTTTTATGAAAAACATTACCACACGGCAATAGAATACAAAACACCATAATTATCCTCTCAAAACCAAGAAAATGTTTAATCTTATTATATACCCCTGTTAATTGTTTTGTGGATTACCATTTTTTCTGGATTATTGTTTTGCATTCTTATTTTTCTGTTTCAATGGACGCTATTTTTTTCTCTCTAGAAACCAAGTTTTTAATTTAATTTTTTTTTTAATTCTTCAAAAACCATTGTTTATTTTCATAGGTTATGCTATAAAAACGCATCCTATGCAAGAGATTATAAATTTTTTTTTTGCTTAATTGTTTATCATTAGATAAATATAAAAGCTATTTTATATGCATTTAAAATTATACTTTTGACTAGCGTTAAGTGGATAAATTTTATTTTTTACAAGAAAACTTATTTGGAAGAGAAATTGTCTTATATCCATTGCCTGTTTTGATATAGATTTTATTAATAATGCTAGCGAAGACTTTATTTTAATAATATAAAATCGTAATACACAATCAACAAAATAGTGTTATAACTTTTTATTTACCAGTTAAATTACTTTTTTTTTTATTAATTTAATATTTAAAATTAAAAATCACTAATTAATTTTTTTCTAAGCACTTGAATAGCATCGATAAATTTAATAAAACAATTAGCATTTATACACATGTTAACTTTATTTAACTATTTAAATTAAATAAGTACATTAAGTTAAATATTTTGTTTCTCACGTTTATTGTACCAGTATATCATTATAAAAGAAGAAAAAAAAGATATTTAAACTAAAGTCACTTAAGGTAAGAAATAAGATTGAATAAAATAAGAAAAGGAACATTTTCTATTGTGAAAGCATGCAAGTAGATAGGTCTATCATAACTTATAAGAAAAAGTAAATTGTATTAAATTTCCTATTTGAACAGTTCTGGATTTTTATTCTTCAATGGTAAATCTGTAAATCAAAATAATTTTGTAAAAAAAGCAAATTCACTTTTGCGATTCATTCAATGTATATTATACATTCATATTTCCTACGCTTATACAAGATCCAACCTTATCATACGACTCCCAACATGTTATGCGAGGAAAGTAAATGAAATATCAGAAGTCTTTCAAAGACAATTTCTTTATAGAAAATATCAGGCTCATTATATATGATCATTTTATTTTTCCTTATATATTTGGAAAAAAATCTATGTGCTCCTATATTATTCCGATGATACTATAAATAATAATGTTTATTTCTCTAAAAAGAGATTTCTAAAGATAGTATAACTCAAAAAAAAAAAAGAAAAGCGTCATTTTGTATTGCAGAACAGAAGCAGTAGATAAATATATCATATATTATAAGAGAGAATAAATTGCAAAACAATTTCATAATAGGATGATTCTAGATTCTGGATTCTTGCTCTTCGATTGTAAATCTAAACAAATAATTAAGCAAAATAGCTTTATAAAAAAGTATTAAAAATATACGCGGTTAAATAATAAAATAGTTAGTCATCATTATCAGTGGCGCAATAGCTCAATGGTGGGCCAAAGCCGTCTGTCTGCCTACTGGCAGATTTTGAGACAATAAATGTTGGCTTTTCTTTAGCGGTAGGGTTGTCAGCCCTACGCCCAACGCTCTACAGTCATATTAGACGGGACCTACGGTTTAAAGGATTACGGATTTCAAACCCCTACAAACATCCATAGCACCACCGGTACTCGAACCCGAAACTTGTGGTATCGAGAGCTAAATAAAATAGTTAGGTATTCTTCTATAAATTATATTAATAATATTGGTAAACCCATATTAATATTTATAATTGTCTTATAATAGTATTATTTAAAATATATTTGAACAAAATCTATCATGTATAATGTTCATATATGCTTTAAATTATTATTTTTTTTTTAATTTTTAAATTATAGATATAATTGTCAAAAACGATTACGAGTTATTTCTTATTTTTCCATTTAATTTAATAAAAAAAATAGATAGTTTTTGTTAATGTTATTTATTGTACAATGTAGTTAGTTAAACTAAATTCAACCTAACTTTGCTAACAATTTTTTTTTCTTTTAAAAATTTTCATTAACGATATTTATAACGAGTCACAGATAATTAAGTTATTTAAAGGAGTGGATGTTTTAAATATATTCTAATATCTAAAATTCATTATTACAATCTAACTCAAAACAATCATGTTTTTATTAATTTTACAGAGAAAGAATTTAAATAAATTCACAGAATATACGGGAAATATAATAAATTAATACAGATTGGCAATAGTGAAAATATTTTATTTTATTTTTTCACAAAACTGTTTTCATTAGTGTTGTTATTTTTAATTGATATAATTTTACCTATAATTGAAAACAAAGAACATTATATTTTGTCATTAGCCGTAGCTGATAAGTTTTTTTTTTTCAAGGATAATTAATAAATACGTTGTTGTTGTTCTAATGCAGCTGGCAATACAGAGACAGTTAGTTTTTATGCCATAAGCAAGGGCTGCACCGCTGTTACTCATTTAGCACAACCCAGGGGGCACGTGTAGCTTGAAGATATGCTACTGAGGCTAGTAATACTACCCCCATAACGCTCTACGACCCTATTAGACAGACACCTACGGTTTAAAGCGGATTCCGAACTACTAAAAACATCCATGTCACCGCCGGAACTCTAACCCGAAATAGGAGTACCGAGTGCTAGAGCGCTAACCACTCGGCCATCAGGTCCCAGAGTGATCTTATTATTTATTAACCAGGAAAACATCGAAATAATTTAATAATTATTACTTCTTTGTTATTATTGTTTCCAGAGCAGCAAAATATACCACGTTACAGATCAACTAATTTTTATATTAATTGTTTTAATTCATTTAATCCAAATCTATATTTAAGAAAATGGACGACAGATATTACAAAAAAAATGTGTACTTACACGTAACTTTAGGGAAAGGAAAACTCTTGGAAGCCAATGAATGAAATCTATCAAAAATATTCGCTTCAAGAGATATGATTATTGCTCCCGATAAAGATAGCCGACATGAATATGAATTTTTTTTTTTTTTTTTTTCAAAAATTATTTCTTTGGAGATAGTTGAAAGGAGAAAAGGAAGAAGAAATTGTTCAAACCACAGCTGAAGAAAAGCAATAATCGATTTAAAAATAGTAGATAACTTTCCAAAATATCGTTGGCGCCGAACGAATGCAGTGAAGCGGATGAAACCGAAATAATAAAAAATTCTTCTAAATAAATGCTGGTTTTTTTATATATATAAAAATGTATATTCTATCAATGGGTATTTTTTAAAAGCAACCTAAAAACATTCTTAACTGCTGCCATTTTTAACCACAATGAAATATCGTTTGGAGCTATAGTTTTAAAAGGTCGTGATAAACAACTTAATAAAATCACAGAAGTTGTAACGATTTAAATTTTTTACAAAACATCAAATGCATTATAGGAAATAATTTATATTATTCGTAACAATGTAACATCGTAAAGTATTACAGTTTAAATTTAAGTTCTTCAGGAATACTGCCACATATGTATACGTTAAATTTTTAATATTAAAATTATTCTAATTAAAACATTTGTTCAACATGTTTTAGAACTACTATTTGCCCAGGAAGCTCCTGAACACTGAAACTATAAACTATTTTGTGTCAACGTGTTTTTTGTAAGACAACAAAATTGTTTTGTAAATATGTTATAATATTGACAAAATTGTATGTTGTATAATAAGTGTATATAAATGTACAAAATTGTAATTGCAACACAACATTATAATTGCATAAAATTGTATATATAATGTTATAATATTGACATTTTTTTGTCAATATTGTAACAATTTTTTTTTAATTATAAATAAATTTAAAAATTTTAAACTCAAAATAAATATCACAAAAGTTTTCCATTTATGCCATATTAAATTTATCTGTTTTGCATTTTTTTTATAGCAGTTGAGAAATATTTTTTAAAACACATCTTTTCGTTTAAAATAAAATCATCTGTTTAGAATATTAAATTATTTCTATCTATTTATTTATATAATTAAAATAAAATCTGTTTAGAGTATTTTAGAATATTAAATTAAAATAAAATCGTCTGTTTAGAATATTAAATAACCTCTATCTATTTATTTATATAATTAAAATAAAATCGTCTGTTTAGAATATTAAATAACCTCTATCTATTTATTTATATAATTAAAATAAAATCGTCTGTTTAGAATATTAAATAACCTCTATCTATTTATTTATATAATTAAAATAAAATCGTCTGTTTATTAAATAACCTCTATCTATTTATTTATATAATTAAAATAAAAATTAAATAACCTCTATCTATTTATTTATATAATTAAAATAAAATCGTCTGTTTAGAATATTTCTATCTATTTATTTATATAATTAAAATAAAAATCGTCTGTTTATTTATTTATATTTATTTATATAATTAAAATAAAATCGTCTGTTTAGAATATTAAATAACCTCTATCTATTTATTTATATAATTAAAATAAAAAAATCTATTTATTTATATAATTAAAATAAAATCGTCTTAGAATATTAAATTCGATCTATTTATTTATATAAATAAAATAAAATCGTCTGTTTAGAATATTAAATAACCTCGATCTATTTATTTATATAATTAAAATAAAATCGTCTGTTTAGAATATTAAATAACCTCTATCTATTTATTTATATAATTAAAATAAAATCGTCTGTTTAGAATATTAAATAACCTCTATCTATTTATTTATATAATTAAAATAAAATCGTCTGTTTAGAGTATTATATAACCTCTATCTATTTATTTATGTAATTAAAATAAAATCGTCTGTTTAGAATATTAAATAACCTCTATCTATTTATTTATGTAATTAAAATAAAATCGTCTGTTTAGAATATTAAATAACCTCTATCTATTTATTTATGTAATTAAAATAAAATCGTCTGTTTAGAATATTAAATAACCTCTATCTATTTATTTATATAATTAAAATAAAATCGTCTGTTTAGAATATTAAATAACCTCCATCTATTTATTTATATAATTAAAATAAAATCTTCTGCTTAGAACATTAAATTATTTCTGTCCATTAATTTATATAATTAAAATATTTCCTTGATTAGATCAAGCAGACGTGCTTTGCTCGAAATTAACTTTCAGTAAGTAAAAGGTTTTACTATCAAAACAATTAATTAAACAGGTAGTTTAAGTAATGAAAAAGTTTTTTCTTTTTTAAAATGTTATACTAAACTGTCATAACAGAATATCTAAAGCAGTATAGGAAGCTTAAGATTGTTGTCTTCAAAGAATAGAAAGTGTTTCTGACTAATGATAAAGATTTTTAATTAATGATTTCAAATTTTCACTTGAAATATCAGTAAACATTTATTGAATCATGGTTTATCAATAAACCCTTATGGTGTTATCTGAAACTTTTGTGAGACACCGTATCTTAGCTTGTAAATAAACTTGCAAAACACTTGTTATTGGTAATAAAATCTTTTTTATTCAAATTGAAAATTAAGAAAAAGTTAAACTTGTAAATATTTTATACGTCGTTTTTAGTTGTTGTTTTTTATCAAATATATAATTTATTATACTTTAAAAAAATAATTATAAAAGTATTTGTTAAAAGCATGATTACAAAATTAATTAGAATTAAATATTACTGCAATGGAAAAAAATTTATTTATTTATTATAAAGAAAAATAGAAAACATATTTATTTACTTTAGTAAAGTAACGAAAAAATTCATTACACTGCATGTTATTAATTTTTGAAACATTACATTTATTAACACTTACAATTAATTAACGCTTTATATTATAAAATTATAATTTTTCATTTTAGAAAATTAACCTTTCTTTAAATGAGAAAAAAAAAAGGGAAAATTTATTTTTTAATTTGCCATAAAAGTCAATTCACCATGCAAACGATAAAAATACATTAGAAAAACATAAAATATGTTTAAAAAAACCGCTATGAGCATAAAAATACTCACATATATTTAAATAAATACCCTCTAAGGCATCGTTTCTTTTTTGTAATTCGTTACATTTGTCTTTTACAATTAGCAGTTTCATCTCACAAAGAGAATTTATTCGAGAATTCTTTATGATTTCTCCATAATTTCATTCGACGCCATATTTGTCACATTTTAAATCTTCGGAGATCAAACCCTCCAGGCGCATGCGCTTTCCAACAGTTAATTAAGCAGACTATTCAACAGAGTATCATTCTAAAACATTAGGGGCACTAGTTTCCCTTTTCTTTCTTTATTATTTTCCTTTTTTTTTCCCCTCACGTCATACAAAAGAAGAAATAATGAGTGTGGACAATTATTTTTTGCCTTCTTCTCAATTAAAAACGGTAAAATGTGGGTTTTTCTTTCTTTTATTATTTGTCACCGTCGTTTTAGAATATCCTTCTGTTTCACTGACTTTTCCCTTTTTCTTTTCCCTTTTTTTTTTTTTTTTTTTTTTTTTTTAGGGATTTTTTTTAGCGTTATTGTGCAATCCGCTTAATTTCATTCTAGTCTAACTGTGACCTTTTTCTTTAACACAAATGAAATATAACAAATGAACCGTTGTAATTAATAAAAAAATAAAGAAGGAATTGGACCTCAAACAAAAGATAAATGAGTAAGTATTATTTTGGATGTAAATGTATACGTTTCTGATTTCCTCGTTAAAAAAAAAAATGTTGTTCTTTTTTTTTTTTTTTGTGGTTCATTAAAAAACATTCGAAAATCAAATAGGATTTTAGGTTGCTTAAATAATACAAAGTTCTTTAATTAAAAAAAAAAATTGAAAAAGTAAACAAAAAAGGGAGCAAATAAATGAAAAGTGAAGAGAAAAAAATTTACCTTGATTTATTTAATCCAATATTTTAATTTCTGGTGAACTAATTTAATTAAAGTGTCAGAAACTTTACTTTCTATCTTATACATTTAGTAAATTACAAAAATGTCATAATTAATAAATTTATTATTATTATTATTATTATTATGTATTACAACAATGTCATTATAAATAAAATTATTAATAAAAGTACATTTTTTGAAACAATTTTTTCGAAATTTTTTTACTTTTTTATTGTAAATTAATTTTCAACGGTAAAAAAAAAAAATTTAATTACCATGCAATTTATTAGTCGATGAAAAAACTCTTGTTTTGAAAGTAATTCAATACAGTAATTTTAAAAACGTTTATCATTGCACTTTATTTAATAAGAAAAAATAATTTAATAAATTTACACGATTTACGTTATGAAAATTTGAAAGATTTATCTAGCAAGGCTCAACCTAAAAGTTAGAGCAATTTTTAACACAATAATCAATTTTCTAGGAATTATATTTAATTTAAGTAATCCACAAAACACTGCTGTTCACTTTTTGATTAATCAAATAAAATTGAATATCTTCTGATAATATCACTATATTATATAATATTTAATTTAATGTATTCCTCTGAAATATTTATACTTTATTCTAATTAAAATGCTATAGAGTGCAATATAGATCTCCCTCCTCGTGGCACACTCCGGGCGACGTCTTATATGGCAAAACACAAACACAGCCTTCAGTCTGGTTCTCAGTGTGTTTCTTAGAATTCTGCAGTGGAATGCAACTGGTTTGTCCCATTATCATAGATGGCATTGCTACGGCTTTCCTGTAATCACAATTGTCTCCACAAGCACCTTCACAGAATTAAACTGGCTTCTGACTCTACCTGTGTGATAACCAGGAAGAAATGGATATGGCTCACCTTGCTTTCTGTTCTGCACTGACTTTTATTTCTTTATGGAAGTGTTATTGGATTTTCAGACTTAATTTGATGGATTAAGTGATGTCCTTTGCTTATATCTTTTCTTTGTATTTATTTTTTATGATATATGTTGTCCTGTAATCTAACCATTGGAAATAAAAAAAAATTAGAAGGCTATATTGTGTTTGCAGGGGCCTAGTGGCCGAGCAGTGCTCAGGCGCTCGGCACCACAGGTTTTGGTTCAAGTCCCAGTGGTGCCATGGGTGTTTGTAGCGGTTCGGAATCCATTTTAAACAGTAGGTCCCGTCTGTTTAGCCCAAAGTATGCACAAGATGACTGTAGAGAGACAAACCAAACCAAACCTTATGTTTGCAATATTTTACGATAGTCAAGGTGTATATTTATTCCATATCCTAGAATTTTATGAAACATATGTTCATTTCTTATGAGTTGAAAAAGTGCCTATTGTTAGAAAAGATCATGTTTTTGGGTGAGTTTAAAAATACTGTACACAAAGAAATCAAATTATTTCAGTTATAATTATACTCAGTTCAAAAATTATTTCAGTTACAATATCGAGTCCAAAAGAATCAGCTCAGTCACTTAAATTATGCAAGTTTATTATAATTCAATCGGCTAATAAGATACAAAACTAAATGGCGATCCGATTCTATTCCGATAGAAAACTCAATTCTAGATGAACAGCTAAATCGGATAGTAGTTCTCAAATTGCAGGGCATGGACCAAAGGGGCATATTTAGCATTTTCATGCAAATAAAAAAAATTAAATCACCTAAAGTAAATGTAAAATTAACAAAGGATTATGGAATAATCTTTTGATGATCAAAAATTGAATATTTATGAATTTAAATATTATAAATAATTATTCTTTGACTTGTAAGAAATTACCAATTTTATATCTATTAATATATTAAAAGTTGTAATTCATTTTACAACGTTTAAATAAAGATGCGGTTTTTTTTTATTTCACTACTGTCAAATCCAAAGTCAAAATCAAATATTTTTAATAACCATACAAATATGTTTCTGATTATACATAGAACGAAAATCCATTCGCTAAAAATAGACATTTCTTTCCTTCATTTTGATAATATTTGATTAATTTTGCAGAAAATATTTATAATTAGCTATCGTTTCAAATTAATGAGTATTGGAGAATTAATAAAAAGAACGATGCATAGTTTTTTTTAATTTTGATTTTTTAAAAGCCCTGATTTTCGTGCATGGGTAATATAAAATAAACAATAAACATTGAAATTTCAAAGATATCTTAAGATTAACTACTTCAAAAGGGGCGGGGCATATTTTTCTCTTGTTGAATAGAGGTGCAAAGGTAAGTTATGCTATAGTAAAAAAATCTCGAATGTTATTATCGTAGAACACAACTATTTTTGTAAATTAAATTATTTATATTATTATGATAGTAAAATATTTATATTATTATGATAGTAATTTATTAAATTATTATGATAGTAAAATCATAGAAATATCTGGAATGGACTCATGGAAAGTTCATAATTCCTTTCATCTAACTCATGGAAAGTTCATGAAGAAACCTTCTTATTGGATTTGGATTTGGATTAGGATTGGATTTGGTACATCTCGTATGTCCCTACTATAGGTAATGTACTAAGTAACTACTATAGGTAAGTATGTACTATAGGTAATGTACTAGTAACTACTATAGGTAATGTACTAAGTAACTACTATGGTATGTACTATGGGTAAGTACTAAGGTAATTCATACTATTTGTACTCACTACAGTAATTCGAAAAGTCAACAAATACAATCTTCGAAACTGTATTCTTTGCTTTACCACATTGCTACACTTTCGACAAATAAACTCTTTAAAAGATCTAAAATGAGTAAAACAAATTGTAACTGAAAACACATTTCACGTATCTTTCTCAAACATTATGGTTGTCAATTTAGAATAAAAATTTCCTGCCTAAAACCCTCAGAGCATTGGTAATTTTTGGTGGTGAAAAAAAAAAAAAGACATAATATAAACCGTAGCGGCGAATAAGTTGTGGACGATTTGCGCCTGTATAGTTGCTTTCTTGATATAAATTCCGTGCTGGTGTGTTAAATAGAGATCCGACATTTTTCAACCTTTACAAGAATTATTCATGTTAAAGTAATATTTAAAAAAATAACATTGTACATCAAAAGGGAAAATCGCATAGATGTATGAAATGCTATGATTGAATTGAAAAGGAAATATTTTATTGAAATAAAAACAAGTAAGGATAAAATTAGAAAAAAATCTTCATTTGAGAATAAAAAGGTCCAATTTTTTAATTTGATTATTAAAATTAAAAGTTATATATTTCCTTAAAATAAAGTAAATTTTTAAAAATTCCAACAACTTTTACATTTTATGTTTGTTAAACAGAAAAAAAAAATCATGATCAACGTCATAATGAATCAAGTATCATCGAAAGAGAAGGCCATTTTTAGAAATTAATTTTCGCCTATATTCCAAAGAAACAACCATAAATTGCAGCCTATAATCGACATCGAAAAATTCCATATTTTTAGCGTATAATCTACGAGTAGACAGAAATTTTTATCATTAATAATTATTAATATTATTAATTTTTATTAATTTTTAAAATTTTTATTATTAAACACTTTTATTTATTTTAAAATTAACTTAATTTGAAATTTTCACAAAATTTTATTTATTAAAATTGGTTTTTAAATTACTATTTGGTTTCTTATTTGTTATTGCAGCATATTGAAAAACCAGGAATTTTTACCTTGATTATGAAAATCTCTAATTAAATAATCTAAATTTTGAAAAATAACCCCGAGTTTTGACAATTGTAGCAAATGATTATTTTCAATTATAGAGTAGTTGTTTTGTTTTTTCACATTTTTTTCATAATTTAACGAAGAAATTTTTATATTTATTTCATCGTCTTTCATTAAAATATTAAAATTTATGTAAGGAATTTAATTTATCATAAAATTATTAAATAAAAATAATACATAGAGATTAAAGTCATGAAAAACAGCAAAATAATATTAATCATTGGTAAAATTTAATTTTTAAAGTTAACGTTGTTTATATATATATACGTATATATTTATTTATTTATTACAAATAATTAAAATTTATATTACAAGTATTAATTTTTTTTTAACGTAAAGTTTTGTACTACAAGTAATATCGCTAAATATTCTAAGTATTTTTAATTTATTTTTAAAGTGTAATATCTAAATACAGGTTATTTATTAATTCTTTAAAAAACTTCTACGTTCACAGAAAAATTTAAATTCTTATATTCACTTTTGATAAAAATATTCCCAATTTTGTTACAGATATTGCTTTATAATTAAAATTATTCACAAAATATCGATAAAAGTATTCGCAATTAATAATCTAAAAATTTAAACTTTCAAATTAATTTGCCATTTTAACGCAATTAATTTAATATTACAATTTTTTAATTACATAATAATAAAATTTAATCAACGTAATGAAATATTTCATTCAGAAAAATTCTCTTTCTTTAAATCACAGACAATTGATATGTTTACAGTTATTTTAATAACAAAAAATATATAAAGGAAAAAACCCCAAGTATACAAAATACTAAGAACGTTTTCCGTAATCAGACATTTTTAATTAAAACTAATTGTTTTAATATTAACTGATAGTAGCATTACAGTCAAAAATTGGAGTTATTGAGAATAATATGCAAGAAAATATTAAAATTATAAAATAAAACCAAATAAAGCATGTTACAAACATAAAATTATTGAAAAAGACATATTCAATCTGTTATAATTTATTATAAAATATCAATTTTCTTTTCCGTAAAGTGAAATTAATTTTCATCTGTTATCTTTATTATTTTAAAACATTAAAATGGGAGTAATGTCATGAATTAATTTCACTTTCATTAATTAAAATCCCTGTTCTCCAATTCTAAGTCCTTTTAAAGTCTTTAAATTTTTAATCAATTTCTAAGAGAAAAATTAAAAAATGAAAACCTACTATAGCTCGTATATCCTTAGTAGTATAGTAGTATAGCTCGTATTAGTACAATAGCTCGTATATCCTTTTAAAAATTGTGTTAAACAAATAAGGGCAAAAATTCCCCAACAAAATGTGGTAATTCAGATTATCACATTTTATTATTATTATTATTATCATTATTATCTAAAAACATTTAATGTTTATTTAACAATTCAACTATTTTAAACAAAGAAAATATTCTGATTTTTAAATTAATTTCTTTTAAATGGTAACTTTTATACAGATACATTTAAATTTTTAACTAAATATAAAAATTATATTAATAAAAATTTATTAATTTGTCAGTTTTGGTTATTTAATGCAATTTTTTTTTATATTTATTAATAAATCTGATAATTATAGAAATTAAATATTTAAATTAATACTATCAAAATAAAATAAATGTAATATTTATAAGCTAAAAACTCCTAACGTAAATTATTTTGATAGTAATTACATTTTGTTGCTTTTTCTGCTCAAATATTAAAAGGAATGCTTTATACAACACATTCTGTTGTTTTTGAAAAATAAATTATTATTCGATAAATGTTTTGTATACATGTCCTACAACTGAACTTAAAAACTGTAAAAAAAAAAAAAAGAATTATTCAATACTATAATAATTTTTAATCCATGTGAATATTTATCATATTTAAAATTTATATTAAAATTGATAAAATCTGTGTATTAAAAACTTTTGACTTTAGTGATTGATAAAATATCTAAGTATCAAGGAATAATCTAGTTTTGATTAATTAAAAATTACGGTATTTAAGATATTTAAATTCAAGATTTAAGGCATTTAAATTCAACAATATTGATATTTTTTCAGAAAAATAAAATACTATCAAAATTAAATAATTATTTTTAAAAAAATGAAAGATAAATAATAATATGAAAGATAATAAAAAAAAACCTTAAAAGATATAAAAAAATTTAAGTTACTTCCTTTAGGGTTGATTTTTTAAATGTATTAATTCACAGGAGGATTTTAAAATTCAAAAATAAAAAACTGTAATATCCAAGAACATTTTTCATTTGTTTAAATCTACATTTTATTTGCAGTATAAAGTTTTAAAAAATGACACATAAATTACTATAATCTGTATAAAAAATCATTATATATCCATGACAAAAATATTAAGAAATCTTGTTAAATATTTAAATAACATATTAATTAACTGTTTCCGAACCATATATGAACGAAAAATTTAATTCGAAGTAAATAAAATCAAATGTCTTTCGTTCTGTTTTAAACAGAAATAATTTAAAAAAATTTTTAAAGCTGCATAATTTTTAAAAAATAGAAGAATTTAACTAAAATATTAAAAATATTTGTAAACATAAAATATTTATATCCTTAAATTTTCTAAATAATCCAACAAACTATTCGTTTAAGTGTCATAATCAAACGAATCCTTCTGATGATATTATAAGCTAGTCAATATTCAGTATTTATACGTATAATAAAATGTCAGTATTGTTTATTAAAAAAAAAAAGATGCAACTACGTTTGATAAGAATTTTAAAAAAATCTACCATGTCAGCAAAATATAATTTAAAAGAAATGATAATAATATTCGATTAAAACATACCTCCACTTCCGCGTACCTTTCACACATGCAAATAACAATTTCCAGTCCAAATTTCACAATAATCCATAATAACACTGTCCGAAAAACAAAAATAAATTAATTGCAACTTCAGAACACTCCACAACCTAGTCGAACCTATCTGGAGGAAAGCCGGCAGACGATTTCAAAAAGAATCTTTCCAATGAAACCCTTTTTTCGAAGAACCTGGCAGACGATAGCTTTCGGCACGCAGGTAGATCCGAAAATGAACTCTCCAATTTCAACAACAGCGCCACTGTTAGGGCGGCCATGACAGTTTGCGGGGCTACCCCCAATTCGAACGTCCCGAATTCTACCTCTCTTCCTCCCCCTCCCCCTTCTCGCTCCTCTTTTCCCTCTGGAAGACAGCTGCCCAAACGTTTTGGGAAATTCCGGCACATGAAGAGGACAACAGAACGCGGAAGTGATGAGCAGGGTGGAGAATAATTGAGAAAAGGGCACTTACCGAGGGTAGGGCGGCTCGATGTGGCCGCCCCTGCTAAGTCGGCATGTCCGTTTTTCCACTTACAAAGGATGGTAAACACCGTAGCCGGATTTTTTAGCTTTTTACACTACAATATCTCTCTGTGGTGTGACTTAGTTCAAGAAAATATTCGCCAGGGCGGCGCTCTAATCAGGGGCGCACGGAAGCAATGGAATGTATGGACAGTAATAGCTGTTTCAAATAGGCATGCTCAATGTTAGCCATTTTTTACCACTTACTTGTCTGATATGTAAAGTTAAACACTTGTACAGATTTAACAATTGTACGTAGTAATATTTCTTTATAGCAAAAATATTAGTTTTTAATTTTTAAATTTAAAACCTATTGCATTGAAGAGCGCAATTTTTTCTCTGAATCGACTAATTTTTTATTTGGTCCTAACCAAAAAAATTGTTAAAATTATTAATTAATTAATTTTAATTAGTTGAAATAATTAAATTGAACTGAAAGATTGAAGCTGTTGTAATTAAATCATTACGTTATAATAACATCAAGTAAAGAAATAATAACATACAGTACCAATACTGGAGTTAAGAAGATTAAATAGAAAATATATAATTACAACTATATGATTTTAAGAAATAAATACAATATATAATTTATAAATTGATTGAATAATTTTCTTTTTGCCTTTTTCTAAAACGCAATTTTTAATTTTCATGCATATATTTTTCCAATAAAATTTATCTATGAAAAATAAATTAAATTAAAGCAAACGTATCTATTGGTTTACAATAAAATACAATTGCTATTATATAAATTTTAACCATCCCATAACAATTGAAAAGATTCAAAATATTTCTAATGCAAAATATCGGTCATATTGTTTTCCTGTTTTTTTTTTTTTTTTTTTTTAATATGATAAAATGCAGCATTTTATATACAATAACTAAACAGTTATTGTCAATATAAAGTTATTTTATTTATAATTAGATACATTATGAAAGAGCATTTATCATTTTTCAAATCCATACTCTAGAGAAACCACTGCCTAATTACTTGAATATAATCAATAACATCAAAATGTCTATAACAGGAAAAATTCACACTTGTAACTTGGCAATATTTTAAAGGAAGTTACAACTGTAAATTTTTCTATTAAATGTGTATTGATGATATTTATTATAGTTCTCAATACAGTGAGCCTGGCTAATTGCCCACTAATATACTTACAGCTAGCATAAAGGAGGCCGCAGGTTATAAGCAGCTGATGGATAATGTTACAGTCACTCTTTCTGCGACTTGATGTCTCGCATTCATAGTCTCACTGCCAGTTGGAGTTTCCCAGAATGTCTTCCATCAAATATGCAAATGTGGGACAATTACCCTTGAAAATCCTGCTATAAGGCAAAATAACCCTTCATTTGCCCGGTTCTTAATACATTAAAAGAGATACAAGGTCATCGATGATTAAAAAAAACATTGCAATGTTCAAAACTAACGAGTTAACGTAAGTAATCTTTATCGTTAGTGGTATGGGTTTTTTTTCTATTTAATGAAATTAAAACTGGTCTTAATTTTAATTGTTCTTTTAAACTAAAAAAAATGCCAAAAACAACCTAAATTTTATCTTTGCATATTATTTTGGCATATATACTCTACGCAAAAAAACTGATGCAATAAGTATAGGTTAGCCAATTGTAACTAAATTTCGCATGATCTTTCGATATGATACGCAAGTTATTATCTTTTGGCCATGAATGGATGAATAGTTAGAGATCCAATTTCGGAAGCTTCAAATAGGATAGTTTCAGAGAGCCTACGGATAGCATGTAAAAGTGGAGGAATTCCAATTCTTGTTAATCTTCCTTCTGTTTAAATTTTTCCATACGAATTTTAGTACTGAATTCGCATTCGAATCTGGAATATTTGTGTTGTTCGCCGCGATAACCCGTATGGTCTGAGTTTCCATTCATTTGATATGTAAACCATTTTGATTTTCATCTGTGACACTCTTATAGAACGACGGTATGTCAACAAAAATTTTCGTCCCGTATTGTTAATCTTCCTTCACATATAATTAACTAGCTTCCAACGATCTATGATAGTTTCAGAAAATTAAAGAAAATTCAGAAAAATTGTGAGATTTATTTTGGATTTATTATTACAATGGGTTTATTTTCATCTTTGCTTTTCAAAAGAATGATACCTGGCCGACAATCATTTCATTGAATTGTTTTTTCGTGATTGTCAAACATTTATCCCTCCCACCCCACCCAATAGGACAAGAAAGGGGTTTTATGAATGGGTGACTCTTACCATCCTAGTATTTCGTCGGTGTAACTCAATAATTGAAGAGACAGAGAAATCACTCAATCATCTAACTACAAATTAATTCCTAGCCGCAGGCGAGAAACGGACAACAAGGGTTAGCACATTAGATTTCTAAAGGTCGGCTTGATTTCTGAGAAGCATTTCCGTGTTTGTGTCGAAGATAGATACGATAAATCTGTAGAACGAAAAGTACGTATATAGGGAAGTAGAGCGCGGATAACTGAAATGCAATTTCAAAGAATGTGGTTGTTCAAAAAAATTGTCGCAAAATGCTGGTATAGCGTGTCAGCACCCCCTGTCGGAGTGCATTCTGTTGTGGACCCTGCCTAGAAGTAAATGTTCTTTCAAGTTAAAGACCCGATCAGCATCAAAATGCGCTGAACATATTAATTTAAGTAAATGCAAAATACAATTCCTTTTTAAATAAATAAGGATTTCTAAGCAATGAAGAGATACTTTTTAACAATTATCATATTTTTTTAAATCCATTGATTGATTTTAATATAGCTAGGGCATTTCGTCAGCTAGTTTCCAACGATTCAAAAAATAAGAAAAATAAAGAAAACTGGGGTTTAAAAATTTTTATTTGTTGATTGATTGATGAAACAGTACTTCACAACTTAGACACCAAAGAGAAACAATAGGTTTATTTTCTGTTTTGATTATACACAAAATGAAAACCAACCAAAAAACATGATATCTAAGTTTCATGTGTGATAAGCTTCAATACGGGGTGAGACTCCCTCTAGCTGCTATACAGGCACCACAGTGATGTCTCATGCTCAAATTGATTGTGTTTATTAATTCAGTTGGCAGCAAAATCCATTACAGTGCCAAGCCAATTTGACGACCTTCACGGGTTGCAGAAGTGTGGGGGTTATTTATAGCAGTACATTATCCTAGATCCTCCAAATCATAATTAAGCGAGTTTAAGCTCGAAGGAGTGCAGATCAAGCCACACGCACAATAGTCTCACGAAGGTAATATTCTACCAACAGAGCTCTGTATTGTGTAGCATTATTCTCTTGTAGGATGAAGTAATTTCCAATTGCTACTACATACGGACGAGCAATTGGATTATCAGTAACGGTCCTCTTGAGACAATATGCAGATCAGTGCGATCATTCAAAGAGATCTATCCACATATATACACTGGACAATAAAATCTGACACTTTCTTGGTTTGACTAGGATAATATTGGATTCCCAGCTCCTTATTCAGACCAAAATTCGTCGCAAATCACTCTGTTTTTTTCATTATTATTTATTTATTTGTTTGTTTATTTTGCAAAACAAAATTTGGGCTCTATGGTAAAGATCAGTATTAACTTACAACCTAATTGAATTCTATGTATGCTGAGTGGTGGGGTAAGGGGCGCACAATCCTGGACGCCTTGCATACAGCTATCCTTTATGAAATCTTTTAAGCAGAGTTAATGTGGATAATGTGGATACCAGCCTTCCAACAGAAGAAAATCTCAGGTGTGTTGGTATACTGTTTCTGCGCCCTTTTTTCAAATAGCTGCGAATAGTGGTTATTTGTGACACTTGTAATTCCAGTTCTTCCTCAGCTGTATCTCTTACAAGCTGATTCTATTCTTAGAAGTGCATTCCATAGTTTATGAATTACAGAACGATTCACATTGAACCACCTTACAATGTAAGACTAACTCTGGTCCGCTACTGTTCGCTTTTTTTTACCATCATAATACTTTATCTGAGCGATGTCGAGTATTCATATCTAAAACAGGGCAATCTCGAATTTTGTTACTCTTTTTCTACTTGAAGAAACTACTGACCCTTTTAAAGTCTATTTTTTGCCAAGTGTCCAATGACATTAAGAGACAACGTTTTCACATTATATTTTGATACAATATTACTCTTTTATGTAAACTGTGTAATTTTTCTGTTTTTGCCACAATATTTGTTAATCAATGTATAATGTCAAGAGGGATACTCCCATCATTTATAATACCTCCAATTTACTTCAAATAGGCAATAGGATGTTGCAAATAAGCATTCAATTAAAGACAGAAAACCATATCCACTCATTTTCATGTTTACAATTCAGGCTCTAATATATCTAATGAAAAATAACAAAATAAGAATTACTTTAATGCATTATAAGTTTATTCTATCCTATTATCCTATTATTCTATCCTTTAATCTCAATAAACATAATAAAAAAAATTATAAATATTACAGTGGAAAAGGGAATTATTATACATTACAATTTCTTAAAGAAAACTATTGCGAATCATGTAAATAACATTGCAAAGAATTTTTGTATATTATACCAGACCAATTCGAAAATTATCTTTTAATAACATACATTCGTACTGATAGTTTATCTAGAATCATTTCATCCAATGTTTTTTGTATCTCAGTGTACTCCCAGTACGAAAACAGGTTTGACTGCACAATTGTTCCCCCAATATGATTTTACCTAAAAGAATAAATTTTACTCTACACTCTCACTGTACCACAACAATTTGGAACGAATACCATCAAGATATCTAAAGGTTTGTATTCTCCTTTTCCACTATCCAAGCGAAAAGGCCTTCTGCTTCAGGGATTTATCGTGCCCATCAACAGAATAGATACGGAAACTGTTCGGATCAGCATCGGGTTTCGAACCAAGATCTCTTAATTCAGAAGTCCAATGTATTCTTCATCAGAGACTTCTGAAAATGGGAAAAAAAATTTTTTTAAATACATGATTTTTGTCAATTATTTCTATTAGCTCACATTCTCCCTATATAAATCTTGGTCAAATTTTCAATCGTTCATAAAATACTTTTTATTCATCCACTCGAGTTCAAATACATTTTTTTTTAACTTGTAGTGGATGTCACTGGATGTTAATACAGTTTTTTCAAATATTAATTCAGTAATTAAATTTAATTAATTAATTTTAATTCTTTTTAGATTTAAGTTGCATGTATCTACCAATAGATGTCGCCAGATAAACTTAAAAAAATGAGTGAAAATTATTTATAAAGGTCTTTCTGCAATAGAGTGAAAAAAAAGTAAGAATTCACTTAAAAATTTTTTTTTATATATATTACTTGTTTCTTGACCAAGTCTAAAAACCCATGTGGTCTCATGAAAGGATGGAAAAAGAACGCAGCCTCGTGTTCAACTTATTAGTGCCCCACACGATCCACTGACAGCAAGAAGTAATTATCTTCCTGGAGTTGTGGCTGTAGTTGTGTCTAATCCTCCATGTCCTGCAATGCGGGCAGACATCTCATGAGTAGTAGTAGTAGTCTACTCATGCATGGAAGGAAAGGGGGGAAGCTTCTGCTGTGATGGAACACCCGTAGTTAAAAGTCTGGTTTGGCTCCGAGACGCTAAAGAAGGTGGGCAGTGCCTTCCGGAAGGACTTTTATGGGGAACTACCCCGTATTTGCGTATCGTATGGGAGAAACGTGTTGCTACTGAGCCACGAGTCGAGCTTTTTTTAAAGATAAATATTAAAAGTCTAACATCTATTTAAATATATCAATACATATTTAGAAAATATGACTACTCAGTCATTTATATATAGTATTATTATAAAACTTTTGTTGCAAATATAAGTAGTTTTCGATTATCTATTTCAGATTATAACCTTTGAGCAACTAATATAATAATAAAAAGAATGAAATATATTAAATTTTTATTTGCAGAATTGAGATTCTAACCTTTCAAAATCCAAATATAAAACGGTATATTTATATTTTAAGCAAATGTTAAAATTTTATTTTAATTTCATATTTTCAACAACAAAAAATATGTATAAAAGATAATTTAGATTAAAAAATTTTATATAAATATTAAAAAGAAATAAACATAAAAATTTTAATAGCACTCCAATGGCCAAAGAAATATCAGAATTACAAAAATAATGTTGAAATTATATCACAATCGCTTATTTTTTTATTAAAATTAGAATGATATTTTATCTCAATATAATTATCGAAGTACTAATTTTTTTCGTCTATGCAAAATAAATGATTTAAAAAAGAAAAAATGGTTAAATACACATTTAAGAATATTATTAGAAATGTTTCAATAGCTCGCAGGTAAAAATATTAATATATTTTGAATTAAAAGCTATTATAAGTTTTGGATGATGATATTCTAAAGTTGCGAATGGAAAAAAAATTTTCCATCAAGATAAAAGTTTTCGTTTCTAAAGAAAAGATGATATTTTTTCCATTAATTTTTCATCAATGCAATCATTTTAATCAAATATTTCAGTTCAATCTGAAAAGATAAATATTTTCCTCAAAACTAAAATTTAAAATTATATTTGCTAAAGATCATGTTTAATTTTTTAATAAAAATAGTGACAATAAAAGTCAATAAAGTAAAAAAAAAAATAGTAAATGGGAAAATAATGAAGATAGAGAAAATAATGAAGAAATTATAAATATTTAGAAAAAACTACTCTTTTATTCATGTGGGGGTAGAAAATGCATTTTATTTATAACACAAGATATAAATAGCAATATACAAAAAAAAAACATTATATGTTATTTAGTTTATTTTTAGTCACCAAGGTTCTTATAATTCACTTAGACATAATTGATGTTGCGTTAGATCTTAGATGTCTTAGGATAAATTACTCTACATTTGTGTATCTCATAGAAAAATCTCCAATCTGAGTGTCCGCGTTTTTATGAAACTCGTTGACACAATTGCATTTAACAAGCCCGACTCGTTACTTAGTGGTAAAATGCACCACTAGTGAGCATTAGGGCTGATGTTCAATCCGCTGGCGGCATTGTTGTAGACACTATTTCAAAAGCGAGATGACTCGATGGCGTTTGTGATGTTCAGTATCTTGGCTCGTTAATCAAAGTAGATGGCAGGAGTTTTCCGGATTTTCTCCCATACGACACGAAAATTAGGGGTAGTTCAGCCCCCCTAAAAGTTCTCCCGGAATCGGAGCCAAATCAAATTTCTGCCTGAGGGTGTTCCGTCACAATAGAAGCTGCCCCCCCTTTCCCTCCTCTTCAGGTGTCCGTCCCGTGCTGCCGGACACTGAGGATTAGAGGACACACAACAACATTTAACTAAGTAATAACTTTAACACATTTGAATATGATTCGATTGGGATAAATTATAAGTGATTTATTTCTTCACAGCGGCTTAAATCGCCTAATTAATAATTTTTATAAACATTTCGCTTAACAAATTTAATCTAATTTTTAGTTGTAATGAATGACAAATGTTTCAAGTTAATAGAAATTATATAATTATTTGCTTATAAACAAAATTTTTGTCAACATCTTTTTCATAGCAATTTTTTGTCATGTACCTTCATGATATTGTTATAGTACGACTTTTGTTTTTCATTTTTGACAAAGTACGCTTTTATTGAAAAAAAAATATTCCTTATAGCGCATCTTAAAAATACAAAAAGAAGCTTTCAAAGATAAATTGAACCAGTAAATTATAATATTTTTTTTCAAATGTCGAGCACTTCATTCGCCAATAGAATCGCAAATACATAAAAGTATTCAGTGTTTACGAGAGCATGCTACACTCCGCTAACATCTTGACTGAATACTCCCAAGGGTGGATCGGGTGTTCGCCCCCCATCCCCTCCTTCCCATCTCGAAATTCTTTTTGTCAGTGATTGAAATATGATAAGCAAAGCAGCGGGCATTTATTTTTTGGAATTTAATTGAAAGTACAGAATTTTTATTATCATATATGAACTTGATGTTGTCTGGTTAGTGATCTGTGGCATCTCCAAAAAAGTGAAACTAGAAAATAAAGAATAAATGAATAAATAAGAGTATAAGTTAGTATTTAAAACAGTTTAATCTCCTCGCGCAACATGAGGAACTTTCATTTAAAATAAACGTTGATTTTTCACGTTACTTTATACGTTATTTAATTTATGTGTATTTTAAAACTGGCAAGGAATATGCATTGCTAAATACAACGATTGAGCAATATCAAGTGTGCTCTGTAATTCATTTTGAACTGTCTGGCTTTCTAAATATAAACAGATTATAGTTTCAATATCCTCAAAATAGTACCTAAGGATTAGTTTATATATATAAAAGCTGATTTACTCATCACTTAACAAACTTCTCTGTCTGAATTGTGTAGTGCTTCTAGTAATATTTGAACAGTTGCTTCTTCCTAAAGTTCTAGGGTTATTAAATTTTGTTATATTCGATATTGAATTTGATAGTTCTTAGGGAGATTCCACATTTTAGGGTTCAAATTTCGCCAATTTTCTGCGCCAAATGAAATCGCCAAAAATGCAGTATTTTGTAACCGCGGTGGCTGTTTTGTTTGTCTAGGAGGGGACTTGGTGAAAACCGCAAACTAAAAACTCGCCAAATATTCAAACAGAACCCTAAAGTGCAGTACTCCCGTTCTTGTAGTATTCTGACTAATTACTTAATAAATTTCTTGGGTTGTGGAACATTGGTATACTCCTATATGTATTCGTTCAGCAAAGTTATATTCACTCATGATAAATGGAAATTCGTGAAAAGATTTCAGGTTTGTTTTTTTTTTTAATTTTTGTAAATTTTTTTCTTGATTTTCTAAATTTTAAAATTGCTTAAATTAGTGAAAAACACAATTCTGACACAATAAAAAACTTACTCATTCTAATAGTTTTAAGGAGTTAGTATTTCCAAAAATGGGAAGGTATAAAATAAAGAGCTTTTCTTAAGCTAAGTTGTTATCTTTACAAAATGAGTGAAGATTATTAATACCCGAAATTATGAAAAATAGACATTTTAACTGTTGATTTTAACACATGTATCGGGGGAAAAATTGTATACTGACAGATTATCTACAGAATTTTAAAAATATTATCAAAGATATAAGAGAAAATCGACACTAATTTAATCTTTCTAAAGTATCAATAGTATTTATGAATACTAATTTAACTAACACTTGACAATATAAATTCATATTCTAATTATGAAATAAGTGACAAAACTATTCGTTCAACAAATTCGTAAAAGGATAGAAAAAATTTTAATATTTGATTTTGGAATATTGAATTGAATAAGTTTTTAAGACGTTAGTAGGCCTCGTGTTCAATTTAGTAGTACTATGCACAATCCACTGACAACAAGCAGTGAAGTGAAATAATCACCTTCCGGGAGCTGTTGTTGTGTCTAATCCTCAAGGTCCTGCAGTGAGGGACGAACATCAAATGAGTAATCTACTTTTAGATGGAGGGCAGCTTCAGTTGTGATGGAATATACGTAGGTAAAAGACTGTATTGGCTCCGTGTCGCTGAAGGAGGGCAGTGCCAAATGGGATGACTTTTAGGGGGAACTTCCACACATTTGTGTATCGTATGGGAGAAGAACCTGAAAACTCCCTCCACGCAGTCAGACTAAAGAGGCAAGAGGCTGAACATCACATACACCATCGAATCTCCTCGTTTTTTTGAAACAGTGTTTACAAAAAGCCGCTAGCGGATTACACCTCAGCCCTGATGCTCGTCAGCTTTGCCACGCTGCCGCAAGTCGGTACCTACGGGAACTAAAAATGGGATAGACTTGAGTGGTGGGAGGACTTTCAGATGTAGCTTGTCTCAAACTTAAATACCATATGGGAGAAAACCTAGAAATCTCCCATGATTGTCGAGAAAGACATTTCGTGCTTTATTACAAGTCATCATCCAGTCTACTCGTTTGTGAAAGTAGTGACAACAAAATATGATGCCAGTAGGATAAGTTGTAACATTACCACTGTATTTCTTAGTTTTTTATTTAAGAAACCAAAATTAAATATGGATTAGGAAATCAAATTGTAAAATTTCCTAAATCTTGTTGCTCTCTGATAATTTAAGATTTGATAATCCCTAAATGTTACTTCATAAAAGAATTCCTAGTTATTTTAATGATAAGTTTATTTTTAACCGAGTAAGAAAACCATGCAGAAAAGACACGTTGATCTTTTAATCCGCGAACAGCTGTTGACGGGGAAGTTTCCCACGCATGAGGAAACATCGGATTGACGGCAGAAGTTCAGTTTTTTGCCTTACGTTATTAGAGTAGGGATACGTTTGTTTGACAACAGATATTTCACACAGGTTTATTGGCGGGTGACTGGATACTATTAATATACTGGAACTATTCTGTCATGTTTAACCTTTTTTTTATGTTTCGCTGAGTGAACTGGAATTGTTTTAGAGATAAAGAATTATTAGGTAAATTTCGAAATGTGATTGCGCCCATACATACACTTTACATAATATGTTATAAATAATCAAGTGAAGTTATTATGAAGTGCATTTCAAATTAAAAATCTGGTTATTTATAAAATGAATGTTAATGAAGTTTTATATATTGATCAATAAGCATACATACCTTGGTCATTTTTTCCACGTTGTCATCATTCAACTGCAAGAGCTTTTTTACATTTGGAAGTCATCAAACATCTTTAGGTGAAATAAAATGTGGAATGTAGGAATTATCTGATACGAGGTCGGGGTACCACAGGTTTCGGGTTCGAGTCCTGGCGATGTAGTGCAGTGGTTTGGAATCCACTTTAAGCAGTAGGTCCCGGTCTCATATGATCGTCGAGTGTCACAGAGCTCAATCAGACTTCTTACCCACATCATTCCCAAACTGTAAAGGGGCAACTCAGCTATAGACACAGTGGTGTGATGTACTAATAGTAGTAGTGGTACAAAGTCGGTGCTGTAAAAAAAGGATCAAATAGTTCCTATAATGAAATTTGGATTATTTGATCAATTCAGGTAGGTAGTTATGTATCATTGCTGTACTTTTTCTGCATTCATAAACGCAGATCCACAGATGGCACATAATTATCGATGAAATTCTACAACGTTATATCTTCACGCTTTGAGAAAGCAAAACGCCGTACGTTATATTTATCGCGACTTAGCACTACGACAGCCATTGTAACTGGTTGTCACGCTAAGGCTGATGATACTGAATAGAAGATTTGTTGGCATACCATATGTGCAAAAGTATTGCTATAAGCATCTGTTACGGAGCAAATACAATTTAGTTAAAGAGGCTAATTCGCAAAGAATTAGCTATTTTGTATATATGAGCCTGGTAATAATAATTATTGTTTCTGGAATATTCTGTTGTTTCTTATCCCAGTTGGTAGATTAGCAACATCTAGGCGAAGTCCAAGAACTCATGTGGGAGGGGAAGCTTCTGTTGTGATGGGGAACCAGATGTCTGACTTGGCTCCGTGACTTTGAGTTTTTACGGAGTAGGGCGATCACCCCTACGTCCAATGCTCTACATTCACATTAGACTAAGACCTACGGCTTAAAGTGAATTCCGAACCACTACGCTACACCGCCAGAACTCGAACACTACACCTGTGTTACAGAGGTCCCGCGCGCTAGTCACTCCGTCATCAGGCCCACCTGAAATATTTTTGTATCAGATGATAATGATCTGTATGAGTAATTTATCTATCAAGTGAGTACTTAATTTTTGGAATTTAATTAATAATTTTTTTGTTGAGCATCAGTGGGTCTCGTGTTCCGTTGATGTATGCCACAAACAGCCAGCAGCGGATGATGTGGGGAGGACATTACTTTGCCGAAGGACTTTCAGGGGTAACTGCCTCGAATTTACGTGTCGTATGGGAGAAAGACCGTAAACCTCCCTTTAGGCTGCCTGACTACTAATGAAGAATGATTTACCCACATTGTCACAATCGCTATCGAGTTTTCTCATTTCTGAAAGCAGTGGCTGCTATGGACGTCGTCAGAGAATTCGAATCTGAGACCTACAACGCGCTACCTGTACAGTTTACAACTAGGCAACTAGGGAGTTGGCTAGGGAGTTGAGGCAATTTTTTTGCCTCCGAGTCGCTAAAGAAGGAGGGCAGTGCCTTCCGGAAGGACTTTTAGGAGGCACATGCGTATCGTATGGGGGAAAATCCGGAAAACTTCCGCCATCGAGTTTCCTCGTTTTTTGAAACAGTGCCTATAAGGAAGCCGCCAGCGAATTGAATCTCTGCCCTAGTGCTCACCAGCGGTACACGTCGCTACTGAACCACAAATCGAAACACCTCTTTCTTAAAATTAGTGACTATAACTAACACCAACAGTTGATTTCTACTTGAGCTGGCTAGATGTGCACGCTAGCACTAGCCAAAGGATGGGGCTCTAATATAAGTTGTAGTTGGTAAGTTCGTTAGTGATATAATTGCTAAATTATTTGTGAAAAGATTTCAAAATAAACACATACGATTCTTTTCATTCTTTCAAAACCCAATGGTACACAGAGAAATAATTTAAATACAGTGGAATTATTTCATTTGTCGTTTTTATCACGCAAGATGCCAAATTAATAAAGTACTTTGTTATTTCTTCTTTTTTATTGGTACAACAGCTCTATAGTGGGCCAAGGCCGTCTACATACTGGCTGATTTCGTGGCAGGAGATGCTTTCTTTTTACGGTGTAGGGTTGTCTTCCTTACGTCCAATGGTCATATTAGACCGGGACCTATGGTTTAAGGTGGATTCCACCACTACAAGCATCCATGGCACCACCGGGACTCCAGTCCGAAACCTGTGGCACCAAGCGCCAGAGCGCCAGTTACTCGGCCGTCATCGGCCGCCTTTGTTATTTATTGCGGTGTCGTAATAATAAGGAAGTGCCAAAAATAGTAACATCTTAAAGATGCTGTGCGAAAAGTTGTCATAAATATAGGCTATCTGTTTAAATGTCAGTGTTGAAATAAATATTGTTGAAATGAATGAATTGTTAAACTCCCATGTTAAAATGAAGGAATTGTTGACGCCCATGTTGAAATGAATATTAATATTATATAATATAATTGAAGTCCTTATGAAAAATAAAATATGAAGCATCAATTCTAATAAATGTTGAATTTACTCATTTGTAAATGATAATAAAGAAATGTAATTAGATATTATAATTTGTAAATTATTTATAGTAAATTATAATTATATAATTTGTAAATTATATAATAGAATAGAAAATAATTGTGGTCATTACTAAAAATAAGATATGAAATATTTATTAGAATTTATGTTTCATATCTTATTTTTGATAATTATATTATATTTTATTATATTCTATTCCACAATTATATTATATTCTATTAATATTCATTTCAACATAGGCGTTCAACAATTCATTCATTTCAACAATATTTATTTCAACACTGACATCTCGTTAACCGTAATGGCAAGTACATAGTATACATTAATGATCCGTAAATCACTTTTAGATTGCAAAGAAATAGGCTATCATCTACATAAATGGTAATAAATACTTTGTAATCAGATATTTTACTTGTATAACGGTATTCGTTATATTGAGTTACTTTTTATTTGTTTAATCATTTTACTATAGGAAAAGCTTTCATAACTTTTATCGATCTATTACTGTGAAATAACATGCTATTTTATTAAAATTCATATGCTACGTAAATAAAAATTATTAAATAAATATAATAAAATAAATATATATAAATACATGGATAGAAACTAAAATATAAAAAATGAAAATAGAAATAGATAACTTACTTATTCAAAACAAAGTAAATAATCGATTGGGCAGATGTACAGGTTGCAAATAAAATTTAGAATTTAAAGTAAGAACCAAACACATAACAGCAATCTAAACAAATAAAAAAATCTATAGAAATAAAAACGATTTTCTTTTCTTGAAAAATCTGATTTTCACTTTGGAATAAAATTATCTTTGCTTTCACCAGACGATCTTTTTGAACAATTTTGCATTATTTAAACATTTAATTATATAGATATTATCACGTGAAAAAAATTTAAATAAATATTATTAATCAAAATTCTCGTGAAAGAAATTAAAAATATTATGTATAAAAAAAAAAGAAAGAAATTTTGTGAAAGAAATTTTTTTTTAAAAATCAATAAACGAATAGAAAACGTTGAAAGTGGTCAAGGAAAGAAAAACTGATGAAGATACATGAAAAAATTGATAAAGAAAAACGAAAATATCCGCTCCCCAAAACAATATCTATTATTTTACGGATAAAAATTATAAATTTCCTTAAATCATTGTCATCTTTATCATTTGGTTAATCACATTTATCACGTCACACTTTATCATTTGGTTAACATTTGTCAAAAGCATTTCAACTTGAAAACCATAAATATTATGTATCCATATAAAAATAATTTGCAAAAACATTCCTTCGCATTCGTTTTACTAGGCTTGTTAAATATTTATGTGTTTCTAAAAAGCCCTTGCTTTATGTAGGATATATATTTATCGAACAAGACTGAAATCATGACAAGATTTGGTGAATCTTAAATGCTACTAACCTAGGATCCGTTGCAATTTTAATGAATATCGAGCTTCATTTAATATTTTCAGTTATGTATTCGGTGTCCTTAATATTTAAATCTTGCGGGTTTCACCAAAGGTCGCAATGGTAAGCTACATAATGCAACGGACTGTCTACGTTTTAACGACTCAGGAAGTTCACAAACATTTGAGACTTGAAATATTGAAATATTCGAATTTTAATTTATTTAACAACTTATACCACGGACAGAAGTGATCTGGTAGGCAATACGTTGAATTCTTGGAATAAGGGAGCCGAGTTCAACGCACTGTTAAAAGATGTATGTGGAAGGAACCACAAATCCGTTATGTAAAAGGGGAATGCATTTGCGAGTGGTGGTTTAAAATTATGGTGGCAAAATGGGAGTGCACTGAAAGGCTGATATCCAGATCAACTCTAGTCAGAAGGTGTCACGAAAGAGGACTGTATACAAGACGCGCATGTACTTCTCAGACGTCACAGAAATAAAAGGTTTAATTGGTCACATACACATGTCCAATTATTCATTAGCGTTTCGATATCCTTCTTTTCGAATTACCATGCAGTTTCTCTGCTGTGTCACAATTTCCACTTTTCAACTGTTTTTGTTTCTATTGTTTATTTTTTATTACCTTTTATTTTTTCCCCGTTTAAACTTTTATTCCTTACTTAAAAATTATAATAATAATAATATAAAAATAATTGTATATATATATATACATAATTTTTTATTAATTAAATAATTAATAAATAAAAATTAATTAATAAGTTATTTTTTAATAAATTAATAATATATATATATCTTACTCCTTTTCTATCTAATCAATGGGTTAAAGCTTCTGACACTTCTCTCATTTAACGTAATTTATTGTGAATCGGTACGATTCATCGGAGTTCCTTGGTCGCGAAGCGACCAAACCACCTATTAGCAAGAAATAATTAAACAGTGGTAGTCGGTCACTGCCCATTGATAACCAAAAAACAATTTGCACAATATATAGAAAAAGTGAAAATATAAAAGAAAACATATACAAGAAAATACAAAGCACAACTACTAAAAAAAAAAAAAAAAAAAAAAAGAGAAAAAGACCGGAGAGAACCTAAAGCCGAAGCACAACATAGCACCCACGCAGGAGTATTTAAAAGAACAAACAAAAATATACGCGGAGCGCGAACTTAACCTGAAGTTACCAGGACCATAGAAAAATGCAAGAGAAGAAATGCAGTCTACTGATTGATGTTTATAACACATCTAGGTCTTTTACGAGACGAGTGCAGAGAAATATCATATTCTAATTGATTTAATGCTTGGATGACAGAGTTACTAGATCTATTGAGTGATGAATAAAAGTTTTTTGCAATTTTAGCCACATATTCCCTAAAGCTAGGCATGGAAAGTGCATATTTAATTTCGGCGTTTCTAAAATACCATGGGCAACAATCATGCGGATAACCTTGTTTTCAAGCCGTTCTAAAATAATAAAATTGCTTTTGGCTGTAGAGCCCCAGACTGGACTCGCATATGCTATTATCGGACGAAAATAAGCTAAATAGATTAGTGTTTTTAGTTCAATTGTTAGTTTAGAATGTCTGCCCATGACAGAGTAAAATTTACGCAAAACATTATTAAATTTATCGCGCAAGTAGTTAATATGAGCCTTAAATGTTAGTCTTCTATCAAAAATTACACCTAAATACTTAGCTTCTTTAGACCAGGAAATGTTAGTATTAAAAATAGTTATGTTAGGAGGATTATAGACTTTTTTCCTGGTAAATAGCACTGCTTCAGTTCTCTCATTTACAAAGCAGGAGATAGAGGTTGCTATGCAACCAAGGCTCTCCGCCAACCTGGCAAATCGTCATCGTCATCATCCTCGTACGCATGTCCATTAGAATGCAAGTCAATAAAATTTTGTATTCTTTACTAAAGCATCCAAATTTTGTTTGTCTGGTGGAAACCGAATATTATGTCATACATATCCATAAAGAGATAGATTCCATGAGTCCAATGCAGGCGTGGGGATGGGTTCTTTTTTTGGATGGTCACACTGACATACATATCGCTCCAAGAGACTTTTTACTGTTCAGTTGCATAGAAACAGCATTCTAGATCTAATTGTTTGTCCTTAAACTAGCACAACTGGTAACTCATTCCTTATGATATTAGATCACACAAAGATCGATCTTTTAGTAGAGAATTAACTTCTTGACCAAGAAACTTTTGTCGATGAGGATACTACGGTCAGGAATACGATTGAGCATGCTTGGGATGTTCCAAAGAGACTTGTTATGCATGCCCACACAACTTTCAGATTCTTCAAACTGTTGTGATACTATACAACAAAGGATTTTGCTCAACTGAATTAATAAACACCATTGTTTAGAATGCGCAACATTGCTGAAGTGCGTCTATAGTAGGTAGAGGACAATCCCAATCCACATTGAAAGCTGATGAAACATTGAATTCAGTATGTTTTCGTTGGTATGTTTTCGCTTCGTATATTTCCACGACAGTAGAGAGGAATGATATGTAGACCTACCTCCTAGTGGTGCACCTTGGACGACGTTCTATACAGTTAAGTAGTCTACATTTTTCAGTATGATCGTCCGATTGCCCCGCGTTTATTGCAATGGAATGCTGGTGACTTGTCTCAATAAAACAAGTAATATACACTCATGTCCATAAATTAAGGATAATGAAGTTCAGGCAAAGAAGGAGAGAGAAGCAAAACAAATTTGACTTATTTGTAAAGTCTATTTATTAAACAAAAGGTAAAGAGCAAAAAAGATGCTATATGTTTGACATAATTAATAAAAATTGCGATTTTTACTCCCTGGAGCAAATTTCAAAAAAGAACCTATTTACAAAAAACAGTATAACATGGTTAGTATGATGGTTAATATGGAGTATGTCTCCCGGACGATGCAATGCAGGCCTTACAACGCCTAGGCATGCTGAGTATCAAATTATCACTCTGATCTTGGGAAATATTAGACCACTCCTCAAGCAATGCCCTCCGAAGGTCCGGTTGACAGGTGGGAGGGGGTTTGACGGGCTGCAATTCGTCGGCCAAGCATATCCCACACATGCTCTATTGGATTCAAGTCCGGTGAGTATGCCGGCCAATCCATACGGGTGATATCCTCCAATTGAAGGCCTTCGTCTACAATGTTTGCACGGTGAGGACGGGCGTTGTCATCCATAAACAGAAATTTAGCACCCATGGCGCCCCGAAACAAACGTACATGTTGTTCCAGAATGACATCCCGATAGATGTGGCCTGTCATCGTTACACTCTGAACATTCAGGTCAGTTCTGGAACCAAGAATAATTCCTCCCCAAACGAACCATCCTGCACCACCGTAACAGTGTCGTTCAATGGTGTTCTCTTGGTGGTAACGGGTACCTGGCGCTCTCCATATGAAAGTTCGGCGAGAATCAGACTGCAAACTAAACCTGGATTCGTCGGAAAACATCACACAAGACCCCTGTTGCGGTGTCCACAATGCATGCTCTCTACTCCAGGTTAATCGCAGGCGACAGTGAGTTGCGGTAAGTGGAACACATCTGACAGGCCTACGAGCATGACCAATGTGCCCTAAGCGTCTGTACACGGTCTGCCTTGAAACTGTCGTACCGGTAGCTGAAGAGAGCAGACGAGACAGGTCTGATGCTGTGCTCCGTCTGTTTCTTTTGGCAGTAACCGCTATATACCGGTCCTCATTCGGCGTTGTAACTTGGGGGCGACCTGTGCTGTAACATCTACTCATATTACCATCATCTTGGAATCGCTGCCAAATCCTGAAGATGACACTCTGCGCGATTCCAAGTTCCTCGGATACTTCCAGCTGGGTACGTCCACATTCCAGTCGTCCGATAATTCTACCACGTAAAAAATCATCCAAATGCTTCCTTTGTGCCATAACTATGCGGTTATTGCACTGAAAGGCTTTTAAAGCGCTTGTGAACAATTTTACTTCTTTGCCACCATTCTTCACCTTCTTTGCCAACTTACACTCTCGTCATTGTGACGTACTATCCGCGCCATCTGGTGGTTTCCTGTAATTTGCATATTCTTCTTCAAGATGTGTGTGATAATTCTACAGGTGAAATTTTTATTTTAGAGTTCAATTTCTGTGTGATTCTGAATTATCCTTAATTTATGGACATGAATGTAAAAAAAAAATATTTTAAGTCAATTCCTTCTTTTATTTCACTCTATTGCAGAAAGTCCTTTATAAATAATTTTCATTCATTTTTTTAAGTTTATCTGGCGCAATCTAAAAAAAACTAAAATTAATTAATTAAATTTAATTACTGAATTAATATTTGAAAAAACTGTATTAACATCAGGTGTCATCCACTACAAGTTCAAAAAAAATGTATTTGAACTTGAGTGGATGAATTTAAAGTATTTTATTAACAACTGAAAATTTGAACAAGATATATATAGGGAGAGTGTGAGCTAATAGAAGGAATTGAAAAAAAGAACTGATCTAGCGAACAACTACATCACATTGGGATTTTTGACTAACCAAACTGCCCTCTTTGTGATTTGGCAGAACTAATGAAATGAGCTCATCTCCATTGTTGCTTGGCACTTCATGGCGAATCCGAGACGGCGAGATGCTGGTAAGCTAGGTAACTCTTAAGGCAATGGCTTCTGTCAACTTTGTTGTAATATTTTGTGTACATTTTCTTTTTCTGTTTTATTCAGTATCTTCTCCCTTTTTGTATTGTCTTGCCATTGGACATAAAAAAATTTCAAGACATATAATAAACCTATTGTTTTCTTTTTTATTTTTAATTTGTGAATCATTGTTTAAATACGGTTTTCGCCAATTTTAATACAATTTAATTTGCAATGGATAGAAATTTTTAAGTCATGTTTTTTCTGATTTGTCCTTATTTTTTGAAAATTAATGTAGTATATTTGATATTCAGCATGATAATTAACAAACCCTATTTAGCATAACAGTTTTTGATTTTCTTAATTCAAACATTCTTTTAAATACAACAGAAAATCAAAATATTTTAAGTAGAGTACAGTAAGATTCCTCTTGGAAAATAAAAATGAAAATTTGAATTTGTTGTCAAATAAAATAAAAACTTGATTAATATTTTCATTTTCAAAAAAATAATAAAAATCTCAAAAATTTTAAAGAAATTCACGTGTTAACATTCGGATACATTTACCTAGATTTCTGAAACTAAATATTTATTTTTATTAGTCATGCCCATATTTTTGTACACACCTCGGACTTCATCTTCAATTGAGCAACAGACCCAAGGTGGGCCAAGACCCACTTGGGGACCTTTCCCACCTTGGTAGACTAGACATGTACTCCGTGCCGCAGATTTCTCGAAATCTACTGGAACATTTCGAAAGTGTGCACCAAGTGTTTTGTTTTTTACAGGGTAGGGTTGTCAGCCCTACGCCCAATGCTCTATGGTCATATTAGACCAAGACCTACAGTTTAAAGGGAATTCTAAACCACTACAAACATCCATGGCGCCGCCGAGACTTGAACCTGACGTCTGTGACACGGAGTGCCAGTAACTCAGGCTGACATCATCAGCCATCAGGCCCTGACACATCTCGGACAGGATACTAGAAAAATAAGGTTTAAACAAGAAATCCTGAACTGTGGAAATAGCTTTGTTCACAGTTTGGGTATCAAAGTAGACAATCTTTTTAGATAATATAGAAATACTTTTGCCGAAATTGCTGTTAAATTACAAATTTTTTGTTATCACTATGTATATGCATCAGATTCAGTATTACCCTGAGTGCACCAAGTGTTGTTGTGATACCACAATTAGGAACTATTTCTGCCAGGAATGAAATCTGATACCCTCCTTCTCCTGCTAAAACAATAAAGAGACTTACAAGCCTACAGGTTTATCTCATATATTTTCATTGTAGATATGAGAAATTTCAATTCTAGTTTGTGTTTCGCTCTGATTCGCTGTCTGATCTGTTCGACTTCTTTTTAAAATTATAAAGAAAACTTGTAAGAACATATAATGTTCTATTTATTAATAGTTTTTTTATTAATAATTCTATCTATTAATATTTATATGAAATTTGACGTCAAAATATTCATTAGTGCTTGAAGTACGCTTGGCTTTGTGAGACGCTAAAACTGATTCCGGCGATTTTTGAAATGTCTGAATTAGTTGAGTAAAGAACTTGCATTCAATTTTGTTTGCGGAAACGTATAGAATGCTGCAGAAAGCATTCGGTGAGCATTCCTATATCGGAAAGAAATGTTTAGAAATGATAAACAGTTCAAAGAAGGCAGAGAACGCGTTGAAGACGAAGAGCCCTCTGGTCGACCATCAACCGACGAAACTCACATTCAAAACATTAAAGATTTGGTGCTTGCAAACCGTCGATTTACGATTAGAGACCTTTCTGGTGATATTGGAATTTCAAACGGATTCGTCAATTCCAATATGCGCCTCAAACGCGTCAAATCTCGGTTGTTACCGAAAACACTGAATCCGCCAGATCATACTGCATTGATTCTTCGTGACTTCTTCGCCAAAAAAAGAAACCCATATCAATCCACAACCACCGTATTCACCTGATTTAGCATCGTGCGTCTTCTGGCTATTCCCTAAACTCAAAAGACTACTCCGGGGACACCGCTTTGAGTCGATTAAAGAGATTCAACGTGAATCGTCGCGCACTTTGAAGCCCATCCCTTACGATGACTTTTTTAGCATGCATTGATGATTGGAAAAAAAGTTGGCATAAGTGCATTGTGTCCGGGGGGGATTACTTTGAATGCTATGAAATAAATTTGGAAGAATAAATAAAGAACTTTTGGGGGAAAAATAATTGGTCTTACTTTTTGGGCACAGTAGTAAGTAATATATTTCTATGTGTTATATTTGTAAGAACATATATTTGTAGAAAATAATGGAAATACATTTCCAATTAAAACAGTTCAAACTGCAATCCATCCTTTCTGCATTACAATGTTACTACTATCGGTACATAAATATGTAAGAAAACTCCATATCTACAAATATGTCTTGGAACAATAATAAAACAGATATAGGAGACACATAGAAGGGCGAAGAAAACCCCAAAACCTCGTAAGGAAGAGATATAATATCGCTCTCTCATCCATATCTCGCAATTATTGGAAGCCTTTTTCAATCTGTTCCAGCCATAAAGAGACACGAACCGGCCTTTTGCACAATAAAGAAAATACCCATAATAACTCGCGCCTTCAGCACCGGGAACGAAAGTGTCGCGTGGAATGAAAACAGAAAAGAAGAAAAAGAATAAAATATTCCTGATTTGTATTCCAGCGGGTGCTGCTATCCATGGAGTTCTAAATGGGTGGAAGCGAAGAAACAGTTTCGTTTAGGCCTAACATTCAGGAGGAAGAACCTGACGTGTTTACTTATTGCCTGATCGATGTTCTACGAACAAAAGCTCGGAGATGGTATTCCGCCATCTTGTTTTTTTTTATTATTATTATTGTTATTCATCTTTTCTCTTTTTTTTTTCTTTTCGATCCTCCCTCTCAATCTTGTTGTTGGCTTTTATTTTGCTAAGAAGGATTACAGAACTCCTTATTCGTAAGATGCTCAATAAATACGGCGGGAACAGTTGTACGGTTTTGTTTCGAGCAAGGCATTATTCGTGATTCGCCGAACTAGCTTCGATTGCATTTTAGATACAGTACGTTAAAGGGAACGGTTCATATTTAGAAATAAACTCGCGTATGCGATTTGTAGGTACATTGTTTGGTATTAGGGAAATCGGTTTACTAGGAATGAATCGATTGAATGCATTGTAATTCGTTCTCTAAGCGAATTGCTTTCCTACTGCCACTTTCGATCTAACCAGCTATTTCATTATTCACTCTCTTGAAACAACCTATGAGAAAATATCTTTCATTTTTCAGACAATAGTAAATATATTGAAATTAATTTTAATTATTGTTTGGCTGAGATGTAAGCTGTGGAAATGTAATTTTCATAACTAATCCTCTGCACTTGAAAATGCTTTAGCACGTTGGACTTTTGAATAGAGGGAAATCAGTTCGAAACCCAACAAAACCTTAAAACTCCCATGTATATGCTTGGTGTTTCCGTGTATTTTCAAATAAATAAATCTAAGATATTTCTGCTATTTTTCTAAATGTTTAGTTTTTATTTATTTCAAAAATTGCTCGAAAAATCATAAGTATCATTTAAGTAAAGTATTGATTACTTTTGCTAATTACACAATCAATTACAATTTAGAACAATGATTATTTTAGCACAATTCTGGTTTAAATGGGTAAAAGTCAAAACATTCTTCAGATATATCTTAAAATAAAATAATATATATATATATATATATATATGTTTAAGATTACTATTTTAGTTACAATGCATTTTTTACTGTGATTTAAATGTTCTTAAAATCGTTGAAAACACAAAGCAATAAAAAAATGTAATATAAAAAGTAAAAATAAAAAATAAATTTGGTTTTAACGCCATTATATTATCACTTTTAATTTTTCCTCAAGTAATTAAATTTCAGTTAATTTTAAAATAAAAATATTTTGTTCGAAATAAATTAGCAACATTACTCCACGTATCTTTAATATTTCTGGCAACATTATTTATGCAAACGATTATTTTTGCATAAAAAGTTCACTACTATTTCTATAAATTTCGAAAGCGTATTTTGTTTTGCAAACTTTTAAAGCTAAATACATAATTTAAAAAAAAGTGAATTAAAAACAGAAAGAGAAATTTTTTCGAGCTAGTAAAAAAAACTATTTAATATATTAATATTGTTACTTACATTTAATAATTATAAACATTCATGATTATATTAAATATCAATTCATTCTTCAAAAATAAAAGAAAAAATGCTTCACTAAAGTTTTTGTAAGGTTGTGCTATGTACAAAAATTATTAAAAATAAAAGTTAGTAAACACAATTTTTAAAATTTAGTGCTTTAAATTAATTTATTTTATTTACATTTGTTTTAATTATTTCAATTCCTTCTATTAACTCACGCTCTCCCTATATATATCTTGTTCAAATTTTCAATCGTTCATAAAATACTTTTTATTCATCCACTCAAGTTCAAATACATTTTTTTAACTTGTAGTGGATGACACTTGATGTTAATACAGATTTTTCAAATATTAATTCAGTACTTAAATTTAATTAATTAATTTTAGTTTTTTTTTAGATTTAAGTTGCTTATATCTACCAATAGATGGCGCCAGATAAACTTAAAAAAATGAATGAAAATTATTTATAAAGGACTTTCTGCAATATAGGGGGGAAAAAGTAGGAATTGACTTTAAATTTTTTTACTTGTTTAGAATAAATTTGTTTTAAATGCAATAATATTTGATGAAAAAATGAATGTTTCACAAAAGTTTTCAGAAAAAAACAAAAAATTTCAATATTGATTTATATGATATAGGTTTTATTGTATTCAAAATGGATACCAATAGATCATATATAACCAGGATTTGAGAGTGAATCCCTGTCACAATCACTTCTTACAATTGTAATGTTTCCGTTATAGAACACTTAGGCAGTATTGGATTTAGTATCAGGGTTGTTATCCTGATACAAATTTAATTCTCATTACAGACCGAAATTCTCGGTAATTATTTTAAAATTTTATTTAAAATATCAATATACATTTGCAGGTCGATTGTGTTATCAATAAACGACAGCTTACAAACTTTAAGAGCTGGTATGCACCTTCCGACCATAACTCCTCAATCGCCATGTTTAACGAATGAAATAAATTCTCTTTTCAAAATTCTTTTTTCGATTCTTTCTATTAGCTCACACTCACCCTATATATATATCTTGTTCAAATTTTCAATCGTTCATAAAATATTTTTTATTCATCCACTCAAGTTCAAATACTTTTTTTTTTGAACTTGTATTGGATGACACTTGATATTAATACAGTTTTTTCAAATATTAATTCAGTAATGAAATTTAATTAATTAATTTTAGTTTTCTCTAGATTTAAGTCGCATGATCTACCAATAGATGGAGCCAGATAAACTTTAAAAAATGAATGAAAATTCTTTATAAAGCACTTTCTGCAATAGAGTGAGAAAAAAAGTAAGAATTGACTTTAATTTTTTTTTTATATTACTTGGTTTCAATTCCTTCTATTAGCTCCATCTCTCTCTATATATATATCTTGTTCAAATTTTCAATCGTTCATAAAATACTTTTTATTCCTCCACTCTAGTTCAAATACATTTTTTTTAACTTGTAGTGGATGACACTGGATGTTAATACACTTTTTTCAAATATTAATTCAGTAATGAAATTTAATTAATTAATTTTAGTTTTTTTTTAGATTTAAGTTGTATATATCTACCAACAGATGGCGCCAGATAAACTTAAAAAAATGAATGAAAATTATTTATAAAGGACTTTCTGTAATAGAGTGAAAAAAAAAGTAGGAATTGATTTAAAAAATTATTTTTATATATTCCTTGTTTATTATATTATACAAACCATTATGCAGCCACTTAGCTCCAAATTTATTATATTTATTTTTATTATCAATTATTACACTATAAAAATGGGGTTTTTTTTTTTCTTATTTCTGACAGATGAAATTCGAATTTTTCGATTATTTCCACATAAAGACTTTTCTTCTTTTCAATTCCGCCATGTTACCTAGCTAATGAAAATATTCTTTGAACTTTTTCTACGCACATTACATAACTTGCTTGTAACTTTGTAGCAGATAATTTTGGGTGAGTACTTATTTTTTGATTGATGATTCTCTTCATTCCATGAGATAGCTTTGTCGGTCTCGTCTATCTGAATATGCTGGTTATTCAGCTTTGTTTTTTTTTAAATGTTTTATGATAGATAGACATTAAAATCACTTAGTTTGATTAAATTTTTTTAACATTATAGTATTTTCCTAAGTGTAAATTTAGAATCGTATATGTTTGCTTGATCTAGTCAAAGAAATATTCTAATTGTATATACAAACACTAAATAAAAACAATTAAATATTCTAAAAAGATGATTTTATTAATAATTCCAAGCTGTACTTGGAAAATATTCTAAAATAATATTCTAAAAAGACGATTTTATTAACAATGCCATATTGCACTTGAAAAAATTTCTCAAATAAATATAAAGCAGACGAATTTAAATCCAGTTTTAATGGTAAGCGAAAACTTTTGTTAGATTTATTCAAATTTAAAATTAGTCTTTTTTATTTTTTTCAAAATTTGAATTAAATTTACGATAAAAACACATTGTAATACAGTAATAATTTTAAATTTAATGAAAATAATTTTAATAAACCGTACTGTATCAAGTAGAATAGCTTGATGTTATTTTCATGTCGAATCTTTTAAATATTCCTATAATCTTTATTGGAATCGTAACGAGAATCCTAAGTGATGTACGAAACTCTTGAAAACAAATAGGTGTAATTGCTTAAATTTATTTGAAAGATTAATTGTAATTATATTTTCTTAAATACAGTGCCCCAAAGGTTTTGGATAGATATGCCACTTGCTTTATGATGCTTCTTATAATGTCTTATAATGGTAAAAAAAAAAAAAGTAAAATCACTTAAAATGTCTGTTAAATTAATTTTTTTCAATGTAATAACTTTTTAAATGTAAACTAACAATTAATTTACAAATTTCTAACTAATTATGCTTACCCGATCTTTAGTCAGGGAGGAATTTCTTAATTATACAAAAAAATACTACATATAAACAACTGAATATTTTCAGCAAACTAATTTATATTATTTGTGGGATTGTGTCCCAATTTATATACAATTATTGTACTAAAATTAGCAGACATATTTCATACAATGCTAAATCATACATAAAATTTTTGTAAGATTTATTTAGGCTAAAAAATACTTTTTATAAATTTTTCAAGATGTGAAAGTGCCATATGTAATAAATCATACTTTATTATTTGGAATAAACTGGAATTCTTTTCATATTTTGATCATTTCAAATTTTAATTATGCTTCATTCTTTTATCTGAATTGTACCGTGAATCACAATAAATGCAAAATTTTTCTGAGGTATTATATTTTGATTCACCAAAAGTAACTCTACAACATCTTTTTAAGTCAAAAGTAAAATTACAAGAAATTAGCTGAAGATTCAGCTATAACTATTAGTAATCACATTTAACACTTTTGTTACCGGTTATGTCATGATGTGATAATAATTATTGACCCGACATAGAAATAGGTTTTTCCCAGAAGTCGACTTACTTTCTATAACAAATAGGATCGAAAAGTGTTAATAAAACATGATTATGTGTATCATACTGATGACTAAGTAATATTTAGGACTTCCCTAACAGAATAATTACGCACTAGTGCATGATAGGAAAATAGAAGAAGTAAAATAATTTCCTAAATGCCACATTACGTGCTAGCGAGTGATATGTAAAAATGCAAAAAAAAAAAAAAAAAAAAAAAAAAAAAAAAAAATTTTTTTAAAGTCAATTCCTACTTTTTTTTTCACTATATTACAGAAAGTCCTTTATAAATAATTTTTTTAAGTAAATACTTAAATCTAAGTTAATCTAGAGTTAAGTTAATACTTAAATCTAAAAAAAAGCTAAAACTAATTACTGAATTAATATTTGAAAAAACTGTATTAACAACCAGTGTCATCCACTACAAGTTAAAAAAAAAATGTATTTGAACTTGAGTGGATGAATAAAAAGTATTTTATGAACGATTGAAAATTTGAACAAGATATATATAAGGAGAACATGAGCTAATAGAAGGAATTGAATAAGTGACAAAATGCATTGTTATTGTATAATACTTTATCACAATCACATATTTAATGTCTGTTGTGTCTAATCCTCAATGTCCTACAGTACTGGACGGACACCTCATGAGTAATCTACTCGGATGGAGGGAAAGGGACACCTTCTAGTGATGGAGAACCAGTAGGTAGAAGTCTGACTTGGCTCCGTGTCGCTGAAGAAGGACGAGGACAGTATCTTCCAGGATCACTTTTAGGGGGAAATAAACCGTATTGGAATATCGCATGGGAGAAAACCCGGAAAACTCCCACCAGGTAGTCCGACTCATGAGGCAAGATGCTGAACATCACAAACGCGATCGTGTCTTTTTTGAAACAGTGTCTACAACAATGCCGCCAGCGGATTGAACCTCATTGCTAATGATCACCAGCGACGCACGTTGCCACTGAGCCACGAGTCGGGAACATATTTAATATAAAGGAATTATTAAAAGTTGACAATAATGATATGATTACTGTAAATCTCGGGAGGAATGAATTCTCCATTGACATGACCATCACTCGAGCACTCGTCCGAAAAAGCTCAGCCAACAATTTTCATCATCTCTTAGAGGGTTAGAGTGCATTTTTCTTCTTTTTTCCGGGAGAAAGGATGGGGGCATAAAAGCCATGCAGAACTATCGTCTCTGTAACTCATATAAGTTTTATAATAACTAATAAAGCTATAAATTTGAAACCACGCACATTTACAACTAGTTTTTAACCTTACTCAACGCCAATATCAACAAACATGTACAGACGATTGAAGCGAAGATGTTGGGCAGCAACTCTTTCTGTGAGAACGCGTGACTAGTTACTGAGACATCACTCCACAGCACGCGCTGACGCGTGATTAGTTTTTATTGTTGACGCCACATCCTGCGCTGTCGCGAGATTGACATCGAATGTGTTAAATAATACTTATCACCTATAATTTGCCTATAACTATTAGTTCTTATGATAAAAATACACATTGTAATACATTAAAATAATTTAAAATTTAATGAAAATAATACCAGTCTTTATTACAGGATTGCCTAAACATTTTTAAGCAATATCTAACCCCTTTTAAAAAATCATGGCTTCATTTTCAATTAGTCATAATTAATCAAATGCATGGCAAAATAAAAAATAATTTTCATTCGAGTATGATGTACTGAATTTTTAACATCTGACGATAATTAAATGAAACTGAATGATCAGCAGGAAAGTTTTTCTTTTTGATTCAGTTGAAATTTCTTTTCTCGGTATTCTAAGAAAACTCCCGAAATTTTCCATTCTTCCATGCGTGAATTTCTTCCAATATCCTGTACAAGAGTCGTAACTTATCTTTACTTACAGAGTTGTAATTTTTTTAATTGGCTATTTACTTCTACCCCAGATACCCAAAACACTCATAACAAAATAAATAAATAAAATTTAATCAGCTGGGCCGATATGCGGGTTACACATAAAATTTAGAATTTAATGTAAGGACAAAACACATATTATCCATCTTAAGAAATAAAAAAATCAAGAAAAAGTATCAATAAATCATATTCAGGCAATAAATTATGTTCATCAGTACTGAAAAAAGAAAACAGATGAAATAAAAAATAAAAAAAAGTATAGTATTCCAAACGATTTTATAAAAACTCACGTGAAAGAAATTTAAAAAGAAAAATAAATAAAAAAACTATAGAATTAAAAATGATGTTATAAAAGAAACACGTGAACGAAATTTATTAATAAAGCACATGAGAGAAAATTAAATAAACCAATAGAATAACTCATGAAAGAAATTTACAAAAAAAAAATAATAATAATAATAATAATATTTAATTAATAAAAAACGTTGAAAGCGGTCAAGGAAACGAAAAATTGATCAAAGACACAAAAGATGTGATCAAGGAAACGAAAAACCCCGCTCCCCAAATATTACCAGCAATTATATTGAAGATCTGATGGACTCAATAGAAGTGAAAACCTTTATGATTTCTTTAATTATCAAAAACTAAGCCATAGGTTGGAATATTCTCGTCCCTATGCCGTTCCTAAGCCCTGATAATTTAAGGAAGGTTGGGCGAGGAACTGATCACTTTTCCTCGTAAAAAATCACCGATTACAGGAACCCAAAATTTGAAATGCGTATTGCTCATGGCTGGATGTGAAGAGACTTCCGAGATTCCAGATGACGGCTATCTTGCCTGCGTCAGGGAATCTCTGAGGTGGATGGAGTCAATGCCCAAGCCAAAACAAATGTTAATAGAGAGTTTTTGCATAACGTTTTTTTAGCGTTCGATATTTTTCCTCCTAGCGCGCATGCTCATAGGAATAGCTCAGTAGTGCAGTTTACAGATACGCATGCGCAATAGGTACAATGTTTCCTATGAGCATGCTAGCTAGGAAGAAAAAAATATCGGACGATAAAAAAACGTTATTCAAAAACTCTCTAATAATTGGAACATAGAATGTGAATATCATGCATGCAATTATAAAGACCAGGCAAGTAATAAATGAGATGGATAACTATAAACTTGGTATTCTTGGAATGAGTGAAGCTAAATGGACCAGTTTTGGAAGCAACAAAACAGTTAATGATAAAACAATACTATTATCAGAATGTGATGAAGGGCACGAAGGATGTGTGGCCCTTATTCTAGGCAAGAAAGCAAAGGACAGCTTGATTGGACCCGGAACCAGTGAGTAAAGAATAATTAAAACAAGATTTTGTTTCGAAGTATAAGTATTTTTAAGTATAAAGGCGAAGATTTTTTTTTTCTATCTTAACAGAGAACCCTATTTAAAAATTTTAATAAAAAAAATGGTATCATTATGTCAGGATTGTATCACTTTTCTAAAAGAGCTATTTCAATTCCTTCTTTAGAAATAGTTAATTACAGTCCTTTTAAAATAACTTGTGATATCCTTAATGTCCTGCAGAGCGGGGCGGATATCCCATAAGAAATCTTTAAAATAACTTTTAAGAGGAGATCTGCTTTGCTAGGAATGCTGTAAAATTTATGAGAGTTTTCTTTAAGAGAATTTGAACTATATGCGGTAATAAAGTATTTAATATATTCTCCAAATAATTTTAAAATGATTTCCTTATTGGTGATGGATTCAAGTTTAGAAAGGAGTTTATTAAAATTTTCTCGCTGTCTAATCATTAATGTGGGAAGCCTTTTAAAACTAAAATTAGGAATAAAATCATTTAAAGGCGTTTCATTACGTAAACTTTCAAATTCATTTTCAACTATGATTTTCTTGAGTTCCTTGACAGAGCAGGTTTTGGCAGAGTGCCTTTTAGCAGATTTTTTAAACAGGATATCCTCCGTGGGAAGTTTATTATTAGTAGTATTAGTATTATGATAGGGATAGTTAGTAGCAGTACAAGGACCGTAGTACCTTAGCTACTCTATTAATGCATTTGCAGTGTTTTCTATTTCCTGGATTCTTTTCTTGAGGAAATCTTGTAGGGCTATTCATTAATGGTACAATATTACGGAGACATTTTTCATCATCATTGATTTACAGCATAATCGCATAAGGTTATCCTAGGTAGACCGAATAGCTTTATAAGAGATTTTAGCTTGTGTCTTTGCAACTCCATCACGTTTCTGCTGAGAATAAGCAAGAGTGTCACAGTTTCAAATTTAAAATTTATTAAAATATGTGTTTATGTTTTAAAATTTACATGAAATATGTGTTGATAGGAATAATGTTTTGTCAATATTAAGTCAGTGCCCTATATTTCATTTTTAACTGTTTTACTTTCAAAATGTAAAAGGATTTTTATAATGGGAAACCATTAAAGAGATAGATCTACCCAAGCTTACAGCTTATGAAGCCCGAAAAAGTATGCTGCACCCGACTAAGCAAACAAAGGCTTGAAGCCGAAGAAAAACATCGTGAAGCTGCATGAAAACTACGGTTGAGAGAGCTACAGCCCAGAATTATTTTATTTAACAAAAGCAATTAAGGAAAATAACCAACATCGAACTGTATTTTCAGAATCAAAAAAGTTGAGAGAAGGGCCAAATCGCAGTTTAGTGAATTTTAGAACTTTATCGTAGACGCAGAAATTTTGGGACTTTTATTTCGTTGCTTTAAAACGGGAAACTCGCCAAATTTTGCAATCCGGATTTTTCTACTTAAATTTCACTCCTCCGACCGACTTCACACGAAGCACCTGGTCAAGAAACATCCGCAAATATACAATAGTTACTCATGGTCTGGTAAAAACAACCTAGCTTGAAAACTAACCTTCAACCTCAATAAATTTTGATGGCATACCTTCTGACCTTCAATCTCTCTGGGATATGACTAAAATTGAATTTTTCAAAGTCATGACTGATGGTTTGATTCCTCAACTGATTGATTATGGTTTCAACAATTGATGTCTTCAGAATCTCCAACAATTCAAAAGCAGAACTTCAACGGAAAGCAAGAAACTTATTTGTCATTCAACATATCTCTTCCTCCAATGTTGACGAAGGTGAATTTTAATCTACAACCCTACAAAAAAGAGAGGAGTGTCCCAACTGCCTTTAACTATTCTAAACAACTCAATAATAGTAATAATTTTGGAGTCCGGCATTTCCCAGCACAAAAACTATTGGTAATGGACGTATTATATAAACATGGAATTTCGACATGCTATTAATAACAAATCAAAATAAAATTGCAGAATAAGGGCCGCTGGGATTTGAATTCAAAAATTCTTTTGCCAAAGTGCGCCAAGAAAAGGGTTGCAATTTTAAGTGAAGTGAATTGCTAACACTACACGAAATCCAGGTAACCACATTTGGAGACTTATCGCTCAATTGGAGCCATAAGAAAAGTCGGCAAATCCCAACGGCCCCTATTTTGCAATTTAGCCCATATCAATAGGGTATTAGCATTAGTGTACCAACTAAACATGCGAAAATTAATAACTTAAAACACGAAGTAATTTGGTATGAAGTATCATCTATAAAAAAAAAAAAAATTACATGGGAAAAAAATACTTCTAAATGACTTGTCTGTAGTTACTTTGTTCTTCTTGTAATATCATAACCAATTGCTTCTTCAGGTGGATACTGAATATTGAAATATTCCTATGGTTATTCAATCTTGTTTATTTTCTTTTATCATCGTGACCAATTGCTCCTTTATACATTAATTGCGACAATTGAACAATAGAATATTACAGTGTTCATTGAATTCAGTTGACATTCTTCAAATAAAGTACGTTTAAATATAAGAAATTGAAATTCGTGATTGGATTGAAGTTTTTTCAATTTCTCTTTTTGTAAATATAAATATTTTACTTTGTTGAAATTATTTAAATCCATTCATTTTATGATGCCTACTAAACAGTCAATTCCTTCCATAGCGTCTTTCCTTAACAAATTTTCAACTCAATATGTCAATTTACAATATCCCACCAAATAGTAGACTTGGATTTCAAATTTTTATTGTATTGATAGACCCTCTTTTAGCTGCATAAATTGGAAAATATTAATCTAACGAAAACTATCTAACATAGAAGCACATCCAAATTTCAAATTTTATGGTATTTGGTCTCGACTGGAATTTAGTTTGGTTTGTCACTCTACTGTCATTTTTTGCACAGTTAGGGCTAATTTGATCGGAACCTACAGTTTAACGTGGATTCCGAACTCTGAACAAACATCCATACCACTGCCAGGATTCGAACGTGAACACTGTGGTACCAAAGACCAGAGAGCAGCCACTTGACCTTCAGGCCGCTCGAATAAATTTAGATTCAGAAATACTTATCCATTGTTTTTAATACGCTTTTATTAGTTTCACCTGTATGTTTGTTTGTATGTATGTAACTGACTCTTTGGGCTCAATTTTACTCTACTTTAAGCGATCCGATTTTATTTAAACTTTGTAGATTTAACAAGGACCGACAACACTAAAATATTTTGATAAGTTTATTATTTCATCATGATTAGGATCGCCAGGATTAGTGATTAAAATACACAGCCTTTGAAAAGTCATCTTGATCGGCGATCATTTTTCCCCTGGAGATCTGTTTCTCCTCATGCACACTATTTAAGCTGCAAAGAAACATTTACAGACATCTTTCAGATATTCAAACCTACGTGGGACAGCGGCACAATGGATAACGCGCCTGACTACGGATCAGGAGATTCCCTGTTCGAATCCTGGCTGACTCGACATATTTGCATTTAGCCTGTGTTTTACTCGCAATTAAATTATTGTAAGAACCAGTCCTCCGTACCAGGATCTCATTTAAATATTATAGTTTCATTAACTCTAAAAGCGTGTTTTTTTAAACTATTAATTTATTTTCTTTTGTAACATACACGATCTATACTTCTGATTTAGTTTGTATTAATACCCTATCGATACAAGAAAATGTTATAATTATGCAACACATCCGTTACTAATAGTTATCGGATTGGGAAGTACCAGATAAAATAATATCGATACTTTCTTTAAACTATTATATTCGTTTAAGCATTGCTGAAATGTTATTGACATTTTGTCCTACGTGCGATACCTGTTTGTTTGTATTTCGATACTGTGTATATTAGAAGATATTCATTAGTTCACTTAAAATTTAATATCAATTGTAAAACATTGAATTGAGCTTTTTTTAAGGTATTTAGTTTGCATTTTATTTACTACTTCATGTTATTGATTTATATATTAAAAATATCAAATTAGAAAATTCATATGAATTTCGATACTGCCAATACTATAACAACCTTTTTAATTAAAAAGTGATTTAGGCACTCGAATGCTTATTCGTATACATTGTCAAATCTATTTCATTTTCTTTTAAAAATTATGGTATTTTCTTCACACCATATCTCGCGTAATAATTCAGATCACTTGAATTAATTTTACCCAAAATAAACGAATTGAAAATACATTGCATATAAGTCATTGGAATCAAATTTTTTTTTTTTTTTTTTTTTGAGCGAATTCACCATACATTTTGATACAACTAATTTGAGTAAATCTCATCAATTCGACCCGTTCCTACGATGGATCATCGTTTTTTTTAAATGAGCACTTCGTACCACACACACAATCTATATCTACAGTGGAAAGACTGGTGGCAAGCTACAGATACTTTTTTTTTTCCCCCAAGTGAACTAATGTATGTTATCTTTGTGTGTCTAAAATAATTTTGCTTTTCTATATGGGAATTCAGATAATGGTCAATGTACTCATACCAAAGAAATGAGCAAAAACTGGTTTTATATCCATGCCAGCACTGGAATTTGACTTGACCTGATTGAGCCTCCTCAATGCTGCAAAAAATTATAACATCAGAGAACAAACACTCTGCAATTACTACTGGATCCATACTAATAGTATTATCATGACCCATGATTTTACAACAGTGGATCCACTTTGATTTACATCTGAGAATTCAAGACTATACTATGGCAAAAAGAATGGTACTTCTGTATTAACCGCGTGCCAGCAATTGATCACTCCATGTCATTAGCGAATGTCAACCAAGTTTTGTTTCGGAAAGAAAATGGTTAGCAGAAAATCTTCAAAATGTATCTTCCTTCTCGCATTAATGAAATTTTAAAGTTAGTTGCTGATTGCTATACATTGGAATGATACAGCAAGTGGACCCAAGCGTGATGTATACAAACACAATATACACAAAATGGAGATAGCGATATGCTTACTAAAATTTGACTTAATATAGTAATTTATTTATATCTTCAGTTTGGCATCCAACATGGAGTTATCTGGAAGTTCCAAATTTGATTAAACAAAGTTTAGAAACAGAAATACACAAGTACCTATCGCCCAAATCGGAGATTTTAACATAGATGCCAATATACGATTGATGGCCGTACAATAATTGGACTTGATGATCTACGATATAAATTGCAGTCACAACTAAAAAGATTGATAGTACTTTTTCTAGAGATATAAAGCCATAATTAATATAATGCATCTTTACTATTCATCATTCACCCATATTTAACCTGTTTAATGAATAAATAAATATATATACAATTTTAACTTGTGTTTACTTCTTTGAACATGGTTTAGTTTGTTACTCTACTGTCATCTTGTGCGCATGAGGGCTAAACAGACCAGGACCTACAGTTCAAAGTGGATTCCGAACCACTCGCAAACATCCCTGCCACCACCAGGATTCTAACCTGAAGCCTGTGATAACAAAAGCCGGAGCACTAGCCATATCATCAGGCCACTTCTTTGAACATGAGAAGATGAATTCATCACAAATGTTGATCAAAACTACCAGTGCACAGCCTCCATTTTTGCTGCCCAATTTAGGCCATCAAGATATCAACTCACAACTTAGATTATTAGCAGAGAAGTTTTAAAAATAGGAAAATTCTCATTTTGTCAAAAAATGTTTGTGTATAAATAAGTGAAAAATATGCAAAAAATAACATGGATGGAAGATATTTATTGAATTTTACGAATTTTTTTTTTTTTATAATGACATGTAAAACACACAGAGTTTAATTGCGCCATTAGGTTTGCTAGACAGAAAAATAAAATTTTATGAGTAGTTCCAGATCTAAATTAAAATATCCAGGAACACTCAACCATAAAACAATGGTAAATGAATAACTCCAATTTCTATGCAGGAAGATATCACAGCTCCTGTATACACATATTTTTTTTTCCTACACAAGCAAACACAGCAAGCTTTAAAATAGTAATCACATTTATAAGAATTACAAAAATTTTACATCTACAGAATAATACAATGCTAGACAAACAATGTTACACATTTTTCTATCAATTGATACATAGTATAGAACACAGATCCAACAAGGATTTACGACAAAGGAACTATGATATAATCTACGAGTTGTAATATTTAAAGACACTAAATATCCATCTTAAAGTAATAGTAAGTAATAAATTCAAATGTTTATGACTTCCGATTTTCTAATGTATTTAAAAACATCACAACAATTTTTAAATTTATGATATGCAGATATATAAAATGCAGTGTGAACTACTTTTCCTTTAAATATTGGCACACAAATTTAATACAATGAATCATATGCAAATAACATTCTTTTGAGATTTTAAATTTCTTAATACTGCATGAAAAAATTGAGCACTAGTCACAGGTTAAAACGGCCGGACTAGAGAATTCAGCACCACAAGTCACATCACTAGATAAATTAGTAACACGACAAAAATTTTGTACACATTTCTTGAAAAGATTAAATGTGCAACACATCTACATGTGCAATTAAAAGCACTCCACAGAGAATAAAACAATACTCAAAAAGTATCATCAAATCCATATTTTCTCTGAAGAAACTACTTGAAGCCAAGAACATAATATAGAAAATTACTAAAAGTTTGTTATGAATCATGAAAGAATACAAGTAAATTTATTTTTCACATTTCATCTATACTTATTCCAAATGCCACTTCATAATTATGAAATAAAAACTGACAGGTAAAATTTTTAAATATAGATACATTCAGGTTTATTGCTATTTCTTGGCTTCAAAGAGTTTCAAAAGGAAAAACAGTCAAGGATTGATACTTTAAACATCTAGTGCTAACACATTTGACTAGAATTTGACATCTTGTATGTTCACACATTGCTAATCTCACTTTGAATCACTAGTACAATACAGTATACAATAAAGTAATTCGTATTTTTTTTTTTTTCTCCTTCACCCTTCAAGTTAATGTAGATGACTAAAAGACTCATTTTAATAGGAGTATACTGAAAAACTTTTGTAAGAAAGGAAATAAACTCCTTAATATTAAATTTCTCAAAACGGCACAAATTAAAACTTTTAAAAGTATCCATAAACAAGCTCGTCAGATAAGTTCGATGTAGTGCACTGAATCGACTTCTTAGTTCTACGATACTTGTTTTTATGGTATTGGACGCTTTGGTTGCAGCACCACTGGAAAATTGATATAAAAACATATAAAGAAAAAAGAAAGCCCTTCAGAAAAAGATCACAGTTAGATTTCAAAATTTTACCAATTAGCATTCAGTTTGCATATAACAATTCCCATTTACATTAAAAAATTTACAATATTTTTACATTTTAATTATTCGAAATAATATTATCTAATAGTGAATGCAAATGACAAATGACTACAGTTTTGAAAAAAAATCTTAGAAATCTATAAATTTTTAGTTTTGCCTTATTTTTAATATAATTAAATATTTACAATTGCATGTATACTTTACTAATAGCATTTTCAATAATGAATTAAGTCATATTTAAACAATAGGAATTCAGTTTTGATAGTATAAATTTATTAATGGCATAGTTAAAAGTTGAGATAAACATTAATCTATGAAACGCATTTTCCTCGATTCATTATTAGAAGAATGCACGAGAACACATATATTGCTAAAAAATAGTTTATGTTAAAGATGGTTTTTGTTTTAATAATTTTCAAAATTTTAGCAGTGTTTTACAAATTCTCTTAAATTGTTGAAGCTGCACAAAACCAAAATTTAGTACAGAATTTTAATAGAAAGTAATGTAATGAATGTCACTCCATGCAATACCTAAATTAAACCATATTAATTTTTAATTGCTGTAATATAGATTCTTTTAAAAAATTAACTTTATAAACAACTATAAGGGTAACTTTGTATATAAATGCATTGAAAGCATTAAAAGGTGAAAAATCCGAGCAGTTATTCTAAACATTAATTTCCCAAGAAATATAATCGTTTAAAATAATAAGTGGATTAGAATCCAACTTGGGTGTCAAAAACTTAACTTCCATAAAATAAAACAAAAATAACTTAAAACTCAACAATTAATTATATAATTTTGGCATTAAATACAACAAATTCTCAAATAGATCTACAACTTTATAGATATCTGAATTTAACATCGACTTCAGTCTATAGGCAAAAATGCTATGCACATTTAATTTGCTATTAATCGGACAAGATAAATATTCAATTGCATGATTTTAAATGACAATGCTCAACATTTTAAAAATGTAAAATCGAAATTAAATACCAAGTATTAAATTTTAAATTTGTAATTCCTTTTAAAAATTGACATACGTGGAGGAAAAAAAGTATTCTTTTTTAAAATCCCAACTTTTCAGGAACATCACCAAACTTATCCTTACAGAAAGAAATTTCGTTGCCTCCTATGGATATGGAAAAAAACCACACTGCATTATGATGCCAATTTCTTCTCTAAAGGAATGAAAAATGCATTCATAATTTTCAAGTTCCTAGCCAATTAATTCTGGATCAAAATAAAACGCTCATACACAAATATAGCCAATCAATTTTGTGTTATTGGAGGTTGTGGTGGAGCTTCTTGTGGTACCACTTGTGGTGGTTGAACTTGATATGCAACTGCAGTAGGTGGTGGTATATAAAAACCAGATTGTGGACTCCATGGAGGTGACAACATAGGCTGATAAGCATTCATTTCAAGAGGGGGAGTGAAAGCAACAGAAGACATAGCAGGTGGCCAAGTCGAACCATAATTGGCAATAGATCCTTGAATCCAAGATGTCATAGGAGGAGACATGCCACTAGGAGGGGTGTTGAAATACATACTAGGAACACCTGAAAATAAAATTCGAAGATTAAAAGAGAATATTCATAGACTAAAATATAAAAACGCTAAAACAGGAGCACTGTCGTGTGTTAACTTTGTATACATTAAAATCCATTCCTCTAAAAGTTAGATCTTGTATAGACATAATTTACCAGACATATGAAAACAATAATTGTTTCAAAGTTTTGTACCATCTTTATGTTGCCACCTACCTTGTAGGAAACTTTAACAAGTGATGAGGAAATAGATTAAACCTCACAACTTTTCAAATATAGTAGTTCATTACCAAATAAAAAACTCTGAAATTGTACAGAATCTAATTTTTCTATCACTTATCAAACTTCTAAGACCTTAACACTGCCAGGTTTCAGATGTTAAATCTTTATCATAACTCCATAGCTTTAATTTTAAAAACATGACAATATTATATTAGATAATAAAATAGATGAAATAAAAAAATAAATTAGATAAAAGTCAAGAAGACTTTTCAATGATTCAAAAGTATATGAAGCAAATAAAGAACAGTCTTTATGATATGAGCTGAAAGAAGTGTACATGAAAATAAATATTACTTATTCTATGCTATAATAATTGAAACAATGTAACTATAAATTACTGCAATAGTGACATTGCTATTAGAAATGCTTGTATTTCATTTAAATAAGGTTTACAATGCACAAATGACAACAATTTTATTTCAGATACAGGCCAAAACTATCTGAGCCACTATGAAAATAAAATTAATAAAAACATCTCTACAGTAATTGAAAGCGATAAGGATATTTAAATATGTTGAACAAAAAAGATTTGATACTCTTACATGCATTTCAAATACCTTTGGCATGTATTCTTTATTATAACAATCAAAATCCAGAAGTATATCCATGGATTGAAGGACAATTTACTTTTATCTTCTGCAGTACAATGTAAATTTGTCTTAAATAAATAAAATATTGAAAGAATTATTTTAGATTATTTATAAGGATGTTATTTTGTGTTTAAACAAGAATGTATATCTTTGAAGGGTGGACATGTTAAATTATTAGCCACATACTATTGAAGCATGAACAAATTCTAGAATTGAATTGTTTTTTAAATATTTGATTCTCCCCAATCCATACATTTTTTTTTTAATTTAAAAAATTCCAACATGCATTTTACACTTATCCAATACTGATCATGTGATGACTTAAGAATATCATGAGGTATTCAATTATAGCATCCACCATCATCAAATCGCAATCAAGTTAGTTGTATTTTGATGTTCAATCTTAAAATCTTCACATTTTATTTGCTGAAGTGAACTTTCTATTTATGTCTTCTGCTTATTAATGCTTCCTGTCAAACCTTCACTCAGTTTTAACAACAAGTGGCATTTCTCCAATTTAAATTTTTAATTTGTTACTTAATGTTTCTGCTTTTTATATCATTTTGTTCCTCTAATAAATTTTCCATCCATTGTACTGCACTAGTTAAAAAAACAAGTTATTACTATTATTAAATAAATAATTATGCTATGGAACCAAACTGACAATTTTATTTAAACTAAAAAAATATTTATATTTATAAGGAAGATTTAAAATTTTTTTTTTACAAAATACAATATCCTTGAAAGATCCAAGAGTATGCATGTATAACAACCAAGCATGAACAAATTCTGGAAATGGTTGTCTGAATATTTGATGAAAAATATCCAACAAATTTGAAGTTTAATTTTGGTTTATTTGTATCTTATATATATTTGTTACTAATATACAAAGTTTATGCATAATATCCCCAAGTACATAATTCTAATGTATGTTCTAATGTAATTCTTTAGATCAAAATCTTCAAACTTTAACAACATTTGTGAAAATAAGTGTTATTAAAAATTATTTGTGGTAAAAAAAAAAATTAGGTAATGAATTAGAAATTAGTTATAAGGTAATAAAAAATCGTTGACAGGAAAAAAAAAATTACAAGTTGTAATGAATCAGAAAGTTTATAGGGAAGTTAAATGCATTAATATCTTAAATGTCTGCATTTAAATAAACATTTTAGAAACTTTACATGCTTAACTAAAATTTTGAAATTAATCTGTTTATTTTCAATAATTTTAAAATCATGTAGATTTTATTTTATGAATTTGGAAATTAAGTAAAAGTGACTAAGTTTCCATAAAGTCCAAATTTAAGTCAATCCAAAAAATTTGTCACTTAATAGCTAGCATCTCTGAATAAATAAAATTAAAGAGAAAAATTTATAGATCAAAAGAAAAAATAAAAGGAATGATTAAAAAGAAAAAAGGTCATATATGTTTGTATTTTAACAAGCTAAGTTTTTATATAGCAGGGAGTATCTGTTAACCAAGATAATTAGAAATCTATCAAAACACCTACATTAAACAAAAGACTGTTCTAAAAAGCTTACCAGGTGGAACTTCACCACCATTCAAAGCCTCTCTAGTTCCCCAAGTGCCTCCAATATTAACAGGAAGTGCAGATCCATCCCTACATAGTAAATACATTCCAGAAACTGCATACATGGGATATGGATAGAGTGCCATAGTAGTTGGGCACTGAACTGGCTGCATAGTAGATGCCTCCTCCATAGTACTGCAAGCATTGGTTGGAGTGCCAGGAATAGGTAATGAGGCTGGATTAGCAGACATTATGGCAAAAGGAGGATTAGTAGAATATGTTGGATCAGCAAATGTAGGAGCTATCATGAATTGTTGGGGAGGACTAATACTAGGAGTTGCAAGCTTGTATGATTCATCAATCCAGACAGAATCCTACAGATAAAAATAAGATATATAAAGCCATTTAAAACTGTTCACAAGTAAGAAAAATATATAAACTTAAAAGAGCAAAATAGAATTCCTTTTTTCTTAGAAAAATAGATCAAAACAAATATATTACATTCTAAAGCATTTTCATAACAAAAAAGTTTTTATTTATATGAATAGTTCCATATTATACAGTTCTATACTTTTATTTTTAAATCTGATCTTTATGCTTATTATGAAAAGTTTTTTTTTTTTTTTTTTTTAAGCTTTGTACTTCGTTTAACAAACTTAAAGCAAGCAATAAAAAAAAAAAAAAAAAATGTATACCATTAATTTATCAAGTGGCATTTCTATGTGCTATTCTATAGCTTACAATCAATAAAATTTGCTGCTACAGAATAAGCTCATATCCATGAATAAATCAGACTATAATTTCAATTCTCTCATAAAATCTTATTATTTCTTTATTAAAAAAAAAAAAAAAAAAAAAAAAAGATTGTCTAAAATATTTCCTATCCTTAAAAGTCCTGAATTACATAATACTTAAACATATCCAAGAAGTGAAAGTCTTTTCTATATAAAATATCAAATTTAAATGATTTTTAATCTCATGTTAAAAGTTGACAACATGAATACATAATATATTTGCAGTACTTGAAACATACATTTCCAGTATTTGAAAGATTTTGGAATTTAAAATATTAGATTTCCAGCCAAATTCGAATTATTTTTATTAAACCAAATGATTACAGAAAATTCTTTAATAAATCACTTCTTTTTCATTTCTTAAATAAATTTGAAACAACTTTTAATTGTATTTATAAAAATTTGAATTGTATATAAGAATTCCAAAATGTATTTCAACACATAAAAATGTTTTCTCCCTCTTGAAGGTATAACAATTAACTTCAAAATAATAACTTTAATTACAAAGATAAGGAAATTTGAAAACTTAATAAATATAACAAAAACATTTTTGAAAAAAATAAAAAGGAATTCTAAGTATCCCATAATAATTCACTCTATAATGGATGTTTATTTTGTAATATTAAATATCAACAATTCCTTTTTGCACAAAACAAATTGCATATTACACACCTGCATGAAGAAACTTTTTTTTTTTTTTTTTAATATTCAATACAGTGATTACTATTATACTGGCAAATAAAAATATTACTTAAAATTACATTGTATGTAATAATTTTTGAAGACAATTTTAATATTAGTCAAGGAAGATAAACTATGCTTTTCTAAAACTTCTGGTTAAATGAGTAATAAGTAATAAAAGTACCCCCCCCAAACAAAAATTACTCACTGAAGTTCATTTTTCTTTTTTTAATGAACTTATCTATAACTCTTATGGAGATATTTTTTTTAATAGATGCAATATGTTGTACAATTATCTTATTTTAATGATACAAGGAGGGTTTGGATTTAAGTCTGAATAAAAAATAGCTTAATCATTAATTTGATTTTTTATAATGATACAAATCAAGATTTTAATCCATCCACAAACATTAGGATTACAAATTAAAGAAACTTTATAAATTCATGTATTCTCAGTTTAAATTTATAATGGCAAATTTTTTATGCAAAAAAACTTTCTTAATCAGTTAAATAAAAAAGGGAACTTTATCAATACACGATATGTCACAGAGCATGAGTAAACAGACATGAATTGTTTGTAGATTATAACAAATTTTATTTATTTCATGCAAAATTACCCCTACTGGTTATGCTGCTAACAAGACAAGAAAAATATGCAATCATAAGAGAATGTTATAATTTATAATTTTCTAAACTTTATTTTTTCTATAAAATTCCATTTTATGTCATCATAAGAAGGCAATTAAAGATTGATTATTTCACTTGATAATACTAAAGTAAAAAAAAAAAAAATCCAACATCTTTTTACATCTTTGATATGAAAACTGAATGTAAAACTTGCATACACATGCAAATAAAATATATTTAATATTAGTGGCAAAGCACAAATTCATATTCAAAGTAAAAAACTGCTCTTAATGTTTGCTTAAAACTAATTTCAATAGCAGCCAATTTATAAATATAATTAGCACTATAGTTTCTTACATTCAATTCATTTAACATTTCTGGACTTCCTTGTTGATAATAGTCAGGAGAAACCTTTCCTAAAAAATATAGTACAAACAATAAGAAAAATATCCAGATAAAACTCAAAGTAATAAAATTAAGAACCTTTGAATTTGACTTTTTTTTTTTTTTTTTTGCAACATGTAAATAAAAAATATTGAGAACCATTAAAAGTATCTGAAAAAAAAAAAAAAATTATAAAAAGAAATATACAAATGGCAAATTAATTTTAAAACAAATATTCCACAACAGTAAAATAAATTTTGAAAAATCTGTTTAAAAATAATGCCTATTAGAAAATGAAAACTAAAATTTACCAGGGATTGGTATTGGTGGTGAAGGTATGGTAGGAGGCATTCCATTCCACATAAAAGGGAAGTTCTGAGGTTGTCGAATTGGTTGCTGTAAAAAAAATAAATTTAAAATTTCATATAAGTTTTCACAAATACAAATGGCTTAAAACTAAAGAAACCTTATTGAATATTCTCCAAGGCACTTTTTAAAAAACTCAGTAAAACTAATAGCTGCTAATAAATATCTGCTATAAATCAATTTTTATGTGATAGTAAAATTATAAACAACACTATCACTAAAAAAGCATATGGATAAAATAAACTCTTTATTAGAAAAACGCAATATATTTCATTAGATGAATCTATATTTATTCTTTTTCCCCCACACAATTTTATGAAATCTATTTAAATAGCTTTATTTTTAAGCTATTTTAATGTCAGTAATCAAAATTTTATAAATTGCATTTCCAAAACATCAGAACGTTCATACAAATTACTCATGTAAATCATATATCATCATATTTAATTAGGAGCATTTACAAATTTCAAATATTTTATTGCAGAATAAAATACTTACAAAATTATACTCTCCCATTTTTAAAGATTTAATGACTTCCGTTTCAGATTGAGAATCGCAAATTGGGCTAGGCTTTTGTGCAAGCATGAAATAAAAGGAATTGGAAGATATATACTAGAACATACTTACACATATAGAATTAATCTACCAATCATTTTTTTTATTTGATAAAAGGCAAGAACAGAGAAAAAGTTAAGAAATATTTTAACATTTTTTAATAGCTATTAACCAGTAAAAATAAACTACCTGCCTACAACAACCAAGAAGAAAACAGTTTGCCCCCTTTTTTTTTGCATATACCCAATCCAAAAAACATATACAAATACTACTGAATGTTTCCTTAAGAGTTAAGGAAACATACTGCTATACAGGTACATGATTGGATTTAAAAATATGAAATACTTTCTACGTAGATTTAAAAATATATAAAGAAAAATTAATTTTTCTCAACTATCTAATATGAAATTGAACTAAAAAGAGTAAAAATAAGCATAACTAATGAAAAATATCAAAAAGGAATGTATGATTACTTAAAAACCAAAATATTTTTTGTTTTATCATTTAAAGGCAAACAGGCATATAATAATTTACAAAGAAATAAAACAGACCAGATACATTTTGAAAATAAAAGCATCCTTGAAAACAAACCATTTAAAAGAAATTATTTCTTTATATTTTTATTTCAATAATTCAAATATTTTCAATAAAATATTATTCATTATAAAATACTTGCATAGTAATGTACATCTGCTGGCGACAATTTAGAGGCATCTGTCTCAGATGGCATATCATAAACTGGACCAGTCTATTGTGTATGCATGTAATTAAATGAATTGTGAAATAGAATTAGTTTATAATTAAGGTAACATTGAATAAATTGTTAAAAAAAAGTTGCAATTTTTTTTTGTATTGATCCTTTTTTGTATTTTCTATATTTATATAATCAAATATATTACATAAATTTATATAAAATAAGTTAATGATTTATTACTCATCTATTATAGGATAAAATACTTACATGGTAATGCTCAGACATTGATAATGATTTAGAAATATCTGTTTCAGATATCACTTTTAAACTCCGATTACGCTATTGTGAAAGCATGCAATAAAATACAAGGATTGAAAAGCAATTAATAAAATGTGCATAGAAATATTGGAAGATTAAATTATGTACGAATTTATTTTGCAGTTTTATTTAATACTATAATTAAGAAAAGATCAGAAATTAGCAACTGCAAGAGAATGAGAAATATTCCTAAATAGAAACGTCAGAACTGCCTTGATTGTAACAAAAGTTGCTTGTGTTGTTGTTGCTTTATATAATATATATATATATATAAGCATCAATAAACAAAAACACATAAGATGCATAATTAATAACAATGTTGAATTATACATGTTATATAATAAGAAAACAATCACAAAAAATATGTTTTCATGGTAAGATTACGCAAAAATTTCCTTTAAAATGAAAAAAATACCTTGAATTATATTCATATAGTACAAAGGATGCAATAGGATTTTCTCATTCCCTTACATTTTTCATTTAAAAACAATATCAAACAAAATAGTTACTGCTGTAATTTTTTTTTTAAGTAATTTAGTTGCATACTATAATATACTTACAACATTACGTGCATCTTTTGGCATAGAACTCTTAGGCTTATTTGCCAATGAAGTATTGGGCCCATGCGTCTTCTTTCGAGAAAATTGAGCAGATGAATGCATGCTAAAAAAAATATAATATATTAATATCTTTATACATTATTTTTCCGCAATGCACAGAATGTGAAAGAAATATCACTATGATAAGGTTCAAGTTTGTTTGTTTTTTTGTTTTGTTTTTTAAGTTCCCCACTGGATCTTAATTATTTAAAAAATATTCATTTTTAATTAATTTGATACTTTTATGATTTAAATCCCCTACAATGGATAAGGAACATGAAAAGCTATGTAAAATACAATTTATAAAAAGTAGATTAATATAAAACACAGTTAAAAATGTATTTACAATAGAATTAAATTTAAAATTATTTTACCATTTATGATAAATCCAGTAGTTATAAATTAAAATTGAATAACTGATATTGAAACTAATTTTATTGCATCATTTGAAAGAAAGGATTTTTAATTACAAATGAGAAATATAGACAGAAAATAAAAAATTATAGAAACTTTTTTTTACAGAGTTTTGTAGGAAAATGCCCTTAGTTAGCAATGAAATTCACTTTTTAAAAGAAGTAAAATATTTACAGCTTATTTGGCAATAGTTTATTATTTAACTCTACCTGTTACAACGAAAAACAGAATTCCGTTGAGTTGTTGAAGCAGCAGGTAAAGAATTGGAACGTGCAATAATATTTGACTTGGAAGAGTTGTGTCCATTATTGCGACTTGGTGAGTTATCCTAAATTAAGTGAAAACAAAGAAATATTTATTTACATATTATTAATCATGACAATTTATAAGTTTCTCTTTAAAATTAGATTATTTACCCTATATAAAAATATGAAAGACTTTAAAATTTAAGAATATCTTTCAACTAAATTTTTCCAATAAATTATGAAAATAGTAATATGTAATATTTTTAATAAATTCACAGTAAAAATTATTTCTTGAAATATATTTAAATTATATTATATATATATTTATTTAAAAAAATTTAAGACTAAAATTTTAGAAAATGTCAAAACAAAAAGTACGGATCACTTTTACTAAATGCATTGCATAAAAGTTTATTTTGTATATTTAATATTGCACTACATATTTATCTAAAAAACTTCAATTTAAAGAAGTTTAAATTAAAATTTTTTAAATTTATATTTATTTTCAATATTTATTGTAATATTTTACAATATAATAATCAGATTATAAATTTCAATTCCTTTATAAAGTAAATTTATTGAATTAATGTTTCAGTTTTAAAGTAATTTCAATTTTAAAAATGCAGATTTTTACGAAGTAATATGTTTGAAAAGAATAAAACTATTTAATTTACAAGAATAAATTTTAACCATCCATTTCCAAACTTTTTAAGACAATAGTTTTATATATTTTAAATTGTTTAATTATATTACATTAAAAGTTAGAAATGAATTTTTTTCAAACCTGATATCTCCGATTATTCTTTTTCATCTTGTTTTTTTCCATATCTAAATTTTAAAAACCTTCAATTAATTTTCATTCATTTATATAAAAATTAAAATCTATTTTTTTTATCTGAAGTCACTAATTGGTACCAAGTACAATAATTCGTACACATTTAGAAAATATTTTACATCGAGTTGCTTTAAAATTATATTTAAGATAATACCAGGCGTAAAAACCTCTCATAAATATTAGGGGTTTTTTTATTAAGACTAACCAAAGAAAAAAAAAGTTAAATAAATATTTACATTTTCAATTTTATTTATATTAGATATTTAAATTAAGTATTAATTTCCCAGAATACCAACTAAATTCCTAAGTATAAAATAAATTAGTCCAAGTATAGTCTTATACCATATTTCAAACTTCCCTTCACCAATTTTACAATTTTATTATTACAAAAATTTTAAATTTATTGAAATACACATAATGCAATAATACATTAAATGTATGCATGATAAGTCACATCTACATTTCTTTTCATATATATAATTATCTCTAAGAAATTTCATTTTATGTTTTTTTTTTTTTTTTTTTTCCCCCCCCTTTCTTCATAGAAAGGACGAAATTGCACAGACACACAATTATGATGCAAATTTTATCACATCACAGAACAAAACAAATAAAATTTGTATCAAAAGTAAAGACCAATTGAATTCTTTACCTGACCCAGGCTGCACACAATCAGAATAAACTTTGTAAGTCTTTCCACCTTGCCATGTTAGTGCTAAAAATTCAAAATATATTACTACATAATTTAGGTATTATTAATATGAAATATAACGAAACTTAAATGATCCACAAATATTTATACACATACAAAATTTAAAGAAAATATATAAACAAGCCCTGGTAAATTTACAGACTGAAGAGCTAAATTATCTTATAGAATATATATTTGGGCTCGGAAATTCTTGGGGGCTTTTTTTTTTTACAGATATGGAAGGAAAATGGAAATTCAAATATTATATTAAGTATTATATTCAAATATTTTTATATTAAGACAATTAATTTTATTAAATGTTAATTGATGAATAAATGAAAATTGTTTTATTAAAATGAATGTACCCCAAAACACAGAAAATATCAAATGGAATTATAGTTTTATTTTCATTTTGAATTTAATATCACAGCTCAATGTGACTAGTTTATAAGCGACAGGCAATTTTTCATCTAGAATAATCTATAAAAAAGAAGGTTTAAAGTATCTTTACAATACAAGTATTGAAGAAGGTTCTTAAAAATAAAATTTTTTATAATTAATATAGTTATTATTTATATCCAAAATCAAATTAAATCAAAAAAAATTGTCTAAGCAGAAACAGTTAAGATGGGTTAGAATGCAACTACCTCAAATTCAAACAAGACTTACACAGCCACTAATAAGGTAAGGAAATACAAAATATGTAGAAATATAAACTTAATACATTCAGAATAAAATGTTGTCAATATAAAATACGAGTCTACATACAAAGTAAAATTAGCAATTTCAAAAACACCAATGAATTAGTTTTTACTATATAAAATTTATTTATTTATTATTAAATAAATAGCAAATGGTAGAGATATACCATACAAGATATATTATTTACGATTTTAATTTAAATAATCCTAAAAAAAATTTTGATTTCTTTTAAAAATTTATGGAAAATACATGCATTAATTTTTATACATAATAAAATGCAAGCCAAATAAAGAAAATGTTTTATATGCTAATAAACATGCTCTGTTACATTCGTGACACTAATTAGCATGTTCAAAGTTGGCAAATCATACCCTCATCACTCTCATCGTGTAACCTTCCATTATCTGAAAATAATCATTTTGTTATTTAACATGAAAGTCATAATTTAAGTTATTAGAGGTTTAAGTTTACAGATATTATTCTATATCATACATGACTAATGCTAATGTATTATGTTATTCCACTGCTGAAAGAGTTTTGTAGCAACCTATTTTGCATGCTTATAATTATAAAACATACCCTGGATATCCACAGCTTGTGGTTCTCCAATCCCTGAAAATAACCATGCAAGCTCTTGTAATTTATTCATAAAGAATTTCATTATGCATTAATGGCAGTTACATTTTAAGATATTATTTATCATGATTTAATGAGGTTATTTAAGATGTTTCACATGAATCAAATCATTATATATTCTTTTTTAATGTTATACCTTTATAAGCAGGAACAGGAACTATTTCGAGTGCACTAGAGGATAAAATGCACCTAACAGAAAAAGATAGAGATTAAAATAAATTAGGAATTAAATTTCAAAAAGGGACTAATACAATGATGCAAGAGAACTTTACCGCTTGCAGAGCTCCTCTATATAAATCAATACAGTCTCTCCATTAAATGAAACTTCCTGGACATATCCTATATAAGTTTCTCTATTTATATGGACCTATTAAAAAAAAGATAGTTATTCAGCATGATGGATTAAATTGTTTCATATTATGTATTATATTAAGATCAACTTACCTTACATTTAACCCCAGGCTCCAAATCTGGAGTGAAGAAATGTTCATTCTTTTGATCCTCTGATAAAAAAAAGTTTAGATTAAAAATAAAGATTTTGATAATCAATAAATTCTTTTAAAATGCTTTTATAAAATTCTCAATAAAAGTATAGTAAGTTAAAACAATTAAAAACTAATTTCAAAAATTTTTTTGTCACCTTAATATAAATTTCCATATTAACTAATTTACAATAATTTACAGCTTCTAATCCAAATAAAAAATATAAATCAGTAGAATATTTGTACTTGTTTACTAGTTTCCCCTCCTCCTAAAATAAGACTAAATTATTTTTTTTAAAGAATTTTTAATATAATATTAAACAATTATAAAATAAATTTTAAAAAAACAATAAAAAGTAGATGCGTCAACAGCAAAAAAAGACAAACAATTTATAGCATTCAATATTTGCTAGGGAAATGAAAAGCTTGATCTGTATCAAGTTTATTTATTCTATAATGTGCTCTTAATTCTTATGATTTCCATACAGGCAAAGCTAGAATCTATTTTTTAAGCGTTGTTTTTGAACTGATTATTTTATAAAGCTTCATGGTTTTAAAAAAAAGATTAATTTTTACATTAAAATTTAGCTACCTGGGCAAATGGATTAAATTCATTATTTAATGATGAAATAATGACTAGAATAAATAAGCCAAGATTTTGTTTTCTCATAATATCAATTTAGTACACAAAATACACATGCAGAAGATATATTTTTTTTTTTATTTGAAAGATCAGAAAGAATATCCAGATATAAATAATTTCTATATTAGAATCAGTTAAATCATTTTATAAGACAGATGCTTCAATTTCTATAAAACATATCAAAAAGTAAATTTTAGAAGTAAAAACTTGCCTTTCCTCTTCTCATTCCACATATCAAATTCGACATTTCGATAAATGCTGGGATCCAAGGTCTTTGCCACCTTATAAGGAAAAGGTGGGATACCTTGTGCTAAAGCCTTACGAATCTCCAAACGTGGATTTGGAGGAGACTGTAAAATGCAAACAAAACTCTCATTTGCTTATTTTAGAAGAAAAATATACATATTAAAAGCAATATAGTATCTCTGGATTGTTTTTAATTTAAAAAACAACTTATATATTATATATGCTTTTCACATACTGCTTATATTTTGTAATAACACAAAATGTTGGTTCACTTTTTTTTGTTATATTAATAGAAATACATTGTGTCATTATTATTATTTTTATTTTCAATATAGGAGAACAAGCTGTTAAGTTCAACCTTTTAAAATATTGAATATTAAAAAAAAAAAAGCTTTCACAAAGGTTCATTTTACAGGTATATATATATAATATTAAGTTTCTTTTGCAGGTAATAATTATTTTACTAGAGATACTTCAAAAGATTTAAAAATATATACAGTTTAAATATACTGCCAGAAAATCCATACAATGTAAAAAATGCATCATACAAGTTGCTAATGAAAATAGTTTACAATATTTAAAATTTCAATCCAAATAATTTATAAACTAAAAAAAAAAATTCTCATTTTTCAGAAGAGGCTCATTTTGTTTCATGTTAGAATGTGTTAGTTGAATGATATACTAGAATTCTGAAGCCTTGTACCCAAGTAGTGAAGGAAAGAAAAAGAATCTAGAGTATTTAAAAAATTTGAATTCAATTTCAATACAATACGACATACTTTAACAGAAGGTAATATTATAGTCACAACTAAAATTTATAATCACAATATAATATTTAAGATTCCAGACAAAAAATTTCATGTTCAAAAAATTGCTTCTTTTGCTTAAGTATTCAATTAATTTCAAAATTTATTATTATCAAGACTAGAACTGCAGAGTTAAAAGTACTAAATTTTTTTCACGTTGAATTATAAAATACTAGGAAAAATATTTTGAGAAGCTAAAAGTATAAATGTTAACAATACTTAATGCATAAATTTCTTAATGATATTATCACACATAAATTGAGAAAACATTTAAATGTTTACCTTGTAGGACTGATCATCCTCAGGTAAATTTGGATCCTCAACACCATCATCAATGCGACAGCTAAAAGCACAAAACTCTTAATATTCAAAACAATTTTGTATTTACAATTTCAAAACTATAAAACTAAAACTCTTAATTTTTAAATTTGGAATGATTTTGCAGCTTATATTTCACTAGTCTTGTTTTCTAGAGCAGTCATTAAATCTCAATTTAAAATTTTCTTGGGAAATAATTTTCTTAATAATATTAAAAGAACAGAGAAATAAATGCCTAAGTTACAACCAAGACTCCTTTACAGTATTCATGAAATAGTCAAGTGAACTTAAAATATATTTCTTATGCAAGTCGAGTTGTATAAGTGTTCAATACATTAAATACAAACCTATCTCTGAAAAAATGGCAAAGCAGATTGTTCCTCCTTTGCTTAGAATAAGCTTTATCGTGCAGCATTTTTTCAACAGCTACATCAACATCAGAACCTAATTCATATACTTTCTTGTACAGAACCTCATACACAATAGCTAAAAAAATATGAAAATTTAAGCATTTACATCTAAAAAAAAAATGCATATTAACTAATTTAACTATATTTAACTAAAAATCTTTAAAACTCTGCAAGAAAATTTATATTGGTGTAAATCTAAACAAACATTGACAATATTCTACATAGTTTTATATACTGTAATAAAAATACTTTATTCATGAATTACAGTTTGAAAAAAGAAAGCAAGTTAAAAAATTTATTCTATTTCAGAAACATTTACATAAACATATAATCAAACACAAGATCCATCATATTTAACATAATCACACCAAATAGCATTTGAAATGAAAAGCATTTTACAGCAAAAAAGTATCACACAGAATATAGAAAAAAGTATTATGGGCTCTTGTTATGGGTGGCAATTTAAAATATCAAACATTTTTGTTGATAATGGGTTATTTATTTAAGTTTGAGTACGAGCTAAATTTTACAACACATTAAAACGAAAACAATAATTCCTATTCTTTATTTTAATGTATACTTTTTCTCTAAAGGTTTAATAAAAAATTGTTAAAATACTAATTAAATACCACAAACAGCAAACTAAATATAGATACATCCAAAAGATCAAACACTTACACTGACAGAAGGCTAAAGTAGACAGCTCAGATTTGGAATACACACAATCATAACGATTGCCACCAGTACAGGCCAAAGAAATCTAGATTATAAAATTAAAAATCAATAAAATTTCTCATCCATTAAATTGGAAAAATATTAACTAAATTGAAAGAAAATACTTAACAGTCTGGCTAGATGAATCTGCTTTTATTCTCAGGGGTGGTTTACTGATATCATAATATACAACAAAATCTATCCTAAAAAAAGTTTTATAAGATCAATGTTACAGGATATTGCTCCATATTCACAATTATTCAGCGAATTTGAGCTGTGCAAGAAAGAAAAGCATTTCACTGTTCAGCGATGTCTAACATCAAAATATCGATTTCAAACATTAGAATGGCCTGTGTTTGAAATGGGTTTTATTATTTTGGGGATATTCAGAAACAATTTCCAATATTTGACAGCATTTCTACATAATTATCTTGTGAATTTTAATGCAATCACTTCTTTTTCTACTTATTGAAAGATTGCAATCAGAGAGGTTTAGCAAGTTATTTTAATCATTATTATTAGGACATTATTATTACTAGGACACAATCATTTTCACATAACTAATATATATATATATTTATAATTTTGAAATTATTTTATTCAAATGTTATATATTTCTATTTACGTAAGTTTTGTAGCATTTGTAATCTATATTTTAAGGATGCTTTTTCTTTCTTGTATTGGGTGGGCAAGGAAGTTCATTTGGTTTTCGCAATGTTTTTAAATTTTGAAAAACAAATTAACTTTTATGCCAACCCAATATATATAATCTGTAATGTACAAAATATAGTTAACAAAATGAAAATTCCTTGGAGTGATTTAATTTTAAAGATGAAAAATTTTAAACCGATAAGATTGTAGGCAAAAGACCTTCTACATAAAATTTTTAATGAACTTTAAAAAAAATTATTACATTCAAAAACCAAAAAGGATTTTTATTTTACCACAATAAGAGTAAGCAAAAGTTATTGCTTGCACTCATGTTCAAGAACAAAAATACGTGCTTGTTTTGTTGAAATTTAAATTTGTGTAATAGAAATTTATAATATATTGCTCTCTAAATCATAATGATCTTCCTACTAGCAAGTTGAAATATACAAATAAAACTCGCTATACAACGCTAAGGTACGTTTATATTTGTTTCAAAATAAATAAAAATTCACATATTTCATGGTATTTACAATCCATTACCATTGAAAATATTAAGGAAGGGGCTTTAAAAATAAATAACCTTAGTTTGCATTTCCCCTATCCTTTCCAATAAGTTCGCTGGTACTTATATCCCTATGCAGGAAAAATATTACTTTTCCTTCTTTTAATGAAATTTAATATATTGATTGATATACATTTGTACAAGAAAAAGCCAGTATTCCTCTTTGAAATTTGTCTGGGGTAAACTAAAGAAATGTAAAAAGTTGTTTAGCACTCAATGAAATATTTTATGACAAAATATGCTTAATTAAATAGAAAAGGAGATAATGCTTTGAAAACTAATAATTTGGTGTTGAAGATAATTACATGAAAGATCAAATAAACTAAAATGAAGACAATACATATTAGAAAAAAGGATTAAAAACTATTTTTAAAAAATGTGGTTGTCAAGAGAACTTGACAACTCTCGTTTTGTTGTTTACGATTCTAAAACAAATTCCATATTGTATTTGTATGTATGTTCCATATTGCTAACATTTGTATCTGTATGAAAATTTTCTATCATAATATTACAGTATTAAATGCACAATCTGTAGATTTTAGAAATTTCAACGTCGTCCAGCCCTAGATATAACTTGAAAGCTGCTATGCTACAGAAACAGAATCATTTCAGATAAATTTTCTCTGTCCATATTTTGACTTCAGCTGATGGAAGTTTTAATTCGAATTTTAGATTAGATTAGAGAAATTCCAACAAAATATGCAATTCATAAAAAGCCATTTAATTGTGCATGCATCCTAATCAACTGGATTTGCTTTGTTTATTAACAATATTTTTGAAATATCTTAATATTCAAAAAGTGAAAGTAAAAACAAGAAAAAGAAGTAGAAAAATAAAGAAAGCCAATATAAGCAAAATAATGACAAGCGACTATAAATCAATTTTTTTTCTTTATTAATTTGTATAATAACGCTAAGTATTTCTAAAATTATTTAAAAAATTTCAATACCAATCTTAATATAGTGATTTTAGATAAATAACTATTGCAACTATACATATGATTATATTAACTATGACACTTATTTACTGTAATTAAATATTTGTAGCTAATGGAATTTCATTTCAAAAAAACAATTTCATTGAATAGTTTTGGTTATAAAACATTTCCCTTTTATATGATAGTTTCTAAAACTATAAAAGAATTTAATTAATAAACTTTAAAAATAAAAGAAGTGAGTAACAGAATGTAATTTACCAAGATAAAACTTGAAAAAATACCAATTCATATCTCAGTCAGTCTTTAATATTGAATGATATTGCCATTCTGACACAATTCCAAAATACTTACCAAACCAGTATTAATAACATGTAATTTTATGCTAATCAAAAGATCAGTTCATTATGCTAATGTAAGAATGGGAAAATTTATATACAGACAATGGTTGCCAAGTCCAGATTTGCAGAACCCACTTTTGCACATACCTTCATTGTTTCCATTTAATTTCTTTGAATCTAGAATTTTATTCATCCGCAATACATTGCAAAGAGTCTCCCCGCTTGCTACAGCTAAAGCCAGAAAAAGTTAATTTTGAAGGATTTCCATTGATTGTAAATGAAGCCGAAGAAACCGTAAGAAATGCAGAAGTTATTGGCCACTAAGGATTTTCAGATATGAAAGAAGTCAATGAAATAATCTGAGAATTATATGAATGAGAAATTATAAATGAAGAATTGAACGTTCTAACACCAACAATGAAAAAGCAATAGTGACAATAAAGCACTTTTGACATTCAAGTGAAAATTACATGGAAATCCTCAGATTTTTCAATGAAAGAATACTTTATTGAGAAAACATTGCATACCAAGAGACTTTTTGAAAGCTGTTTCATTGCCCCAAGTATAAATTATATGCTTAATTTAAACTATACAAAACTTTTTATGGATGAGGATGGAAAATCACATCTCCCATACACACACATTCCGCAAGAGTTTATACTGTAATGTTAATTTCATATAATTAATTTTATTTGAATTTATGCCACAAATTTTAAAGAGACAGGGAAAAAGTATATTAATTATTTACTTTAACAATTACTTCTATTTTTTTTTTCCAGCTTCACTACTTAATTTTGTATAAGTAAATACTCAAATGACTAATTGACTATATAATGACTGACTAATTAACCAATATAATCCAATATATATTCAAATTTAACAAAAGCTAGAAGTCAAAAATACTTATATATTACTCAAGATGTAATACTAACTTATATTTCAAAGACAAAGCTTTCATTTCCACTTCCCCTGCCCATTCCTAAAAAAAGAAATATATAACATTTCCTATTTCTAACAGTATATAAAAATTTAATAGATATTCAATTTTATCTATTGTGAATTCATATTACTAGAGCTTCATTTTTAAATTTAGATTAACAAAACAAAATAACAAGTTAAAATAAAATCAGTTATTATTAAATGATTAAGTGGTTAACTTGAACAGATTTTCAGGAATTTACAGAACATTTAAAAGAAAATACTAGATTTAATTGAAGTTTAAGAAATAAAACCAATATTTTAATTTATTATACAAGAAAACAATACAAATTAATAAAGCACTATGTTTATTTAAATACAGAAGGAAACTTAAAAACACAAGAGAATTTATCTATTTTTAAGAAAACATTAAAACCTAAGTGAAAATTGTCAGAAAAATTACATAAAAAAATTAACTCTTTTAACACTGACTTAAATACAAAACTAAATAGAAGTATTTTTTTTAAATTTATAATTCAGCTGCAATTGTAAAATAATGTTAACAATTAAAATGTTTGCAAATTCTTACATCTGAATTTTTTTTTTTTACTAATCACATAACTGAAAAAATATCAAGTAACAAAATAAAAAACCAAAGTAATAACAAAAATTTTTAAACATTAAACAATTTTTTATATTAACTTGAGATTAAAATTTAAATCCATTTTTATAACCAGCAACTTAAAGTGGTCAAATTAGCAATAAGAAAAAAAATTACCCTAATGAAATTAAAATGAATAAATTAGAACATAATCCAAAATCATAAATTTAAAAAATAGGAAATTAATATTCTGATATGTGTTATAATGATATTTATACAATCATTATAATACAAGATAAAAAAAAATTGAAAAGTTTTATAAAAAAGCATACAAACTTTTTGATCCCTAATTTTCTTCAAATATTCATCAAAATCTTCATTTACAAGCTTAAATGGATAAAAAAAAAATATATATATAATTAGAGCAATATATTTTTTTATCTCTTTTAGAAAAATAGACTTAAAAACTTATTTATTTTGAAAACCTTTCATAAAGTTAAATATACTTATAAAACAATATTTAATCAATTAAAAAATTAATATTTAACTTTAAAAAATATATATACTTTACATAAATTTGCTTTTTATAAAAATTTTGAAGTATAACTCATAATTTAATAGAAATAAAAAAAACTCTAGTAATCATCCCAAATATATTTACAATAAAATATTTTAATAAAGCCAGTAAAATTTTAGAAATATTTTAAAATCAAATAATAATTTTAATTTTTTTTTTTTTAACAATTGAAACTTTTCAGTGAACTTCATGCGTCACATCTACAGGATGAAAATTTGCTCAATTAAAGAAAATTCAACTGAGAATTTACATAATGCATTAAATAAGTTGCCCATTTAGTTAAAAGAAAAAACTATTCAAATAATTTGAAGTTTAAATTATTCAAGTTCATCTTTAATATCTGTAAATAATAATTTGTGTCTTAAAAAAAAAAAAAAAAAAAAAAAAAGGAAATGTTTTATTCCATACTGGTTCAAATATAGTTCTATATCTTTCCATATAATCCATGCATCCCTCTCGAAGTTTAACATGATGAACCTGGGTATAGAAAAGCTGAAAGGAATTTATGAATTACAATCCCATAAATAGTTATAAAAAAATAAAAATAAATGTTACTTTGATGTTTACTAAAATTTTAATTTGTTTAAATTATCAATATCGAATCTGTTTCAAAAGCGTAAATCCCTAAATTTTAAAATGTACCGAAACATTTCATATAAAATGAAACCCCCAGTTTTCTTTATTTGGCTCAACCACCTGTTAGAAAATTAATGGAAGCCGCTAGTTTAGCGACCATATTGCAACAAACAGAGAATGGCCACAAAGTGAAAATCACAAACCTGATTAAATGCGGTATCTTTTTATAACATAAATAAATTAATTATTTAAAATACAATATTTGTTGGTTAATTTTTTCACATATTATTATGAGTTGAAAACAAAACTAATTCACAAACATGGTTACAGTTAAACTGAAGCTAGATGCGATCAACAGTTGCTCTAGCAACAGTTGTTATCTATTTAATTGGAGAGCAAGAGGGATTTAGTTTCATTACCATATTCTGAATATTATTTAGTTTTATTTAACCAGCATCAAACTAAAAATGTTACAAGATTTAATGACAGCATAGAAGGAAATCAATCTACTTATTTTCTGCGAAATATTGTTAAAGATAATGCATTTCAATTTTAAATGTTATATGCTAAAAACTAAATAAAAACACTTATATATCAAATTACAATAACTATGCAGAAAAGGGGAGATAAAATTCTTAGCGTCTACAATTCAACTCTTTCTCTTCGATAAATCAAGTTACACGGAAGGTGTCTCTGTAAATTCTCCCCATCTTTAGGAAATAAACTGTTTCAGTACTTGAACTTCTTTATTCAAATAACTTAACACCAATTAAACTTTATGAGACTATTAATCAAACTCTATTTTAGTCAAAGAAGAAAATTCGACCAGCAGTTTACAATTGATGTCTCAGAACCTATCATTGTTGACGATATTTTGTAGAACTCTGGTCTTTAAGTTGATTTAAAACACAAACAGTGGGATCAATCACTTTGCTTTTCTTGTCTTTTTTTTTTATGTACCAGTTTAAAAAAAGGGATTTCTCATTATTTTAACTCCACTTTATTGCACTGTCTTGATCCCTAATTCTGTAGCCTTTTAGAAGAATTCAAAACCCTCATATCAGAAAATTTTGGATTAGAGAAACGTGAAATCAAGCATGGCACTCCATCAATAATATCAAAAAGAATATCAATCATTGACAAAATCCATAGATTATCACTTGATAAATTAAAAATTGCAAAAGAAGAATTCTAATATATACTAGAAAACGGTATTCATTGTCCATCATGCAACTCTTAATCCAGCTCCCTGTATCCGTAAAGAAGAAAGACTTTTCTTAGAGACTATCGGTTAATTATTGTCTTACAAACTTATTGGTATCCTATACCTACCCTTTCATGATTTCTTAATCACTTAAACCTTCATGGGGCAAATCAAATACCTATAGAAGAAATATTCAAAAGACTACATGCACTCCATCTAAAAGTCAGCGTAAAGAAATCAGAATATGGATATATAGAATACAACCTTGTTGTTTGGATAAACCCATCATGGATATGTCAATTGGTCACGCTAGAATGGACTTTAAATCTAAGACAATCGCAATTAAAATCAAAAGAAAACTTAATTGGTAGAGTGGTATCTCAATACTTACCTCTAGTACACAAGCTTTCAATTGATTATTTTCTGCTCTGCAATGCAAGATAAAAAACGGCTAAACTTATTATAGAAATTGTAGAATCGGTGTAGGTGAACGGAGTACCTTGGTCGCGAAGCGACCAAACCTCCTAGTTGCAACATAAAAATATTGTCAGTCGGCTCAAGGCCCATAGTAAATGTAAAACACATTGCATAATTTTAAAGTAAAAATAAAAACTTAGAACTTGGAAACTTGGGTTGTTTGAGTTGCTAGGCCATTAATGAAGACCTGCAATTTATCTACCTTGTTATCCGCGTTTCTAATTTGTTGGAGAAGTTCTCCAGAGTTTTTTAATTCCGAGAAAATGGATACAAATTCTTTCATAAGTAGCAAAGCATTTTGGATAAAGGGGCTTGATCCGCGATGCTCCGTAAGTGAGTCAATTGATTTTGGGAGAAGTCATTGTTGATGGTGGCAGTAGTGGCTGGTTGTTGAGATGATGGTTGATTTTTCGTTGCCGAAGCATAGGAAAAGTTTGGTGTCACCTGTCTGGCTGATACGTGTTTTGGGTATGTGGCGTACTTGGTGGAGTTAACTTTTATTTTGGGAAACTTGGCGCAACCTCTCCAGGCGGCTGTGTGTCCCGACTGTCCGCAGTTAATGCAAGTTGGAATTTCAAGCTTATCAAATAGTTTACAGTCCTTATGTGAATGTTCCTCACCACACTTCAAACACCGGGCTTTAAAGCCACAGTTGTTTGAACTGTGGTGAAAAAAATTACACTTGAAACACTGAAGTGTAACAGGCTTTTTTGTTGAATTTCTCAACTACAACAGCTAAATACAGGAGACGATTTACTTTAAAATTTTCTTGATTTTTATTCGAACGTGGCAATGTTATTTGAAAAATAGGGACAGGCTGCTTATCCCTAGTCCTGGTCAGCTGTACTACTTTCTCGACATTAAAATCTTTATCAGCCAGAGCGGCTTTAATCTCATTCGGAACTGTGTCCCGATGCAAACCCTTGATGACCGCCTTTATTGGACGGAGAAATTTAGGAGTAATTACAAAATACTCTATATCATTAGAATTTAGAAAGCGAGTGATCTCTCGATGTTGATCCTCGGAATTTGGAAAGATTTTTATCATTTCTCCAGCTAGCTTTATATGTACATCTCCATCAAATTTAGTATCAATCAGTTTTAACATGTCGTTTAAATTGGCTTTTGGCTTAACCATGATTGGCGGTAATTTCCGAATCACGGTGACGCTTTCATCTTCAGCTGCTGCGTCAGTACTCAAGGCAAGAAACTGATTATTTGTGACAATAGCATCACTTACTTTGTCTTTACTATAAGTAAAGGTTGCCTTCGCAATCAGTTTTTTATGTGGAGTTTGAAACTCCCCGGAGTCCTTGGCTCCCTCATAGCTAGCGATTTGACTCTCATTACGTTTGCTTTTATTCTTAACAGGTACATCTACTTTACTTTTGAGACTACTTTTATTTACATGACTAGAATTAAGCTTGCCATTATTTACAGAACCTACATTAACCTTACTATTATTTACAACATTACTATTATTACTTTTAGGATTATGCAATGTACATTCACTTATAGGACAATGAAACCGACTTACCCATTCCACCAGGTATTGTCGTTTCTTTAGCAAGTTCTCATTAATTTGAATGTAGTCTTGAGACAAATCGGATCGTTGCGCATGCGCAACAATAGTGTCAATAACGTCCATTTCTTTAAATGCCGTTGAAATTTGTCGACACATCCCTTCTGGGCTGACTTTTTCACTTTCCTTAGAATTTGTTGTTGTAGCATCCATATCCTGTGGCGAGATTACTTGCGGCGGGTCCTGAGAAGGTCCGTTCCCCTCGGTGTTAGTATCCATCTGATTCATCGTTCGGCTGTAGAAACTATGATCATGATCAATGTTCATGTTCAATGTTCTCAACTGATCGTACAGGAAAAGTCTAAATAGACTGTAAAATTCAACTCCTTTATTCAAAAAACCAAATGCCAATCAATTTCGCTGTTACTGCACAGTTTAAAAATCCACTACAAACTCATCCAAAACAAAACAAATCATCTTTTCCTTAACAAAAATATCACGCAAACAGTATCAGACATATAAATGAAACGCCATTTTCATTTTCCTATAGAAATTGTTGTGGAGCCTCGCCTTTTAGTTCATTTGTTCAAGGTGTGGAATAAACGCTAACTCGTGGCTCGTTTTATCGATGTGATCATTTATTTTTGTATTTCATTTATTTGTAAATATTAATTTCTCCCATTTGAGAAATTTGATGTAGATAGATATGCATGTTATTTCATTGTGCAATCTTTCTACACATATGGTATAAGCCAGCTATTATAAATTTATTTACTGTAGTTACATATATTTAACATTCAATAATCCATTTATTGCAGTTTCTTTCAGAAAACAGTTGTTAAATTTACGATATCAACGGATGGTTTGGAATCCACGCCTAGTGAATCTGCAAGACCAGTTCATTTGTTTCTATGTTATATGCTCTTGAACAAAATTTGTCAGGTTCATCTGGTTCCAAGCTTAAAGAAGTGAATTTTAAATCCGTTTTTGAAAAAATATTGAATACCTTTATGGTTAACGAATTATTTGAATTTGTCAATACAACATTTCCGTAGATATCGACATTAGTACAGATTTCATTGTAAAACATAAATTTAATCCTCAAGAATAAACGAGCAACTAATTCTCAGCTCTCCATTATTTTTGCGAAATACTACAGACATATACAATAACCTATACAAGCTCGTTAGACTCCTACAATTTCCTGTATTAAAGCTAAGCAAACCATTAGTTAAGTTAAATTAACCATGCCTTTTATATTTTTAATACAAAACAAATATAAAATGCATGGTTAAATTCTAACAATTTACTACACAAAACATTTTGAATTAAAAGCTTAGAAAATATATGTTTTAATAATAGGAGAACAAATAAATATTATATTCATCATCATTACTAATAAGTATTAAATTTGTGGTCGCAAAACTGAATTTTTAGTTTTAATGTGATGAAATCTCTTAAGAGTTACTTTGTATTTTGAGTAGATATTTTTCAGGAAAAAATGCAAAAAAAAAAATTTAATAATAATACGTATAAAAAATTTATGAACTCTGTAAGGATTAAACAAGGTCAGTTTGAGGTTTACGGAGTTCCATGGCCTTATATGGGCCTAAACTCCTAGCTGTGAGTAACTCACATGGTGATATAAAAACATTAATAAACAACAAAACAGTAAGTAACCAAGGTGTGTCACAAATTACCAGATCAAAATAAAATAAAAGATCAACGAGTAAATCAGAGAATTTCATTAATAAAAAACATAAATTAAATAAAGAGAAATATAAAGTAAAAGTAAAGAAAATAATTAAAAAATAAAAGAAAGCAAAAAATAAAAAACACCACAGGATGGAGTTGCAGCTGCTAGAAATGATGACTAAAGGAACAGGTCAGGGTGGAAGACAAGAGAAATGGAACAAGGCAAGAGAAATGGAAAAGCTTAATATATTGCACTTCCTAGAAAAGCGAACCGAATATTACATTCAAATGTAACGAATAGTTTATTTTCATTGGCAGATAATTTTTATTTTGAATTTACAGACTTTTTGTTGTGACTAATCCTCAGTGTCCTGAAGTGCGGGACGACAGGAAAGAAGACAGGAAAGAAGACAGCTTCTGTTGTGATGGAGCACCCGTAGGTAGAAGTCTGACTTGGCTCCGTGATGCTCTTTACAGTCGAATGAGACCGGGACCTACGGCTTAAAGGGGATTCCGAATCACTACAAACATCCATAGCACCACCGGGACTCGAACCCGAACTCGGCCATTCAGGCCCCTCGAATTTACAGATCAACTATTTATTTATCTGAATTTAAGTGCAGCAAGATATATTATACCTATCTCATTCACAAAAACAAATCTTTTAATCCAATAGTAAATAAATCAATAAAGTTGAAGCATACCGTGACAAACATGACAAAATATAAACCTCGATTTTTAACAATCTACTTGTATCTCAATTATATTATGAGTTGCTACATATTTACAATCCAGAAATTATTTTTTTGTTCATTAGAACAAGATTATCTGCTATGCAAAAAAAAAAAAAAAAATTGAAATGCAAGGAAAAATTTAAATATATTTTACAGCATGATAGACATGCTTTATTTTTAATTACTGAATTCCTAGTACTTCCCGAATCTAACTCAACTTTTCATTTCTTCAAATGGCGCTGCAGTCCCATGGAGGGCCAAGGCCTTCTGCTTGCTGGGAGATTCGGAAACAGGAGACGTTTTCTTTTTACAGGATAGGGTTGTAGTCCTACTCCCAATAGTCATATTAGACGGAACCTGTTGTTTAAAGTGGGTTCCGAACCACTAAAAACATGCATGGCACAGCCGGTACTCGAACCCGAAAAAACTTGTATTAGAATGTATTATTAGGGGCTCGGTGTCACTCTCGGTGTTTTTCCAGTCTTCGTCATTGGTGCAACAACGCCATGGTGAGCCAAGGCTGTCTGCCAGCTGGCAGACTCAGAGACATGAGATACATTTCTTTTTGCGCGGTAGGGCTTTCAATCCCAACAATCATATTAGACTGGAGCCTATGATTTAAAGTGGATTCTGAACCACTATTAACATCCATGCCACCGCTGGGATTCGAATCCGAAACCAGTGGTATCGAACGCCACACATTCTACCATCAAGTCCCCAACTTTGAATATACAAAATTTCAAAAAACGTGAATACCCGAATAACAAGCCTAGACATGACGTGTCAAGTCTGTCTGAATTTGTGAGAGACATGACGCGTCTGAGTTTTGTATAATACTTTATTCTATTTGAAAAAGAATTTTTCACTTCTAATTAGAATTCAAAATTGTTATCTTCGTATCCGTCATAAAAGGAGGGAAGATGAAGGGCAGCTTGTATTGTGATGGTTGTCAGTAAGTAGAAGTTTTACTTCTGCTCCACGTAGCTGAAGGAGGGCAGTGCCTCAAGGAGGTCCTTTTAGGGGGAACTACTGAGTATCGTATGGGAGAAAACAGGGGAAACTCCCACCAGGAATTCAAAATTTAATATATCAATATAAATTCTTAAAGTATAAAAACCTTACCAAAGACAGTTATTGTATCTGAAATTTTATAAATTATTTGGTCTTTTCCTAGCATAACTGATATACAAGCTCAAAAAAAATATTAAAATGATGAAGGAAATTCATTTGAAGTAATGAATGGTATTTAATTCAAGTATGCTCTTCAATGTCTCGATTCCTACACCTTGATCTAGAGAGATTTTTCCGACTCTCAAAACATTCTGCATGCTGTGGAATACTGTGTTAGTTTGTGTTTTTCTTCCTGTTATTGAATCACGTAAAAAGGAAATCATGTTGTATAAATTCGTGTTATGCAAGAATTTTCAGTCTCTCTATTCATTTAGAAATTTTACGTTACGTTACAACAATAAGCAAATGTTAATTTATAGAGGCTGGGCAAGATAAGTTTTAACCGATAATTCAATTGATATGCTTAATGATGTATTATTTTTAAAGAGGAAAGCATTTATAGCTCGTAATCAAGATTTCTTCAGTTCATGTTTATATTTCGTAGGCCCAATTTAACCATGTGCTTCGAATAGCAAGTAAAGCTATTTTGGCCACAAGTTTAAAAGATCTCTATTGAGCCAAGCTGGGTATGATATCCTCCTCGAGTTAACATTGATTTCAATTTTGATTGTTGAAAGGACACCAAATTCTGGAAAAGACATCAATGTTGAAAGAACCACAAATTTTGGAAAGGTCTGTTGATTAATTTTACCAATTAACACCAATTTTCTTATAAAATAACCGATCATATCATTATTGTTGTTTGTTGTTTCTTATCCCACTTGGCTGGCCAAGCCCACGAGCCCATATGGACTCATGATTGAAGGGGAAGGAAGCAGCTTCTGTTGTGATGGAGCACCCGTAGGTAGAAGCCTGACTTTTGCTCCGTGACGCTCTTACAGTCATAGAAGACCGGGACCTACGGCTTAAAGTGGATTCCGAACCACTACAAACATCCATGGCACCGCCGCGATTCGAACCCGAAACCTGTGGCACCGAGCGCCAGACACTCGGCCATTCAGGTCCCAAATTTGCCAACGGCACGCAGTGTTCCCAGGTGGTCACCCACCCAAGTACTGACCGCGCCCAATGATGCTTGACTTCGGTGATCTAACGAGAACCGGTATATTCAGCATGGTACGGCCGTTGGCTCATGTCATTATTAACCAAAGAAAATATTAACTGAAACTTAGAAAAAGAAGAAAAATCCACATTCGTATCAAGTGTTTTAGAGTAAAATCTATAACACTATATGTATATATATATACTTGCATTTAACAAACAAATTATTCAAAAAAAAAATCCAGTTTTTTGTATAAAGTAAAGATATTTTTAAAAAAAAATTTTTAATTGCTATCCTTATAAAAAAAAAATTATAAATGTATAGAGAAAAGCTAAACACTAACTTTCAGATTTCTTTTTTTACTATTTCAATATGATCTACTCTGTCATATAATATCAGCAAGTGAATATTTAAAGGATAATTATTGATGAATGCAGCCGCAAGTTTTGTTGTAGAGTAAAATTGCGAAGCCTTCAATAAAAAATATTTCATAACAATCCTTTGTTTTGACGCATCTTTCAATTTTTAAATAAACCTAAACGTTACGAATTGCAACTATTTTTTATAATTTCGTCCTGATTGCAATCAATTGTTTTATTTCAATTGAATATAAACTCATCGCAAAAGTTAAGATGAAAAAAAAAATTCAAGCAAAGATCGAGTAGTGGTTGTAGTTCTTGATGAATCAGAAGAAAAACGAAAAGTTGTAGAAAGATGCAGTTTTGTTAACTGTTTGACAGCTAAGTACAACAAAATGACCATAAGGAATTTTTAAACGTGTTTCAGAAAATAATTCTCGAGGTAAATATTATTGGTAATGATGATTTATTGAAAAAAAAACTGTAGATGTAAGCGCAAAGATTATGGAGAAAACCCGATATATTCCTCCCAGGAGAAAAGATACCATAAGTTTGGTTTGGTTTGTCGCTCTACGATCATTTTGGGCACACTTTGGGTTAATTAGACCAGGACCTACAGTTTAATGTGAATTCCGTACCACTAATCAACATCCATGCCACCAGCAGGATTCGAACCTGAAGAATGTGATATCAAAAGCCAGAGTAGTCAACTGGCCATCAGGCCGCAGAGGCACCATAAGATCAGCAGCTCACACAATTGAAATTCCTGAATGTAAATTATTCAGAATTTTGAAAAAGGAAAATCCATAAAAAAAGTTTCAAACATCAACCCATTTCTTATAGCAAAGAATAAGAACGATCGCTTAGAGTTTTGTCTGTCAAAAGTACTTCCTGAAGGAAAGTTTATGGACTTTAAGAATTATATTCACATTCTTGAAAACTATCTGAAAACTCAAAATAAAAATTTAAAGTAATATTTTTGATTTAATCCTTTTTGATAATAAATATAGCGCTCTATATTTTTCTATTGCTTCTAATGTTATGGGACAATTTAAATTCAACTACTACTATTATGATGGGACAGACCGAGTAATATTTTCGCATGACATTTGCGCTTTTTTGAAAATAGATTTGTAGAGAAGGGTGTTTTCTCAAACGGTGCTGCGGTCTGATGGCCAATTGGCTAGCTCTCTGGCATTTGGTACCACAGGCTTCAGGTTCAAATCTTGGAGGTGGCACGGATGTTTGAGAGTGGTTCGGAATCTACGTAAAACTGTAGGTCCCGGTCTAATTAGCCTAAAGTAAGCACACAATGACCATAGAGCGACAAATCATACACCGATAGTTTTTATTTCCCAAGAAATTTAGATAATTTATGATTGAAACTGAATTGAAACTTCACGATATGCTATTAAAATAAAATGGTAACATTAAATACGGCTTTACATTAATTGGATAGTATTCATCATATAAGAGTTAATTACCATTTAGAGAATAATTCAAGCGTTTTTAATTCTGACATTTTGCATCAATTTATTCTAAATTTTTAAATTCTATTTTTTTTTCTGGAAGTGAATTTCTGGGTTTTAATTGTGATAAACGTGACTATTCAGATTAAACTTTTGAAGTCTAACAATGCATACATCGAAATGTACCACTGTTAGAATATTTCGAAAAATAGAAGGATTTAAAGCATGTTATTGATAAAATAGACGAGATTTACTTAGAAAAAGTGTGCTAAGTCATCAAAAGTTTTAGTTTTGGTACGTTCTTACGCGTATTAAAAAAGTTACCCCCTATATGAAGTCCACTCTTCAAATTTAATACTAAAAATTAGGCAAATAACATGCTGAATTTAATATCCTCGAAATTAAAAACAGATACGAGTGCTAAAACAAATACCATAAAATAAGAATTACTGCTTTTATACTAAATTATTATTATTTTTTTACAAAGCAAGCTCTTGAATATTTTTCTGGTTAATATAGTCAAATTCTGAAAATGCCTTGCATTTTGAGTTTCAAATCTATTGTTCGCTTCCATAAAGTAAAATCATAAAAAAAATTTTGCTGAATTTGGCATGTCAAAATTACAATTTCCAAGACTTATGATGAATGAATATTTTTACTATACTTAAAATAAATGTTTTAAATGTTTAAATGGAATATTTCAGCAAATGAAATATTAATGTAAAAAAATATCTTAATCACGCTGTTAAAATGCTAGAATATTTTAAAGTCAGATATCGCAATGTGGGTTTTTAAATTAAAAAGGAAATTGGATTCCAGTTGAAGAAAAATACTTGACGAAGGTATACGGTATTCTATAAATTTCAGACGATGGTATACGATAAAAATAAAATCTTCTAGTGAATTTGCTTACTTAAACAGTAAAAAAAATATTTCTACCAAGAATTTATATACAAAAAAAAATTTTATCTACACTTTTACTTACACTCTACACTTTTTCGGAAATCGGAAAATATTTACAGTTATATTAATGGCAATGTGCTAATTTTGACTTTGTTACTAACATTAACTGAAAAAATTAAAATTATACACAAAGTGTTTTCCCCTCCCATCAATGAAATTAAATAAAGAAACTATTTAAATTAAATAATGATTGAATTACTAACTAAATTCCCTCAAGAATTAAATGAAACTTAATTACTTTTTAAATTATTAGTTTCATTAAAAAAGTACATTAGATTATATGACTCAAGAATTAACAGTATATTTCAGTATAAAACTGTTACACTTTACGTTGCAAGAATTCGCATTTGTTTAATACAATAATTTTTCCTCGTATTTCAGGTTTAAAACATATTTAGAATTATTTGCGTGGCCAACTTTTATTTTCTATAATTTTTTATGGTTATTATCTAAAAAATGGAATTCTGGACAAAATACCAAAATTTATTTTCATGTTATTTAAAATGTTCGATCTTTTAGTTTAATTTTCTTACATTTGAGGCGGGGTTTGAAAGAAATTAAAACAAACAAATTAATTTCACATGAAGAAATTTTCGCTTTTTATATTGTTTCAAAGTACTTGTACTTTAAAACATGCATTTGCAGCCACCATGCTTTGTCTGGACCATTCCTTGGCAAAAAGTTTTATACTCCAAGCTGGCAATCAACATAGCCAATACTATTCGGAAGCACCACAATATTTGATTCTCTTATACTCTTTAGGGGATACGACACAGAAATAACGGTCATAAAATTCATATATCAGTTCAAAATAATTTAAGTGACATCTGATTTATTGTATCATGCCTCTTTATTTTAAAACTTCTATCACAGGATATATAATTAGCAATAATAAGTAGTTTAAAACCTAAGATTACTTTATAAATATTAATTTAATGCTTCGCTCTAAACTGCATTGCGTGTTTTCATTAGCGCATACATTTACATTTGTATTCAATCTTGTTCTAGATAATGATGCATAGAATTGTCCATGTAAAAAAAGCAAGGTTTTCGAAAATCTATGCTACTAATATTCATTGTTTGTCCTTGGGATTTGTTTACAGGTATTCTAAAAGAAAGACTAACAGGATATTGATTGCTTTTGAATTCCAATAAGAAATAACTTTGAATAATTTCCTGATCCTGTTAATATAATATTTCTATAAAGTTTTTATTTAAAAGAAGCTACTATTTATACTAAAGTAGCTTCTATAACGCTTTTTTTATTTAAATAGTAGCTTCTGGTTAATAAAATAACTTCTATATTTTTCCCCCAAGAATTGTTTTCTTTAAATGATATTAGCGCTTCATGAAGATCTTCTGAGTACGACATCTACTTAAAAAGTTTTGTACGAAATAATGATTATATAGTAATAATTAAAAATTCGAAAAATCTAATTTTAAACAAAAAAAACCTTTCTCGGGTCTTATCTGCGACACCTCTGTAAAATCCAACAATTGACAAAATTCTAACAACTATAGAATATCCAGCAATTACGATTTTGTTGCGAAATCCAAGTTATAAAACTAAAATTATTTGTTAAGTTTTTAAATAGTTTAATGAGCTAATAATCAAATTGCTAATTGTTGGTACATGAGCCCAACAATCCTTAAGAAATACTTTATTCACGTGCTTTAATAATTCGATTTACAAATGATTTCCCAGAGTTTTTTTCCAATATATAACTGTCTCCATGAACCTCTATTTCACCTTGATGTTTAAAATCATAACTCGAATGTTTTCATTCGCTTAGATTAATATAGTTTACTGAAACGCGAGAGTAGATAAGTAATAAAATAAAAACAGTCAATTTAATTAATCAGTTTTAAAACATTTGATTTGCATAAGAAAAAAGTAATCATCTAAAAAACTATTATTACCATAATTAAATGAATTATTCATTTTTATACTTCATTAAAAAAAATAAAAAAAAAAATTAAAAATAAAAAAAAATAAAAAAAATTATTAGCCGAGTCAGTTGAAAAATCAATTGATAAAATAATTGACACGCATTATACAAAATAATTAACAATTCATAATCGAACTTTCTGTATTTTTAATTATATTCTCATAAAAAATTATCTATGCCTGTTATAAAAAGTAGCTTATATTTTAAGCGATTGTATCTTGAACATAAACGTTTTTCCTATACATTTCAATTGAATAAAACGTCTTAATAAAATTACAAACAATAAGTCTTGAAATATAAAAACGAGAAAAAAATAGCTGTAGGAATTATTCATTTTGCATTAAAACAATTCTTATTCACTCCTTTAAATATTTAAATTCAAGGATTAGTTTTTAATAGTCTTAATGAAGAATCTTGGATTTAGTTAATTTGAATTATCAATTTAATATATATCCAAGAAATATAACAATCGCTAAAAAATATATCGATTATCGCAGCGTTTCTAACACAGATAACCATATTTTTGATTTTAGACAACATAAGTAAATTAAATCTTTAAAATAAAAGCATAATGCGTGTGCACATGTGTTCGGTTGAGCCAAAATTTAATTATGTTGGGATAGTTTCAAGTTAAAAGAAAAAGATGATACATAGAAATAGTTATTTTGAATGTTATTTTTTAAATATTTTTTTTTAAGTATACGTTTTCAAAGCTAAATTCATATAAAAACATTTTTTGTTTCGTTTATTGTTTATTTACGCAGGCTTGACATAATTTCAAACGTTATGCAACATGTAAATTTAAGAAGAAAAACAGTGAAAGCCGGATTTAAGTTTGAAAAACATTACGAAGAATTTTCGTATTTCTATTACGAAATATTTACCCAGAAAACAAAATAAAAGTTATTTAATTTACAAAATATTTTTGGTTATTATATGTAAAATTTAAACTTGCGAGATGTAGGATTTTGTTTAAATAATTTGCATCCAATTGTCATAAGAAATCTATTATTGATTTATTGCATATTTACACAATTTGAACAGAAATTGCATCAAAGATCAATAAAATATCTAATTCATAAGCTTTAAAAAAACGCATTGTAATTCTGAAGTTAAAATCAATTTTAACTGAAAGGTTAATTTTTAATAGTCCTTAACATTTAATTTAAATTTAAGTTATAAAAATTATTAATATATTTCTGAGTTTTTTTAACTGTTAATTTTCATTTTATACAACATAACTAAATTATACACCTTTAAAAAAACCGTGTGTACATATGTGTATTCCCAATAAACATGCTATATGCATATTGAAACATGTACATATGTAGGAGCCAAATAAACATGCTGTATGCACATTGAAAAATTAATACTATCAGAAGTTACCATAATTCTTTTTATAAATTACTACAAAATAAGTCCCAATGATTTTTTTTAATCCGGATTTTAATATTTAATTTAGATATGAATAAAATCTACCTGTTCGGAAACTACTCTAAAAAGACTGGAATAATCCTTCGCTACGTCGCTTCTATAAAGACCTAAGTGATTTAAAAAACCGTCCATACTTTTTCAATTTAAAATACAACCGTTTTAAACTTCACTAAATCAGAGAAAAAAAGAAACTCGAATACTGCAGTCCAATTTTTTGTGTTCCTCTGCAATTGAAATCTCTCATTTGCATATTTTGGAAGTTTGGGCTTGCGAGATGGTTTCTCATTGGTCAATAATATGATGTGACGTTTGTGTGACGTCATCAGTCAACAGAGAAAAAGAGTTCGATGTTGAAATAGATTTCCGAATAAAATGATTGCATAGTGAAAATAGGACAAAATAAAAAATAAAAAAAGCGATGTTTAAAAAACATGTTATTGGATGCTAGAATATAACATATTTAACAAAATTATAGGCAAAAAGTTTTTTGTTTTGTTTTGTTTACGGGATCATTTAAATCTATTTTTTTATCGTTCTGATTTACCGTTTTTTAAATTGAAACCTTTTTTAATTTTATTCAAAACGTAACTCTAATTCTTGTTAGCTTGCTTTACAATTCATTTTTGTTCTACTAATTTATAAAAATCAATTAAAAGAGGAATATATAAATACACAACCATATATATACATATACGCGCACACACAAACATATATATATATATTCGCACACATATACATTATATGTGTGCGTGTATATATATATATATATATATATATACGCACACATATTATATATATAAACACACATACACATACACACGCACATACATTTACACACGCACATATACATATACACACATATACATATACACACACATATATACATACACATATACACACACACACACACACACACACACACACGTACATATATATATACATACACAGGTACATATATATATATATACACAGGTACATATATATATATAGGTACATATATATATATATATATATATATACACACACAGGTACATATATATATATACACACAGGTACATATATATATATACACACAGGCATATATATATATATACACACAGGTACATATATATATATATATATATATATATATATATATATATATACACGTAAACATGTGGGGCCTGAATGGACGAGTGGCTAGCGCTCGGTACCACAGGTTTCTGGTTCGAGTCCTGGCTGTGCCATGGATGTTTGTATTGGTTCGGAATCCACTTTAAGCCGCATGTCTCGTGCTCATATGACTGTTGGGCGTAGAGCTGACAACCCTACCCGGTAAAAAAGAAAAACATCTCTCGTCTCGAAATCTACCAGTAGGTAGACGCCCTTGGCCCACTATGGGCTGTTGCGCCAATGATGATGATGACATATATACATACATATACACACATATATGTGTGTGTAATGGAGTAGTTGTCTTATACGTTCACTGCCCACTTCTTCATATTTAAATTTTATTTTACGAAAAAGCTCTAAATATGTTAGGAATATCAAACTGATATTCTTATTGTAAAGCAAAAAATAAAATTAAACAAAATAGTTTTAAAAAAAGATTAAACAGTATGGTGGGAATTATTATTATTTCCAAATATTTTTTCAATGAATTAAATTTAGATTTTGAAGTAATTTGTTAAAAAAAAATTTTTATTAGAAGGAGAAAAATATTAAAGAATTTTTGTAATTTAAGGAAAAGTTTACGTAAATTAATAAAAAAGATTGAAGAATTTAAAATATTATTTAAAACTGTTAAAGAATAAACTATAATTAAAACAAAAAGAGTTTGTTATTGACTAATTTAAAGAGAGAGTATAAAAACCTAACAGTTTTCAGAGAATTTGTTCATCGAATTTATGAATTACTATAATTTTTTTATATTTTTTTTTATTATTTTTTTTTTATTATTATTTATTTACGAAATCTAAAATTTAAATCTCGATAAAAATATTGTAAAACACTTCAATATATTATATATATAATTACATCGACGGAAAGAAAATTGAAGCTATAGTTGATTCCGGCACACAAATATTGATTCTAAGTAAATACTTCTGTTTTGCAAGACAAAAGAAAAAAGAAAATTTTTATAAACACCAGCTTTTGGACAACGAAAAGAAGCCTATCATTGCTCTGTTACAATATACCACAAGATAAATTAAACGTTTTTTTTTTTCTTTCCCATTATCCCACTTAGAAGACAGCATCATCTAGATCAAGTCCAAGAACCCACATGATCTCATGGAAGAAGGAGGCAGCTTCAGTTGTGATGGAGCACCAGTAGGTAGAAGTCTGACATTATCTCCGAGTTGTTGCAGAAAAAGGACAGAACCTGCCAGGATAACTTGTAGGGGAAACTAGCCCTCATTTGCTTATCTTGTGTGAGGAAACCCGGAAAACTCCCACCAGGTAGTCTGGCTCACGAAGCAAGATGCTGAACATAGCAAACGCCACCGAGTTTCCTCGTTTTTTTAAACAGTGTCTACAACAAAACCGCCAGCGGAGTGAACCTCTTCCTTAAAGGCTCGTTCTCACCGAGGCGAGAAGCGTTTAAGCGACAAGAGTTGACCAATCACTTACTAGCCTCACTGCGTTCGCCTGAAACAGGTTTGAAATGCAGCGCTTCGAGTTGACCAACTTTCAACTCGAAGTGGAACTTCACTAGGCGTAATGCTATTTCTGACGTTTCGCTGTGAAGGGGTCGAAAAAATTTCATTGCCTGCCGCATGTCACATCGTCACCTGTCGCCTCGTAGGGTGCAGCGGTTACCACTGAGACACGAGTTGGGCAAAATGAAGCGGGTTTTCTACAGTGGAAATTCTACTAGCATTAAGAATTAAACTGAATGTACTTCGTTTGTACTTCAAATGTATAAATTATTAGACAATCCAAAAGAGGAGGAAATAATACTTCCAGTTATGACAGATAGCAAAGACAAAGATTGCATAATCAGTAAGGAGAATTTCTCCCCTATTATAGACTAATGGATATTATAGACTATCCCTATTATAGACTTCTCCCCTATTATAGACAACGATCAACGCTCTCCAAGAATCCACAAAAGATTATGTAATTCATTTATAATCAATAAATTCTAAGAAAAATTAATTCAAATATGATTTCCTAAAAAAACGTGGTGAAGTACTAAATTAAAAAAATTAGGAAACTACAAAACGATTCGAATCTCTTTTGGTGAACAGCTATAAGGTGGGATATCTCAATTTAATTTTGTTTTTGGTGCTATAGTTTCTTTGTTTCCTTTTAATACGCTTTTATTAGTTTCACCTGTATGTTTGTTTGTAACTGACTCTTTGGGCTCGATTTTGCCCTATTTTAAGCGATCAGATTTAATTTAAACGTTGCAGACGTATCAAGGACCGACGACACTAAAATATTTTGATAAGTTTATTATCTCATCATGATTAGGATCGCCAGGATTAGTGATTTTATTTCAACTTAGGAAGAGCAATTTAACCCATGTAGACTGAAACTACCTAAGACATTCGAACCTACGTGGGACAGTGGCACAACGGATAACGCGCCTGACTACGGATCAGGAGATTCCCTGTTCGAATCCTGGCTGGCACGACATATTTCGCATTTAGTCTTTGTTTTACTCACAATTAAATTATTGTAAGAACTATAGTTACAGTCCTCCGTACCGAGACCTCATTTAAATATTATAGTTTAAAAAACTAAAAAACGCTCTTTTGGAGTTAATCAAATTAAAAAGTAAATAATATATGTATTATATATATTGTAAAAGTAAATATATATATATATATAATTCTTCTGTACGTGTGTTTTCACTGAATTCCTCCTAAACGGCTGTATATATATGTGTGTGTGTTTATTTATATACATATATTCGACTACTTAGAAATACAGAAAGAAACCACATATTTATAGGATACCTGAAGCTTTGAAAGAAAAATTCGACGAGCAGATTGAAGAACTATTAACATCTGAACTTGTTGAAAAAAGTAATCCTGAGAATGCTTACCAAAAATATTTTTCCGATATTATTTTTCTATCGATGGTGATTGAAGCAGTATCTATAAGCATCTTTGTACTGACAATAAGGGTCCTTGGTAGGATTTTTCCGGTCTTTACCCACCAAAGTTTTCATGAGATTTAATAAGGAAAAAGAACGGTGCGCATACGATAAAAATTTTCTTTGCTAAGGGATGTAAAGTTAAAAATCTTATTACTGATAACACAAATCATTCTCATGTTTTCTTTAACTTTATTATAAATATTTTTATCAATAGACTTTGTTTCGGACATCCTTTTGTAAAGTTAAATTATCTAGCAATAAACACAAACAAGTAATATAAAAAAAAAAAAAATTTAAGTCAATTCCTATTTTTTTTCACTATATTGCAAAATGTCCTTTATAAATAATTTTATCTGGCGCCATCTATTGGTAGATATATACAACTTAAATCTAAAAAAACCTAAAATTAATTAATTAAATTTAATTACTGAATTAATATCCAGTGTCATCCACTACAAGTTAAAAAAAATGTATTTGAACTCGAGAGGATGAATAAGAAGTATTTTATGAACGATTGAAAATTTAAACAAGATATATATAGGGAGAGTGTGAGCTAATAGAAGGAATTGAAAAAAAACCGAGTGACGCAGTGAAAAGGTACGTAGCTAGCGTGTAGGAGGCCTCAAATTTGAATCCGCTGGTGGCATTCATTGCAGTCTCTGCTTTCAAATACGAGGAAATAATAGAGTGATTTTAGATAATTTTTATAAGTGTCTATCTTTAGCTATCAGGTTGCCTAATAGTAGTTTTCCTGATTTCCTTACATACTACGCCCATATGCAGGGTAGTTACCTCTAAAACTCCTCCAGGAAAGCATTGAGCTTTCTTTATTACTCGTTAGGGATATTTTAAGTATATATAAGATTGACAAGAGATCCATCTATTCTACAAACAAAAAATATAAATTTTTACAATAATGAAAAAAATTTTAATCTATTGTTATTTCTTATCCCGTTTGATCGCTCAGGTGCTCGGTACCACAGGTTTCGGGTTCGAGTCTCAGCGGTGCCATGGATGTTTGTAGGGGTTCGGAATCCACTTTAAGCCGTAGGTCCCGGTCTCACATAACCGTAGAGCGCCACATAGCCCAATCAGACTTCTTCTCACCCATATCATTCCCAAACTGTAAAGGGGCAACTCAGCTCTAGGCAGAGTGAAGTGGCGTGGTGTAGTGCAGTAGTAGTAGTATTCCACTTGGTTGACAGCAACATCTAAACCAAGTCCATGAACTCGTGTGTCTTCAAACAATGGAAAGCCCCGCTCCCCCCAAGACAATCAAAATTCTCAAACCGATGAGTCATGGTAAAGGATAAAAAATGCAGCTCCTTTTTGTCTATGACCTTCCTGCACAAAGACATGGGGCACCCAAAGGAAGAAGTCTGACTTTACCTCACCTGGGGTAACATATATTTTTAATTCCTCGAATGTATACATTTAGTCCATCGGCTATATTTGGCGAGATTTTATTCAAGAATCCTAGATCAAGAATATTTAAAATAGGACTATTTTGTAACTGCTATTTAAGCCATAGAATAGTTATGAAATAGAGAGCGTTTCTCTATTCGAAATTAACAAGATGTTGAGGCCAATAGCTCCAATCCTAATTATACTAGAGTTGGCCCTGCGTCCATCGCTTGACTATTTTCCCTCGTGCATTACATGAAAAAACAATTATAATTTTTTTGTATTAATTGTATTTGTAGGAGCCTGATGACCGAGTGACTAGCGCTCTGACACTCGATGCTACAGATTTCGGGTTCTAGTACCGGTGGAGCCATGGGTGTTTGTAGTGGTTCGGAATCCACTTTAAACAGTTGGTCCGGCTTAATATAACTGTAGAGCTTTGGACGTAGGGCTTACAACCCTACCCTACCCCGTAAAAAGAAAACGTCTCCTGTCTAGAAATCTGAGAGGAAGCAGACGGCCTTGGCCAACATGGGGCTGTTGCGCCATTGAAGAAGAAGAAAAATTATATTTATGTATATATAAGTTTATTAATAAGATATGTGCAGTTATAAAATTCGCAGAGATAAAACTTATCTCACAAAAATAAAGAAATAGTAAAATCCACTTGATAAATTAGCATAGTATATTACATAATTCCTTAGCAACATGAAAAAATTAATAATTATTTTATTTATTGATTGTACAGAAACAACAAATATTTAGAAACATTAAATTTATATTTATTTAGAGACTTAAAGAATGAAGCATTTGGTTTGGAAATCGTTGTATGATATAGAACACGGGTCTCTAAACTACGATCTGCGAGCCAATACCAGCCCGTGAGCACCATCAATCCAACTCGCCACTGTTTATTTTGACTACGTATTTTAATGAACTTGTCCCGAATTGAGAAAATTTTAGGTTTTTATTAAATAGTAAATCTCTCCCATACCTTAATCTTAAAATTTCTTCTGATGCAGATAACTAATCAGGGATTTTGAGATTTCTTTTATAAAATCTTATAAATGTTTCAAACCTAAGTTTAAATCTCCAGCAGTTATATTTCTAGTTAACATTAAAAATTCTATTAAAGAACGTACTCGACTTCGAAGATCTTGCCAGCTTTCGAGATATCCTGCAAAAATGTATTGATACTAGAAACTTGATTCGAATTTTTGCACAACAACTATAGGAACACAACATTGAGGAATTATCGCTTGAAACAAATTCACTTTTTAAATGTTCATCTTTACTACGCAAAACTTACACGAGCATTCCCTCCTTACCTGATATCCTCCATCGGAAATTCGGCGTATGCAGCGAAATAAAATGCTGAACTTCTAGCGGATGGTCTTCAGCTTTAATTTAACATAAATCAAATGTCGGAGATCCTGTTTTTCCCAGACGCACTAACAAGCACTTTGAACTCCTCCACAAACACGTTCATTGATCTTTTTTTGTTCCTTTCTAATTACTCCTAAGAGTGCAAAAAATTGTCTTAGAACAACAAACCAAACCAAATCCCACAAAGCTCCTGGTCTCAACACTATTTCTAATCGCATGTTAAAATCCCCTCCCACCCTTTTATTATATTCTTGTGATAACCTATCTCATTAATTTTTTAACTGACAAGGTTATTTTCCCAAGAGCTGGAAAATCGCTGTAGTAATTCCTATTCCAAAGTCTGGTTGTAACTCACTTTATCCTAAAAACTATTGTCCTTCATTGCTTAGTAGAATGAGCAAAATATTCGAATATTCGATTCTTTAATGCCTAGATCAGCACTGCTCTGATAACAACATCCTTATTCCTGGAAGGTTTGGGTTCAGGAAAGACTTAAGTGTCAATCACCAGCTTCTACGTGCTAATGAGCTCATCCATGAAGGCTTTATCAATCGAAAATCTACAGAAATATTATTTATGAACGTAGCCAAAGCTTTTGATGAGACCATAATGACTTAATTTCTAACCTCAGGTGGCTTGGTTTCGCCAATCATATCAAAATTATGATTTTTTTAAAAATTTTTTTTAATTTTTATCATATAAAGCAGAAAGCAAAAAGTTGTTCTTTCGTATGTTTGATGAAATGAAACATACAATCTGAATGTGATGAAGCATACAATCTGGTGATAAAGGAAAATGAAATGTTCTCCATCAGTGTATTGGAAAATACGCTTCTCATAGTGTTGTGAGGATTGGTGATAGCCAACCAATGCAGCGGTATAAGCAATTAAATAATTTGCATGCCAAATCATCAGATGGCAGAAGACCTCGTCTAACCTTTATTTAATAAGAATTTATATATATGACAAGAGTTTTGTATCCTTTTCAGATAGATCAATTGGTTTCAAGTTGCTCAGATCCAGGTCTAGAGAGAAAAGTCACCCAAGGGAAAGATCTCGGAGTAGGAAAAAAAATTTTTAACTCTAATAGGATGTTCTAGCGAACGAGAAGATTTACTTGATTTGATTCTTTTTGTGGGGCGGGGGGGAGCTAAATTAAGGAACCACATTCCTAATGTAACTTCTACTTCTGCTAGTATGACAAAATGTTTTTCTTGTATGTGTTATATATCCTATACTGGTTTTGTATCTTTTTTCTTTTTTGAAGTTATATTTAGTGTGTTGTTTTTGAGTGATATGATTTAGTGTGTTTAAAAATCCCTGAAGTCGGTGACAGTTTAGGTTGACCTAATCTGTAGGATTTTATAACAATAGATAATTAGTTACAAGAGAGTGGCACCAGGATGTTCTGTAGGACATGATCGTTTTACAAGTCCATCGTAAAACCCCAATTAGTTTAAATGGTCCTGAGAATTCTACCACCAGAGTTAATCGGACACCTAACGTCCCCATGTGGTCATTGGTCTAGGACAGGGGTCGGCAACCTGCGGCTCTTTAGTTCCATACGCCAATATTATTTATTTTATCAAAAAAAAAAACATTTAAAAATCGTTCTGAATCAATTAACGAGGATTACGCACCGATTCTATCTCTCAGCCACTTGTACTCGCTTTTCACCGCTTTTTGTAATGTATATGTCTTCCCAAGGTCCAAAAGAAGAACTTCTAGGATTGCTACAGCTGTCGGAACAAACTAAAGGGGAAGATATAGCGAATGCCGTGCAAAAATGCCTTCGAGACAATAAGATCGATTTAAATAAAATCGTTTCAATAGCAACTGATGGAGCCAGAAATATGACAGGAAAAAATAAAGGGGCAACAACGATTCCTAAGAGCACAATAAACCACGAAATTCTTACGTTTCACTGCATAATACACCAAGAAGCGCTTTGTGCCCAAATATTTCCTGCCGAAATAGTTGAGATCAGGAATTTAGTAATCAAGATTGTTAACAGCATCTTTTCAAAAGCACTCTATCATCGTCAGTTTAAAGAATTCTTAAACGAAATGGAGACTCAGTATTCCGACCTCCTTCTTCACAATAAAGTGCGATGGCTTTCCAAAGGTAAGGTGTTGAAACGTTTTGCTTAGTGCTTGAATGAAATAAATACATTCCTAAATGAAAAAGGCATTAAACACCCTGAATTAGAGAACGACAAATGGTTGCAAAAATTTTACTTTATGGTGGATATCAAAGCGAAATTAAATGAGCTGAATCTAAAACTGCAAGGAAAGGGAAACCCTGCCTATGTTTTGGTAGAAGAATTGGTTTGTTTTGAAGAAAAATTAATTCTTTTTGCAGAAGATATTCAGAGCGGTAAATTATTTCATTTTCAATTTCTAAAGCAATATCGCGATAAAACCAGTGCAACTGTTGACACGAGGTACTTCAGCACAGTTATATTGCTGACAGATTTGAGCAATTCAAAACCAACGAAACCACTCTAGCATTCATAGTAAATCCTCTCAACACAAATAGTAACGAAATCCACATTGAGCAATTTGGAATTGATACTGGATCTCTAGAAATGCAATTGATCGATTTAAAAAGAAAAGCTTTGTGGAGTGGAAAATTTACAGAGTTGAAAAGCAAGTTGGAAGAGTTGGAGGTCCAGAAATGTATGTACGTAACGCAACAAAAGTGGACAACTTTAAAAGAAATACCGCTAGTTGAGGCACTTACAGTCTGAGTAAAAACTTTAAGGCCAGTAGACATTTTTGAGAAAATGGAAACATTTAAACTGAGGAATTAAAATACCATTTGATTGATAATTATTGAGCTTAAATAAAAGTAAAAAAAGTAGAAATTATTTATTATTATTTTTTAAAGAAATTTTATTATTAGAAAATATTACAGAACACACAGATGAATATTTGAGCCTGAGTAAAACCTTTAAGGCCAACATAGAAAATAACATATAAGAAAAAAATTACAAATTCTTAGAAGGTTGTGTAGGAGCCATTACTTCGAATTACTTCAAATATTCTTGTTTTCATGGATGAAACGAGTTTTTGACAAAGGGTGGGGTCGGTTTTATACCATTCATCTTCGATAGTAGATTTCAGCTCTGTTGTTGATGTAAAATGTCTCCCATTTGCATAAACTCTTCTTGCTAAGTCAGCCCGCAGGTTCTCGATCGGGTTGAGGTCAGGTGATCTAGCAAGCCATTTCACAGTTTCAACATTGTTGACTTGGAACCAATTTTTTTGTGCTGTTACTCGAATGGATCGGTGCATTGTCTTGCTGATATTTCCAATTTTCTCCAGCAAGACATTCAGCATTTGGCAAAAGATGATTTGTTAGGACATTTTGGTATCCTTGTGAATTCATTCTACCTGAAACTAATGCAATTGAGCCCACACCATTGTAAGAAAAACAGCCCCAAGTCATGACAGACCCTCCACCTAATTGGCGCTTGGAGAATATTTCTTTTTCATTTCTTATATCATGCAAGGGGAAATTCCAGCCATCTGGTCCATCCAAATTCCATTTTTTTTCGTCAGAAAAAATAATTTCTATCCATTGGTTGTCCTAGGTCATGACTTTCTGGCCAAAGTTCAAACGCTCTATTTTGTGTCTCTGCAGTAACTGAGGCTTAGTCAATTTTGCTGTATAAGTGTACCTTCCAGACCTTCTAATTGTGTTATAAATCGTTTTTTGGCAAACTTTTAAACCTGTCGTCGTAATCAGTTTCCTGGCTGAGTACTTTCCAGTAGATGCAAGTTTTCAAACTCTTCCTTCATCACGCGAGGACAAAGCTTTAGATCTTCCCCCAATATTCTTTTTACAATAATTGTCTTTAAATTTTAAAAAATTGTTGACTACAGTCTTTGATCTTCCTATCTTTATCGCAATAGCACTACTACTGATTCCTGTTGAAGACAAAGCTTAGATGTGTCCTCTTTCACGATCAGTTAACTTCTTACCCTTCGCCATCTTCACAAAGATCACCAATACTTCGAAGAAACGTATGACAAATATGAAAATTGCAGCTTTGTCACAAGCTAGTAGTTGCAATGGTAATTACACGATTATATTATATTTATTTTTAAAAAAATGACTGGTGGCCTTAAAGTTTTTACTCGGGCAGAAATACTAATTTTGTAAATAACCACATGTTTCTTATAATTATGCATTTACAAATTATGTTTATAGCATTTATTTCTTATCAATGAACTTTAATAATTAATATTATTTGAATCCCTTTTATTTCATTTTACATTTTCTCAAAAAATTTTACTGGCCTTAAAGTTTTTACTCAGGCTGTATATTCGACGCAGGGAATAGTCTTCAAGATTGTATCTTCGGATCGACATATTTGTGCGAGTAAGCGTTATCTTGCATGAATATAATTAAAAGTAAAGTAAAAATCCAACTAACAAATGAAAAGTTAGAGTCGTGTTTAAAACTTAAAACAACAAATTATGAGCCAAATTTATCCAAACTTTCTAAAATCATGCAAAGCCAACGCTCCCATTGAATTTGTTTGCTCAAATGTATGTTATTTAATCATAAATCAAATGTATGTTGTAGCAAACATTTTTTTATTTTAATTTGTTGTGAAAAATACTACTTATATATGAATAAATAGATATTTTTTCTTATGAATAAATAGATCAGGTTTTTTTTTATCAAAAAACTATATTTATGCGAATACTATTTATTGTTGGCAAGAAGAAATTTTGTGGCTCTTTAAAAACTTTTAAATTTTGTAAATTGTAATTTTTGACTCTTCAGACTCAAACGGTTACCTACCCCTGGTCTAGGATGGTTCGTACATCTATTGCATGGGACTTCGGCAACAATCCATAATAAAGACTCTCGATATAAGTAGCAGTATAACATGGTCAGAACTTTGAGAAATAAAAACTGATGCAGAACCGTAGAGAACTTTGTGTGGCTATTGATAGTCTTAAGATAGTTGCTATAATGTTAAATGTTATACTTTGTAAATACGAATTTTGTATATAATGTGCGTTAAATGTGATGTAAAAGAATAGCCTGTTCTTTTATATTCCTCTAAACACCACCATACATTGCACCACCACACCAACAAAAAGCACTTCCCTCCCCTCAACACTGTTTATGGGCTGTTCATGACATACATAAGGTCTACCGATGTTCCACTCTCATCATTCTAACTGATAAGAGGTTACAAAGTCCTAGATACGAGGGTTAGGTGTGGAGAAAAAGAAGGCTTATAGAAAGCTACAAAACTTGGACGTTCATACCTAAGAATAATTCTGAATTGGTTAAAAATACTTCTGGATCAATAGATGAAGGAGTACTATAATTATTAATTAAAATAAAAAAAAATATATCATGCTACATCATAATACAAAATAACCTATAAATGAGATATGGATCGCACACAAGATGAAGTTTTTCCTTATTATACTATATTAGTAATATCATTGCATTGATACAGAAATAGACTTATTTTGTAAATATAAAGCAGATATATTTCATATGTACATATATTACCTGAGAAAAAAAGAAATACTAAAGGATTTCATTGTATTTGAAATTAAAATTTTTATGAACTTCGAAGACGTGACGAAAAAGGAAAACGTAAATCAACATTTAACTACACAGATTTAAATTATCGAATACTTTTAGTAGAATTGAAATACTTATATACTAGCTGAATCATTTGAAATAATTTTGATGTAAAATTTATAGTTGACGATGCAGAAGCGATTTCGAATAAAAGATCAGAATAGCAAAAACATAACATTGACACTTCGCATCTAAATACAGACTTCTTAACAAAACAATACAAAGATAAAATGCAAAAATAAAGAAGTTTTTCGCATCTCTTATTTCTGAAGATGCTGTTTTCCAACGTCCGGCATTTTTCTTGGTATAACTTATCACTAACGATGGCAAATATTTAATAGATTCAGAATTACCAGGGTTCTTTATGGAAAGCTGGGATCCACATTTTGGCACCACAATTTGTAACGAATATAACCTAAAATGCTATTTGAAGTTCCAAATGTTCTTCCCCTTTTCATGGCACACAGGCTTAGACACACAAACTTTCGATTTGTCGGGTTTCGAATCCACATCTCTTTGTTTAGTTCACCAATGTGTTATTTCCCAATTTCTATTTATTTAAAATGTTTAAGTAAATTTTTAAAATATATTTATTCGAATTATGAAATAAAGAGTAAGAATTTACGATATCACATTGCTAATTGTTTTTTAATATTATGTTATTTGAAGGAGATATTAAAGACTTTTTTATTCTTACTGTTATTTATTTATTTATTATTATTTTTTTAATACGAAAATCTAAACACATTATACTTTTATTTACAACTCAACTTACGTATACAATTTCCGGTTTCAATTTTCAGTAAACGGATGTTGACATTTGAATTAAAATATCAAAACATTTTTTATGTTTGTAGTTATTTTAAGTATGGTTCCGCCCCTTTCACGTTCCGCCTCGTGATTTGAAATATTTTTTCGTCTGTAGTAACGAATATATGCGATGGTATGTAATTTAATGGTATCGTTGTACTAAACTATAAATCGTAAAAGTGTTTTGATGAGATATAACAAGTTGGCAATTTTTGATATAAAAATTATCTGAATTTGTTTTTGGCATTTGTAAAAAAAAAAAAAATTGTATGAATATTTCTGAATATTAAAAATCTTTGATCTTACATGTTATTGTAGTTTATATATTTAAAATTATATATTATCAGAAAGAAAATGTTTAATTCTGCTTACAGAGGGAAAATTTATTTTCTAAACATACTTTATCATGAATATAAAGATTTTGAAGTTATGTAGACACAAACTCTGTTATTTATTTAAATATATAAGAAGAAAGTCACGGGGCTTTGCTATCTTATAATATTTAAATATGTAGTTACTTGGGAAAAGTAAACATGCATTTAAAGATGCATAATTCCTAATAACGCCTGACAAGTCTTGAATGCTGCTTCTGGAATGATTTTTAAAAAGTTAATTCGAAAAATCATAATAATTACTTTTGTTTAATAATTAATTATAAAAAGAAAACTACATTGAAATCTAAACTACACAAAGTATTACATAGACTATTATGAAATTTCATTTAGCACTCAAAACAAAAATTAATTTCAATTGGAGACTTATATTAGCTTGCATGAAAATATCTAACAAATAAAATTTTATTTGAAAATATTTAACTGTCATACATGAATTGCATTAACTGCAAGAATAAGGTGACTAGAACTCTTTCAATGAATAGTTACTAATTATTATTTAATTAATAATTTCTGCTTGTTTGTTACAGAATATTTGGAAAAATGACCTTATTCTTGAATAAGATGAAAAAGAACATTTTTTTTTTTTTTTTTTTATTAATTACTAGTCAACTCAGCAAAGCTTTGCTACTATTAAATTTGAGTATATATGTGAATTCAATAAATACAATTGAAGTACTGTATTGATTCATTTACTCAATTAAAATTGCATGAGTTAAATTATGAGTGATAATTTTTTTTTTTCCTTCTGACTCATTATGTTTATTACTACATTCTTTTCTTGTTAAAATATTTAATTTCTCTTGAGAATCCAATTTTGTTATATTTTTTTCATTAATTTTTTATTTTCTGTGTCTCAGAATAAATAGTTTCTTTAACAGCAATCGAAAGAGGAAGAAAATCCAATTTTCAATTAACACTGTAAAAACATCAAATTTCATCAAACTTCTCAGAGGTAGCTAACATTTTTTAAAGAGTGCCACTATCTGGAAAAAAAAAATCTCTCTCTATATATATGCATGCCACTTCCAACTTTTTCAACATACTAAAAAGGTGAAAAAATATTGTTTATAGGCTGATAATGGGATTTTTTATGCAAATAGCATACTTTTTTTTCCTTGTAAGTTTGAATAGTGGAGATTTAAAAAACAATATAATAAATAAAATAAAGTTGCAAACTTAGGTTTTATTATTAATGAACATTTTTAAAGGTACATTCAGTTAGGTTGTATATAAAATAAAAATAAATAATGTGAAGCATTTAATTCCAAATAATTATTAAACAGTCAGTACTTAATTAAAATGTTTTTTGAATTTGTAATTTTTTTACCAAGTCGTCTATATTAGTTTTTGAACAAACAAAATTAAGTGCTTTAGGTGCATATCAATTAATCTTGAATGATATTTGTATGTTATTATGTTCATAATAGAGAACATTAGTTCACAAACATATGTTATCCAAACATATAGCAATATCTGATAGTCAAATCGTGTAAATTTGGAGAATTGCTTGTTGGTACAAATTTCCAAAATTCAATTTAATTTTCAGCACTTACAGTTGAAATAGGTTTCCTTATATTTGCTTTTCAGTGTACTATAATGTTTTAGATTAATAATTTCAATTTGGATGTAAGGTGGGTAACAATTAATGTCTTGCAGAGAAAATGAAAAAAGATTGTTAAAAGAGCAACATTTTTTTTATCATTTTGAAAATCGTCAAACCCAGCTATGAATAAATCCTGCAAAATGAATATTAAATTTTTTAATTTATCGGAGCATTAATATAAAATGTATTAATCTTTTTTTCTCCAAAAAAGCAAAAATTTGTTCACAAAAGATGTATGACCAACTAGGATAGGAAAAATATCCTTTCCCTGTCATTTTAAATTTAAATTATTTAAATATCCCATAATATCAATGAGTAAAGCTAAATAATATAATCAATCTTCACCTTGAGTAGCTAGCAATCATTGGGCAGTTCATTGTTTCCTTATAGATATTTCAAAACATATTCTCTGAAATTCCAAAATCTTACGAGTGCACTTCCTATGAAAAGCCAGTGCACACTACAATGAAGGAGTAACTCTCCAGCTTCTTCCATTTCTTTAAGGGAAAAACTCACAAAAGTATCATCAATTTGGAGCTTGAGCTCTTATTTTGTTGATATAGTGCACTGCAGGATCAACAACAGAAGACAGGTTTAAGTCCTTGACATAAAGAGCTTCATGACGGATAACAAACTGATATTTAAACTTTTCTTTCCGAATAATTTTCAAGCATTGTAACAAACCATATATCATGCAAGGGCATCATGCATCTGTGCAAACACTGTCTAATTTTGTCCACTTTATTTGTTAACTTCAATTAGATTTTTAGTTTGTTAATAATATCCTCACATGTAGTAAAAACTAGTTGGAGCAAATCAAGAAGGTCTTCCACACTATCAAAATTGTTCATGTAATGCACAAATATTCTTAACTACTCATTGTCTGTGATGTCACAGCTTTAATCCAAAGTTAATATAAAATATTTGCAATATTGTAATCAGACAATTTGATGTGCCAACATCCTAGTCCATGTCATCTATGGGGTTTTTACAAAGTTTCTGAAGAGGACATTATAATTTTTTCAAGTTTTTAAATTTTTCTATAAGTCTACACATGCCACTGTTAAATCACCATCGTTGGCCATCCATACTCTAAACAATCCTAGCACACTAATAAGAATAAATTGCAAAATTTTCTGTGAAATTGGTTGTGTAGTTTTTTAATTCTTAGAGGGCATAAAAACATTGCCTTATATATATGCACATGATTATGGAAAAATACCAGGCATCTAGTATTAACAAGAAGTCATTGTTATACCATCCAGTTGATAGAAGTATCATGTCTTATTTTTATTTATTACCCTGAAACCTATCTACTCTTCATAACAGTCATCAACATTTTTTCAAAGTGGTGTTTCTGTTGTATGGATCATATGCTTGCCACTAGTTCTTGATTTGCATATATTTATAATGTATAAATGTATGTTATACATGGGTACATTTATAATATATAAATTTAGCAAAGATCCTATTTGTTTATTATTTTTAAAGAGTAATTCAGTAATTAATAATTAAAGAGTATTTTTAAATTTTAATTCAATGATTTTCATTTTAAAAAAACAATTGAATGTATTTGTATAATGCAAAATAATTTATTCTTATGATCAAATTAATTGAACATGTTTAGAATAATATTAACTAATAGCTTAAAAAGTAAATTTTTACATTTAGGAATATTTTTCAGTGTATTTTAATGTTAGCTTCGTCATATGCAATTGCTTAAACATTGTAATTTTTTCTTTCTCTTTAAAAGACTTTTCATTACAAAATCCTTACTTACTCTTTTTTTATATAGAATTCTTTAAACACTATATTATATTAATTCCATGAAATAGATGTCATTTTATAGTATAATCAAGTTTTACTGTATAAATAATTTGATTTTACATTACTGAAAAAGTAGAGGAGAAAAAAACATGATAATAATAATTTAACATGATTTTAAATTTGTTCTAAAATGATACCTCTCTAATAGAAATATTTATTTTCACTAAGTTTTATTAAATTATTTTATTTATAATAAAATTAGATGAATAAGTATAATTTAAACATTATTTTCTGTCACTGTAAGTAATTATTACTTGCAGGAGGGTGACCCAAATCTCATTGGTCAAGATGACAAGAAATGGGATCGCCCCTGGACTACAGATGATATTCGTAAAAATAGTGCCAACTGGACACTAGCTGGGGATGTTGGGGTTAGTAAACAGATTTCATTTTAGTGAAAGTCTCTATATTTTAAGATAATAATTTATTTATAACTATTGAATAAAATTGTATTTTAAAATTTAGAGCATATATTTTATGAACATGTCCTTCTCATTAGTAAAAAGAAAATTTACCTTTTAATAAATAAATACATTTATTACTAAAACTGAATAAATTTTACTGATGATACTTTTAAAAATATTTTTGATTTGTAATATTAATTGTCCTTTTATTGTATTAAAAAATATCTTTTGAAATGTATTACATATTTTTGTACTCCAAATTTTTCATTGCTTTGCAAGAAGGCAATTTTTTTGAAACATTATTATAAACAGTCATTTATCTATTAAAAAATATTGCTTCTTATCATATGAAAATTCAAAGATAATTTATAAAAAAAATATTAAAATATGATTTAGCTTAAGCATGGCAATTCTATAGTAAAAATTAATTAATATGTATGAATTTGACATCTCATTACATTATAAGAATAGCTAAAAAGACAACATCATAAAAATAATTCTGAATCAAGACATTAAAATCCTGACATTCTGATAGTTGATTATAATATAATAATTTACCATATGCTGAGCTTTCAACTAAGTATTATGGTCAATTTTTAACATGAAGGCCACAGCTTCCTTTCAAAGTTTGTTATTAAAGAATTTTGAATTATTATGGATTTTGTTTAAAATTTTAGTCTATCTTTTCATTTGTAGATCATGTTCTTTTTTTTTTATTTTTTATTATTATTGTTTTACATCAAATCTATTTATTTATTACTGTTTATTCTTATATGGCAAGTATCCATTGGAATGTAATAATTTTAATCTTAATTGTGTGAAAGTTTAGGACTTGCTTTTAATGTCATTAGGGCTGATAATTCTTGTGGTGCTAATATAAATAACATCAAAAATAATTTATTCTTTAATAATTCTTATTTTAAATTTATTAGTTGCCAGAATTGCATAAATTTTCATCAAGGTTTTACATACATTACATAACAAGGACGTATTGGAGAATTAATCTGCAGTATACACTAAATCATTGTTATATTTAGTGATCTAAAATCCATATGTATAACTTTTAATTATGAATTTTAACCATTCATTGTCAGATGACAAGTTGTATACATTTATTCAAGAGAGTAATTATTGTTGTATTTTCTGTAAGAATTATCTCTTTCATTCAAAATCTTTTAGTAAGTTTCAACAGTAAAAGTTAGTTTTTAAACAATTCAATTAAAGTTTTTGATCCAGTTTATTTTTTATGAGGTCTTTACTTTAATAAGCATGTGTTATGTTTCTTGAACTGTGTGTGATAAGAGAATTTTAGATGTTTAACTGCATAATGATAATAGACGTGTTTTTAATTTCTCTTAATGACATAAAGAACTTTATTGTAATTATAGTGGATTGATCAAAATGTTAATTTTTTCTCAAACAGCAATCAATATTTTCATGTTATATTTAACAAGCCATTTCACCTTTCATAATATTTGTCACGTTTAGAATAGTTCTTAAGCGTTCTTCATTCTTTTGATTGTGTTTAGCCTTTATTGAACTTTTTCTTTAGTGGAATTTGCATGATTTTAATATTTCAGTTTATTTTCTAAAATTAAAACTAAATATTTTTTTGAAGTTTAGTATTTTAAGTTTTAAAATCAGTCTACATTCATATCTTATTGTCAATAATCAGTTAACAATTTATTCTTGTTTATATTATTTTCATTTTCCTGTATTAGGAGGTTTTTTAGTACTTTATACATGGTAATATCAAGTTTTTATCTTTGGATGACATTTTCAACTATTTTAAATTTATCTGTACCATTAAATCATCTGTGAACATGGTTATGTTCTATTTTCAATATCTCTCACCTTTTCATCAAGGGATTTTTTTTGTAGACATTTAACAATACATAGCTTCTGTAAGACAAAATCATTTTAAACTGTTTATAATTTGATTTGTTTTAATAAATTTTTATGCATCTTTGAACTTCAAAACTTAAATATCCTGTTCAATGTCTTATCTTTAATATTATATACCAGAATATTGTGTCACAATCAAGCTGGAAATCAACTATAACACTGTCAATTGTATTTTAGTTAAAATTTATTGATTAATTTCAAACTGAATTAGATGTTAATATATTGTTCTTAAATCCTGATTGTTCTTTGTTAAGATCTCATGTGACTTTTTCTTAAAGTTTATTCTAAAAATCAAGATTCTTTGAAAAAGATCTTCACCCTAAGGATGTGGTAATGTGATATAATTAATACCTTTTCCCCAATTATTATTGTTCGATTTATTCAGAAGTGATATATTTTGCATGTTAATTTTTATTTCACTAAGATTTAAATGGGTGAAAATTATATAAATACTTTTCTTTACAGCTTTATAATTTGTTAGCAGAAATTTCTCAAAATATTATATCACGTACGCATGAAGTTGAAAATGCAGTTGATTCATTGGTTTATCGTACAAAGGTATAGTCTATATTTAAAATAAGTATTTTTCATTATTTTATATGTGATTTTAAAAATAAATTTCACGCATGCAATAACTTTTCCTTTTCAATATTTTGTAAAAATTTGTGTATTTCACTTACATTGCAATTGTTAAATTTTAAAATGAAAAATAATAAATTTCATTTATTTTAATTACTTTGTCTATACTTCAACATCTTCCTTATATGATATTTTAATTTTCTATTTTATACATATTCAAATTATATGTGTATACATTATAAATGTTCTTGAAATGAAGAATATAATTTAGAAGTAGGATCAAATATAATAAAAAAGAAAATTTGCTGGAAACTAAGGAAGAATTTCGTATTATAAAAATGCATTATTAGAAACATGAATTAACTATTTTGATTTTGTATATGCTATAATGATATTTATTCATTTAATATTTATCTGAGAGTTGATTTAATCTATATTTGTATGTATACACTTGGTTTTATTATTTCATTTAGTAATATTTTATTTAAAAATTGCCATTCTATTTATTCATGTTCTAATGTAAGATTTTTATTAAAAAAATATTATCTTTAAAGTATTTAAACTATTATGCCCTTATTTATTTTGTCCTATTCTTTAAATTTACATATATTTCCTCATTGTGGGAAAAAAATGCCATTTTATAAAATTAAAGATTTTGAATTGTATACTTATGATTATATAATACTTATACTTGCGCTGATACTTATTACTTGCACTGATATATATGAAAGTATTATATTATCTGTATAGCTAAGTACCTAGAAACATCATTAATTTTTTACTTTGTTTTCAGATGGCCAATGCTAAAGTTTGTAATATAATCAATGATTTTCATATGCTGTCTAATTTACAATTTGTCGAAAATGTAAGTGTATCAAAAGATTATTCATTGTAAAAATATAATACATTTAAAAATTAAAAATTTAATTTTTTTAATTGAAATGTTAAAATTCTTGAACTAAAATATGATTTCATTAAAAATGTGATGTCAAAAATAAATTTCTTTGCTTCATTTACTTCTTGTAAAATTTTTAAATGTGAATGAGAAAAATGCTTTTTAAATTCTTTTTCATCAATATAATTTCTATAGCAATGATTATTATTGCTAAAGCATTTTGTTAACCATATTGAATACTGTAAAAATAAAATTTATACTTCTAAAAGTTATACTTTTGATTCATTTGATTTAATGAGCTGCATTTATAGGTCATTTTTAAAAATTAATACTGTTAAATAAATTCTTTGCTTTGTGACATTCATGTATTTATGCATTTTAATGCTATTGTATATGATTTTTTTTATCTAAAGGGAATAAAACAATAAATATTTGTTATTTTTATATATAGAGAGTCTACGATGAAGAAATTCAAGAGACAACACCAGATACAAAACCTGCTGAAGTAAGAATAATACAATTAAAAAAAATCACCTGTAAAACTTCAAATTATCATCAATTCAAATCAAATTATTTTAAAAAGTATTGAAAATACTGCATATTTCAAAATTTATTCAAATTAATTTCTATATTTAAAAACAAATGGTGAGTGATTTTTACAAATATATTCCCATTTAGAAATCCAAAGAGCAAAAAGAATCAGAAATGCTTCCTAAAATCATCAAAGCTGTTGAACTGGGACTTGGAGTTTTGGATCAAGCTTTTACTAAAATCCATGTTGATGAAATATCTGACAGTGAAGATGAAGATATATCATCTGATGGAAGAACAATTCTCGAGCCAAAGGTACTTTTCTTGTTATTTTATTATAGATATTTAATTAACTGTAGTAACGAATTTAAAGCTACCATTAGAAATTCTGTAACATAAATTCTGAAATTCCTAAAGTGAGTATTATCACCTCCTTGGTGACAGTGGAATGATCCAGAGGGAGGAGCTGATAGTAAATTTAGGAGTATTGGAGAGCATCTAATAAAAATAAAGTGATGAAAGCTTAAAAAATGAAAAAAATAAAGTTTAGAAAAACTGTTGATACATAATTTACCTGTTGTGTGACATTATTTTTCAAGTAAACTAATAAATTGTAAATATTCGTCAGTCAAATTTACTGAAAGATCTTAACAAGCAAGTACTGGTAGGTAAGCTTGCTGCTCACTGTCTGTAATTCCAACTTACCAGCTTCTAGGATATGTGTAAATTCAGTTATTGCTACCAATAATTATAGCTGTAAATCAAATACCTGCAGTTTATCCTTGGTTATGGTATATAATCCAATCATTTTAAATTGCATTTTCTTCATTATCTTTAGTATAACATGGCTTTTAGTGGTGAGCATTTGTAAAGCTCTCTCCATAGATTGATAATTTATTTTGCAATTCTTTTTGCAGTTACACCAAATAGCCAATAGTATCTTGATGTTATTTATATATATTCTAAATTTATGAAAAAAGTAACAAAATTTCATAATCTACTTATGATCTAGTTAATTCTTATACATAAATTAGTAATGTATTATTTAGTTTATTATTGCCAAAGATATTTAAAAATATTAAATGAGAAAGTAAATGTTTTTTTCTATTGATTTCAACAGTATTTTGTAATTGCATGCTTTTTCCTTATTCTATCATGCTTATTTTTACTTGCTTTTAAAATTTTAATTTTGAATTTTCTATTTCAAATCTGCTTTCAGTTTGATTTTTAAATTCCCAGACCAGTACTTAATTTGCATTATTATTTTAATATGTATTTGTTCGTTATCATTTAAATTCAGTGAAACTGTATGTGTGCACAATCAAAAGGGCTTGCACTTTCTATAGAGAATAGTAAGAATAACATTTTTTTTTTTTTCATAGGATCCATATGAAAATCGACCATTGCCATTCATTATTGGTTCTAAAGAATTTGAGGCAAGTGATTATGCAGGTCTTCAAGATTTACTGGAAGAAGGTTAGTTCACTTTTGTAAAATTATTATTATTTTTGCAAATAATTCTATTTCAAATATTGAAAGAAAATTTATTCATAAATATCATTTATTTCATTAATTAAAATTTAATTGTGTTTATGAAAAAGTTTTTCTTATAGATATATACACAATCAGGAATGTAATCACATAAAAAATTTTGATTTTTACATCGTTTAAGATTAAATACATTCATCTTTAAATATTTCAAGTTAAAATGAAATTGGAGATAAATTTTTAGTTCACATGTTTACAGAAATTTTAATATAAAAAAATCAAATCATATTTATTTCTTAAATGTTTTTAAAATTGTATATATTTGTTGTTAATATTTCTGCAACTTAAATTTTTTAACTAAATTAAAAGCAATATGATTTTAAAATAATTTTGTATTTAAAAGTTTAAAAAGTGGTTCATGATTACAGATAATTGGCATAATTTTTATATTTGTTACAAAGTTTATTAAAAGGAAAAAAATACTAAAGAAACAGTCTACTAAAAGAAAAATATATATTTTTTAAATTTAGCTTATTATTTCGTCATTTATAAATAAAATTTTATTTTTAGATGTTGAATATTCTGTTGATGTTGAAAGCAGTGTATCTGAATCAGATGAAACATCAACTGATGAGGTGAGGTATTGCAATCACATAAAATTTGTATAGATTTTTAAGGATTTAGGTTCAATTAAGTATTAGAATCTGCTGAAGTTCAATTGCTTGAAAATTATTTGTTGTGTTGCATGCATAAAAAACATCTAGTTAATGTAAATATTTTTCTAAAATTAAAAAAAAACATTATTTTATTATTAAAAACTGAAAAATTTGTTTTTATTCAGATTGTATAAATAAAAAGTGTTATTGGAATATATTATCTATCTTATTTTTAAGTGGAATGTAAATTGTTATTCTTTTTTATGCACATGTATAAATTGAAAATTGAAATTTTATTTATTAATACAAGTTTTATTGCTTTTAATTTCTTTTGCAGGAAGAACCTTTACCATTAGATGAGGGTCAATTTACTGGAATTCCAAGTCAACGAAAACAAGCCCAAAGTGAAAGTGATAAATTTTCATCCAGTGATGAGTCAGAACTATTTGGATCTGAAAAAGAAGAAAATGGTTTCATCTCAGATTCCTCTCTTGACAACAAGCTTAAAGACAATAAAATTACAGAGAAATCCACAGAAGCTAAAATGGAGAGGAAAGAATCTAGAAGTTCTATTTCCACCATACAATCCAAACGTAATTTACCTCAAGTGTTGCCTGTTCCTAAAATGCAAGATAAGAAAAAGGGTAAAGAATTTTTTACTATGTTAAAGGTGTTAAAAACCATCAAAGGAATTGTATTCTAATATGGTTTCATCATTTATCAATTAGTAAAATATAAAAACATTAAATTAATGAAATTTTCCAGGTTAGCTATTTTAATTTCTGTCAAGAGATAGCCAACTGTACACAGTTACTGTCTACTGTGATTTATTTAGTTACTGTACTGTGATTTATTTATTTTTGCATGTTTTATTTGCATCTGGTCCCTGGCAGATCTCAGATTTATTATTAAAAATCTTTTCATAATGAATTCAGTTTTTAATAAGATATTTGATAAACATACAGAATTTTGTGATTGACTGTATATATTGCAATCCATTTGAACTGTTCAAACTGTTTCCGAGACTTATTTCCTATTATTTTTGACATGTACACTTTTAAATGTTATTTTATGTTCTTTCTTAAATTATTAGCAATTATTTTCTTTTTGCATGTTTTTCTCTTTATGTAAAATTAAAAATGAATGTTCAAAATATTTGTTCCACATTTCTCTCAAAAAAAAATATTCTGGGGGGAACTGAAATTGATTAATGAAGGTTTCCATATCTGCTTAATATTATTGATACATAATATTTAAATACATAAGTTAACATCTGGGATATACAAAAAGTGGAAAAGCAATAGTCTGAAATACTTATTGTAACTTGGTCAATAAATAAATAAATAAAACATTGAATCTTATCTAAAATGTATATATTTCATTTATTTATATATAATATAAAAATAAATGAAAATTTTATGTATGATACTACATTCATTTGATAAATGTGTTAGTGTTTTGTAGGTGTTAAATTAATTAAAATATTTTTTTTTCAGTTAGTGATGATCTTTTTGCAACTGATGAACCATCTGATGATGAATCACCTTTCCGAAAAAAGACAGGATTATTTACTTCTGATCTGAAATTTAATGATGATGAAAAGGTTTTTTTTTTTAATTAGTTATACTTTTTTTTAATTAAAGAAATTTATATTTTTTATTTTCCATCTTAATTATGAAATTTCAAGATTTCAAAATGTTTCTTTTAACAGGATATATTTAGTGATGATCTATTTGGAGAACAGCCAAAAGAATCTAAGAAAATTGAAAGTCCAAAATCTATTTCAGCTGTAACTAAGAGTAATTATTTAAATTTATATTAAAAAAAATTTCTGGGTTTTTTTTTTTTTTTTTTTTTTTTTTTTTTTTTTTTGCATGTTTAGTTTTAAGATATATATGTATATATGCTTTTTTAAGCACAAGTTAAAAAAGAAAAAGAACCTGTTCTATTTGGTAATGATGAAGATAGTGATGATGATATTTTCAATACTATTATAAGGACAAAATCTCCATCAATAAAAGAAAATAAAGTAAGTAATATTTAAATGTTTACTGCATTTCAAATTTTAAGATTTTTGACTTATTATTTAATTTTGTAAAAATCATTATTTATAATTGACACATTTATTTTATTAATTATATTTTGAATTTCGTTTTGCAAATAAACTTGACATTTAATATGAAGTTTTAAATAATAATAAAAGTTGATCATATTCAGGTGAGCAGTTTTGATCTATATATTTTTAATGAATCATAAAGCATTTTTTTAATCCTTATACATGATTTAAAATGGAAATCTTAATTTAAAATTTATATAATTCATGCTTACTTTGTATCTATTCAATATATTACTAAAAAAGGAATTAAAGAAACAGCAAAAAATAATTAGCAACTTTGAAGAAATTATTTTAAAATGAAATAGAAAATATAAATATTTGTACATAGTATTTTTTTAGAATTAAATTTTTTGTAATTCATTTTATTATTTTAATTAATAAATGGAGATATCAAATATTCATATAACAAATTTAACTTCTAACATTTATTCTATGGTAAATTTTCAATCATTTGTTACAAAAATATGTATCAGAATTTACAAAGTTATCAAAATAAGTGTTGTTAAAGCAAAAACAATTAATATTATTTTAGTGCTCTTTAGCAGATTAAGCTTTCATGAATTTATTTGATTTAAAAAACTATGTAAATTAATAATGTAAACTAGGTTATGAATAAATTTACCTAATAAGAAGAATATCTAAATATGTTCACATAACAATTTTTATTAAGGGAGGCCTACACTAGAAACCTTCCACTTTTGATTTTTGTACTTTGGGAACATTTTTGTAAACATATATATAGTTTAATTCAATAATATAAATTAGAAAAGTATGTATTTTAAGTAATGTATACAATTCTTTGAAGGCCTCCACACAATCTGCCATTTTCTTTTGTCACTCAGCATAGCAAACCAATATCAAATTGACAAAAATTGTTCTTATTTTGAAGTTTCATCATTTTTTTAACTAATATTTTATTATAATATTCATTTGTGTAGCTTGTTGTGTAAATTAATTGTGATTATAACAATATTGCATGCTATACAATCTGATAAAATTTCATTAACTTTCCATTATTAAATGAATGGTCAAATTATAGAAAAATAACTAATATTTTTGTCAAGAACATCTGTCTATCGTTAAATAATCAAAAGCTATTTGATGCTCATTGCTACTTTGCTTTGTTGGGCTCTGCTATTATTTATATTTTTTTCATATTGCACTAGATAACTAAACAAAGCCCATCAGATAAAGCAGATAGTTCATCCACTCCTTCATCAGCACCATCCACAAAACCTTCAGGAAATGCGTTTGATTTTATGACTGGAGCAGGCAACTCTGATTCTCTTTTTGGAGATGAATCGGACGCTGATGATCTGTTCTCAACAAAGAAAAGCACGTAAGTATTGATCAATGTGTCCTATTCTTTGCGTGTTTCTAAATCTTTTTTTTTTTTTTTTTTTTTTTTTTTTTTTTTTTTTTTTAATGTAGTTCATGCCCATTTTATAGTGAAAGTGCATTTAATGAAGAATTTTTCTTTTAAACTATCTGCTAAAAGTAATTTTTACTATTTCTAATAATGTTATGCTCGCTTTTTTCACATATGTGGCAAATTGAGTATGTACATTTAATAAAAGATTATTTGAATTTGAATAAACAATTTTCATATAAAAATTGTGATCGAAACTAATTTATCAGTTAAATAAAATTCATAAAGTGCCGAGTGACTAGCACTTGGTGCTGCAAGTTTCAGGTTCGAGTCTTGGCAGCGCTATGGATGTGTGTAGTGGTTCAGTATCCAGGTATATTAGGTCCTGGTTTAATATGACTATAGAGCATTGGGTGTAAGGCTGACAACTTTACCTCATAAAAAGAAAACGCCTCCCATATCGAAATCAGCCATGCAGATGGCCTTAGCCCACCATGGGCCTGTTGTGACAATAATTAAAAAATGCATGAATTATGAATACGTGAATTATTTATAAACAAGTGAAAGCTAAAATAAACCGATTTTTTTAAATTGGTATTGTATCAATCAAAATAAAATTATCTATAATAGATAAGTTTTCTTCTTGGTAAGTTTTAAGATCTTGTATAAGAAATTAATACAATTGTAAAAATAGGCATTAATATTATAAATAGAAAACTTGCATCAAAATGTTTATAAAGTAATATGTCGGGAGATATCATGATTCCCTTTTGATATTTTTATTCTATAAGCTATTAATAGAATAAGTTCTTAAATTGAATGATCATTTTTAGTGTAAAGGAAAAAAAGAAATTGAATTCTTAATATTCAAGTAATATAAATGTATATTATAATCGTTGTAAGGTTTAATTTAAATTATTTATATTTACTTCATTTTAATTATTATGTTTGTCAAATATTAATGTTTGAAAACTAGCATGCATTTCTTTAAATTAAATAAATATGTATATTTGTTTAGAAATAAATTGGGTTTTGATACAACTGAAGAAGATGATGATGATTTATTTGGATTAGGAAATAAGAAAGCTGGCAAGAAATCAGACGTTAGTATTATAGAAAATTTTTATATTATTTTGTAAATACACCTAGATTTCATGTTTATTTGGGGTTTTTTATATTTTTTTATTGCAATGTTTCTTAACATTTGTCTTATGTAAAATTTAAACTCATTGATTTAAAAATTTTGGATTGTGTATAAATTTACTAATGTTTTATTTTCATGAAACATTAATTTACCCAGAAATTTAAAATAATTTTATAAATGTCTTGTTTTATTCATTCTAGTGTTTTATAGTGTATGTTATACCTTATGCATCCTAATTTAAATATGATTTTGTTTACTAAAAAAACAATTTCTACATCCAATTTTTATTTATTTTTTACAATTTTTATATCAATTAATTAAACTTTTTGTACTAATGGTAACCTGGATCTAGTGCTTTTTGGATAAATTAAGAATTATTATATTGTATATTTTGTGAAATTTTATTAGGTTACAGAAACTAAAAAGTTAGAAGAAGGAAAGAAGACATCTTTATTTGAAGAAAGTGATGTAGTTGACAAAGTAAAAAAAATTTTTTTTTGTTCTTTAATCTTTTTAAGAAATAATTTTGTGTAAATTTAAGTATGTTTATTTGAAATAATTTTGTGAAAAGTTTTCATATTACGTAGTATTTTCTATAGTAGCTGACATTATGTAAAATTTATTTATAAAATATAAAAAATTTCTGTTTTTAGAATAGTATGAAAGAAATTTTCAATTTCAATTTTATAATACTTTTATCGCTTAAAAGATGTCAATTATTGATTTATCATTGAAGTGTTAATGTATTATTTGCCATTTAGGGAATTTGTCATGAATGCATGTATTTTAAATTTTCTTAAATATATTTTTTATCTATAACTAGCCCTACAAGAAAATAGGAACACCATTACCTGGTTTAGTACCAATAAAAACTGAAGAACCTTCTAAATCTCAAAGTGTAAGTTGAATTCAAATGAATTATTTTCTCATTATTCTTTTATTAAAAATTTATTTTCAACATATCTTACTGTCATGAGGCCTTAAATGTTATTTCTTTTTAGTCTTATAAGAGACTAGGACAACCATTACCAGGACTTGTGCCAAAGAAATCAGATAATCTCTTTGAAGACAGCAATAGTTCTACACTTAAATCTCAGCCAGATCCTGCAGTAAAGAAAGCTAAGGATTCCATTTTTGATGATAGTGATAGTTCTGGTCAGGTAAAAAAAAAATGCTTTACATTTTTAAAAGATTAATTAAATTAAATTATATAAAATTATATGTTGTTTCATAATCATAGTTTTTGTTTTCTAAAAAAAAAAAAAAGTGTTATTAAAGAATTTCAGAGAAATTTTTTTTTCTCAGTATTCACTTTATTATAATGTCTAATATATAATTATATATATATATATATATATATTTCATATCTTGGAAGGTATTTTAATACATTTAACTGCTTTTTCCAGAACACTAGTAAAAGAAGCAAAAATAAGAAAAGTAATTGTCTTTGATTATGCAAAAAAGGCAATTGGCTTTCTAAAATCTATAAGATATTCTTAAATTAAGACTGCATATAGGTAAAAAGGATTACAGGACTTTCCTGCTACATATATGCAAGCAGAATACCTTTAAATAATTGATTCAGTAAATTTTATGTGAATTCAATAGTTCTTGAATAAAAAAAATATTTTTCTTGTATATATCAAATCAAGCAATAAATATGTTATTTTTTTTTAAAAGAAACATTGTTTTAGCTATAAAATTTAGATTGTAGAATTATAAATCTGAGGATAGTATCTTTTAAATTAATATTCAATGCATAACTTCTTGAATTCTTCAGAATTGTTTTACATATCAAAGAATTATTGCTATCCATTATTAATATGAAAGAAATTTATTGCTACATTTGTTCCAAAACAAAATCTACAATTGTCAAAAAACTTTCAAAAATTTATAATGTAAAACATATTATCTTGATTCTGATTATTAAAAATTAGTTGTATAATGATAGCAAAATTAATTTATATATCCTATTATTTTTAAAAATTACAATGTGTTAACAACATATTTATTTGTTACAGGAGGACAAGGCATTTGTAGCTCCAGTTAAACAAGCTGTTCCAAAAACGAAAGAAATAAGCCTTTTTGATGATGAACTTGATGACGATGATATTTTCAGTCAAGTACTATGTCTATTTTTATATAAATTCTTTTTATTTTTTCATTTAAAATATGCCAATATCTTGTATAATCCAGCTTCCTCAAATAGTCTGAGTTCTCTACAGTCGGGTTTTAAATCATAAAAAATTCAAAGTTATGCAATACTATATTTTAATTTTTCTGGGGTTCTATATGTACCTAGACTAGTTAAGAATGTAAGCTGAGCATTATGCTTCAGCTGGGTAAGCTGGGCATTATTTCAACAATTTCATGCCTAATCTATGAATAATGTATGTGTGTACAAGTGGGCAGGGCACATTTGTAAACTTAAATATCGAATTGACTTTTAGGATCTATTAGTCTTTAGTATGTAATCTAACAGTAAAATTGATTTATAGTAATTAAATATTAATCTCATTGAAAAAAATGTATGTGATAAGAAGTAAGTGATTCCGTCACCAGGGGATGTGATCGCATTACTTTAGTACATGAGCTCAACATAACCAAACTTCATGAAAAAACTTTTTTTTTTTTTTTTTTTCTAAAATAGGTCAGGAAAAAAGAATAAATAAGTTATCAGTTTTAAAAATTAATAGAAAAAAAGAGATAAAACCAAAAGTACTCAAAACATTAGAATGGAGCAATTGATATTGATCAACAATTGAAATCAGAAATTAATTTTTCTTTAGTCAAGTATAAATTCAAACCAAAGCTTCAAGTCTTTTCAGTAACTTAAAAAATAAAGATTTAGAAAATAAAGATTGGTAAACAGGTGAAAATTTTACAGCAAGTTACAAGTGATTTTTTTTTTTTTTTTTTTTTTTTTTTTCATTTGTTTCTTTAATGCAATGATTTGGTATTCACAATGTTTGTATTGTGCTACTTTAAGACATTTTGCATTAATATTTGCTACTTTAAGACATTCTTAGGAATTGACTGAAATCATGCAAAAATGAACAAATATTTAACATAAAGAAAATGAGATTATCCTAAAAAAAAACTGCTGTCACATACTTTTATAGCAGTGTATAAAAAGTCATTGTCTGGATATAAAATTTTAAGACATTCTCACACTGTTATTAGGTATAAGTGCACCAGGAGATTTCAAATTAAAACCAATTCTTGTGTTCAGGACAGAAAATCCTACAGCTAAATGTAATGAAAATGGATGTAATAAAAAATCTCCCATTTTGTGGCATTCAAATAAAGCATGAATTACAAAACTTTATTTGAAGATTGATTCACCAACTATTTTTGTCCTACCATTGAAAATTTTTTTGGAGCAAAAGAATTAAAATTTTATTCATTTTAGATAATGATTAGGAATTGATTGATTTTAGACATTTTTTTTAAAACCTACTATCAACTTTTGTATATATTTAGTTTCTCAATTAATCTAGTTTTAAACAGTGCAGAAAACCATTGGAACCTATTATATGAGACTTTTAAGTATTGCTATCATATTTTGTAATAGTTTTTTTAATTAATTATTAATATATTAATCCACTCAGCATCTCTTATGAGGTTTCTGAAATAAAATTTTTTCATTCAAATATTTTGGAATATTATTAGTTTTTATGAGAAATATGTATATAAACTCATGTTTGTGAAAATTGCAACACCATGAAGGAATCTTCATAATTGAATGAAATTTAATACACAGTTGAGTGGTAGTGGTACAAATAAATGATTAAATGTTCAAAGCAAACAAACAATAACAAGAGATCGGAATCAGTATTTTGTGTAGCCACCACGCGCCGCAATAAGTGCTGCTACACGACGTGGCATGGAGTCAAACAAATTTTGAATGTCTGCCTGAGGAAGAGCATTCCATATTGTTTGTATGCGCACCCAAAGTTCGTCTGCAGAAGCAACAGGACGAGGATCACGAGCGAGACGCCGAACAATGAAATCCCACACATGTTCAATCGACGACATATCCAAGAAGCCGTACCTGCCGCGTTACAAAGAAGGATTGAACAGTCCTAGCGACATGAGGGCGGGCATTGTCCTGTTGAAATACAGCGCCTGGAAAGCTTTGAAGGAAGGGAACAGCTTGGGGCTGTAGAACTTCACTGATATACCGGTTGCTGTTCAGATTGCCCACAATTCTTAGCAATTGAGATCGTCCATGATATGCTATGGCACCCCAGACCATAACTTCGGGTGTTCGTCCACTGTGGCGTTTGATAATGCACTCCGGAAGGTGGCGTTCACCGGCATAGCGTCTGACACGAATGCGGCCATCATGGTACCACAAATTAAAGCGGGATTCGTTAAAAAAACACGACATGCTGCCAATCATCACGCCAGTCTCTATGCTGAGCGGCCCATTGTAGCCGCAGGCGGCGATGGTTTAGCGTGAGAGGGATCCTGTATAAAGGAGTCCTTGCGCGCAGTCCACGCTGCAGCAGACGTCTACGAATTGATGAAGCACACAGTGAAACACCTGTAGCTATTGACCACTGCGCTGCCAATTGTCTAGAGGAAGCTGTACGGTCCGTCAGTGCCATGCGGACCATGTGTCTATCATCGCGAGCTGACATCACATTTCGGGGTCCACTCCCGGATTTCCGAGTTGTCCGACACTCGTCCGTCCACTGCTTCCAAAGACGTATCACTGTGCTGCTGTTACGCTGCACACGAGCGGCTACTGCACGATAAGACAATCCAGCTTCACGAAGGCCGATGATTCTCCCCCGTTCAAACTCTGTAAGTTGTTCAAATCTTGCTCTCTTTCGTCGAAGAGGCATAAGTAGCGATTGAGCTAACGTTTACCACTAGCAGATAACCACCGATAACCATACACGCCTCGCTACAGCCGTCTATTTATTCGGATCCATCCGCCGTTCAGAGGGCGCTGCTCAGCATACGCATGCGCTACGGATTTGAAATTCTAATCATTTGCATATCATGTGCTAATTCGCATTTCCTGAAATTTTCAGCTCACTCACGTAAGTCCTTCATGGTGTTGCAATTTTCACAAACATGAGTATATATTTAGTTTTAAACAAGTTTAATAAGTTTTAGTTTTTAGCAAGTTAAGAATGTATCTGTATTCTCGTTTAAAATAAAATTGTTTTAAATAAGAGTTTAGCATTTTTCTACTTCTAAATCTGTTATATTACAAACAAAATTTTGCTGTTTTTAACTTATCAGAAAATTTTATATTAAAGAAGTTAAAATCACAAGTGTTTTTATATTCAAATTATTATATGGTTCATTATTATAATCTTAACTTTTGTAACAATTCATGAAAAATGGGAATTATCTGACATGAGAAGAATAAATGCTGTTTAATAGTTTTATTATCATCAAATTACTTCTGTTAAAAATTTCATTATAATTGCAAAGTTATTTAACATGAAGAATACTTAAAAATTCAAAATATATTTTAAATTTTCACGTTATTATTATTATATTGATTAAATTGTATTTTCAGGGACCTAAGAAACTCATGTCACCAGGAGAATCACCATCATTAGTAAAAACTGAAAAACCTCAATTTAGCAAATTACAAGTATGTTTTAATTAAGCGCTCATTTAAGTTATTAAATATTTTCAATATTTTAATTAATATCCTAAAAGATTTTCTCATTTAAAAAAATAGTTCTTTATGTAGTTTTAAAATTTTTATTATTGAAAAATTACTTATTGTGGTACTTCTTATTTTTTTATTATTATTTCAAATATTTGAATACTCTCTGAAATCCTTATACATTGGTACCTCAATAAACACCCTTAATCTATTTCAGATTTTTCAATTTATACCAACTAAGTTATATATCTAATGAATTTTTCCCATTAAATATAAAGACAAAATGATTAATATATTCCTATGAAAAAATATCATTGTTATTGGCATTTTTTATGGCTTCTATGAAATAATAATCTATTTATTTCTTGATACATAAATACAAAGGCAGTTAGGTGAAATATATACATAAATTAAAATTTACCAAATTTTAATTTTCTCTTTTCCCTATTTGAATCTAATTGAGGATCACCAAATTTGACATTTACTAAAAATCTGTCCCAAGAATTTTGCTTCTACTTTTTCCTTGATATGTTTAGAAAATATGAGATTGTCTGCTCAATCCAGACAATGTTATTGCAGTTTTGTTTTTTTTACGTGGGGGAGGAGGGGGGGCTTTGTTACAGTGGTACTTCCCTACAAATTTTTTGTCGTGTATTCATTCAGCTAAAATTTTGGCACATATGTGAGATATTCCAAATTTTTTTATTTTCAAATAGGACAAATATCAAATTGGATTTGTTTCAAAGTGGACATACATCCTCTGTATACATATTTGGAGAATATTTCTTAAAGTTATGATTTTTTTATAGAATGAGGATAAACCTGCAAGTTCTGCTAAAATTGAAAAGAAAAGTACTGGCCCTGGACTGTTTGAGGATGAGGATGATGTCTTCAGTCAAGTAAAAAACTAAATTTTAAATATTTTTCATCCCTTTCTTTTTATAAATTTGTTTTTAATTTTTCTTTTCCATTTTAATTTATAGCATCTTATATAATACTTTGTATTTTGATCTACAGTCCAAGTATAAATTATGTAATTAAATGCAATTCAATATTGTTTACTAATATATTCTATTAAATATATAATTTAAACATGGGAATAATATACTATTTTAGAGTTCCTTTTAAGAGACTCCATTTCATAAATCTTTGAAGCTTAGATTATTGGCCACTGAATACATTTTTTATAAAATATTAAAAAATGATAAACATTTTTAGGAAATTTTATAAAAATCATTTCCAACAAAATTTTGTGTGAGAGAATAAATAATCTTCTTCTAAATCTTCCAAATGTAAAGAAAGAAAGAGTCATCGATAATAGAAGGGTGGCAAATTTCTATAAAATTAAGACAAAATGTGATGGGCATCAGTATGTGATAGTGTAGTGAAAAATTCCTAGATTGAAATTATAGAAAAACTAAAATTGCAGATTAAATTAATATTTAACAGTGATACTGATCAAGAATTTTATCTCTCTATCAAATATGAAGATTACAGATCACTGAAAAAAATACCCTCTTTTATTTAACTACATAGTTCTTAAAGGCATTTTGTCTTTCCGATTTCCATGAAATAATTTATATATATATAATTTTAGCTTCAAAAATGTTCTTAAAAATTAAGAATTGTTTTGTTAGTGAACCATGGTTATGAAAACAGAACTGTGTAGTATAGTACTATAAAAAAGTGTGAATTATACAAGATCTTTTTAGGCCCAAAATTATGCAGGACAAAAAACTACTATATTTAAAGCAAAATTTTCTATTTTAGTAGAAATTTTGAAATATTTTTATAAATTGCATGTTAATAAATAAAATAAACCAATAGCTCTGAAAGCTTTTCTCTGGCCATTGTTTTTATTTCTAATTTAATTACTTGCAGGAAACCAAAACCAAAAGAACTACCTCATTGAATAAAAATAAAGGGCTATCATTATTTGAAGAAAGTGACAACTTTGATCTTTTCAATCCAAAAACTGAAGTAAAGAAAGAAAATACTGCTTCACCTGGAAAGGTAATTAAGAAATATTTTTACAAAAAATGATATTTATATGTTTTTATTTATACTTTTATTTTTCTATAATGAAAGTAATTGCTCTGTGTTTGTTTTTAAAAAAATGTTACATAAAGTTTGATTGTTTTTATTTTAGAATAAAGAAATGCCAAAAAATGTTATTTCTAATGAACCTCCTAAAAAAGCTGATAGTGCCATTGCCTCTAAACCTGTAAGTTATTTCTCTTTTTTCTTTTTTAATATTTAATTATTTTGTCTGATAAAAGGATTTATTTCAATTACAATAAATTAATGGTGCTAGTATATAAGTTTATTAATTTATTCAAACAGGTTCCTCAACCAATTAAAGAAGACATATTTTCTGATATTAGAGTTGAAAGTGAAAGTTCTCCTCATAGTAAAAGAGCAGAAGTAATTTTTAGTTACTTTTTTCCTATGCAATTGTGAATATTCTTTCATTTTAAAGTTATGCAATTATTAATTTTAGATTATGCTTGTCATTTATTTATGTTTAAATAGTTAAACTTTTTTATCCAGTAGTCTAGTGAGATTTATAATATGTTCTAAAAATAATGATATAATCTTTGTTGTATACATTTTGAGCAGTAATTTTTAACCCAAAAAGCAAATAGTAATTTTTTGTTGCATGGAGTATATTATAAATAATAATATTATTTTGTTGAATGAAATTTATCCATCAATTTTTTTTTTCAAATCTGTAACTTATTCTGTGTACTGTGTCACAGATTCAAGAGGTTATATCCACTTTTAATATAAAATATTTACATTTGAATATCAAAGTATTGAAGCAACGATTAACTTTTATATTAAAAATCCACTTCCTCAATAACTAACATCATAAAAGTTTTGTGACAGAATAATAAGAACAGAATAATTTTGACAGAATAATTTTTGAGAAATCAAATAGATAACTCTCAGTTGTACTATACAAGAGATATGAGAGATTTGTTGGTACATTACTGCCTTACTTTATTCAAATTGTTGAATTACAAAAGATTATCATAAAGTAAAGCAATAATAAATTATTTGAAAAAGGATTTTTAAAAGAGTACTATAATAGAAAGTAAATTATTTAATTCAATAAGTTACAATCAGGAATCATTTACTAAAGCTTTAGTGTTCAGTTTTTCATATATTATTAAAATATACTCTTAATAATTGTAATTTAATGACTGCTTAACTACCATAAAATACTAATATTTTGCTTTTCTTGAGAATCCTGCTTGTTTTAAATTTAATTCAGATTTTCCTTTTCCAGCTAATAAAAAAAATTTCCATAGATTGTTAAAATTGTTGGAGTTTTCCTATAAATAATGATAATAAATTTATAAATTCATTGAATTCTTATTTATTTGTAATTTTTACTTAATAATTATTTATTTCATTCTTATGCTTTTTGTTGGATTTTTCTACAAAATAATATCTATAAATTTTATTTTTGATGCATTAAGATAATTAAGACATGCCTTTAATATCAATTAATTATCTTAACTTTTTGTACTTTCTATTGTTTACAAAGATATTTTTGCCCTTAATGTGAATTATAAGTCCCCTCTTTAATTTAGGAAGTTTTTTAAGAAAAATTAATTTCTTAAATTAATAAAAAAATCAGAAAATTCTTTTATTTAAAAAAAAAGTTTTGCCTTTTAAAAATGTGTGTAATTTTTCAAGGCCAAAGCATTGCCTCTGTCGCCTGATGCAGAAACTTCTGAAGGTTCTTTGTTGGGTTTCGATGCACCTCCTGATAGCAGCAAAATTTTGCATGTTCTAAGCAAAGTAAGAAAATAATTTTGAGATATATTTAAATACATAATTTCTTTTCACAATTTGAGCAAATCTTCCACTCATATGAATCGAAATATAGTATATAGTTCTAATCTCAATAATACATACTACATATATTAGTAATGACGTAGTATGTATTTGTCAAGGATTACTACAGTAAGACACCACAAGCGATTCTCATACGTGAGTAGTGTAGCTCTTATGCTAATAAAGTTAAGAGTATTATATGAAATTTTTCAGTGTTTAAGAGTCATAACTTTATTTCAATTGTTGTTACTAAGTTATTCAAAAACACAAAAATAAAATTCCTATTAAAAAGAAATATTGTTTTGATTCTGTAAGACAAATTTGTAAAAAAAATCGTTAAAAATTAGTTTTGCTTGTAAGTATGTTATGAATATTCTCCATTTTAGCATTAGTTGATGAATGTTTGGTTAATGGCTTGTTAAAGCAGTAACTTTCAAACATTTCTTCTTGAAATGAGATTTCCAAAAGTATTGTAGCTGCTCACTCCTGAGATAGTATATATGTAGGACAAAAACCATACTAAATGTAATGCAAGATAAAAGCGGAAAAAAAGTGTACTTATCAAAAACACAATTAATTACACAAACCCATAAAAAAAAGCATTACACATATTTTCATCTTTCCTATCAAAAATAGAAAAAAAAAATTTCAAGATCCAAAGAGTTCATAAGCTACAGCAATAAAATTGAAAATTATGAATCATTTGATTTTTATAAAATAGAACCATGCTCATAACATTTTTTAATCTTTTTCAATAATTGGCATAAGTAAAATTTCACACAATTTAAAATGCTTTTAGTGTCTTATGTAAAAGTTTTGACATCGGATATCACCAATATCATTCTTTGCCTTAAATGTAGTGACTATCATGTGTACTACTGTGCCCAAAAGTAAGGCCAATTATCAATCTAAAATTCCTGGGGCTTATGGGATTTCAATTTTTCATTCTTGTTTAGGTTGCTGTCACTGTCCTTGACATATGCGTGAAATTTGACGTCAAAATATTCAGAAGTGTTTGAGTTACACTTGGCTTTGTGAGATGCTAAAAGACGATTTTTGAAATGTCTGAATTGAGTAAAGAACTTGCATTAAATTTTTTTTGCAGAAATGTATAGAATGTTGCAGAAGGCATTCGGTGAACATTCTTATATCGGAAAGAAATGTTTAGAACTGATATAAATCAAAGAAGACAGAGAACGCATTGAAGATGAAGAGCCCTCTGGTCGAACCTCAACCGACGAAGCTCACGTCCAAAAAATTAAAGATTTGGTGCTTGCAAACTTATTAGCAACAATTAGAGACCTTGCTGATGATGTCAGAATTTCAAAAGAATCGGTCAATTCCATTTTGGGCCTCAAACGCGTCAAATCTCGATTGGTACTGAATGCACCAGCTCACACTGCATTGATTCTTTGTGACTTGATGGGATTACTTTCAAGGCAATAAAATAAATTTAGAAGAATAAATAAAGAGTGTTTAAAAAAAATTGGTGTTATTTTTTGGGCACTGTAGTATATATATCTGTATTGATCATTTTGCATTTGTGTGCTGTGTAGGAGAGAATCTGAAAGCTCTCCTTGAGACGTTGTCAATTTAAGTCACTTATGCATAATATCACAGTTGCTATTTAGTCTCTTATTTTTTCTGAAAGCATTGACTACAAAGGTCTTCTCAGTAGATTTGAAAAGGTCACATTTAATACATTTTTCACAATTATTGTTAAAATATGATTTAGCTGGTTTTTGAAATTGAATATTAGTGAAATTTGCTGAATTTTTTTTTCTTTCAAGGTCTGCAGAATTTTCGAATGATTGATGTAGAAGGAAAAAAAAAAAAGGTAGTTCCTAAATCAGGTCATCAAAATAGAATGAATTAAAAATTAGATAAAGACATTTAAATCATGCTCTGTAGTATGTAAAAACTGCAATGATATTATATATAACAGAAAGACACACTCAAAAAGCATCTGCAAATACAAAAAAAAGATATTTTAAAATTTAATCTGTATATGTGTATATTTTATGCATATATTTCATTGTCTATAAATCAATATTTACAGAATTTTCATATTTACATTATAGGATAGAGCTAGAGTGAGTATGAAACGAAGAAGACCAACGAAAAAAGGTCGCACAGCTGCTTTGGAAAATAGTGAAAAAGAAGAAATCCCATCTGAAACTACAGCACCTCCATCTACTTCAGTTAGTAGTGCTCCTGATGATGATTTACTTTCTGGGGTGAAAAGTACTCCATCTTCAGCGACTCAATCACCTGCTACATACAAGCAGCAAGAAAAGAAGAAGATGAATCTAATGTCCCAACTGATGAGTGAAGCTGCTGCTACAAGACTTAGCAAAAAATCAGTTCCTGTTATCGAAGAAGATGATGATGATGATATTGATATTTTTGCGGAAACCCACAAGAAGGATAGGTCAAAGAGTCGAGGATTTTCATTTCATTCACCTATAGAGAGTGTTGCTGCTACAGAGTCAAAGACAGAAGATAAAAAAGAAAACCCAAAACCATCAGGGATTGATCTTTTGAATTCAGAAGATGCAGACAATGATGATTTCTTTGCAGAACCATCATTTAGAAGTAAATCTATCTTAAGAATAATTAATCATAATTGATAACCTTTTATCAGTTTTTGTAATAGCTTTTTTTAACATGAATTCTTCACTGATACAATTTTGCTAATAATTGAAAATTGCAATTGTTAGTATATCTCTAAAATTATTGTTTTTGTTATTCTTGCAAATTTGTATGTTCTTTTTGTCTTGTAAAACTTCAAGCAAGGTATAGGATAGATAATTTTTTTAGTCTATATTGATGTCTTAATAACAATTATAAATATACAAACTAATGTTCATTAACAACACATTAATTATTTCTTTTATAAAATAATTTTAGGATTGTTGTCCTAACTTATTATGTAAGAAATTTCTTTTTTGAGATGAGAGAGATCTTCTAATCTCTTGTGTATTCTAGAAAACTTAATAAGTTCACCAATTTTATTTTTGCTTTTTCTTTATTCTGTTAGTTTGAGAAAATAAGAAAAAATTGGTGTACTGTTTTATGTAAAATTATTATTTTTAAGTCTTAATCCAAAAAAATTTAATGTCACAATCTGAATGTTTAACAATATTTAAAGTAGTTCAGATTAACTTATAATTTTATTTACCTATTCATAATCTCTTCATTGTCAGCTTGAAGTAATAAGAAACTTACTCTGTTGTATAATGTTAAATCAAATAATATGATAAAATATTACTAACATAAATTATATAAAATTCTTATCCAAATTATTGCATATGTATTTCAGATTTTAGAAGCAGTATTTCATCGCTTAAGGAACCAGTTTTAAACTTGGTATGTTATACATTTAATTGTAGACTTTTTTAATACTTTCATTAATCAATAGTAATTTAAGCAGAATTTTATTCATCTTAAATTATTCTAAACAGATGAGTACTAAAAAAAAAAAAAAAACTCTTTTAGATTTATTGTATTAATTAAAAGAGATTTTGAAAAAAATATAACATATAGCAAATTTCATTTGAAAGTATTACTCAAACACAAATGGCAAAATATTTGTCTGAAATCACATATTTTTATTTATACACTAAGTGTTTAAAGAAATATTAAAGAAGAAAAAGGAAAAATATGTTATTAATATTTTTCTTTATGTAGAAAGACATACAATTAAATGTATGGAAAAAAAATGAGAAAGACAAAAAGTTTCATACAAAACTTACAGTTGTTAATAAAAAATAAATTACTTCTTTACTTTTATTTCAACAAAATTTTATAAAATTGTATTATCATGTCTTTTATTATTATTATAATAATTTTAGGATGATGATGATGAGGAGGAGGATGATCTTTTCAGTACAATAAAAACCAACCCACATCAAAAAGCAAAAGGAGATGGACCTGAAAATGATATATTTGCTGATGACTCAGACATTTTTGCTGATATACAAAAAGAAAAATATGAAATGTTCCCTAGTAACGTTTATGATGAGGATGATGGTATTACAATATTTTTTATTTATTGAGATGAAACTTGTATCCATCTACAATTTTTAATGCAAGCATAAATTGTTTCATATGTACTTTGCTATCAAAAATAGAAACACAGTACTCTGGTCTAAGATTATTGTTTGTGTGAAAATATCCCTGTAAACAGATTTGCAGGTAGAGCTGGAAGGAAAGTTGAGCAATAATGGATGAAATAAGGAAACAATGAATTGAATGAACAGTGTAGACATTCGTTGAAAAAGAACGATCATCATATACACTCTTCTACAGTTATAATTTGCTGAATGTCACTTATATCCATATAATCAATGACATTACCCTGACTAGGTAAATGTGACACACCATGTATGAATGGCACTTCTACAGAACTTAGACCTTAGGCCCTATACTCTCATTATATATCTGCATATGATTTTTTGGGCTTTTGGATTCATTTTGAATCCCTCTTTCTACAATACATTTCCACGAATTTTGCTTCCATCTTCATTGCATAAAAGCTGCTAATATAAAATTTCATCAAAGATTTATCATATAAATTTTATTTCGTTGTAGCTTATATTATCATATTTAGTTGAATCTCACAGAAACCTTTCAAATGAGCTATGAATTCCAAAATATAACAGCGGGATCTAAGCGAGCAATACCAAATAAGCTAATTGCATTCTCCCACTCCCCACTATGTGCTTCAACTCTCTTCTCCCCACAAGAATTTTTCAACTTTCATCTTCACGATGATATATTTAAATTTTTTAAATTATATATAGTTTTGAAATTATTGACATTCCAAATTGCACCTGAAAACAACACTCTAATCATGAATTGGATATTCATATTGATTTTATTGATGCTTTCACATCAAAACTATATTATATAAGCTATAAAACTATACAATATAGTTTTATATTATCAAAAACTTAAAATCACAGGAAAGATCTCTATTGCTTTTGCATATAATAATTATCCAATAGGATTTACATTTTTCTTTCAGATAAAGTTATTAATTATTTAGATTTGAATGCAACTAAAAAATTTAAAAAGCATGTTGGAAATTTGAAGAATTAATTATTTACGATTGACGTAGAAAAACCTTTACAGGGGGAAAAAAAGAAAGAAAACCATTACTAGTATGAAAGAGTACACTCACAAAAAAGGAAAAATCATAAAGAGAATCTGTAAACAAGAGCAGGGAAATTGTAACTTGCATTGAGAAGCTAACTCTTGTTCTATATTATACTTCTTATGGCAAATCAAAAAATAACATAGTAAATAAAAGAACTCATTTATATAGCAATGCATTTCTATAGATAATAATATATGGATTATATATATTAAATATGTTTCTAATTAATTAATTTTTTTTAATTATGTAGGTCTCTTGTAATTTATATTGTGTTTAAATAACGATACATAAATATATTTTATATATAATTAATGACACATTTTTAAAGATTTTAAAAATGTATAAATTCTGCATTTATATACTTTTTTTATTAATTTTCAACATTTATACAAATCCATGTAACATAATATTTTAATCTTATGTGATATTTTATTGTTGAAAAGAGCATAAAATGTTTCTTTATTACGGGGTACATGAAAACCAATATTGATAAAAAAAAAAAATCAAAGGATTTATTTCAAATTAAAAATTCAATTCAAATAAAGTAAAGTAATCATAATAAAATAGAGTAAAATAAATTTTTAAAATATCTCTTCATTATATTGCTACTATTTGGAGACAAAAAAAAAAAAAAAAAATAGAGATGGGATTAACAATTTTCTGTAGTCTCTAATGATAATTAAATTTTTAACATGGATAATTCAGATTTAATTTTAAGAGATAATTTCAATTAACAAAATTACAAATAGGAAAATTGCTTTCATTTATTGTACTTAATTTTTACTTATGTTAACATAAAAACCTTCTAAACATTAATACCCAAAATTTCAAGCTACTTTACTAAAATGCTAACTTCTCTTTAATCTAATACCAATCAAGCCTTCAATTTCGTATTTTTGTATAATTTTTTTAAATTTATTTTTTCATATGGATTCAGACTTCTGCTTGTATTTTCATTAAATATATAGACATTAAACACATACACATTAATTGGTGAATTTTTATCTAGAGTGTTTTTTCTTAGATATCCCCCTTAAAACTATATTGATCCTTGATAATTTAGCAAAATCGCTAATTCTGCATGGGAATTGTCCTAAACGTGCCGGATTAAAGAGATGTTACTGGATATATATTTTTTGCTGTAAAAAAATTTTGTTAAAAGTAAATTAATTTATATTTTTTCTTCAGGTGATGATATTTTTAGTATTGTTGATCCGTTAACCAGCAATAAAGCCGTTAGTTCTACAAACAAACCTACAAGTACAGTAGCAGCCACAAAGAAGGAACCAGAGAAGAAACCAGTTTTTGATGATCCTTTATCAGGACTTTTGGGTGATGACTGACATATATAAAATTAGGTTCATGTTTTAATTTGTTTGAAAAAGAAATATGCAATGATGAAAAAAGCTATTTTCTGCTATCTGAAAATAAATTAACGCATGTCTTAAAATAAATTAATTTTAATTACATTAAAAATACAGTAAACCTTTTTGTAGAAATTATATCATTTGAATTCAATAATATTCATTTCTAATTCTAATTTTTTTTTTTTTTTTTCCTTTAGTGTTTTTCTGTAATCATGTTATGAAATATTCAAATAATTATATTCTGATTATAGTTGTTATTGTTATTATTTTATTTTTTTTAATTTCACAATTTTTATGAGTCAGAAAGATTTTAAACCATTTTGAATTGAATTTTTGTTATTTTAAATATTTAAAATAAAAGACGTTTTTTAGTATGACTTTAGTTATAGTTTTACATACTATTTAATTTTTCCTAGTATAAAATTATTAAGATATTAAGAAGTTTTTGAAATTGTTAACCAATTAAGTACCTTAAGAATGTAGAGCTTAATTTTAATTGTCCAAATATATTATAGCAATAATAATTATAAAATTGTATGAATATCCATAATAATCAATGATAGAGTTAAAAATGTATCTTTGTTGATATATATAACTGTTGGGACCAATGCTTTAATAATGTATTCTCATGTTTTAGACTTTGTTATTTAATATTATGCCTTGTAAAGAGATATTGCCTTTAAATTGTAAAATAAAAATATTTTGCAGTATATAAATTAGTGTTAAAAGGTTATAAATGAATACTAATAATAATTTAATACTCATAGTGGTAAAGTCACAAAAATGAACAAATTTTTTTATCTTGTAATTTTTTTGTTGCTGTTACTATCCTTAGTGGATGCTGTTATGTTAATTTTTAAATATATCATCTGTACATAATTGTAAATTGATTTTCTAATTAATAAAATTTTTCATTTTGTATACTTGCATTATTCATGTTGTTGTTTTTTCTGCATACCTTAATTTTATTTTAGAGTATCTCTAGAAGGTTTGAAATAGTAGTTGAAAACTTTTTATTTTTCTTGATTTTTCTATTTTTCTTTCTTCTTTTTACTTTAATATTATTATTTTTGCAAAATTGAATTGCTGCAAATAGTATCACCAAAATATTATTTATTGTATTTTATTGATAATGGATTACTACTAATAAAAAGCATGTCAGGTGAAAGATATCTAATTTTTGCTGATTATCTATTAGCTCATTAACCTAGTTTTGAATTTGAAAAGGACAATATAAAATTTTAAAAAGCAGGTGTTTCTAAGCAAAGGGACAAAAAAAATTAGAGGGAATAGTAAAGAAAAAAAAAATCAGGATACATCTGGAAATCTGCTATGTGTAATAATTGGAAGCATTTACTTTGAATTTTTTATATGACATAAAATGGTATAAATGATATATTTTTAATGATTCCATATTTTGTTCTTCAATATACTTGTTTGGTCCTTTAAAACTTTTCGTATTTTCTAGGTTAATAAGAAATTTGAAAAACAGGTGGCTATGTTTAGTAAACTTCATTGCTGTTATTCATTTAATTACATTTTTTATTAATTTACTTAAATTTATACTTAAAAAGTAATTTTCTTTTGTCACAAAATATGATATTTATAATTTATTTTCAATATATATTGCATTTTTATTTAATAATAATTTTGTCTTTTTCTTATTTTTTTTTTCTTTTATTAATACGCTTTTATTAGCTTCACCTGTATGTTTGTTTGTATGTATGTATGTTTGTATGTTTGTATGTAACTCACTTTTTGGGCTCGATTTTGGGACTGATGGCGCCATCTACTGGCGAGTCAGTCAACTGATCCGCGATCGAATTGCGCTCTTCCTATTGGCCGAAAATTTCGGTGGCTAAAAAGAGGCGGATCTCAAAGGCATAGGAGTGCGATCATGTCGAATTGCGCTCTTCCTATTGGCCGAAAATTTCGGTGGGTAAAAGTATGTAAACTTAGCGGATAACCGGCCAAGTGGAAAACAAAGTAAAAACAATTATACTTTAAAAAACTAAAAAAATATGCTTTTAGAGTTAATCAGACTAAAAAGTAAAAATAAATTAATAGTTTAAAAAACTAAAAATACGCTTTTAGAGTTCATCAATCTAAAAAGTAAAAAATAATTGTTAACATAAGAATAAAATGACTGACGAAAAAATGAATGTCACTGTTCTAAAAGCGTGGGGTGTTTTATATGACATTTTTAAACTAACTCTGCATTTCGGAAGGAAACTAGTGAGAAATTATAACGATTGATATCGAGCACCCCACGATTTTAGAACAGTGACATTCATTTTCTCGTCAGTCATTTTATTCTTATGTTAACAATTATTTTTTACTTTTTAGATTGATTAACTCTAAAAGCGTATTTTTTAGTTTTTTTAAACTATTAATTTATTTTTTAACTTAATTTTAAGTCTATTGTTTCATACAAATTCGTTATTACCATTTGGAAACATGATGTTCTGATAGGAGGCTCTTGTTGAACACAAACTTGCATGTTTAGCAAAAATAATAATAATAATTAATAACAGCAATAATAAGTGGTAAAAAGAAAGCAAAATTCTTTATTAAAACCTTTAGATAATTTAAATTGAAGGTAAAATTGTGGAAAGCATAGCACCATCAAATGTATGATTTAACATACTTTTATCAAATATGCAAAGAATCAGAATGCAAAGTTATCAGATATGCACCAAGATGAAATAAAATATATGCTACATTAAAAAAAGGGTACAAAATTTAATGGTTTCTTAAATGTATATATAATTTTATTATTTTTCCCATGTAATCATCATTCAGCTATAAGCTTCAAGATACTGCAAGAATCTTTCTTGGAACATATACATAGAATTCTGCCTCCTGAGTGTTCAGCCAGACCAATACTGGTAATTTTAACACTTCACTGTGGCAAAATGATGGGAGTCAAGACATGTCTTCCCTCCAAGTCTCTGGATTCAAAGTCAAGACTGGTCAAAACTTTTGTATCAATTGAACAGTACAGGCAGTTGTACTATTGCTGTGCTTTTATTTCAGTTATTATTGCAGATTCATATTTGCACATAATTCTCAATGAATTTCTACTACATTATGTCCTTTTTCATTAAGAAAGCAAATCACCTTCCTTCTATTTTGCAAAACTTTGTATTGTGTAAACCATTATAATTCAACATATGGATGATGATATTGAACTGTTGATTGTGAATGTATTGCATGCATACGATCAATACTGAAACATATGATCAGTGTTCTGATTAAGAATTTAGTGAAAATCTATCCTTTTTTTCTTAGAAGTGTCTTGCAATATAAGTCAATCAAGGATAGAAGTTGTGTTAGAAAAATGTGTCTCATTTTCATGATTCATTGAGATCACTAGGATTTACATTCCAAGCCATTTCCATTGAATGTGTAAGAAATTTAATGTGGTTTTTTCAAGATATATTTTTCTAGTGTTATCATTTTTAAAAAAGTTTGTACATTTTGTTTAATTGTTTGTTTATTTATTTATCATATATTTTGTTTAGTTTAATTAGAGATAAAACTGTTAAATGAAATATTTGGATTCAACAGAAGATGGTATTTTAAGTTTGAAATATGCAGATCATGATGTTGAAGAACTTTCTTTATAATCGTACAAAACAGCCTTTATAAAACAATAAGATCAAAATATTAACTTATGATAAATTAAAATTCATAATAGGATTTAATTTTTAATTGAAATTTTTTTCAAGGCTATCGGCTACACTTATCCATTAGTGAAACACCTATTTTTTTTAATATTTATGAAAAAAACAACTTGATGTAATGTAGATAAATAAATATAGAACATGAAATAAGTGTTTTTAGGTCACCTCAACTTATCAGGGCTTCACAATTTTTACTCCTAACTTTTTCATAATAAACTAGCTCCTGTGTTTGTGAAAGAAACGTAATCTTCTGCATTGATTGCTCTAAAGTGTATTTCTCATACCAAATAAACTTGTCATTCTAAATGAAAAAAATTTAAGTACCCCTTAAAAATAAACCGATTATCTTGGAATTTCGCGTACAAATTCATTTATACCAAGTAAGAAAATGATTCTATTTTCACAACCAAAGCGAGTAAACTTCCATCATAGACTTTTGCTATTAACATATGGGCTGAAAAGTTCGTAGGCTGACACATAGATGGCGCTACTAGTATTAAATCAATGTGATTTTTAATTAGCCCTAACCTTCAAAAGAAACGTGTACAAATTTGACAGTTGTTGCACTATTAGTATGTGAGTTATAGCATTTTTAGTGAAGCAACTTTTGTTAGTTTGAAAAAATGGATAAAAAGGAATTTCATGTGCTGCATAAAGCATTGCATTTTGGCGAAAAAAAATACTATTGAAGCCAAAGTTTGGCTTGATAAACATTATTCGGACTTTGTACCAGGAAAATCAACCGTAAAGAAGTGGTGTGCTAAATTTAAAAGAGGCGAAATGAGTACTGAGGACGATGCACGCAGTGGACGCCCCAAAGAGGCTACATCAAAGAGGGATACATAAAAAAAGTCCACAAAATAATTTCTGATAACCGTAAAGTGAAGTTGATTGTGATAGCTGAGAGCTAAAGATATCAAAGGAACGTGTTGGACATATCGTGAATGAATATTTGGATGTGCGAAAGCTCTGTTCAAAGTAGGTGCCGCGCGTGCTCACAATCGACCCAAAATAACAACGAATTGATGATTCTAAACAGTGTTTGGAGCTGTTCAATCGTAATAAACCCGAATTTTTGAGTCGATATGTGACAATGGATGAAACATGGCTCCATCATTTCACACCGGAGTCCAATCGACAGTCAGCCGAGTGGACTGCACGTGATGAACACTAAAAATGCTATAGCTCACATGCTAGTAGTGCAACAGCTGTCAAATTTATACACGTGTCTTTTGAAGGTTAGGGCTAACTAAACATCATATGGATTTAATACTAGTAGCGCCATCTATGTGTCAGCCTACGAACATTTCAACCCATTTGTTGGTATATAAGATATGTCACAAATGCGAATTATTCCTTGGAGACACAATCAGTAATGCCATTGTGATAATACTAATTACCATTATAGACTTATAGCCAATTGGATGACTTCGAACGAAGTCGTATAATCTAGATACGTGAAGCTAGCTGGTCATATAATAGAGCAATAGCTCGCTTCCTGCTCTGTACGAATACTCCTTTACAAAGACAATAGTTTCTGCAAGGTACAAATGAAGGCTTACAAAACAGCCAATTCGTGCAAACAAAACAGCTAATCTCTTTGACTGTCACCGTGCTGCTGATAATCCCTTGGTCAAACTTTTTTTTTTGTTCTAGTGCAGCTGGCAAACACTTAGATAGCTTGGTCTTGGATGCCTTAAGGCAAGCGCTGCTCAGACGTTACTCACTTTGCATTACCCAGGGGGTGCGTGTAACTTGAAGATAAGACATGGACGCGGAGTAACAATGCCCCCGCAACGCTCTATGATCCTATTAGGACCGGGAACTACGGTTTAAAGTGGATTCGGAACCACTACAAACACCCATGGTACTGCTGGGATTCGAACCCGATACCTGTGGTACCGAGCGCTAGCCATCAGGCCCCAACTAGATCATCGGATTTTTTTGAACCAATCGAACATGCATGAAACATGGCATTCCAAAGTATCGTAGATCTGGGACTATAGTTGAAGAATGCTTTACAGAATGATTTTATACTAATATAGTTTATCATTCATACTCAAAATAGCTTCAAAATAATAATTAGCTTTTAAAATTCAGTTTTTCCTTATTTTTGATAAATCTGAAATTACATATGCATTTCATAAATATATTGTTGAATTTGTTAATGATTTTTTTTTCTCCTTTTAATCTGTATTATCAATATTTTTTGATAATTTTTCTATTTATAGCATTTAAAAAAAATCGTTAAGTCAATATTTGAAATGACTTTACAAGGATTATATTAGGGTTTTTTTATCTTCTTTTTTGTTAAATGTAATCTAATTTATCATAATTGTAACTCTCTAGCTTTATTGTCATTTAAAATGATTCATTGCTCTAAATTATTTATAAACAAGTAATATAAAAAAAAAAAAAAAATTAAATGTCAATTCCTACTTTTTTTTCACTATATTGCAGATAGTCCTTTATAAATAATTTTCATTCATTTTTTTTAAGTTTATCTGGCGCCATTTATTGATAGATATATACAACTTAAATCTAAAAAAACTAAAATTAATTAATTAAATTTAATTACTGAATTAATATTTGCAAAAACTGTATTAACATCCAGTGTCACCCACTACAAGTTAAAAAAATGTATTTGAACTTGAGTGGAGGAATAAAAAGTATTTTATTAACGATTGAAAATTTGAACACGATATATATAGGGAGTGTGTGAGCTAATAGAAGGAATTGAAAAAATAATATGAAATTAAAACTGACGAGAAATATAATATGAGAAATAATTATATGTGGTACATTGCACAAAAAAATTACGGCCCTGTATAATGTATCATAGATCAATACAATGTAGAAACAGATAAAGAGGTCACATTTTGATATTTCATTAGATTCAACTTGGGTTCTGGCGAAATTAAATATTCGCCTAATAATAAGTGTATTTATTTCTACAAATAAAATTTGGTAAAATCGCAGAATAGGGCCGTTGAGATTTGGCGTCAAAACATCTCTTCACCAAAGTGTGCCAAGTAACGGTTGCGATTGCAAGTGAAGGGAATTGCAAATAATGCAAGAAACCCAGATTACCACATGTGGCGATTTATTTCCCAGTTGACGGTTTAAAAATAGTAGCCGAACTTCAACGGCCCCTATTTTGCGATTTAGCCTAAAATTTACCTTCATATTTCATAAGCACTTCTGCTTTGTTGAGTTCCTGAAATTTTTATACATACGAGAGGGCTAAAATTAACTGCTACCGTAATTTTGTAACGTATCTAATCTTTTTAGTCTTCCTTTTCCAGAAATATTCTGTTCAGTTTTTTTTTTAAATAATATAAGCAATTTTTGCATTCGTTCATTGTTAAGTAACAAAAATTCGTATTTAACAATTCTAGTGTCTTTGGAACAATATGAAGAATAAATTAGTTTTCTGTGTTTACAACCACATTGTTATAAGAATTCATCAAACAACAGTCTAAATTTAAATTGCTTGTATCGAGTAACATCAGTAAATCGAAGTACATCACTCAGATAATATATAATTGCATTAGAAGGTAATTTAATTTGGGAAAAAAAAGTACATTTTCCTAGAAATTTTTTTTATTTTCTTGTGATTAATATTATAAAATATTTCTATACTAATTATAATGAAATTTTTGAAGTAAATTTTACATGAATTTTAAACTTTTGTGTAGGTTATGCTACTTTTTAATTTATTAAAAACCTTCAATGATCTGCTCTAAAAATTAAAGTTAAAAGAATTTTAAGAAATTAAATATTCGCCTGATAATAAGTGTATTTATTTCTTCAAATAAAATTTACCTTCATAGTTCATAACCACTTCTATTTTGTTGAGTTTCTGAAATTTTTATGAATACGAGATGATTAAAATTAACCGCCACCGTAATTTTGTAACTTTCCAATTTTCCTTTTCCAAAAATATTCTGTTTGAGTGGGTTTTTTAATTAAAAATTTAGTTATTTTTATTTATATTATTATTATTTAAAATTTATTATTATTTTAATTAATTAAGAATTTTGATTAAGAATTTCGTTTTCGAATTAAAAAATTTTAATCAGTTTTCTTATAAATAAAAGTTTGGACTGCTACTTTGTCACTAATCAAGTTCAACTACATTTTCCTCTGGACAATAGTAATACTACTACTAATTGGACACTTTTTACTAATTTGCTCATTGAAAAACATGCTCATCCTTTACCAATCATTAATTCGGCTAATACCCTAGATTTGGAAATCCGTAATTTCACCGATGACCTTTTGTCTGCTCATAAAAACGCTTCAAAACCTTATAACAGCAGAAATAATTGGATTCACCCCAACGTCAAAAAACTTATTAAGATCCGCAACAATGCAAAAAAGAACTGGCAAACTTCAAGGAACCTCAACGATAAAACCATTTGGTACTTACATATTAACGCCACCGCAGCAGAAGTTGCGCTAATACACCAAGAAACAGCTGCCAATGCGCCAAAATAGAGACTGTTTTGAATCTATGTTAAACTCTATATCGGCCCATTTTCCACCGAAACTTTGTTTTTAAATAACGTGTTTTGAATTTTGAAAGTGTTTTGATTTTAAATAAAGTGCTTTATATATTTTATGATCTGTCACAAAAATTTTAAGTGTAGATTGGCGCCACTTAAAAACTGCCAAATCTGTAGCTGCGGTGGTGTTAATATGTAAGTATCAACCATTCTTAACAGGATCAATAAGAACATCAGAAAAGCCTTCAAAGACTATTCGGACAAATTATGGAAAGAAAAACTAGAAGACCTACAAACAGATGATGGATCCTTCTGGAATCTTACTAAAAACTTCAAAAACTCTGAAATTAAAATTCCTCACCTCAATAGTACCATTTCTACTGCAATTAAAGATTTGGATAAGGCTGAACTCATTGCACAAAAAGTCGAAAAGCAATTTCAACTTAAACCAATTTCTGATCCTGTCCATGAAAACACGGTGTTGCAAACCATCAATAACTTTTATCAGAACCACTCCGATGATATTATTCGTCCTGCTGATAGAACATCATCAAAAAACACGAAAATTAAATCGGCACCTGGACTGGAATCCATCTCCAACAAAATTTTGAAAAAGCTTCCCATTATCACTATCATTAAACTCTGCTATCTCATCAATAAGGTTCTAGAACTCAAATACTTTCCCGACTCCTGGAAGACTGCAGCTATCACCCCCATACTAAAATCTGGAAAAGATCCTACGAACCCAGAAAGTTATCGTCCAATATCTCTTCTTTCAACTCTAAGCAAAATTACAGAATCTATAATCCTATATAGCAAAGGGGCAAAAATACAAAAACACAGTGGCTAGCGCTTTTGGCGCTCGGTACCATAAGTTTCTTGGAAGTATCTTCCATCGGTGAATAGATTTGTAAACAAAAATGGCACCGCCATCGTTCGGAATCCACTTTATTAGGTCCCGGTCTAATATGATCGTAGAGCGTTACGGGGGCATTGTTACTACGCGCCCGTGGCTTATCTTCGAGTTACACTCGCCCCCTGGGTAATGTAAAGTGAGTAACATCTGTGCAGCGCTTTCCTTAAGGCATCCATGACCAAACTGTCTAAGTGTTTGTCAGCTGCATTAGAAAAAATAATAATAATTCTAAATAGACTTAACAAATTTGTTGAACCCAATAATATTATTTGTAAAGAACAATTCGGATTCAGAAGGAACTCTCATTCACCACCCATCAACTTCTTAGAGTTGTGGAATACATCATTTCTGGTTTTCATAATGGTGAATACACTGAGGTCCAATAATCTTCAGCATCTCTACTTTCTCACTAATATGTTTTCTGAAAGCGTTGCAATTAAGATTTAACCCATCAAGGAATACTGCTAACATCCGCAATGGAAGTTTTACATTTGATTTAGACAAGTTAGTATTTATTTCAAGTGTGATTCTAGATTTTCTTATATGGTATTTTCCTCTTTGAATTATGAACTATGCATTTTTTTAAAGAATATTATTTTTTAAATTTAATTGGGTACTTACGTATTAACGGTACCGTGGCGACAGTTGCGCCAATAAAGAGCACACGCGCCAACCGCAGCTACAGATTTGGCGGTTTGTAAGTGGCACCAATCTATTCTATTGGTTTGGTAACCTTAGTAGCTGTTAGATTGGCGACACTTAAAAACCGCCAAGTCTGTCGCCAAGGTACCGTTAATACATAAGTACCTTTAATTGTAGCCATCAATAATGTGTACTGATTTTCTCTCGCTAAAATTTTTTTTTATTTTCAGAATTTTGACCTGAGGTTATTTCGTCACTTCAATAGCAAATTCAGCGATAGTCAGGATGCACCAAATAAGGCGCTACATTGCACCAACAATTTGCAATAATTATTAGGGACAAACTTCTCTCATTAGTGGCGTCTGAGAATATGCACTATCCACTCAATCTCCTTGGGTTCGTTTTACGAATTTGTAGTGTTCATTTCAACAATAGACAAACTTTCGATTAAGCATGACTTGTTATGTTACGAACCAGATTTTTTGTTTGGTTTGTCGCCATACTGTCATTTTTTTCACACTTTAGGCTCAATTAGACTGAGACCTACTGTTTAACGTGAATTCCGAACCAGTATCAAACATCCATGCCACTGCCAGGATTCGAACCTGAAGCCAAAGGCCAGAGTTTCAGCCAATTGGCCATCAGGTCGCTTTTTGTTTGGAAGCCCATCGCGTTATGTACTGCGCCTTTTCTCACTAAGATTAAAATTTTAAAAGTGTAAATTAAAGAGTTAGTTTCGTCTAAAAATGATTAATTGTTAACGAAAAAACATCATATATTTTTTGATGTATACAAATTTTGATGCTTGGGCCTGAATGGCCGAGTGGCTGGCGCTCGGTACCACAGATTTCGAGTTCGAGTCCCGGCGGTGCCATGGATGTTTGCAGTGGTTCGGAATCCACTTTAAACCGTATGTCCTGGACTAATAGGATCGTAGAGCGTTGCGGGGTATTGTTACTCCGCGTCCGTAGCTTATTTTCTAGCTATGCGTATCTCCTGGGTAGTGCTAGAGTAACATCGGTGCAACGCTTTCCTTAAGGCATCAAAGACAATTGTCGAAGTGTTTGCATTAAAACTATAAAAAAAAATGAATTATTCTGTTTAATTATCTCACATTTAATTTTATTTCTCTATCTTTGATTAATTGTAGGTCAGTCTAAATTGAAGAAAAGTAGAATTCAAAACAAATCACTCAAAAGTACCGTGTACATTACAAACAGGTCGAATTACAAACATGCCGAACAATAGCATTGAAGAAACCCCAGAAGCATCTAATCTACAAGAGCTTGTCCCTCCGATGATGGGCGCACTGTCAAGCCTGCTATCGGCGACGGAACGGTTTTCTGATGCTTTGTTCCAGAGGGCTGATGCCTTATCAGAAAAGGTGAGCTTTCACTTTTAGCAAACAATTTGCTTTATGAAATGCCGCATTCAGTAAGAAGAAAAAAAGTTTTTAAATCAATGTTCTGTAAGAATAAAAGAATTCCAAATATTGATTAATAAAATAAACTTTCATTTCAAGGACTTTAAAAAAAAAAAAAAACTATGTAAATAACTCGAAATTCGATTTAATCAGTTACGCCAATATTTGAATATAAAACACTCAATTTTTTATACTTTAGTATGATACGTAAATGTTATGATTGACAATGCACTTATCGATGAAGATTATTTTTATTATTTTGAACCAGTTCGTTAGTTATCTTAGCAAGTTTCTTTAACACACTTTTAATCTTTTAACCTTTAAAAGATTAATTGGTACTTCTTCATTAGTAGAGTGTTGGATAAAATATGTGCAATTATGGTAAGGATTTAAACAAAAATAACATTAATGCTTCTACCATGGCAGGCATTATGACTCGTCACTTTATGATCGACGATCATTTGGCGGCATTTACATTTACTACAAAGTGATGTCCCGCTAAAGGAAAAGTACCGATTAATTTTAATCATGTATAAGAGCAAATAAAAATCAAAAGGTTAATAATAATTGTAAAAAAAAGGAAAGCGGAAATCTATTAACTATTAAAGCTTTCCTGTTTTTCTAAAATTTCTAATAGTTTCTTTTCATATTAAATTTTAAATTATACAAGAAAAACTTCAAAATAAAATGGACTTACGATGCGAGCCGAGGTCTTGTATATCTCTGGAAAAGTAAATATGCTAATATATTTGGTTCTGGGAAGTTACATAACTGTACTATATTAACAGGAAAATAAAAACAAAATGATATACAAAATTCATGATGTTTTAATATTTTTCTTTATCTGCACTCATTTTTAAGTAATGTTATTGCATGAAAGCTTCAATGCAGTGCATATTATATAATTAAATAAATAATGTAAAAATTTTCACAAAAAAATCGTCTGGTGAAAGCAAAGAGAATTTTATTCCAAAGTGAAAATGAGATTTTTTAAGAAAAGAAAATCGTTTGGAATTCTATTTTTTATTTTTTAGAAATGCCGTTATGCAGTTTGTTCTTACATTAAATAATAAATTTTTATGGTAATCTGTATATCTGCCCACCCGATTATTTATTTTGTTTTGAATAAGTAAATTATCTGTTTCTATACTCGTTTGACTTTGTTGTAATTTCTTTGTATTTAAAAATTGCAATTTCTAATAATTTAATTTAAAAATCATCAGTAAAGGAAATGACGTCATGGATTTTTTGTATATTCTTTATTAATTCCGAGTTACAAAATGTTAAAAACGAAACGAATCCAAAACAATTATTTTTCTGATAATGAAATTTTTTAAAGCTATGTTATGTAAAGACGCGTTACATTTTTACATGTTGTTATAGTTCAGTAGAATAAAAACATACCTTCATAAAATTTCGATTGGTATTGGCATCTACTCCAAAGTTAAGACAAATGCGATTAATTGTTATAAAAAAATTATCATGTGAGACTAAATATGTATATTTTTTTTTCTCGTAATCAGGGAAGCTTCTTCTATGCTACGAAGCAAAAAAAGACTTGAAAAATTTCTCTTGCATATCAATCTTGCGTTTTCTCAACGCCAATCTTAAATGGATTTAAAAAAGAAACTGTTTAATTACTAGAAAAATTTACTTAACATTCTGTAGTATAAAAATTGTATTGTTTTGCTACTCATGTTTGCTGTTCAAAAGCGTTGTCACCTAGACGAAAGACGGGTTTTGAAGTTTAAATAAATGAAAGAATAAACTATGAAGTCAAAGAAGCTAAATGTGCCGTATATATTAAGGATAAATGAAACATATGGATTAAGAAGAAATTCAGTGAGGCATACAAACTTTCAATCAACGAATTAAAAAGAACTGAGAAATTTTACTCAATAGACTGTTTCTTTTGTAAAATCTTTGAAATCCCCTTACATAGATAAGACGAGAAAGACAATTCATGAAATTCAGTCGTATTTGACATTTAATGCACTGGCAGATCTTTCAATTGAGAAAAAAATTGTTTGAGAGTGATTTAGAGAACGAAAAGGAAATTATTATTCATTTCACGTATAGTAAAACACTAAAAATGGATTTTGTTTTTAGATAGATGAAGCTTGAATAGTAACAATCTTGGCTATAGACAATAAAATTTTATATTTTGCTTAGGATTTTATTATGGTTATGTAAAAAAATTTTATATGCTTGTTTCGTTTTGCTAAAATATTTTTGACTCCTATGGACAAGCACACCTAATTTTAGTTGAGAACCTTTATCGCTGGTATAAGTATATTGTTGAAATAGACTCATTAATGTTTTTAATTTTAAAACTGGGAATTCTTTGTCAGCCAGTAAATAATTAACAAGAATTTCGAAGTGCAGAATAATTAAAGCTTGCGATCATCAGAAAATTTTTCTATAGTTTTTTTAATGTTCTTAATGACTTGAAATGATTTAATTTTTACTTGTAGAAAATACGCCATGCTTTACAGTTTTATAGCCAATGCTTTAAGGTAATTACATCAATAACATATAAGTCTTTTTTAATAATTTGACTTATAACATTTTTTTTCTGCGTCTTATTATAAATCATCATTTTAACAACTATTTTCATCATATTGTTAATATTGTGCAGGCCACCAAGATCAAGGACATGGCTGTTAAAAGGAGTTTCACAGAAACCTCGGACAATCTCCGTGAGATCTCAACTGCCTTAGTATCGTTTTCGGCTACCAGCACTCTGGCTTCCACCCAAATCCAGACCATATTGGACGATGAGGAAGGGTTCGAATCCAAGTTCAGCGGGGTGGTCGGTGAGGTGCGGGACATGGCCAAACAGATCGGGGCAGTGGCCGCCAGTATCCGACTCGTCTCACTCAGTATACAGCAGATCTCGGAGACCCTGCAGGAAGATGAGATGATGTCTGCAGCAGGTTTGGAGGTTGATGAGATGGTCGATTCCGCAGATCATATGGATTACGAAGAGTTTCAGAATGATGGAGGACTCAACTGACTGAATACAATAAATATTTTATTGAAAAGTTGTTGTTTTTATTGATAAAGCCATACTTTTGGAATCGTTCTTTTAAAGGATGGGCTTAGTTGAAGCCAATGATAATGTGTGCACCTGGTGATGTAACCGTTGAAATCACTGCTTTGTGATTGGTTGTACAAAGTGTATCGCATTGACAGTCAGGTTTTCTCTTGGGAGTTTTCCGATATTTATCCCATATGGCATGCATGCAAATACAGGGCAATTATCTCTGAAAGTCTTCGCGGTAGGCATAATGTCCTCCTCCGATCGATGGACTGTTCATGACATGCGACGACCACAGACGTACAAAAAGAAAAAAGCATTAGAATTCTAGAATCAGACAAATTTCAATCTTACTTTTTCTTTGATATTAGGTCAAGGTTATTTAACTTTGGGGCCTAGGAAATGAAAGGGGAATGGTGACAAAATGATATATGCGAATGGTACAAGAAAGTATGGTAAAAGATTTAAAGCTAATGATAAAAATTTTTATAAAAGCCAATGGTACATGCGTCTAAGGTTACATTAATTATCTATTTGTAATTATACAATTAAGTGCCTGATGGCCGAGGGAATAGAGCTCTGGTGCTCAGTACCACAGGTTTCGGGTTGGAGTCCTGACGGTGCCATGATGTTTGTAGTGGCTCGGAATCCGGTATAAACCGTAGATCCCAGTCTAATATGATTGTAGTGCGTTGGGGGTAGGACTGACAACTCTACCCCGTATATATATATATATATATATATATCATGTTTCGGAATCTGAAAGTAGGCAGAAGGTCTTGGCCCACCATGGAACAGTTGCGCCATTGAAGAATAATAATACTAATTTAATTACATTCTTATGACTAAGGAAATGTATGTTCCAAGCAAATACGGGATTCGATGAACATTTGTGAAAAACATCTCAGTTTCTTATCTACTAGTTTCGATGTGTGTACTAGGTATCAATTTCAGTCACTGTCATCAAAAACAAGAAAACTCGATGGCCATTATGACAGCGTGTGCAAAGGACTTCGCATCGACAACCAATATTATTTGATGGGACTTTTCTCCGATATGAGGTGTAAATGTGGGACAGTTTCACCTAAATGTATCCTTCCGGGAAGCATTACCCTCTCCTAATTGTTTTTTGATAAACTATTCGAGAATACTTCAGTGGAACTCGAGATATTGTGTATAGAAGAAAAAGAAAGCAAACTTATGTTTAATGCAGAGGCAATATAACAAGAAATGCATGCCCTAAATACAGTAGTAAGAAGGGATTCAGGGAAGGGTGAAAAAGCACTATTAATTTTCATTTAAACATTTACTGCTCTGTGAGATGCAAAGTGACATTGTTGGAATGCTTCACAATTTTTTAAATCACTGACTGATATAGATAACAATTCTTAAAACTGTTTTTTTTTCTTTCTATTTAAAAATAGAAATGATACTGTTTTAACATTGAATCTCACAACAGCCAATAAATCAATAACCTTTCTCTTCTAATGAGTTAAAAAAAAATAGTCTAATTATATTTTTCAAATGGAAATTAAATTTATTTTTTACGCTATAATTTTAAGGTCATCAAGAAAATAATTTTTTTCTCTCTAAATTTAAAAAAAAAAAATTTTTTTTTCTTCGTTTTGGAGGTTTGCATTGTAACCAAAAATGGGTTTATTTTTCGAGCATCCTTAAGATGAGATTACGTTTTTATCCTTAATTGTCCATATTTTACAAGAAATTTATGATCTGACCTTGAGTTCTGTTTGTTCCTTCTTTGAAATCCTTGTTATTTATTATCACTGCTCTCTCATACGCGGGGGTAAGCTGGGATGTCAGAAAGTTGTCATTGATCTTTTAGCCGCTAATGGGCAAAGAAGATGATAGCCCATTGTATTTATTATTATAATCGGCTAAGCCTTTGATTTCTGCCGCACTGATTTCGGTTCATTTAATGAGGGCGGTGAGATAAAAAAAAAGTTGAATAGCAAAAAATTTGAAAGCGTGTGCAAGTAAAGTATTACAAAGTTTCATTCCTCGAATTTATATTATACTATTCTAAAGGTTGAGATATTTTGTATTAATTAATTAATACAAAATGTTTAAGGATGCTTCTATTCCAAAAAATTTTTGAAGAAAAATAATTACTTGATAACGCATCAAAAAGATTTTGAAATTGCATTCTGCCCCACTCGTGGCTCAGTGACAATGTACTCGAGCATTAGGACTGAGGTTCAATCCACTGGTGGCTTTGTTGTAGACACTGTTTAAAAAAGCAGGAGACTCGATGGCGTTTAGGATCTTGTTTCGTTAGTTGGACTTCCTGGTGGGAGTTTTCCGGGTTTTCTCCCATACGATAAGAAAATGTGGGGTAGTTCCCCCTAAAAAGTCGCTACCTTCGGTGCTCCGAAGCTGCCCCCTTTTCCTCCAACCATGAGTAGGTTGCTCATGGGATGTCTGTCCCGCTCTGCAGGAAAGGGAGGATTAAACACAACAACATATTGTATTCCGAGAAATTTATATTTTGAACAAAATTATTTGTATCGTGTTTTTTTTCCCCCCGTCTTCCCTTAATTTTATCCTTATGTAGAAAATAGTAGGAAGGGTAACACTGGAACATTCGAATTTTAAGATTTGAGAAAAGAAATTGACGATGTAACATAAATTGAGAACAAACTGAGCACATATTTATTAAGGATTTTGGGATTAATTCATCATTTGGTTCAGAGATTTTGAAAAATAACATGTCTAGAATATGAAATTTTCAAGCATATCATTTTTCAAATATTGTATATATACAAAGTATATATTATTTGAATATATATTCTCTATATATTCAAATAAGAATAAACAAGAATGAAAGCTACATAATATAAAATATTTATCTACTATTGTTTTCATAAAATTTGTAGGTAATTTTTTTTTTTACTTACAAGATATTTTTCTGATTTTAAAAATTTACTTCAATATATTTCGGTTTTACGCTAATTGATTTTACGCGGATCAAATTATTCGTTATTAGTCTCTAAACTTTAAATATGGTTGTTGTTTTTTACAAATTTAATATTTTTGAATTGAGAAGTGTTCGTTTAGTGACTTTTAAGTGTTGTTTTATTCTTGACTTTGTTTTCTGTAATATCTGTGATATTTTTGTCTTGCTAAAACATAATTTGATCTACAGCCAGTCCTGAAGTGAATGGGAATTGAAGATTTATTAATGTAAGTGTGTCTAATCCTCAGTGTCCTGCAATGCGTGACTGACACCCCATGAGTAATCAATCTACTCATGGATGGAGGGAAATGAGCAGCTTCTGTTGTGATGGAGCATCCGTATGTAAAAATCTGACTTGGCTCCGAGTAGCTGAAGAAGGAGGGCAATGCCTTCCGTAAGAATATGTATATCGTACGGGAGAAAATCCGGAAAACTCCCACTAGGTAGTCGGTCTAACAATTCAAGATGTTGACCAACCCAGACACCATCGAGTCTCCTCTTCTTTTGAAACATAACCGCCAGAGGATTCTACAACAAAGCCGCCAGAGGATTGAACCTCAACCCTAATACTCACCAGCGGCCCGCTTTGCCACTGAGCCACGAGTCGGGCTTATTAATCATTAGACAGTTTATGAATATATTTATCATAACATGATTTCCATGTGTTTATTTAGTGGGTGCAAAATCTATAACACATTAAACAGAACATATAATTTCTTTTCTAAAAATGGCAATGCAAAAGTGGAAAACCAATAAAGATAAGATATCATTCCATATCCATTTAAGACTTAAGGCCATATAAACACATGTATTGCCAATAAAATTATTGAAATAAAAAAAATATTTATTACTATAGAATTAATTTATTGAATGTTAATTCAAAATAATATTGGTTTGTTACTTCAGAATATTTGATAGAGTGCCAGTTATTTGTTCATCACTGAAACCTAATTGCTAATACAGAATTCTGGGCAGAATTGGCCAACTCAATACATTTCAGAAGCATAATTTAAATTAGAGAGCACCAATGCTTCTTTCAGGTCAGAGAGTACTACTCCCTCTACTTTCCAAACATATGTATTTAAATTTTATGTTCCGCCAAAAATATCAAGCAAATATTGAAACCGTTCACTAATTTGTTTTATTTTATGTCATCTCTCCTATATCCAGAGCATTTCCTCCTTCTACATAAAAAAAAAAAAAAAATCACGCTAGAAATTGGCACAATAAATCTGTAAACCAGAAAATACTTAAGTTGGTTTTGAGGGGGGTTAGCAACCCCTTCTGCTGTGCATCCTGTGTAAAAGCTGAATCTGCTACGTACATTTTATAACAGCGGTAAAAGTTAAGTAATCCTTAAATGGGTTAAAGTGTCCTATAAGTAATTAGTATGTAGTAATAAAATAAAGTAGGTAGGTAGTAGTACTTTTGTAGGTTTTATTTTTAGTTGGTTACTCTTTTATTTTGGGTAAGTATGTTAAATATTTGAAAGGAAATTATACAAAGTAAATCACAATATTGTATATAGCATAAATTACCATTTATGAAATTATTACTAAAAAAATTAATAGATAATTCCTTGAATTTTTGATCATTTCCTTTTTAACGTTAATGTGTTAGGAAATATTTAATTGACAGGAAATTACAAAACAAAAACTTTTCTATCAATAAATTATTTTTACTAATAAATAATCGAATTTTAAAAAGCCAACTATCTCATTAAAATAGAATTTTGCAATTTGTAAAATTACGTTTGTGATTTGAAATTTGTGAAATTACATTTGAGTTTTGAAATTTGTAAAATTACATAAAATTTGTACAATATTCATCATCACTTCATTTATATATTATCTATAATGTAAAATTTATAAAGCGTATCAAATTTTTAGCAAAATAAATAAATAAAATATTTAATTTTAAATCTGTTTGGAAAATGTAATTTAAACATATCCTTGTTTATTGAACGAATCATTTCGGATACATAAATTCTGTTACCAAATATTCATTGAAAAATCTAATAATCTATATGTATATATAAATATATGTATTTGTGTGTATGTGTTTTATATGTGTATGTATTTCAATAATACTTAAAAACTATAACAAAATATTAAACTATAAGAAATTGTTTCCAGCAACTGCGTTTATGATTTTTCTCAATTTATATATATTTTTTTAATATTCATTGTTTTGCGTATTCCAGAGAATCTTTTTAAACTCTATTCATAAAAAAAATAATGATAACTAGATAATGTAACTAGATATACCCTCAACGATATTTTGTTTTTAGAAATATTTTTATAATATTTCAGTGAGAAAATCTCTTTATAGAAAACAAGAATTTATTTGTCTATCTTTATGTTCAAAAACTTAGAAAATTTTTACTTTAATTAAAGAAATTAAACTTAAATTAAAATAAAAAAAGAAATTCTATTTTTTTATATTTAGTGTGTAGGCAAAAATTCTTATTAGCTGCTTTTTAATTAAATAAACACTTTGCTTTTACCACCAGATGGCACAAACAGTACGCGTCTGGCACCATTTTGATTTTGGTAGCTTTATCGCTTGCGCCTCTTGCTTTTATTTTTGGTCTTTATTAGATGCTTTATACTCGCGATTAAAACTGTTTTTAATGTGTTTTATATATTCGATTTATGAATTCCATTCAGAAGTTTTATGATAATTTAGTTCATCATGCTGTTAACTAACTTATTTCTTTGATTTAAAAAGATTAATGTTTTATTATTCTATAGAAGGAAAAATTCTATTTGTCAGTATTTTGTAAAATAAAAATTTTAATTTACTTACTCACAGCAAAAGCATAAAATATTCGTAGTTTTTCTTAGTGGATCAATTAAAAATTGCGAATTACAAAAGATTTTTCTTAAAGCTTTATATTAAGAAGTTCACTCTCTAACATATCCAATTTCCTGTCATGAGCTGAATGTCATAGTTGTTAAACAGATATTTTGCTCATATTTAAACTAATATTTTACTCATCATTTTCTAGATTCTTAAGATTATAAAGTTGTAACTACAGCAACTTATTAATCAGTGACGGATTTAGGTTCGATGGCGCCCTAGGCCCAAGTTAATTTGACGCCCTTATATATAATAATTATAATAATACGAATAGTAATAATGGATTCGAATCAAATTTAGGTTTTGAATTTAGGCATGAATTAAATATATATAGAACCTATTTGTTAGATATTTTAAATTTTACTATTTACACGACTAATATTTTTAAAAAAGCCTTTTAAATATTGACATATTGAGGTTGTCAAAGCAAGAAAAGAAGCATTGAAATTCGGGCTTACAGTTGATAAAAACAAAATCGACTTCAATTTTTTGTTACCTTTAAAAATTTGCCCCCCTAGGCCCGGGCTTCGCGGCCTAAGCCTAAATCCGTCACTGTTAATAATACAACTTTTGTTATCGTTCAATCTTAAATTAATATCGTTCTATTTAATTATATGGAAATGTACAAAAATTCAAAATTGTTCATTTTATTAAATTAAGTAAAAAGTAATAAAATAAGTTGTATTCCTCCAAAGTTGCATCCTGCGTGATACAGGCTTCAGTTTAAAGAACAAACACTAGTTTCCTTTAAAATATCAAAACAAAAGCGTTTCTCTTAAACTGAAATTTCATTTATTAGAAATAACTCAACTTGAAACGTTTTCAGTCACAATTCCCTAAACAGATGCATGCTTGGGTTTTCTGAACTTTTAGCTCGAGTTACTGCGTGTCGATTGCTAATTATACTTTATGATGGAATCATTGAAAATAGAAGTGTTCAAAGATTAACTTACTACTGTTTTCAATGAACCTTTTATTTCTGGGAAGTAGATACGTTACGGAAGGAAGAAAACGAAACCAAGCATTGAAGGTCAAATTTCCCCTTTTTTGCATTAAATTGGATCATTATTCGGATTCATTTATTTCCGAGAAAAACAAAACGATTCAGACAATATCGATTCGTTTCGAATTACCAAATTAATTTACCATTAACGCAAGCTTGCAACTATTGTCTGCGAATATTCAAATCTATTATATCGCGCATGCTCAGATGAAGAGTGGTTGCCTATTGGAGGTAAGATTATTCGCTAATCTTTCTTAAAGTTTATTTATTTCGATGGAGTGCTATTTATTATTTATTTACTTTGTTGTTCTCGATATTCCCCAGTTTTCTAAAACTAAATTTGTAATTTAAAATGGAAAATGGAATTCGCTCACTCTCTGATGTTTTCGAACAAAGATTGCTCTATTTTCCTCAAGAACATTTTAAAAAGTAAGTATAAATTTTAAAAATTCTCTTTTTTGAATTACAATTATTAATTAACAATTTTGAATGACGATATTTTTACAATTTAAATATTGAAAATATGATAAAGCTAATTCTTATTATTTCCTAAAGTAAAGATGATTTCATTTTGTTCTAAAAAATTTAAAAATTTGAAAAACTATTTCTTAAAAATTATAATAATTATAAAATCATATCTAATAATTATAAGATCATTTATAACTTGTCAGAAATTTTAACACGATGAAGATTTTTTTTCACAGTGCATTTGTCTTTCAGTAAATAAAAAATTTTATATTAAGATCTTAACTAAATATTGATGAAAAATATATTATTGTAAATACTACAATATATTTAAATTTTAAAATATTTTTCAAGATTAAATTCTAATCTACAACACATCTTTGCTACTCGAAACGACCGACTATATCTGTGCTTCAATTAAAACAGATTATAAAGCTAGAAAATATGAAATTCATTTTATATTTCAATTTCATTTGCTTAAATTTAAACATTAAAACTGAAAAAAAAACTTAAACAAATTTAATAATATATTTTCGTATTTTTATTGCTAATAATAAAGTATTACTTTTACAAGTACTTTCTTTTAATAAAGTACTACCTAAAATACGTATGATTTATGGTTGATATTATGAACTTTTTTTAAATTTAATTTTAATTTTTTTATTTGAATTAAAATTACCGAGTTTTTTTTTTCCTTGTAAAAAAAGTTTATATATTAAATTTTTTTCGGGCTTTCTGATCAGCAAAAGTAGCATCAAAGTTCAAGTTAAGATCATGGAGTATTCGATGTATAGAACAGCCAAATTGCGTCATTTCTCTTATCCATAGAATTTCTTAAATAGGTTTCTATTGATTTTAATTTCGAGAATGATCGCTCAGCACTAGCCGTAATCACAAGAATTATTATAAATAATATAAATGCAATGCACATTTCAGGAAAGCTTGAAGACATAAAATAATTCCTTATGATTAATAAATTACCCAGTTCCCTTATGGAAGAAGACTTTTTATTTCATGCATAAAAGTGGAGCAAAAATGAGAATTTCCTAACAAGTGAATTTAAAAATATCCCAGTGGCACATGAGTGCCAGCGGGAACTCCCGCTATTTATTTTGTAAGTACCTATTCACGAACCAGAAATCGGGGAAGTTCCCTAGCATCGCGATTACCAGTGCATAACTATTTATATTACTATTACTACCAGATGCGAAACATTTTTCATACAAATAAATACTTTAATTTTTTTTTCAAAAACATTTTTTTTTTCATTTATCTCTTCAGTAAAAATTTTAGTTAGTTGTTTTAATATTTATCAAATACAGAATAAATAAATTTTGCTTTATTTTGCAATAAATGTCAGGCCTTTCCTGTTTCATAGCCATTATGCTCTCACTGGGGCCAGTGACAGTTTGCCCGTCTTGCCACCCTATTGTTATCCCACTGGTTGAAAGTAAATAAATAAAAGTTCAGAAAAGGAGAGTCACTATGAGGTGAGGCTTGCAAGAAATGGAACTTCAGAAGAAAGAGATTAGAAGAGGGCAAACAATTAGAACGGCACGAGGCCTTTTTCTATTTCTCGATTTTAATGCCAAATTTTTAATTTTTGGCCTCTACGCTACAATCCCAACACATATAATAAAATGTTTAATACGTTATAATAAAATGTATAAATATTTGCATAGCATGTAATGTATAAACACTTCTCATGTGATGTTTGTAATTGTGTATTAATTTTCTATGTGAGGATTTCTGACAGAATTCATTCATTTTTTAATTCTATAATAATTAAAAAAAAGATTTGTATAAACAAATTAATGCTGTTAATTGGTGGCAAATATACAATTTAATATAAATAATTCAAATTTTAGGAAACGCTAATCTTAAACAATGAATTACTTTTATGAACTTTATAATTCAACAATGGATTAAAATAAATTAAAATATCAAATCTACATACTATTCTTTAATGATAAATGTAATCTATGATTCCGAAATCAGCACGTGCCATTAGCACATAAATGCCCATTTTTATCTTCACTACATGAAATATTTAGCTCATCATTATCTATTAGAGACGCACGATGTGTACTATCAATTACTTACTTTTTTGCAGATGAATCAAATTTCTTAAGATTGTGGCCTCTTATCGGGGAATAAAGTTTATAATCAAGGCTACAGCATACAGCATCATTCTTTAGAAATCTCACAATAAAGCGATAATGCAGAATTGAATTCGTTGAATAACTTATCATCCTTAAAATGGCATTGATTTCGAAAGGCTTTATTAGAATTAACAATTAAATTGATTTCGGACAAAGTAGCTATGAATTTTAAAGAAATTTAATATTAATGACATTAATTCTCATGTAAATTCTTTGGGCACTTATTTTTAGTGAGTTGTTATTGGTAAGGGGATAGTAATAATTTATGAATCATTAACAATAACTTCATGGAAACCAAGTGATTAATAGTTTATAAATAACTTCACTGAGATTCAGTTGGCAACGAAGAAGTGATTTATGGGATATTTCCTCAACCATATTTGTATAGGCACTTAAATTTTTGAATCTGTACTTAGTTTAAATACTTAGGATCAGAAATTAATTGTCAAAATAATATCTTACCTGAAATTAAAAAAATAACAGAATTGTGTCTGCCAATAAGGCTTTTTATGGATTAAGAAATCTGTTTAAATCACAGTTCATATGCAGAAAAACTAGATTCTTGTTATATAAAACCTTTATTAGACCTTATTTTGGTCTATGGCTCTGAAACATGGACTTTGGCAAGATTTGATGAGATCCATTTGGGCATATTTCAGCGGAAGATTTTAAGGGCTATTCTTGGAGGTGTTAAGGAAAGTGATTGTTGGAGAAGACGACAAAACGCATAAATTTATAAATGCTATAATGACCCAGATATTATAAAATTTATTAAGATCAACAAATTAAACTGGGATGCTCATGTATTTAGAATGAATGATTTAAACCTTGTAGAAAGTCTCGTTTTGGCAAAGCCACAGCGACAAAGAGGAAGAGGTCAACCCAAATTGCGCGATGGATAGACGCAGTTGAAAAATATTTTGCTGTACTAAAGATTAAGAATTGGAGGGTCATTGCCACCCAAAGGAATGCCTGGAAATCACTTTAAATGAAAGCTTTGGCCCACCCTGGGCTGTCGGGCTATTGATGATAATGATGATTTTGTACTACTTATTCTTTATATATCAATAAGAAAAAAAACTTTACGGATATTTTGCAGCGAAGTATGTTACCAAAACGTACTTCAATATATTATTTGTCAACCATAATTTCCAACAGTACCGAGGAGCATTTGATCGTTTCGCAATCTTTTCTTTTCCGTAACAAAATGAGACTTTACAACATAGGGAATAATCATATTGATCATAATTATACATACGGATACAGATGCAATAAATTATTTTAACAGCACAAAAAATTATAAATGTGAAACCTGTAATTTTGCAAAAAAATAGATGTAAATAATTTTAGCTCAGGAATTTTGCTCAAGATTTCAATTTTACGTACCAAACCAAAAAATAAATATATAAAATGTAAGTACTTACTCTTTTTTTTTTTACCGTGACTTCGCTAGAAATCACTTGAAATACATGAATACAGAGACAGTATTTTTACTTGAAGGATGAAAAAACCATATTAACACAAAAAATGAATAGAACGTTTACTGTATGGAATCAATTTAAAAAAGATTTTCTAGAAAGACTAGTGTTGGTACAAATGCTGGTCTACGTAACAAACAGATATTTAGATAACAAACAGATATACAGAAATAAGGTATATGATCTCCTCTCTAGTTGAAATGGTCTATTTGCTTATAAATTGTATTGTTCTTTAAATTTTTCTCGCCCGTGTATTATGATTTAATTTTCCTTTGAGTGTGTTCAACAATTTAAATACCTCGGAGCTATCATTAATAATGATAATGACATAAAACTTTAATTAAATAATAGAATATTTATGGCAAATGTATGCTTTTATGGGCTAAGAAACCAATTCAAATCAAAAACATATCAATGTTAAAACAAAAATTAACTCATACAAGACCTTAATGGGACCAATCGTTTTGTACGGCAGCCAGTACTGGCCATTAAATAAATCTGAAAAAGATAGGCCGTTAATTTTTGAAAAAAAAAAAAATAAAAAAAAATGTTTGGTGCTGTTAGACCAAACGACGTCTACAGAATACAATACAACCTTAAAATTTACAACAAATTCAAAGAACTTGATGTTGTAAAAGTTTTAAAAGCAAGTCGGTATTAGATGGCTGAGACACATTTTCAGATTATAACGACATAAATCCAACTAAAAAAGCTACTTTTTCAACAATTGAAGGCACCCGAAGAAGAAGGCCTCTCACCAGATGGGTTGATTCAGTTGAAAAAAAAAACTAAAGGCCCCAGAAAAAATCAGATGGAAGAAGCTCATGGAAACTGCCTGGGCTTGTAACAGACTGTAATGTTGATGAAGAATCAAACAATCAAAGTCAAATTATTTAAACAATCCATTTAAATAATTAAATCAGGTTTTTTAATAGAGTTGATGTAAAAATGTTTAGTCTCTTAGCTGCAAAAAAAATTCAAAGTCATTTTTTGTTTATTTCTACTTTCATATGAGTATAAAAAAATTTTCTATAGAGAAATTTTTAGTAGAGAAAATAGTTTTGAAATAGTTTAATGGAAATAACAACTTTTAAAACATTTACATAAAGCCATTTTTCCCATTAATTTTATGTTTAAACAAATGTTTCAAAAAAATACGGTAAGCCGATCTCGTAATGAACGCTTTTGTTACGTAATCATTTTTCCGAATTTCTTATAATGAACTCGATAACAAAACGGTTTCGGTTACTACAAACAAACGGTATCTTTTATACGTGCTGCAATCGGAAGAAATCAAAGGAAATTCTAGTAAGGGATTTCAAGCATGAAACATCAAAAGGGCTTTCCTCTTACCTCAGAATGTTGTGATTAAGCAATGTTTACAATATATTACTGAAATTAAATCCTTCAAAGATCAAAGGAACCCAAAAGAACATACACAAATGGATTTGTAATTAATAATTGTTGATTTGATTATTGATTTAATAATGATTTGATTAATCACCACTCTATAGCACTAAGATTCAATCTCTAGAATAGAAAAAGAAACGAAACATTTTAAAAGCTGGATTGTTATTAAAGTAATTGTGAAATTTAATTTTTACATTTATTGTGTCATTTTTAGTAAGCAATAATACGATTTTTGACTTGCTTTTTTGTCTTGTGCAATTTGCTATTCATTCACTTAAATTTGTAAAATTTCAATTTATAAAATAAGTCAAGATGTAATTAAAAATTCATCAAATCAATAAAAAAGATGCAATGATGTTATTAGCCTTTAAATTCAATGAAATTTTTTCTTATCATTAATAACCAAAAATAATTTTGAGATAACAAGAATTTCTTAGCATTTTTCCTTTTTTTAAGTTGGCCTTCGAGATTTAAATATATCAAATGTTCAAAACTATTTATAAATAGACATATTGTATAGCTTTGAAATGCACTTAAAATACAATTTAATTCTTTTAATTAAGTGTACTAATTTTTTAACGGCCAGTATTTGTCATTGAATTTTTTTGCCACTGATGCGATATGTTTTAAATCAGATTCTGCTTTTGGTTAAGTGTATCACAGGAAAAGAAGGGTGCTAAATTGCAAAACATGGAGGAACGCTTTCCTGATCTTTAAAAGTATGACTAACTTATATTAGTATAACACAAGAGAAAAACATGATAAACACCAATAAATCCTAACCAAAGACAGAAAATTTTCAAAGCAATTGCTACTATTCAAAATTCAGTCAGTATTATTTTAAACTGTCTTAGCTAGCTTAAAAAGTTTCTGAAAAGTGGCAAAGCAAAGCAGCATTCCTGTCAGATGTCAAATCAATCAACTATACAGAAAACGTAATTGAAGTCATAAAAAAGGGCTACACTATTTCATCATGATTAATTTAAATTTATAAAATTACAATTTTTTGTATGAATTTTTAGTCAGCCAAAAAGATTTTTTTAATGAATTTTAGCCGATGAAAAGAATTTTTGATTACTTTTTTTAAAAGAAAATGCAAAGCAGATATGTATTGTTTTAAATTTTCTTTTGTTAGGAGCATTAAATTTTTGTAAGAGAGTCACTATTCATTCTATGTTAGTTTTTATTTAATAAAGAGAAGTAATAAGTAATAAATCAATTATAATAAGTAATAAATCAATTATAATCATTATTTATTACTTATTACTTCATAATAATAAATTATGAAATAATAAGTAGTAAATAGCACAACCCCTTTTTTATTTAAAAATATTATAAAAATAAAACTAATATCCCCTCCCTCTATAATATGTGTCTTGTTCACCAATTTATTTTTATAAAGAAAAATAAATAAATAAATGCAAATTTGTAAAAATAGAAAATTCTGAATAATCAAGCAATTCAAGACTTGTTAACGGATTAATAGCTTAGGTCTAATGACTTTAGTTGCCTGTAATCATTTTTTGTTATGAAAACATTTGTAATTGGATAATTACAAATGTTTTCAAATACAAATGATTTGAAATGATTCAAATACAAATGATTTGAAATGATTCAAATACAAATGATTTGATGTTTTCAATAATTACAAATGATAAATAGTGCTTTAATTGAAAATCTTGGTTTAATATTTAACAAATTTTTCTGTCAAATATAGAATTTATCGTGGCCGTCATATTTTAATAACTTCTTATTCGAGCCGTTTAATAATTTCATTAATCATGCATGACGATGTCTCGGAAGTTAATCGGCTTATTATAAATTTATGTCCTTAGATTTTAAAGCTAATTGGGGAATTTTTAGAAATAATTCATTTTACATTAAGAAAGTAATATCTCTTCTCTGAAATCACTTTTGAATTCTTGTTGATGGGCTGTTAGGCCCATATATGAGTGGAATCCGAGCCACCAATCACACAATAAAATAATAATAATAATAATGAAATCAGTGGTTATGTAATAGAAATATCAGTGGTTATGTAACAAAAAATTATTTTTAATTAGATGGTTCTTCAAAAATTAATACATTGATATTTTATAATGTTACATTCTATAAAAGACAAAAAAATTAAAATTCTAGCGACTTTCCTAATTTTTATACGAAAAACTCTTGTCTTTCCCGTCTTTATATTCTTAAACTGTTAGAATTTAGAGTTATGTAAAGAGTTTAAATATGATTGTTTTTACATGATTGTTAAAAAACTGCAATAACAATATTGTGCTTAAAGAAAAGAAAATACAGTAATCAGAAAAAGATCTTAATTTGATCTTCATGTGTAAATAAGATGCTTCCTGAAAGTTGGTAACATTTATCTGTTTCCCGTCAAAATTTTTGTGCTTAAGTATGAAAGAACTTCGATAGTTAGTTATTAAAAAATATTAACAAAAAAGAAAGCTTTTTTTGACATCAAATAAATTTGTGCATGGAATAATGTTCATTTTCTTATAATTTCAACTATTGTAAATGAACCTAAAAATTATCTCAATCCTTAAAATTACCAATGAAATAATTGACACTTTATGATGAAAATTTTAAAAAAAAAATCGAGTTTTATAATTTTATAGTAAAAATAATTTAATTTTTAAATATATTTTTAATATTAAAAACAAACATTTTTTTTTCCTATAAGTTTGATAATTTTTGTACATTTTGGAAATAAACATAAAAAGCATTTAAAAACATTTTTTGATTAAAAAAAAATTCCTAAATGTCTCAAAACTTTTGTGTAGATAATTAACCTTGTAAGGCATATGTTTATGTTCACACAAACACTGCTGAATGCAAGCGCTATTTGTAATGACGCAACGTCCGCCCGTAGTTTAAATAAACCTTTCATTAGCCTTCAAAACTCATGTTTCCCAATGCAAGCGCTTGTAATGATCAGGGCGTAACAATGTCTGCGAACTTCTCCAACCTGAAGATCCCAGCTGCATGCGAGTGAAACAATTGTATATTCGTACGGATGCCATGTCGACCGGCATAACTTTGGCATTGGTCCAGGAAACATAAAAGTGATAAACGGGAAAAGAACTTCTGTTATTGATTTCGCGGGAAAAGTTTATCTCGCAGAATCTGGCAGCACTCGACAGACACTCGCTTTTCGGAACTTACCTCCGAAAAGTGACGTAACATATTTCCGATTATTTTGTGATAAAGCCCGATATTTGAGACTGAAAAACTGACGGCTGTTTAAGATGGTAGTTCATTAGTCTTTGGTGATCAGTGGACTGGAAGAGATTAGTTGTTTCCGCCAAACAAGAAGGAAAAAAAAATGATTGAAGTGTCAAGGGGAATGTCTATGGATGTAGAAGGAGATGGGTGTGTATTTGTTTTTTAAATTGCAGTGCGTTTTAAAAAAATTGCTTAAAGATTTTTTATTTTTTTTATTTTATTTTTTTTTTTATTTATTTATTTATTTGCATCACTTTTAAAATTATATTAAAATATCACGTCATAAATAATGCTAGAAATAAATCTGCATATTCATTTACATTTACATAAATATAATTAAATAGCTTAATAAATACATAATTTTTCCAAGATATTTTTTTTAACTAATACTTCTCTATATGTATACACACAAGGTATTTTGTATATGTCTGCTTAAAAATAGACATATTTTTTCTCTTTCTTCGTAGAGAAAAAATGTACAAATGTGGTTTATTTTATGAAAGCAAATTTAATATTAGTTTACTTTCGCTTGTTTCAATTTAAAGCTTTATTGACTTTTTAAGACGTTTTTTTTAAGGAAGTATGACATAATGGTACATTTTCCCTTTATTTATTATTTTAATTTTTTGAAATAAAAAGCACATAATTATAGTATTATTCTTCATCTGCTTTTTCAAAAAAGTTAATTTTTCTAAATTAATTCAAATTAATATGAATTTACATGCATATTCAAATAATAATTAATTCATAAGAAGATAAACGAAGAATTTCAAAACTTTTAAAAAAAGAGTTTAAACTAAATTTGAATATTTTTTTAATATTTTATAGAGCAGCTATTATGCTGTATTTATTTTTTTTTTTTTAAATTATTAATTCTATGATATTTGTATATTCTGTATTGTTCAAAATTTTAAAGGTAATAATTTAACTTTTTGCTGAAATTATTTCATTAAAAAAAATTCATATTTTGCATAGATTTATTTCGTTTTTTCTTCGCTTTAAATCTAAATAGCATTATTTTTTAAATATTTTCAATTATATATAACAATTATTCTAAACATGCGTTCTTTTAAATGACCTTAATTCGGTAGTTGTAATTTTGGTCTTAATTAATGTTAGTCAAAAAATTAATAATACTGTTCTGAAACATCATCTGTTTTTAAGTGGAATTACAGTTACTTCTTTATTAAACAAAGCTACACAAGGACATTGAGGTTGTCTGAAAAAGCGGAAGTAATTAAAGAGGAACTACAGAAGGACTTCTTTAGTGTCGCAGTTGTTCTCATTTTTATTTATTACAAATTGCTAGTTAGTAAATAAAAGAGGTGTTTTTTTTTAAGCTGGACTACTCGATATTTTGGATTGGTATGAGGTGATTAGAAATATTGCTTTTATGATTGATCGAATTTATTTATGATTTATTATTATAGACCATTAAGATATATTGCTTAGTAAATTAATAAATATGTTAAATTAAAAATTGAAAATTTCAATTATGCTGAAATAAATCTTGATTATAATGAAACAATAATTTTATGGGTTCGTGTATTTCTTTTAATTTAAAAATTGTATCATTACGAAATATTTTTCTCCGACTTTCTCAAAGGAGATACTTAAAGTGGCATCGATGGGTGCCATTGCATTGTGTGCACAACAGCGAATTCAAGAGTGACGCACCCTTTTCAAGAATTTTTGATGCCAGATTTATCCCGTCCGCTGCAAGAACGATTCTCGCTATGAGATTTGAATCCATAGGTATCTCCAATACCGCTGTTAAAGACCATGTTCTGTTTTGATTGGTTATTTGCTGAACCTTAATAACCAATCAATTGCAACTCTATTTGCTGCTTTCAATTTTCAATCACTTAAAAGATTTATTTTTCTCAATTGCCATTCTTTTAATGTTGAATGATTGTATTTTAATGGCAAACATATTAAGCGAATCTATATACATAAATGTGCAATATGGCAGAGCTTTGAAAGTATATAATTCTTCAATAATGAAAAAATCGTTCCAAAGAATTCGCAAAATAAGTTTCTTGATGACTAAAATAAATATTTTTGTCCAAAATGGTTGTATTTTTAAATTTTTAAATGGTCGAAAAAAAGACCATATGTCGCATTTTTCAGAAATATAATTTTTCGACCTTAGTTTTTTTTGTTTCGCCTGCGAAAGGTATCTACTTCGGGGATCGCCAAATAAAAATCAATTAAGCTTTTTTAAGGTGCATTTTTTTTTTAGTTTTAATTAATATTTCGAGAACTTTTAGACGGAAAAAATTTAAATAGGCAATGGTTTCTCAGAATAGTTACGAATCTTTTTGTTATGCACTGCGACTTCTAATTCGTTCTGGTTTCGGATGAGATACACGCACACACAAAATTTTGCAGATTTCAATATATTAAGAAATAAAATTTTAAAATAAAAATTGCTAATTACTTAAATATGAAGAAATTGAGTTAATTAAAAGCCAGAACTTCTTAAAGTGCTAAAGTAATGCCTCCTCTTCAAAATTCATCGTTATTTCGCCAATATTAGTAGCCAAACAGCTATTAGGGAGTTTTTGCATACCGTAAGTTAGTTACCGTAGGACGTCCATTAGCTTTTTTCTCCCTAGCGCGCATGGTCAGTTTCCTATGAGCATGCGCGCTAGGGAGAAAAATGCTAACGGACGTCCTACGGTAACTAACTTACGGTATGCAAAAACTCCCTATTATGTCAAATGTCATTCCTTAAATTGCTTTATTGCCAAATTTTATCACTCAGAGAAATTTATTTTTAAAATCCTTTTCCGCCAAATTTTAGCAACATTATGCCAAACGATTTATGCCTTTACGCCAAATTATATCGCTTTAATGCCAAAATTTTACCACTATTATGGTAAAATTTTATTGCTTTTCTTTTACGGCTAATGCTATTGATTTCACGCCAAATATATCACTATTTTCCAAAACTTTTATTTCTAACTTGCTTTTACGCCAAATTTTATTGCTTTAACATCAGATTTTATTACTTTATCCCCAAATTATTATGTGGAATTTTGTTTTGCTAACTCACAAAAATGTATTATTTTAACAATGATAATATTCGCTGTTACGATAAAACTAAGACAATTTTTTTTTATATATTTGTCAGAAAATATTTAAAGTTGTTTATGATGCCGAATTCGAATGATAAAAGTGGCCTGATGGCCAATTGGCTAGCTTTTCCTATTTTTAAAACTTCTCTGTTTTATAATCTAGTAAGTTGTGAGTAGAGAGCCTAACCTTGAGAGCCTAAATTGGGCAGAAAAAAAAAATGGAGGCTATGCACCTGTAGTTTTGATCATCAACGTTTGTGATGAATTCATCTTCTCATATTCAAAGAAGCGGCCTGGTGGCCATATGGCTAGCTCTCTGGCATTTGGTATCACAGGCTTCAGGTTCGAATCCTGTCGGTGCCATGGATGTTTGTGAGTGGTTCGGAATCCACTTTAAACTGTAGTTCCCGATCTGTTTAGGACTCGTGTGCACAAGATGACCGTAGAGCGACAAACCAAATCGAATAATACAAAAATGAGGAGAAGGAGTATAAATCAGAGAATAACTTACATATATCCTTTGTTGGAGGAGGCTTTATATATCCTTTGTTGGAGGCTAAAATGATATTTTTATTACCTCACTAAAACTTGTCATTGCATTGCCATAACAAATAAATAAAGAAAACGAGAACATCATTAAAGAAAAAATTATTACGTTCCAGCGGACAATTTCTTCCGTGAACTAACATTCTAAAATTAAACAATTACGCTTTTCTGTGCGAATTCAAACAACGATTGCCACAAAACTTTTAACTATGCAAACAGCATTAAAAAGAAACCTCACAAAATCACAGAAAAATTTATTGCGTTCCAGCGACATTTCCACGCTTGAACTAGCATCTGAAAATAAAAAGTAGGGTTTTTGCAGCGTGAATTTAAATAATGGCTGTCACAAACCCTTAACTAAGTCAACAGCATTAAAAGAAAATAATAATTTCATAATGAAATATAAGTTATTAATAAAGTAAAAAAATCTTTTTAATTATTTGTTTCGTATTTTTGAGTGGCAACGTTCTAAAAATTATTTATAGTCTGTATCAGTGACCGAGATATGTGTTAAGAACAATCTCGGAATAATCAATAATTTATCAAAATAATTATTTAAAAGAATATATTTCTGTTCTTATTTACTATAAATAAACATTCTGCAAATAACAATCAAATCAACAATAAAATATTCATTATATTGTTTGGAAAAGAAGAAGTTTCGAATTCTCTAATTGCAGTATTGTAATTCTAAAGAAATTGTCGAAATATTCGGGGTTGCAATATTAGCGCCTTTCTCAGGGGTGCAGTATTCTATATTTCAACCGTTATTTTTTCTAACGAAAAATGTTGATCAGAGGGGTAAACACATTAAGAAATTTCAAAGGTTTGGTGATCCCTGATTTGGCTAACAAACTCTCATTCTAATAGATTTAGTATTATTCAGAAACGATACATTCTGAATAATACTAAATCTATTAATGTTTGTCAATAATTCAATAATGAAAAAAATTAAATTCTTAAGGGGAAAAAACGTGAAAAAATGTAATGTCTTTATATAGGTTTAAAATTTTCATTATCGGAAAAGTAATCGTTTCGGTTTCGTCTCGTTTTCACACCATTTTGTAACAGGCTGTTTAAAAAAAAAAAAGAATACACAAAAATCTATGACCTCATTTTCTTTGCAGATGATTTTTTAATGAAATTGTTAGAAATTGCACCTTTTAAATGTAAGGAAATTACAACAAAGTCAACTTACTTTTTTGAGCAAAATAAATAATCGGCTGGACTAATATACAGATTACGCATAAAATGTATTTTTTAATGTAAGAATAAAACGCATAACAGCACTCTTAAAAAAATTTAAAAAATATAATTCCAAACGATTTTCTTTCCTTGAAAAATCTTATTTTCATTTTGAAATAAAATTGTCTTTGCTTTCACCAGACGATCTTTTAAAACAATTTTACATTAATATTTCTTCTGAATGAATTTTTTACTAAATTATTTAATAAATATACTTAAGTATTTTGTAAATAAATATTATTTTTACAAAACGCTCGTGAACGAAATTTCAAACCAAAATTGAAAGTGATCAAGGGTACAAAATTTAAATGCAAGATTCTCGCGGGTGTTCCTCAGGGATCGATCTTGGGGCCCTTCCTGTACAATATTTTCACTAATGACATTCCACAAGACCACAGAATTAAATTGACACTCTACGCTAATGATACAGCAATTATTACACAGGGAAGGTATTTACACATCATCCAGGTAAACTTACAAAACTACATCAACACTCTTGAATCATGGCTAGAAAAATGGAAAATTAAACTCAATGTCGCGAAAACTGAAGCAGTGCTATTTACCAGGAAAAAAGTCTATAATCCTCCTAACATAACTATTTTTAATACTAACATTTCCTGGTCTAAAGAAGCTAAGTATTTAGGTGTAATTTTTGATAGAAGACTAACATTTAAGGCTCATATTAACTACTTGCGCGATAAATTTAATAATGTTTTGCGTAAATTTTACTCTGTCATGGGCAGACATTCTAAACTAACAATTGAACTAAAAACACTAATCTATTTAGCTTATCTTCGTCCGATAATAGCATATGCGAGTCCAGTCTGGGGCTCTACAGCCAAAAGCAATTTTATTATTTTAGAACGGCTTGAAAACAAGGTTATCCGCATGATTGTTGATGCCCCATGGTATTTTAGAAACGCCGAAATTAAATATGCACTTTCCATGCCTAGCTTTAGGGAATATGTGGCTAAAATTGCAAAAAACTTTTATTCATCACTCAATAGATCTAGTAACTCTGTCATCCAAGCATTAAATCAATTTGAATATGATATTTCTCTGCACTCGTCTCGTAAAAGACCTAGATGTGTTATAAACATCAATCAGTAGACTGCATTTCTTCTCTTGCATTTTTCTATGGTCCTGGTAACTTCAGGTTAAGTTCGCGCTCCGCGTATATTTTTGTTTGTTCTTTTAAATACTCCTGCGTGGGTGCTATGTTGTGCTTTGGCTTTAGGTTCTCTCCGGTCTTTTTTTTTTTTTTTTTTTTTTTTAGTAGTTGTGCTTTGTATTTTCTTGTATATGTTTTCTTTTATATTTTCACTTTTTCTATATATTGTGCAAATTGTTTTTCGTTATCAATGGGCAGTGACCGACTACCACTGTTTAATTATTTCTTGCTAATAGAGGTTTGGTCGCTTCGCGACCAAGGAACTCCGATGAATCGTACCGATTCACAGGGTACAAAATTTTATCTGTGTTAACGTGATTTTATGAATTAAAAAAGGATAACAGCGATTAAAATAATAATTGCCAACTTTAGGCCTGCTTTTAGACAAACGTGAATTGACACAGTCACATAGGAAATTAAAAATTGATTAATTTAACGGGAAAGAAAACTGCTGCAACTTAAACATTATTGGAAAATCATTCATTTATTCTTATACTAAAATATTTTAAAAATTCATAATGACATTGAAAAATATGTTAGCCAATTTATACTTTTGAAATTACGTTACATAATAACGCATAAAATATTCCATATTGCGATATGTGTTATCTTTATGCTAGCTCAAGCAGAGTCGTTTTGTAATTTACTTATGAAATAACATGAGATAATAATTGTGAAAGTGAGCTCATCGGTCAAAGATAAAAATATGGAATCTTATTTATGTGGCGATATTAACTTTAATATCAATTTTCTTGATCAGCATTATCAGAAGATGTGATAAAATATTTTTTCCTTGAAGGACAATTTTTTTTGTAATATCAGGTATCATATCTCCTTAATTTGTAAAGATTCGTTTTAGATAATGATTTTTTGGTCGATATGTAATTTTAATTTTATAGATTTATTAAAAATAAATTTAATTCTATACTCTTTCGGTAACTAACTAATAAAGGAAGTGTTTTTCTAATATAGCTTAATTTTTCTCCCTTAAAACATTTTACCCTCTATTTTTTATTTATTTATATTTTTTTTTTTACTTGAACATGCATCGATGATAACTTTCTGGTAAGAGTTTTTATGATTTTTTTGCTAATAATACTGAAATACGGAACAATGCATCTCGAAATTTCATACCGGAAATCATTTTCCCTGTTTATGTATTATAGTAAAGCTTGCTGAACGCGATTTTGCACAAATACATTATCTTGACTGTTTCTGTTTAATTTGTACTACGATAAAATTCTATTCATAAGCGATACAATGTAGAGAATCAGCCACATGGCTTTACTCTAACATCAGCTCTTTTCAGAATTGTCAGTAATTTTAAAAGTTTCTATATATTGAAAATGAAGGTAAAGAAATTGGGTAAAATCGCAGAATAAGGGTCATTGGGATTTAGCATCAAAACACTTTTCACCAAAATGCGCCAAATAACGGGTTGTGATTGTAAGTGAATTGAATTGCAAACGGTACAAGAAATCCAGGTTACCACATTTGGCGATTTATCACCTAGGTGGCTCTACAAAAAAAAAAGTTGCTAAATCCCAACTTCCCCTATTTTACGATTTATCCAGAAACTATTATTCATGAAAACAATTATCGACTAAAGAATTTTAGATATGGCAAAAAAGAGAAGCCAATGACTCAATCGAGAATCATTATCGACAAATGACGAATGAAAAATTGGATGGATCTTGTAATACCAGCCGACAATGAAAGTAATGACAGAGAGGAAGAAGCGTCTATAACTTGCAAGAAGCTAAACGAACTATCGAACTAGAATTTTGCTGTGGAGATTGACCGAAATTAAAAAAGAAGAGGACAAAATCGCAGAATAGGCAAGGCTGGGATTTGGAGTCAATAATTCTTTCCGTCAAGAAAAGGGTTGCGATTGTAAGTAAAGTGAATTGCAAACAGTAATTGAAATCCTGGTTACCACATTTGACGACTTATCTCTCAGTTGGCGCCACAAAAAAATCACCGAATCCCAACAGCCCCTATTTTGCGATTTGACCGAGGAAACGAATTGAAAAACGACGCTCCTTACTGCGAAACTTTTATAAAATTGCATCAGTCATGGTCTAATGCAAAAATCACCTAAGAAAATGTATCGTGTACAGGGCCGGATTTTCCTATAGGCTAACTAGGCTGCAGCCTAGGGCCTCAAGCTCAAGAGGGGCCTACATTCAAGTTGTTAGCAAAATTAGAATTACACTATTCTAAAATAAGTAAACACTAAAAAACCGAATCGAAAATAAGGAGAAGTTATACACATATGACTAATAAACAAACATAAAAATATATTGGTTAATCTTGGTTGGTTGGTTGGATCTGTTCGTTTGTATATACTAGAATAAATGTCCAAATAAGTGTTCTCGACTTTTTATTTTATTTATTATCCGTGCCACATTTTTTATAAAGATTAGTACCCATCACAACGTTTCATTTAACATATTGATATATATTACAGTAATGATGTATTTTATTGTCTCTCATGTACTTTACAAACTTAAAAATGGGAGGTGAAAGGGCCTCATAAGTGGAATAGCCTAGGGCCTCTTTTCATCTAAATCCGGCCGTGATCGTGTACATACTTATTAAGGTACATATACAATAAAAAATACTTTCAACTGAACATTTACTTCATTTTTGCCTTTTTAATTAGAGCATTTAGGTTCAAATTATACATAGTTTCTTAATTTGAATTATACCTTACACACTCTTTTCATAAAAAGTTAACTTTGCGAAAAATGGATTTTGGCAAGAAAATACTTTCGATTGTTAAAATGTACTTAAATGGTGAAAACCGAAATTACTTTTTTGCCAACGCAATATTAATTATGTAAACCCCACGTTTGATAAGGGTTTACTGTATATCACAAATTCCTCTCGATAATCCAAAGGGCTCGTAGAATCTACTAAAACAAATCAAACTTAACGGCAAGTGCTTTGTTTCATTTTAGTTCAAGAGTCTCTCGACTTAAGGTCACAATCTAAGCTCTCTTTCATCTCTTTCTTAATCTTGCTTTGAAATCTCGCTCTACTAATCATCTGTAAACGTCGTGTTTCAACAGTTTATCGAATGTACCTCATCAGCAGCTACGATCGGTTGAGCATATTTCAAGTTAAAAAACAAATTTATGAAATGGATTTAACAAGTTTTGCAAGATTACGAGTCGACAATCATATAGGATTGGCCAAACATAAAAAAGTGAATTAAATGCCATATATAGGAAATACATAGTTTGATATACTTGAAACAACAGTTGTTTGAAAAATGTAAAAAGATATTTTCTGATTAGAAGTTATTGATATAATTTATTAAATTTAAGAAATTTGTTTTAAGTTTTTCCAAGTGCTTGATGCTATGTAAAAAATATCATTGGAATTTTTGTCATTAATCATTTTATTCCCAAAATATTTATGACGTTAATCATATAATTTAATGTTTATATTACATACAATCATTTTTAGATGTCACGTGCTGATTGTACATAGTTTAAACACTTTTTAAAAATTTATCCCTGTACTTTCTAGAAACCGGATCTATATTTAATCACGTTTTTGCTATTGAATCGGACGAAATTTGACCTAGATCAATAGATAGTATTTTTTTTTCAAAATTTTGGTATGAATTTAAATGAATGATGCTATTTAAGATAATGTTCTAGTCATTTAATTCTGAATTTAAGATAATTAAAGTGTTTTTCACGGGCCTGATGGCAGAGTGACTAGCTCTCTGGCGCTTCGTGCCACAAGTTTCGGGTTCGAGGTAGTAGTTCGGAATTCACTTTAAACCGTAGTTGTATGACTGTTGGGCGTAGGGTGGACAATCCTACCGCGTAAAAAGAAAACATCTCCTGTTTCGAAATTTGCCATCGAAATTCGCTTGTGAAGAAGAAAATATTTTTTTACAGGGTAAAATACGTCAGAAAGACAAGACGTGGTTGTTATTTTAATACATAGGTCTTGTCTGTTTAAAACTTCATTAAATATTAAACGATAATTCATAAGCGATGGAACATAATTTTTTGTTTTGCATCCACATGACGTTTTTTTTAATCGTCTTATTTCATTATTGACGATGATGTAAAAAAAAATACCCTAATATGCACAACTTATGCATGAATTCTGTTCGTTTGTTTTTAGCAAGAAATCAATCGTGAAACATAAAAATCAGATGATAGATACATTATTTTGAATTTAAATGATGAAAAAAGGACAACATAAAAATAAATAGGACGTTTACAGTATGAATTGTTCAGAAAACAGCTTTATTGAAAGAGTGGATTTGGCACAAGTGATCATTTGCCAAAACGGATAACAACAAATTTAGCAAGGTACAGGATTTCCCATACTAATGATTGTATAATAACGTCTTTTTATATTTAATAGGGATGATCGAATAGTTGTTAAGTTGAGGATGACCATTGCCGAATGACCATCTATTTTTTTTTCAGCATTCTCCGGCGAATAGGATCATGTCTAAAAAACTTCTCCCTAAAGCTTCTTTATGTTAACGTGGGTTTAAAGAAAAGTATGAATGCTGTTCAGTCTATTCGAATAATACTTTCTGATAGTTTCTCAACAACGACAGCCCGATGTGGCCTAATGTTATCATCCTTAAAAAAAAAGGTAGACCTCAGCGACATTGGAAAGAGACCAGAATGTAGGAAGATCTCTGTTAATTCTATGGCCATCAATATTAGGAAGTTCAGCACAGCTATTCGTCATAATAACTTCCCAGATAAGCCCGTAAGGACCCCAGTTATCGATATTTCCCCCTGGTATTATTGAAATGAAATCATAATCCTACCTCTCTTCAAATCAAGTGGCTTCCAAAATCTTTCGTAACACTGAAAAAGACTCTCACCTGTAAAAAGATGTTACCCCAATTATGAGACTTGTTATTTTCACTTTAGTCTAAATGGTCAACCATTAATGGAATAAGACTACGCGTGAAAAAAGGCCGTCTTCAAGAAGACGTATGAACCAGTTTTCTACAGAACTGTATGTTCATTAGTGTTAATCTTTATAAACCTGTTTTTCCAATTTTATGGATGTCTGCTTTAAAATTTCGTCGTACTTTTTTATTCATAAAAATATATAGGTATTATTTTGTGGAGAATGGGTCAGCGATGTCCTGGACCACTTTCAAAGTTTCTTATTGTTTTTTTTTTAATTTCTTTCACGTGCTCTTTTGTTAAATTTTTCACACCTGCTTTTTTTATAAAATCGTTTCGAATTCTATAGTTTTTTTTTTTTTTATTTATTATTTTTTTTATTTCTTTCATGTGCTTTTTTGTAAAATCGTTTGGAATCCTATATGCTTTTATTTAATTTTTTCTTTTTTCAGTTTTGATCGATAATTGATAAACATCATTGATTGCCTGAATAAGATTTATTGATAATTTTTTTTGTTTGTTTAAGATTGCCAATTAAATTTAGCCCAGACAATTAAATATTTCCCTAATGCATTTTGGAGATTCTTAAAAAATAAATAATTACAAAAATTTTTATGAGAATAATTAACCCAATTTTTGATTCGAAATAATCTTAAGAAATGTAATTATTGCAATATTTTCTAAATTTTTATCATTATATTTTAATAATTCACGTTTCTTTTGATGAATTTCGTTCGTCACATGCTCATTATCTTGCCGTGATTCGCAATTTTTTAACATAAAACGACTTCCCTAAACTGTCCCCAGTAAAAGAGATTGCTGAGCAAATGACAATTTTTTTTATCGTAAGGGTAATTTCGAAAAGAGATTAACAAAAATTAGAATTCAGTGCAAAAACTCTGCCGTTCACTAATACTCAAATCTCGTTCTAATGTTCATTTAATGTCATGCAATTGAGAATAACTACTCCGGATATCTTAAAGTAATGTTGATTCAAACGAAACAACTAATTTTTGTACACGTAGATTTTAAATAGATCTTTGTTATATTATCATTTCTGTCAATAATTCATCAATTTATGCATAATTTTTTGTAAGGAGTTACAAAATACTTAAACTATCTTTCTGTAATTTCATTCCAGAAATGCTTTTACGCCAAAATTTATCACTTTATCACCAAATTTTATCTCTGTGCTAAATTTTATTTTTAAATTGCTTTTAAGCCAAAAAGAATTGCTTTATCGCCAAATTTTATCACTAAGAGAAATTTTATTCCTAAAATGCTTTTTCGCCAAATATTATCTCTTTAACGCCAAATTTTAGCACTACTATGCCCAAAAATCTATGTCTAAATTGCTTTTATGCCAAATTATATCGCTTTATCGCCAAACTTTTACCACTCTTTTGACAGAATTTAATTACTTGCTTTTACCCCAAATGTTATCGCTTTAAGCCAAATATATAACTATTTTGCCAAAATTTTATTCCTAAATTACTTTCATGCCAAATTTTATCGGTTCAACGCCAAATTATTGTATGGAATTTTGTTTTTCTGACTCACAAAAATGTATCATTTTAACAACGATAATAATCACTGATAAAATTAAGCCAAAGATATTCATTAATACGTCAAAAAACTTTTTTTTTTCCTTTTGTGTCAAAAAATATCTCATGTTGTTCACGACGCCGAATTCGAATGATAAAACAATATTAATAAAAAAAAAGAAGAAACCAGAGAATGGCTTACATTTTTTTCTGATATATCCTTTGTTGGATGCGAAAATGATCTTTCAATTGCCTCATTAAAACGTGTCCTTTCATAGACATAACAGATGTATGACGAAAACAAGAACATCACAAAACAGAAAAAATTAATACGTACCAGCTACCTTTTTACCCGAGAAATAATAGTCTAAAATTAAAAAAATAAAATTTTTCCGCGCGAATTCAAATAACAATTGCCACAAAATCATTAACTATGCCAACAGCATTAAAAACAAACACCACAGAAAAATTTAATACGTTTGAGCGGCGTTTTCTCTGGTAACTACTGTTCTACTACCAGAAATAAACCAAAAACGTTACCAAACCAAATTGCTCTAAAAATAAAAAGTAACATTTTTTAGCGCCAATTCAAATAACGATTGTTACAGAACTTTAATTATCACTTTATTATTTAATTATTACTTAACTTTTATTATTATCAACAGCATTAAAAAGAAAATAATTATTTGATAATCACACATAAGTTGTTAATAAAATTAAAAAAAATCGTTTTTGTTGTTGTTTTCAAAATTTAAGAGTGGCAACTTCATAAAAGTTTATATTCTGTATCAGTGGCCGACGTACGTTATAAGAACAACCTCATAATCAATGACTTATCGGAATAATTATTTAAAAGAACATATATTTATGTTCTTATTTACTATAAATAAAAATTCTGCAAATAACTATGAAACTATCAATAAAATAGTCATTATATTGTTCAGAAAAAGAAGTTTTCGAATTCCTCTAATTACACTATTACAACCTTATAAAATTGGCGAAATATTCCGGGTTGCAAGATTGGCGACTTCCTCAGGGGTACAGTATTCTAGATTTTATAAATCTTCATTTTCTTTAAATATTTTATCACTACCATTCATAAAATGTCTTAAGATTTTGAAAAATTTGGCCAATATATATTATAAATATGCTACGATTTTAACGACCTAAATTTCATTGTCAACCTGATAGTGATTGTTTTTTCAAATTCCTTTTATTAGCTCACACTCTCCCTATATACATCAATCGTTCATAAAATACTTTTTATTCATCCGCTCAAGTTCAAATACATTCTTTTTAAACTTGCAATGGATGACACTGGATTTTAATACAGTTTTTCAAATATTAATTCAGTAATTAAATTTAATTAATTAATTTTAGTTTTTAGTTTTTTTTTTAGGTTTAAGTTGCATATATCTACCAATAGATGGCGCCAGATAAACAAAAAAAATAATGAAAATTATTTATAAAGGACTTTCTGCCAATATAGTGAAAAAAAGTAGGAATTGACTTTAAAAAAAAATTTTTTTATATTACTTGTTCTTTGGTAGAAAAAGAAATTTGTCCCATTATTTAAAGAAAAAATTTTAGTGTCAATATCGGCGTTCATCTATACTAGATTTGCTCCAAAAATTTATCTAATTAATCCAAATTTAGATATTATACAATACACTACAAAAAAAAAATGAACAGTAAATACAATTATAAAGTCTCCTTGAATTTTCTTATAAAATCTAGAAAAAAAAAAGATTTATTAAGTCTGACCTTGTACCCTTTATGTTATACATATCCTTTTAGTATCTTTTTAATTTATAGACTTATTAGCCTTTACAGAGATTAAAATTTCTGCAGCTTAACATTTCTACAGCCAGGAAACAATCGTATCACGAAAATTACGTGCATAAAACAATTTAAGGCAGCTTTTAAAGACAGAGATTTGTAAACATGATATGATACAGTGATATCTTCTTCTAAATTCTTAGCAGTTCGTAACTTTTTCTACTCATTTAGAAACAATTATTCTTACATAGAGGGTTTTTCAGAGTTTCTAAAAATTCACCAACTAGCTTTAGCCAGATAGGATATTTTTTGCTAAATATTAACTACAGAAAATGTCTTCCAGTAAATCCATTGAGTAAGATACTTTTAGTTTGCTATTTATATCATTCTCGTGCGTTAAATATCTTTGATTAAATCAATTTTATTAATTGATTAATTATTAAAAATGAGTGAAATTAATATTTTGTTACATTGATTGCTGATGTAAAACATAACGAAAAGATAATTAATTTTTAAAATTAAATAAATGTTTTCAAATTTTTAACGATTTTTTTTATCGTTTAATCATTTTCGTATGATTTTTACTTCAATTTCATATATCCTTTACGAAAAAAATCAAGCTCATCAGCTCATAATATTTATTAAAAGAGTCTCGGATTTTCAGCTCATCTCTAATTAGTTTTAAAATGTAAAATAAATCTGATGCACATGTTTACATGACAACTTTTAAAAATATTTTTTTTCATTTTTTACGATTTTTAAATATTTTTTTTCATTTTTACAATTTTTTAAATATTTTTTTAATTTTATGATTTTTTTTTTTTTTTTTAATGAAGATTTTCCTAGAAATTTTTATTTTATTTTTATTCATCCTTTAGAAAAAGGATTACACTAAACAGCCCATAAAATTTATTAAAATATAATAAAAGGGTCTCGGAATTTCAGCTCTCCTGGTAACTCTTAAAAGTATTTTTAATTTTTACACTTTTTTTTATTAATTTTATAATTTTACGTCTTTAATTCTTTTGTTTTTAATGATTTTCAGCCCTTACAAATTTTTACGTAGAAATTATTATTCTAAAACAGAATTTATATGCCTTCCTACAATAATTTTAAATATTTTTTAAAGAAATATTCCTTTCTTTTTACTATTAGAGACAATGAAAACATTGATTTGGTGTGAGATAAGTTGCTGTAAAAAATTACAGTTCTTTAATTCAGTCTAATGATATACATAATCAAGAATTAATTGTTTTTGTAAAAAAATAATATAATTTGTAGAAAAAGCGAAATTACAATAATATTTCAATAAGCTGTATTTATCATATATATCAGAGGGATTTTGGTATATTTGAAAAAATAGAACCAAGTCTCACTTTTCAAATGCAATGAAAACAAGACTATCTAAGATGTAAATCTCCTCAACAAAATGATGAATGTTGCGAAATAGATCGTTTTTTTATATTTTCTTTTCTTATTTAAGAATTTTTTTATTAATCTATATATTAGTTTAAAATTACAATTAAATAAAAATAAAGTCTTCTTTTATATCTTAGCGTCACTATCTACTTCTCAGGTACTTTGTTTATACGTATATACAGGCCATTTGGTTCATATATAGGACACTGCGGCTGTCCAAAGAGATCTTTTTATTTAATTGACTCCCTCATTAATCTAATAGCTTCTCTCACTACAATATTAATAAAACTGTTTATTAATAGTGTCAATGAGAGTAGATGCAACCATATAAAAATAATGGGACAAAAAATGTCCCCAAACTAAATAAATGGGACAATAAACCATAATGTAATAGACTCCGAGTAATTGCATTATTATTATGAATTGCATCTAACATCTTAAGAATGTATCTGAAAAGTACAATAAATACTCAAGTGCTTTTAAATATGAGTAGAAAATGGACAAATTTTGGAAATTTATGTAATAACTCATTTCAAAAATAACAAAATTTAAAATACAGAATATGTTTTAATTTTTTCCCCATGTTATCTTATTCTTTGAGTATTAATTTCTTGTATCTTTTGCCGCATAGGTAAATTGACTAAAATGGTATGAATTAATTTATTATTTTAAGTTATTTCTGAACTATAGATAGTATATAGTTCTGAAGTATAGATACACAAAAAAAAGAAAATTTGAATAATAATTATTTATTTTAAAATGAATTATGCTATGAAAATAATAGGGCCTGATGACCGATCTCTGGCGCTCGGTCCCACAGGTTTCGGATTTGAGTCCCGTCGGTGCCATGGATGTTTGTAGTGGTTCGGAATGTGCTTTAAACTGTAGGTGCGGATCTAATATGACTGGAGAAAACGTTGGGCGCAGGGCTGACAACTCTACCCCGTAAAAAGAAAAAAAAAAAAACATCTTGTTTCGAAATTTACTAGTAGGCAGATGGCCCACCCTTGAGCCAATGATGATGATGCAAATAATACATTCATAGTAATATTATATAAATTAACTTTTCTGTAATTTATAGTATCATAATTTTGCATAACTATACAATTCATTTATTTAAAATTTAGTACTTAAAAGGTATTTACTTATTTACAGATTCCCTAAATTACTCTGAAAGAAACGTTTTTTCTTTTAAATTTAATAAATAATATGCAGGAAACATATTATGCTTCTGTAATTTGTCAGTGATTTATTATAAAATAAGAAATATAAAATTTTATGAGAATTAAAAACATTAATATCTTTTTAAATATATATTAAAAGTTGAAAAATATAATTTTTGAATACTTTGGAAAATACTTTCGTTTTTAAATGAATGGAACATTTTGATCATAAATAATTAACTAATTGTAAATTTAAAAATTTGAGAATCGTTAGATTTCTGAAAAAAAAAGTGTTCCAAAAGTTTATTCAAGCGTAGTATAAAAGGAAAAAAAACATAAGCTTTATATTATTATGATTGAATTAAATTTATATAAAACGAGCTATAAATATAAACATTATTATTGCATTATCAAATTACAATACTTTTATACAAACAGGCTAATTAGATACATAAAGGCCAAACAAAATTCAATATAAAAGTACAAAAATATGTTACGAAAGAAACTCAGTATGAACTAAGTATTTACTTTGATTTGATATTCCTTGATATTATACAAAATATTTATGTTAAATAGAATTAAAATATATCAGTTGTACATGCATATTCTTGAACACACATATTAATAAAAATAATTAAATACATATTTATACAAAATATTTAAATTTCAAGATTCTAATATTAAAGTGAAAATATTTAATTTATTTATAATCTAATAATAATTATATATATTCAAAAAGTCTATATGAACTGTAAAAAATTTTTGAAATCATTATGTATCTAAATAATGTATATAACAAAAAGTGAAATAACTATGTATCTAAATAATGTTTATAAGAAAAAAAGTGAAATCATTATGTATCTGAATAATGTTTATAACAAAAAAGGGAAATCATTATATAGTTAAATAATGTTTATAACAAAAACTATGAAATCATTATATTGTTAAATAATATTTATAGCAATAAAAATGAAATCATTATGTTTTTAAATATTGCGTATAACAAAAACTGTGAAATCATTATGTAGTTAAATAATATTTATAACAAACAAATTTTAAGCACATAACTTGGAAATTAGTTTCTCTCGGTTTATTTTCCTCAATGCAATTATTTTGATTTTCATTCTTCATATTTTTATGTTATTTGTTGTTAAATTAGAATTAATCTTTTGTTTATTTTATTTCAGCTCTGTGCGGGAAGATGGCAGCACGTAAGTTCCTATTCTCATATTTATTTAATGTTCTGAATGTTAGATACTTTGTATACGCCAGGGATGGGCAAACTACGGCCCCAGGGCCAACCCCGCCCTCCGGTAGGTTCTATCCTTCCCGCGGATAGAATTTTAATTTGACAGTCCAAAGCAAATTAAAAGAATTATATATTATATATCCATCTTATTTTCTATTTTGATTAAATATTATTTTGGTACTTATGTATTAACGGTACCTTGGCGACTGTTGCGCCAATAAACAGCACACGCGCCAACCGCAGCTATAGATTTGGCGGTTTTTAAGTGGCACCAATCTATTCTATTGGTTTGGTAACCTTAGTAGCTGTTAGATTGGCGACACTTAAAAACCGCCAAGTCTGTCGCCAAGGTACCGTTAATACGTAAGTACCATTATTTTCTTCCTTTTTTACAAAGGACTGATGATCTTATTACTTTCTCTATTTTTGTTCTACAAAACATAAATCGACGGAAATAGTAAGCACAGACAGCTTTCAATAGGTAAAGTGTTAAAAGCGGAAGTTCTTTGTTAGTTATAGCTGTAGATTGGCGCCAACAAGCGTTATCTCTTTCTCGGGGAGCAGACATATGGAAATCCAATATAGGTGGATTACACCTCACATGCGGCAAACTGCACATTTTACATCTCACTTCGAACCCCAATATAAGGAATTTTTAAAAATGAAATCGCAATTTTATTCTTCTTATTAACATATTTAAAGTGCAATAACTTGTATGCTGTTTTTAGAATTTTAGAAAAATTTATCTTGGCCCGTCAAACTTTTTTTTTCCGACTTTTGGCCCGCGACCAAAAAATTTTACCCATCAATTGTATACGCGCTAGTGTATACAGATAAATTTAGGCTCTTAATTTACTTTTAACCATTTCAAAAATCTGTACCTCATTTTGAACTATTTCGAGATTTGTTTGCCTCCCGAGTTCCTAAAAGTAGATATAAAAATAATTCCATTTCTTAAATAGTTAATTGTTAAATTATTTTTATATAGATCAAAATTTGGCATAAAAAAGTTGTAATCATATTCTTTAAGAGTAAATTAAATTTGTATAACACGAGCGATAAATATAAACATCATTATCAAAATTACAATACTGTATGTAAATGATACAATACAAATAGGTACATGAAGTCCAAATAAAATTCAAAGCCAAAGTACAAAAATAGGTTTCGAAATACATATAACGTAATTTAAATGACAAATGTGTTAAAGTACTTAAATTTTAAGTACGCATTTGCCTCTTAGATGTGTCTGGTCAAATAAAATTCAGAGATAACTCTAGCCATTCCAACAATTTTATTAGCAAGTTTACAATATGCTATTCTTTTTCAATTTATCTCACAATTTAGTTATGAAGGTAAAGGTCGGAATAACTTCAGAAATAGAAGGTTCTTTATGCATGTGAATAGCTGAAGAACATAATAAAATCTACTGTTTAGACTAATAGTTTTTTCCATCCTTTAAATAGTTCAGTGATTTGATGATATAATTTTCCAACTCTGAAACTAAGGTATGTGTAAATTGAAATCCCTATTCCTATTTTTTTAATACGAAAACTTCGTTAGTATTTAATTGAAAAATATTTTTTGTAAGCACTACTATATTTTCGCTGAATTTAGTTTTCAAGATAATTTTCTTAACAAATAATTAATCCATTCTTTTCTCAAATTGTTTATTTATCAGACATGATAGTAAATTACAAAGATGTACATCAGTATTAAATCTGACCTCTTGAGATTCAAAGAAATTTGTTATTCTAGAATTCTTTCCAAGCAAATCTCTCTTAAATAAATATAGATTTTAAGATTCTCAAAAGCAAAATTCTGCAACTCTGAATAAATAAATGCATAACCTTTTATTTGCCCTTCGAATTTACCGGAATGTTTAGCAAATATTTTGTTTATTCTTCTTACCTGAGATGCCTGCATGCCCACTTTTCTGTACAAATAACGTTTATTTTTTCTCGTGGAGAGTAACCAAGCTATCGAAATATCTTCTTATATAAACCAAGTGGTTGGTAAACAGTAAATTGGTTGTAAACAGATAAGAATCGGCGCACTTCTTTATCAATGGATTTCATTAAATGAATGGCTGACTAAACACAATAGTAAAGATTGTAAAACGGAAAAGATTAATCGCCTTGAGAGAGAACCAAGATCATTAACCCTCACTCAATTTGAAGATTATTGACACCTATAAAAATTAAGCATCCTTTAAGCTTTATGCAATGAAGGAAAGATTTGAGAGTAATAATAAGTGATAAGTCTCTACTGATGTTCATGTCTGATTTCTGCGGCTTAAGAATCATGTTAATAAACTAATTTTCATTTTAAATTTATTGTCTTTAGTCATATTTTATAATACTAAAATATTCAACGAACGATATGTTAAGACAATAGAAATACAAATTTTCCAAGCTTCGAATTTCTTTTATGGATGTAGTCCTCTGCGTGATTTTTACTATGCACATTAAGCATCCTTTAAGCTTTATGCAATGAAGGAAGTTGTGTCGGGAAGATTGTGAAAGTTCACTAGTTGTTAGAGTACCAGAAGTTCGATGTAATGGGTTTATGGTGTTGTTTATTAATCTTTTGCACTAAGTGATAACTCTCTTGAGTTTCGTGAATGAAGAACAATTATAAATAATATCTAAAGGATAATATGAATATGATTCCACAATATGAATCACAGCACACACCTGATCTACTGTCGACGGCTTCAGCTCTTCTAAAACTATATCCTTGTCCTTTGATGTAAGATCTCCATCCACAAGACACACCGGAACTCCTGGGTACCCTTCGCTTCATAAGAATGATGGTCCACTCCACCAAAATTCATTCGCTTCGAGTTTATCTGCATACAGACCACAGAAAATAAGATCGGCACTATTCACTTCAGAAGACACAAAATGCCAGTCTTTCACATTTGTAAATTGTTGTATTTTTGATACTCGATTAGATACACAGCTCTTTTATTATCCAAGCCAGGATAATCTTCAAATCTGTTCAAAAAAAGTTCGAAACACGTCAAATTTTAAAGATGTTTTTACTTTGTGCACTAATTTATATGAATAGCAGCACAGGGTGCCAATCGGGGAATTTAAATAGTTTTGATCGGGGCAACTCGAGATTTACTGACACTCAGTCTTTCAAACAGTTGTCCAGAAGCACTGCAAATTTTTTATTAAAGTACTGCTCCATAAGCGACTTAACTAGCATCTGATAAACATGAAGTTTGATGAGTAGTGGTTCACTGATAACAATACCTCTTGAAATTTGAATACCATTAATGGTTTTTAAAGCTTTAAAGAATTCATGCCCTTCCTGAAGCTGTATTTTATTCAAGTTGTCATTCCAATCTAGCTTGATTAGCCATAGTTTTTGCAATAAAATTTTTACCTTTGTCACAATTGGTCCAAGAAAAGCCAAAGAATCAAAATTCTTTGCCATGGTTGACAATACCGTACGCTTTGTAAATGAAATGTCACAGTCTACTTTCACTTTGAAAGAGAAACGATCTATTTTAAGTTGTCATATTATTCTGAGTGTTTTTATTTCATCTGAAGAAAAAGGAGTAATCAGCTTTGTCAATATCCGTCAGAAAATTTCCGCTGCTGCAGCACTGATGTGACTGCATTCTATTTCTATTAAGAATTTCCATTAGCTCTGTAATAAATATGATAGCTTCAGTTACTGTATTTGCTCCGGAAAGTACATCATCCATATAAAAGTTATTTTCCAAGGTAGGTATTGATACCGAAAAATTACCTTTTTCATCTATTGCAAATTGCTAAAGCATGCACATAGCTAAAGAAAAAACGCTAATTGTTCTTATGTGACAGTTGTGAGTTCATGTGTTGTAACTGGCTCATTCATTCATTCTTTCCACAAAATGCGCTGCAACTTTCTTTGACTGAGGCAAATGTTTATGGTTCTATAAATTCGCCGAAAACGAATAAATGTGTTTACGGAATCTAACCATAATGTAAAAAAGTTGTCTTGTATTACACTGCCGTTAAATTGAAAGAATTGAGCGAATTTCCTTTTGTTGTAAGGGAAGACGCGTTAAGACGAAGTTTTGTTTTTAATTTGTCGGGATGATATATAATAAGTACCTTCAGTTTCTTCTCTATCTTTAATTTCATTTATGTGAGCCATTTCTTCATATTCACGTAAAAAAATCTTTATATAACAATAAATAGTCAGGATTTTCTCCATATGAAATCTAACTTTTTTAACACAATATCTCTGAATTTTACCAAACACTTAGGATCTTCTTTACGGGACATTTTAACCACAAATTTCCCTTCTTATCTCTATAAAAATTATTCTTACAAATTACTCTTTACATATCAGGAATTCATTATTAGGAGAATGTCGATTTCTATGTTTTCTATTTCCTAGAAAGATTCAACAGTTTTATCTAACTGCTCATAATTGTCTCTAATTAATCCACAATGAATATTCTCATTTAAATCACTAGGAACACTCTAGGAAATAAGATATCCGAATCACGAATTTTGCAAAACTAAGCTACATTCAGGGGGATATATGTATTTGTTCTGGTCTCATAAGGCTATAAAAAAACATCTGCGCCTAATAAAATATCTATTCTACCTGGAATATTAAATTGTCGATCCGCTAATTCAATATTACTCAAATCATACAAATACTAAACTTCTAATATTTTACTAGAAAGCTATATTAGCAGTTCGGGGAACAATTAAAACTTTAATTCCCTTTCGTAGATATTTGATTTATTTTTAAATTTGGCAGTAACTTGCGTTTTAATATTTAAAGATGAATCATTTAATCCCGCAACCACTAGATTTGTTTTGTCTTTCTTTAAATTAACTGTTTCAGCACATTCTCTCGTTATAAAACAAGCCATAGAACTTTGATCTAAGAGCTTTAATGGCTAAGATTTAATGGCTTTGGATTCATTTGAAATATAACTCGTAGCTGTAAATAATTAATTACCGTTTTGAGATGCGCTTTCTTTTGCCTATATAAACTCTTGAGCTGCGGGAGTAAAGGTGAGTTTTGAAAAGGATTTCATTACCTTCTTTTAGAGATAATATATTCCTATTCTCTGCGCTGGCGCCTATGTGTCGGTAGTGTAGACTTTTATGATGCCTACGTTTACAAAAACAAGATACTTTTGATTTGCAATTAGAAACTGAACAATTAATTTGTAAACAATTAAAGCACTTATTGTTTTGTTTTACAAAATCAATTCTCTCATATACTGGCATCTTTAAATAATTTGTTGACAATTACAAATGTGGTTGTTTTTGATTTCATAAAAAAACAGTTTGAATCTTTTACGTCCGAAAGAAAAACTTTTGATCAAATGATCAAAGCATGTTTGTGGTGAAGTCTCATATTCTCGCAACACAGCTGACTTTATTGTCTCGTAGCTCATGATATCTTTATCATTTAAATAAGTTATTATATTACACGCTCTTTCCCCCAATAAATTTAAAATAATCTCAGCTTTATAAATCTCGGGTACTACTTTAGTACTAAATGCATGCTCTAATGAAATAAAGAAAAACTTAAAACATCCAGTTGAGCGGGAATTCTAACAGTTAAGAGTTTTAATACTTTTTATCACTTGATCAATTATATCTGATTTGGCTTCACTTTCACACACCTCTGACTTACTTACGCTTCTAATTTTTGCAAGTTCTAATTCATTTTGAACGATTGTCAATAATCGTGTTGACAATATCTTTGACCAAGTATGAACTATTTTTAAAAATGTTACACTTGTATATGTCTATAAACATGACTTTATGTATACATATATAAAGTCAATCCCATTAAATAAATAAACAAATATAAACCAAATCGGAAAAATTGATTCAAGATCCAAGGCGTGCATTATCTGCAGCATTAAACCTGAATATCATTAATCAAATGCATACATCAAAAGCTAAAACGACAATCCCTTCATAAATAGATAAAAAAAATAGACAACTTAACTTGTAGACTTCTTATGATAGTATAGACTTAATAATAATTATAATTAACTTGTGTTATACAAATACTAGGTAAGAAGAAATTCGTACAAGAAATCATAAAAATACTTGTAAGAAAACAATTGTAATATAATAAATTTAATAGTTAGTGTTACGTCGAAACCCAGCTTTTCCCGCCTGGGGGAGGTCAACGCTCTATGCCCAGAAAAACATCCTGTTTGTGGGGGTGTCTGGCAGGGGGTGAGGGCCAGGGAGAGAAAGAAGGAACGTAAGTAAAACGAGTTGAAACTTAGCGACCGAAGGAAAAGGTTGGTGTTAGCGGTCTATCCATGAGTAGCGATGGCTGTATAATTCATTGAGTTCAACCCCAGCGACCATCAAGAAAGGTTGCTTGTGGCAGTCCATCCATGAGCGCGATGACTGCATAAATAATTGAGTGTAACCCTCAAGAAAGGTTATGTGGGCAGTTCCATCTTCGAGTTTGATGACTGCCAAAAATGAAGGAGTTTTATTTACATACAGTCCACTGTGTTGAGTATTATTTCCATTAACTGAGTATGTGTCATTTTTGGAATTTGTTTCTTGAGTCCGAGCTATCGAACAGTTAGTTATATATATATTTTTGTAAAATACAAAAATGTCTACACAAAAATAGTTATAATATTTTGTTGATGCTTAATCAAGAAATATGTAATCTGAGGATATTATTTGACTGGATAATGATATTTTAATGATTATTAAAAAACTTGCTTCGGGACAAGTTAATGTTAAGAAATAATAATAATTTTATAATGCTTCAGGATAAGTTAATGTTATTTACAGTACAAAAATTTGACAGAAGAAAAATATAGTTCTTCATACAACACATGTTTATAGCAAATGTACTTTTTATATTAAAAACATTAGTCATTAAAAAGAAACACAAATTTAATTAAAATAAAATTATCCTTACGCTTTAATTTTTATTTAGTCATGTAAAATAATGATAATAAGATTTCTTGTATTTTTAAATGATTTGCTTTCGATTGCTTAAGTTTTGCTGGGTTTTTTTTCCTCTATATTTAAGCTTCAATGTTAATATTATTTTAAATAAAAATTGAATCATTTATATGAAAATTATTTTTACACATATTTCAAATGAAAGAAAGAACGTTTAAAGAATCTAAGTTCAATAAAATATTAGTGGGTATAATATTTCGTTCGTGATTGTCGTTTTAGCTTTTGATGTATGCATTTGTTTAATGATATTCAGTTTTAATGCTGCAGATAATGCACGCCTTGGATCTTGAATCAATGTTTCGAATTTGGAATTTGGTTTATATTTGTATTTAAAATATTATTTAATGTATTTAAAAAGTATGTATTTAAAAAGGATTTAAAAATGTATTTAAAATATATTTGTATATATTTAAAAATCATGTATAAAATAGAATTTAAAAGTATGTATTTAAAAAGTATGTATTTAAAAGTATGTATGTAAAAGTATGTATTAAAAAAAGTATGTATCATATTTAAAAATAGTTCATACTTAGTCAAAGATATTGTCAACACGATTATTGACAATTGTAAACACAAAAAGCTACATTAAACGGATCTGGAAAAAGTAAAATTAAAAGAGTTCAAAATAAATTAGAACTTGCAAACATTAGAATCGTAAGTAAGTCGGAGGTGTGTGTCAGAGGAAGTTTCTGGTGCTAAAAGGTCAGGTAAAAATTGCCAGAAGAAACGAATAATCGCCAAATAATACTACCCTACTACTCTTGTCAAACTCATCATTGAATCTGTTAGTGAAATCTGTAGTACATCTGTAACATGCGCATTCGTTGGTTTGCCTACCTCAGTTATCTCTGTGAACTTAAACATATTTTGGACTACATTTATTCTTACAAAAAAAAAATAAACATGTATTCTGTTTTAAAAAAGTTTTTTCTTTGTTCTAAAAATAAGAATTCAAATATGGATTATTCTGTTGATTGTTCTGATGGCTCTAGGTATTCGTACGAATCCATGGAAAGTTTGACAGACTATTTATTAAAAAGAACGAAACATCGACCTCTGGTTGGAGTTATCTGTGGATCTGGTATGGGTGGTCTGGCCGATATGCTGGAAGACAAAGAATCATTCCCCTACCATGAGATTCCTGGATTCCCTACGAGTACTGGTAAGTAGAATACCTTTCTAAATTAATGATACCATATTAATGTAAGCTTTTCTTTGATCTCTTGGTCGTTTCAAATAATTTGATAGTAAATTAGTATTATCATTACCTGTGAAATATTCACTTTTGCTTCATTTGCTGAAAATATTTTTGAAGTTTTAAAAATTGAATTGAAAGATCTGGAAACCATAGAAAACAACAAGGCATAAAAATAATATTAGTAAAACTATGCAACAGATGAGTTCAATGAAAGTGTACATTCGTTAAAACGTTATAGATGAATAAGACAGAAGACAAATTATTCTAAAATTAGTCATAGTCATCAGAGATTGGGGATACGTCCAATCATGGAAGATTACGAATATCTGTAATCGCTTTTTATATCAAATGTGAAGTATTTTTAAATAGCCTCTTATTAAAGTATCTTATTAATTAATTTTAGCTTCGCTAAAAGTTTCTCCATTTTTTTTTTTTTTTTAGTTGCTGGACACAAGGGAAGGCTGGTCTTTGGAGTTCTGAAAGGAGTTACCACAGTCTGCATGCAAGGAAGATTTCATGTCTATGAAGGTTACTCCCTGTGGAAAGTAAGTGATATTTCTATTACTTAATTATTCTATAACAATTTAAAGAATAATTCTATGAATTCTACGGCCTATAATTTTACTGACGTCATACTAAGCATTAAAGCGGGAACTCTGGGTTCGACACACTTGTAATTTAAATTGAAATGCTTCAGTTCAGAAGTCTAATCATGCAGACTTTCTATATGAAGTAGTGTATGTTATTTATATCTCATACTTTTTCTTCCGATAGTGTGCCATGCCAGTCCGTGTGATGAAACTGATTGGTGTGAAGACACTAATCGTGACAAATGCCGCAGGAGGTCTGAATCCTGATTTCCGGATCGGCGACATCATGCTCATCAAAGATCATATTAACTTCCCAGGATTCGCTGGAGACAACCCTCTTAGAGGAAGGAATGATGACAGGTTGAGTAAACGAAATTTTTTAGCATTACTTATATGTATAATATAGCATTCCTCGGAAAAGGATTTTTTTAGTGTCACTATTGATGAAGTGTAGTAAGTCGTGATATTACTGATGTATTGAAGTGATGATTTCATTGCTTAATAGACCAAAATATATGTCTGCAAATAATTACGGACTTGTTTGATATTTAAATAAAGAAAGAAAATGTTGTTTTCGAGTGTCGGTCGAAAATCATTCGAAAGTAGAATGGCATATTCAGGTTCACATTGGAGGCGTCAGCTACACTGCTATCATTTATTTTTACCATAATTTTGAAGAAACATTCTCTGGGGAAAGTATCTAGATCAGGGATGGGCAAACTATGGCCCGCGGGCCAACTCCGGCCCACTGGAAGATTCTATCCGGCCCGCAGATAGAATTTTAATTTGCCGGTCCGAGGCAAATTAAAAGAAATATATAGCAGTTGTTTCTAAGTTAGAGTTTTGCAAATTATTATCGAAATTAAGTTTCCCAAATTTAATATCTCACACCCAGAAAATCAGTGCTATGTTTGCTTCATCTTGTATATATGAACAATTGTTTTCGATTATGAACCTTAGAAAGAATTATTTCAGAAGTAGACAATAGCCTCGTAGTAGTAGTAGCAAATTAGCCTCGTAGTAGCAAAAATAGTAGTAGCAAATTAGCCTCGTTCCTTAGAATCAGTACATCTCACTTCGAACCTCGATATAAGGAACTTTTAAAAAGGAAATCGCAATTTCATTCTTCTCATTAACATATTTAAATTGTAATACTTGTATATTGTTTTTAAAATTTTAGAAAAATGTAACTTGGCCCGCCAAACCTTTTTTTTCTCTCTATTTTTAGCCCGCGACCGAAAAGGTTTGCCCATCCCTGATCGAGGTAGTTCGGATTCTACCTCGCTCCCACTGAAAGTATTTTCTGTTCTGCTGCTTATCGTACCAGCTTCTAGATAGACATGGGAGCTTTGGGTTTGGCTTCAATTGTGGGATTTTGAACCAGGCTTCCCTAATGCGGAAACTCGCCCACTGTCTACCAGGCCACTCTACCCTCCCCTCACTAAAAAAACATAACAAATGAAGGACATTTTAAGAAATTTAAATTATGCATTGTAATAATGGCTGATGGCCCTAGATAGACATGGGAACTGTTGGTTTGGCTTCAAATGTCTTATTTTGAACTAATTGAATAATTTTCCTTAATTAGGAAACTCACCCAATCTACCAGGCCACTCCACCATCACCAAAAAAATCAATCAAGGACATTTTCAGAAATTTAAATTATGCATTGTAACAATGACTGAGAACTATCTTCTTCTTCCAACTATCTGAAACGTTTACTAAACGTTAGTAAAAAGTAAAACTAATTGAAAAGTGACTACTTTTTATATTTTAAGGACTTTAATTACAAAAATTCGATGCAAAGTATGCACTATTAATAGTGATTTTAGGGCCTGAATGGCCAAGTGGCTAGCGCTCTGGCGCTCAGTACCACAGGTTTCGGGTTCGAGTCCCGGTTGTGCCATGGATGTTTGTAGTGGTTCGGAATCCACTTTAAACAGTAGGTCCCGGTCTAATATTATCGTAGAGCGTTGCGGGGGCATTGTTACTCGCGTGCGTGGTTTATCCACAAGTTACACGCGCCCCCTGGGTAATGCAAAGTGAGTAACGTCTGTGCAGCGCTTGCTTTAAGGCATCCATGACCAAGTGTCTAAGTGTTTGCCAGCTGCATTAGAAAAAAAAAAAAAAAAAAAAAACCTTTAACTTTTACGAAATATTATCCTCGATATTAATTTAAACATTTCAAAGAATTTAATTTAAATAATCTCTAAATTCAAGTTTTTAGTTATTTTAAAAGTAGCATAATACCTTTGAGCATTTCATTTTATTTTTTATTAATATTTTTAACAAGATTTACTTCATTTTTTTTTCTTTGTGATTCTAGATGGGGTCCTAGATTTCCTGCCATCAACAACGCTTATGACATTAAACTTAGAAATTTGGCTAAAGAAATTGCTATAGATCTTGGCTTAGGTGATTACTTACGTGAAGGAGTATATGCTATGGTTGGAGGACCCTCTTACGAGACGGTGTCTGAATTAAGGGCCCTTAGAACGTTAGGAGCAGATGCAGTTGGTAAGTAAATATTTGTGTAAATGTAAATATATAATTGTAATATGTATAGTAACTATTTGTAAGTAAATGTCAGATATCAGTTCAATATTGTTTCTACCCCATGAACTCCAATGTTGAATCTACACAGTCCAGTCACATTAATGTGACCACTTGTCAAAAGCCAGAATATACACTCTTGTATATTCTGGCTTTAAATGCAGTGTGGAATGTGGTATTTAAGTGGAATTCTTTATATACACTCCACTGCAAAGTGGTGCCGCCTGCCTTTTGGGATTGGTTATTTCACGTTGACGTCGAAAGTAGTTGGTGGTCACATTAATGTGACTGGACTGTGTATGTAAATAAATGAGATACGAATTTGCAGTGATACGAAATGCTTCTTTTCCTATATTCACATTGAGTGTTGACTGAAATTAACCTACTTCACTAGAGTTGCACAGACTTCAAACTGAATGTAGATGGCGTTATTTTTTAAAGCAGCCTATCTTATCATAAGCCAGTTTTAAATTAAAGATGAAAGGCAATTTTTTTTTAAATATCCCTAGATTTTGATGAATATTTAATACGTGAAACACGATTCTGCTCTGCTTAATAATAATAAAACATTTAACTGTTAGAAAATTCAATGATTTATTGCTAACTAAGAAAATAAAACCTTTGTCAATAATGCATGTAATACCTTATCTATTTTATTTATTTATTACCCTAACCAAGAGACTCAACTGTGTTGACTATTAGGGCATTAGATATCGATGAAGTGTTCTTCAAGAATTCATTACATATTAAATGAAATTACCAAAAGCATGTTCCTATAGTTATTAGATAATGTACTAAAATAAGCAAGTCTATTTAGATCGACTTGTATTTGTTATTAATTATCTCACCAATAAATATTAAAAGATATATATAGAAACTATTTTATTAATAAATTTTGAGCTAAGTTACTACAGAAAAAACAAATACACATTTGTTAGATTAATAGTATGTATGAATGCAATAAAACCTGTTCTGTTCTTAATCATTCTTCGATCTACAAATTCATTAACACAACACACATATATATATATAATACCGATGGTTATCGAAATAATGGAAGCACCTGTGAATAAGGTGACATTTAAGAATCCGCTTCGTCAGCATTAAAATATAATCTAAGCTACCAGCTTTTTTTTATTATAAAAGTATATACCATGGTTGTATAAGGTAGCTTTAGTGAACTTGTATACGTCTTGCATTTTTGTCAAAAGCGTAAAATGTCAGATCAAAAAATTCAAAGTTGACTTTAAAAGTGGCCAAATTGTAGGAGCCTGACTAGCCTGAGTAACTGTGACCGAAACATCCCCAGATTTTAGACGTTTCTAGAGGTACCGTGTCTAAAGTACACAGTGTTGCAAGATAAGCTCGGCAAAGCAAAACATTGGACTGATGGAGAATCTCAGTGAAAGAGACCGCAGAGTATTGTAATATCTAAAAAGAAAACAACTGCAGCCAAAATGACCGCAAAACTCAATCAGCATCTGGGTTCACCAGTGTCAATAATTACAGTTAGGAGGCATCTATCTAAACTGGACATTTACGGCAGAGAAGCAATTCCCAAGCCACTTGTCACATTTGTTAATGTTCATTTTTCTACCATATATATATATATTTAACAAGTAATATAAAAAAAAAATTTAAAGTCAATTCCTACTTTTTTTTCACTATATTGCAGAAAGTCCTTTATAAATAATTTTCATTCATTTTTTTAAGTTTATCTGGCGCCATCTGTTGGTAGATATATGCAACTTAAATCTAAAAAAAACTAAAATTAACTATTTAAATTTAATTACTGAACTAATATTTGGAAAAACTGAATTAACATCAAGTGTCATCCACTGCAAGTTCAAAAAAAATGTATTTGAACTGGAGTGGATGAATAGAAAGTATTTTATGAACGATTGAAAATTTGAACAAGATATATATAGGGAGAGTGTGAGCTAATAGAAGGAATTGAATAAAGCATTTACATAGCTCTCTTTATTTAGAATTATAATCCTAAAGACATTAAAAAAATGGAATACTAATATTCCCTTTTAAAACTTATTTTCCTAGTGATAAGGTAGTTTATGAATTTACTCATAGTGAATACAAACCTTAACTTTGAAGAAGTGCAAAGCATTCACCCAGGGTTTGGCCGATTTAAAACTTGCCCCAAGCCCATAAGTGAAATATGGATAAACTTATGACCACTTTCCACTTTTGATCTTGGGATTAATATAATTTAATTAATTAACCTAATCAAATTGTTTTTTATTAAATATTTAGTATATGAATTTACTCATAATATACTCATGTTCATAAATTAAGGATAATGAAGTTGGGGCAAAGAAAGAGACAGAAGCAAAACAAATTTGACTTATTTGTAACGTCTATTTATTAAACAAAAGGTAAAGAGCAAAAAAGATGCTATATGTTTGACATAATTAATAAAAATTGCGATTTTTACTCCCAGGAGCAAATTTCAAAAAAGAACCTATTTACAAAGAAACAGTATAACATGGTTAGTATGATGGTTAATATGGAGTATGTCTCCCGGACGATGCAATACAGGCCTTACAACGCCTAGGCATGCTGAGTATCAAATTATCAATCTGATCTTGGGGAATTTTACACCACTCATCAAGCAATGCCCTCCAAAGTTCCGGGTGACAGGTGGGAGGGGGTTGACGGGTTGCAATTCGTCGGCCAAGCATATAGCACACATGCTCTATAGGATTCAAGTCCGGTGAGTATGCTGGCCAATCCATACGGGTGATATCGTCCAATTGAAGGCATTCGTCTACAATGTTTGCACGGTGAGGACGGGTGTTGCCATCCATAAACAGAAATTCAGCACCCATGGCGCCCCGAAACAAACGTACATGTTGTTCCAGAATGACATCCCGATAGATGTGGCCTGTCATCGTTACACTCTGAACATGTAGGTCAGTTCTGGAACCAAGAATAATTCCTCCCCAAACGAGTCATCCTGCACCACCGTAACGGTGTCGTTCAATGGTGTTCTCTTGGTGGTAACGGGTAACTGGAGCTCTCCATAAGAAAGTCCGGCGAGAATCAGACTGCAAACTAAACCTGGACTCGTCAGAAAACATCACACAAGACCACTGTTGCGGTGTCCACAATGCATGATCTCTACTCCAGGTTAATCGCAGGCGACAGTGAGTTGCGGTAAGTGGAACACATCTGACAGGCCTATGAGCATATAGACCAATGTGCCCTAAGCGTCTGTACACGGTCTGCTTTGAAACTGTCGTACCGGTAGCTGAAGAGAGCTGTGCTGTGCTCCGTCTGTTTCTTTTGGCAGTAACTGCTAAATACCGGTCCTCATTCGGCGTTTTAACTCGGGGGCGACCTGTGCTGTAACATCTACTCACATTACCATCATCTTGGAATCGTTGCCAAAGCCTGGAGATGACACTCTGGGCGATTCCAAGTTCCTCGGATACTTCCAGCTGGGTACGTCCACATTCCAGTCGTCCGATAATTCTACCACGTAAAAAATCATCCAAATGCTTCCTTTGTGCCATAACTATGCGGTTATTGCACTGAAAGGCTTTTAAAGCGCTTGTGAACAATTTTACTTCTTTGACACCATTCCTTATATACCCCTCTCTTACACTCTCGTCATTGTGACGTACTATCCGCGCCATCTGGTGGTTTCCTGTAATTTGCATATTCTTCAAGATGTGTGTGAGTATTCTACAGGTGAAATTTTTATTTAGAGTTCAATTTCTGTGTGATTCTGAATTATCCTTAATTTATGGACATGAGTGTAAATATAAACCTTACCTATTTCTATAATTACCTTACCTATAATTCAATGAATCAAGTGCTGTTCTTAACAATTCCAATTTTCTTATCTCGTCTGAATTTGTCGAATGAGTCGGCGTTTTTACTGGTTTAATTTTAATAAATATTCATCGAAATAGTGAAGCTGACATAAACTATGCAGTCGATGAGCTAGCACAAAAGAAAAAAAAAAAGAAAAGAAAATTGAATTATGATTTCTTGATGTATATTTTCAGAAATTGAATTTTTATTTTTTGTGTAATACTTCTTTGTTTAATGTTCTCTTTATTCAAGTTATTTTAAGACTGAGAGAATGTGCCTTCTTACTCATCTGTGTAGGGTATTCTGGTTAAGAAATCAGGTTGAGTTGATTCCAGGAATATATCTGATTAATAACATTAATAATAATATATCTGATTAATTAGAGTTCTGTAATTTAAATTTGATCCTCTGGGTATTTAGCAGCCATGTTTTCCCAGTATGCTATTCAAATGGTCACCCTCACCAATGGACATCATTTTGCGATCCAAATTCTTCTCACGTCCATGAGTCCTTTAAAAGCACATCAGACTCGTCACTTTTAACATGAGGCAAACTAGCCTTGCCTCTCAACAATAAGTTTGCCATCTTTTCTTGTTACTCTTAAACATCAATGTGCAGGGACCTTCAGCGAATCTGTCTGCGTATTAGAAAAGTCATGCAACCATAAACCGCGCTATCCTCATTAGTTTCCACGAAACGGACGATAGAACATTTCATGCAATTGAGCTACGAAAGGTAAAAACTGGATTAACACACAGCAATGAACTCATTAGAGAGTTTTTGCATAGCGGTTTTTTATCGTCCGATATTTTTCTTTCTAGCGCGCATGCTCATAAGAAACATGGTACCCATTGCGCATGCTTATCTGTAATGCTTCACTACTGAGCTATTCCTATGACCATGCGCGCTAAGAAGAAAAAAATATCGGACGATAAAAAAAAGTTATGCAAAAACTCTCTATTATTTGGGTGCCAATGCCAGTTTTCTTCACGTTGAAAGTAACGAAAAATGTCCATCTAATAAGGCCTTTAGAGTTTTTTTTTTTTTTTTTTTTTCTTTATATCAGGTGGTTCATTTTTCTGAATTCTATAATATAAACATACAATAATAAATTTTTAAAAATATAATATATTCATTCTCTCAACTGAACAGTGTTAGGCTTGAAAAGCACAACCATCTGCTTTTCGTTCAGGTCACTGAATAGGTTAAGTCGCTCAACTCTGATAGAATACTCTGATGAAGATAATAAAAACATGTATTATATAACAACAAAAAATTTTTTAAGTCAATTCATACTTTTTTTTCACTCTATTGCAGAAAGTTCTTTATAAATAATTTTCATTCATTTTTTTAAGCTTATCTGGCGCCATCTATTGGTAGACATATGCAACTTAAATCTAAAAAAACTAAAATTAATTAAATTTAATGAATGAATTAATATTTGAAAAAAAACTGTATTAACATCCAGTGTCATCCACTACAAGTTCCAAAAAAAGGTGTTTGAACGTGAGTGGATGAATACAAAGTATTTTATGAACGATTGAAAATTTGAACTAGATATCTATAGGGAGAGTGTGAGCTAATAGAAGGAATTGAATAAAAAAGATTTTAAGATATCTGATCAGTTTTACAAAGTTCATTGACCAACAAAACATTGACTGAATTGTCAATTCTTCGGCTAAAGAACTTTGAATTTTTTTTCGTTGGTTGATGACTGAAGCATCAACGAAGCATTAACATTTTCAGTATTGACTGAAACCTAACAATATTCTCTTGCAGGCATGAGTACAGCCCACGAAGTGATAGCCGCCAAACACTGTGGGCTCCGAGTTTTCGGACTGTCTCTGATCACCAACGAGTGTGTCATGGAATACGACGTCCAGCGCAGTGCCAACCACGCTGAAGTTCTCGAGACCAGCAATAGGAGAAAGACGGATTTGGAAAAACTAGTCACCAATCTTGTGGCGCTAATCAAACACTGAACTGTGATTCATCAATTCTTTTCTTTTTCCAATCATTGTATTGTTTATTCGTTAAAGGAGTAGATTTTAGACAATATTTCGTACTTAAACACGATATGCTATCTTTTATTGAGTAAAAATGTTTAGTTTTTAGACTGCGTTTTGTTTTTTTTTTTTTTTTAAAGAATTATTAGAAGTCAGCATTTTAAATAAATTACTCAAATTTAAATTAATTTCTATTTTAATTTAATTGCATTGAAAGTCAAATTTCAATGAGTTAATGAATACATTTGTATATTTATATAAAAATCAATAATTTTGATAAGAATTTAAATAAGAAATATCTATAACATGTAATCAAATATTGAGAAAGAAAATTATAAAAAGAATTATATAACTGTTTTAATTGCGTTCGGTTTTAATTTGTTATATTAATTGATAATGATTTATGACGATCATTTGATTGTTATTGCAAAGAATGAGAAAGATTTTTTAGCATTGTCAGTACATTTAAAATTTTTTAAAAGTAAGAATTATATATATATATTAATTTTTAATTTTGTATTATTCCTTTTGGACTTTTAGCAATGCAACATTAATTTCAAACAATTTTATATAAATTCTATTCATTTTGATTATAAATATTTAAAAATAATCACGACAAACATTTAAAAAATTAAATGCGCCAATCCTTTATCTTCATTATATATTGCTGAAAAATTTAGTGCGTCAATTTCTTAATACAATTGCATAAACTAGTTTATCATACAAATGCAAATTACATAAACTAGTTCATCAGACAAATCTAAATTGCATAACTAGTTTATCAGACAAATCTAAATTGCATAAACTAGTTTATCAGACAAATCTAAATTGCATAAACTAGTTTATCAGACAAATCTAAATTGCATAAACTAGTTTATCAGACAAATCTAAATTGCATAAACTAGTTTATCAGACAAATCTAAATTGCATAAACTAGTTTATCAGACAAATCTAAATTGCATAAACTAGTTTATCAGACAAATCTAAATTGCATAAACTAGTTTATCAGACAAATCTAAATTGCATAAACTAGTTTATCAGACAAATCTAAATTGCATAAACTAGTTTATCAGACAAATCTAAATTGCATAAACTAGTTTATCAGACAAATCTAAATTGCATAAACTAGTTTATCAGACAAATCAAATCTAAATTGCATAAACTAGTTTATCAGACAAATCTAAATTGCATAAACTAGTTTATCAGACAAATCTAAATTGCATAAACTAGTTTATCAGACAAATCTAAATTGCATAAACTAGTTTATCAGACAAATCTAAATTGCATAAACTAGTTTATCAGACAAATCTAAATTGCATAAACTAGTTTATCAGACAAATCTAAATTGCATAAACTAGTTTATCAGACAAATCTAAATTGCATAAACTAGTTTATCAGACAAATCTAAATTGCATAAACTAGTTTATCAGACAAATCTAAATTGCATAAACTAGTTTATCAGACAAATCTAAATTGCATAAACTAGTTTATCAGACAAATCTAAATTGCATAAACTAGTTTATCAGACAAATCTAAATTGCATAAACTAGTTTATCAGACAAATCTAAATTGCATAAACTTTTTATCAGACAAATCTAAATTGCATAAACTAGTTTATCGCTAAATTGCATAAACTAGTTTATCAGACAAATCTAAATTGCATAAACTAGTTTATCAAATCTAAATTAGTTTATCAGACAAATCTAAATTGCGCGCATAAACTAGTTTATCAGACAAATCTAAATTGCATAAACTAGTCAGACAAATCTAAATTGCATAAACTAGTTTATCAGACAAATCTAAATTGCATAAACTAGTTTATCAGACAAATCTAAATTGCATAAAAATCAGACAAATCTAAATTGCATAAACTAGTTTATCAGACAAATCTATTGCATAAACTAGTTTATCAGACAAATCTAAATTGCATAAACTAGTTTATCAGACAAATCTAAATTGCATAAACTAGTTCATCAGACAAATCTAAATTGCATAAACTAGTTCATCAGACAAATACAATCTTAAGATTCCAATTTTTTGAAAATAATTTAAACGGCTACAGTTTAGTAACTGAGATTTATTAAGCATTTTTATTTACAATTATCACAGAAAAAACACGAGCAATTATATTTCAATTGTAATATATTTTGTTAATATGATACAAAAATTATTTCTAAAGGAAATTAGAATTTGAAATATAAAACCAATGATTTGTAACTTGAGCATCGAAAATAGTATTTGTTAAGTTTTTTCGATGGAATTGTAAAATAATTTAACTGATTTGAAATGTTTTTTATACATTAATACCGGTTTGTGTTCATTAGTTTCGCTCTATTTTACTATCATTATTCAGAAATTTCATAACACTTTTATATTCATTCATATTTTTCTACAAAGAATACTTAGCAATTTATGCAATGTTCCTACTATATTTCAAAATAAATCTTCAATTTTCTTAAGAGGCTTTTATACCAATCAAGTACTATATATTTTTTAAATATCTATTGAAAAAAAGATATAAATAATATTTCAAAATAATATAGTTTTTATTTATTTTATTATCAAACATAAAATAAAAAATTTTTCATAGAAGGAATGAATACTATATAATGGCGATTACATTATTGATCACGTTTAGAGTAAATTTGTCAAAACTAATAGTTTGACTAAAAATGCTAAAATATATTATGCTGCCCATGTAAAAAAACATTGAATTTTGAAAGTTGCTTTTATTGTAAGTTATTGCAAGTTTATTTTTTGTATTATTGTAAGTTTATTGTAATTGTAAGTTGCTTTTATTATCATAAAAGCAACTTATATCCATACAAAATATATTTCGACACTGTTTCTCTCATGACACTCATATGAGTGTGTATGTATACAGGTATCCTAAAATAAAAATGGCACTTAAAAAAATTAGGGCTAAAAAAAAACTTTACAGCCTACTTTCTGTCATCCATTATTTGATTCCTATTTAATTGTATTTGAAGATTCTAAAGGATCTATTTACTTGAAAACCATGGTCAACAAATTTCATGTCATTAATTTATATTTATTGAATAATAAATACAATATAACTCATTATTAAACCTTTTCTTCGTCCGAGTTTTTTTCCAAAAACCTAAAATATTTTGTAATTCTATTGAGAATATTTTTTTTAATTCAATTTTATATACTATGTATATTTTTATATATTTTATTATAGATAATTGAATAAATTATATTTCTCCTTGAATATTAATAATGATGAACATTACTCTGTATATTTATGACCATTTATTTTTCAAATTATTGTTTTGAAATTATGTATTTATAATGTTAAATATTCTTTTGTAAATTCTGAATACATTTTTATCGCTGTTGTTTTTAATTCATTTCATTTGAAAATGTTTCAGTAAAAAAGCAATTTTATTTGCAAAATACATATAGAATTCGTTTAATGAAAAAAGATGTATAATATGTTATACACAGTAATGATCAATAATACTATAAAATGAATTATATATTTGTATGCTAAATTGTAAAATTTACAATTATTGGTTTTTATTGATTAATAAAAGTCTAATAGGAACCATACCTTAATAGTGTTTATTCACAATTTCATTATGTTTTCAATTCCAAGTGTAAAAAATTATTATGATTTGCTTTCATTTCTTTTTTCATAAACATATGCAAATGATTAATAATAGCATATCAATAAATGTTATTATAATAAAATATTTTTTTACTTAAGTTGGTGGATTCATACATATGTAAATACATTCTTCTCACATTTCTCATGTTTGTGAGTAGTTTCAGGAAAATAAAAAGAGAAAAAAAATTTTCTTCATATAACATCAAAGCTATTTCACTGAATAAAATAAATTAACACATGTGTCATAATAAATACTATTAGGCAATCATTACCAACAGGCCAACGGCCGTACCATGCTGAATATACCGGTTCTCGTTAGATCACCGAAGTGAAGCATCATTGGGAGCGGTCAGTACTTGGGTGGGTGACCACCTGGGAACACTGCGTGCCGTTGGCAAATTTGGGACCTGAATGGCCGAGTGTCTAGCGCTCTGGCGCTCGGTGCCACAGGTTTCGGGTTCGAATCCCGGCGGTGCCATGGATGTTTGTAGTGGTTCGGAATCCATTTTATGCCGTAGGTCCCGGTCTCCTATGACTGTAAGAGCGTCACGGAGCAAAAGTCAGGCTTCTACCTACGGGTGCTCCATCACAACAGAAGCTGCTTCCTTCCCCTTCAATCATAAGTCCATATGGGCTCGTGGGCTTGACCAGCCAAGTGGGATAAGAAACAACAAACAACATTACCAACATTTGAATTAAATAAAACATGTTAATTCAATGCTGTATTAGATGTGTCGTTTGTTTGTGCGCTTGTTATGGGTGTGATCAAATTGAGACTTACGTTTAACAGCACACAATTTCATTTTGGCACGCACAAGTACCACAATTACAATTAAAAATAAACAATATTTGAAACACAGCATGTACATTTAAAGAACATTCAATTAGAGATTAATAGAAAGATTTCACTTTTAGCTCTCGGGATGAGAGCTCGTAACTAACGGCAGTGTCTATCTTGCCGTACGTCCTCTCTGGCGAGAGTCTGGTAAGCCTACTGAACTAGACCTTAGAGAGCAAAAGTACTTCTGGAGGAACCTCTTTAGGCATCATAAACCATGCAACCCTGTGTACGTCAGTGTCTTATTTAATTGGCAAAAAGAGAACTGAACCAAACTCGTTTGGCGATAATATTTAAGTGAGCAATAGTATTTGGTTGCTTGGAGGTTCTTTTTTCCAGCCTTAGGGTCATACTGTTTACTCCAGTAAGTACCAAAGGCCAAAACCTTTTTAGTTTTCCTGCCATTATCTATAATTTCTAGACTAATCGCCTAGTACGCGCTCCGAGAGAGCATACGCTTGCAAAATTCGCTTGTTCCATTACTACAATTACTATTGTGTTTATCGATACGACCGTGACATTTGACGACATCTATTGGTTAAAAGCGGAAATAGGTAGGTATAACTACCGAGGGTAACCGCGGGATGTTCACTAGTCTATAATGCAAGTGGGATTCATTTTAATTATTTGTTAGTTGTTATGCTGAAGTTAAATTTTCTGCGTATTATGCTTGTCATTAAGCTTTACCTAGCAAGTCAATAAAACCGAGTTATTGTCATTCTGTGTTTTTTTATCCAACTTATTACAGCAACAATAAGCTATTCGATGTCGCGGGCCGGATTGATGACAATGGCGAGCCGGATTTGGCCCGCGGGCCGTAGTTTGGAGACCCCTGCTCTAAGGTCTACAGAAATCGTTGTCCAGCAAATGCAGTATATTTAGTTCAAAACGCGAATATCGCCAAATGTAGTATACTTATTTTATTTGCATGATGTCACCGAAATACTGCTATTTGATTGGAGGCTCTTTTGGGAGTACTTTTGCTCTCTAGTGCTTACTGACGATTTCTTCTTTACGACGCAAGAGGCGCTCTTACTGTGCATAGGATACGTGGTTGCGTATGTGGAATCACGGTTACAATACTAATAATTTAAACATAAATTGAATTCGATTCTTAATGTATTCAAACTTCAACTTAATCATTTTAAAATCAATTATTATAGGTGGATTTCTTGGTAGAAAAAAAAAATGTACCATGTCCCTTGTAGAAAAAAAAAAAGTTTTGATGCTTAAAGTGAAAAATTACTCAGAAATGAAGAATACAAAAAGTGTATGGGAAAAAGTTAAGATTGTAAAAGAGCTATCTAATAGAAAAAGTAATGATGATTTAAATGGGTTATTCTGAGTTTGAAATTTGGCATGTTTAAAATTAATTTTAATCTATCATACAGAAGAAATAGCTTTAGTAGATTTTAAAATAATTATTAGTTTTCTGAAAAAGAAAATATGGATTTTAAATTTCAATATTAAAATATTAGTTATAAAAAAATAGATCTTATTCTCTCTTCCAAAAAAAAAAAAAAAAAAAAAAAAAAAAATCCATTATATTTGATGTTATATTCAATTTAATTTTTATTAAAATTTCCTCTTAAAATTGAAGTATTCTGTATATTATGCTCTGAAAAATTGCTTACAGTTATTTTAAGTAGCTATACAAATGCAATGCAAATTAATTAAAAAAGTATTTCATTTTTCTGTCCAAAAAACCCTCAAAATATTTTGATTGCCATGTTCATTGTAATGAATGATTCTAATGTTAGAGAACGATTTTTTTTAAACATGCTACATTAATATGGTCTAAATTCTTTACCTCGCATCTACTTTTTCATATAAGCATATGCCATATCAAATTGGTTCAATATCAGATTGATGCAAATATCCAATTTCACCACTTTAAAAAAAAATTTAAAAGTACGTTAAATGCGGAAGAAAAAAATTACTAAATTTCATTAAAATACACGCACCTATCCAGTGGGAACCCACATGTAAGTATGCCACATCTGTATATCTAATTGCCAATAGTTCAAGGTCAAAGTCATTCAAGGTTGTTTCTTGCTGTCTGATAATGTTAATTGATGCTGAAGTCAGTTACATTTATTTGTTTTACAGAAAAATTTAATTACTATTGGTATTGAGACATTATTACTGAAAGTGTTCTGAGAAACAATCAACGTAAAGTGTAATTAATTTGAATGAAATCAAAAAAAATATACATCGTCCACAAACCCTGGAGGTAATTATTTCGAACCAGTGCAGAACAACATCCCTATACCATCTTAACACAAAAAGTTTTACTGGTCAAACAACAAGTTGTGGACAAATAAAATAATGAGTCATCATCCCATATACAAATAAATTATCTCTGCTATTTATTTCAAAATTCATCATTCTCATAGTCAAAATTGTAAACATTAATTCTCATGCATTTTGTAGTTGAATATTATATTCAAGATAACGAAAGAAGTCATGCTGGAATAGAGCAATGGAAAAACTGAACACTTCAATGAACGTCAATAGTTGTACCACTAGATTCCACCAACTTTTATGTGAAAGCGGTAACTTTCTGTATTTAATAAAAAATCTTGAACAATAACAATTAAAATAATTTATACTGTAGTATTTATTATATAAAAAATACTACAATATTAGTATAAAGTATTATATTATGAATAGCAAATGCCTTTGTTAATAAGTGAGCCAAAGAGAAAATTTTTTCTTAATGTTTAAAATTATCAATACATTTTAAGCAGCGTCAATGCAGAATTTTATGGAGAGGAAAGGGGTAGATGAACAAAGTTTTGTGAATAGAAATAAATAAAACATATTACAACAAAAAATTATTTTTTTAATTCATAAATTGCAATACAAAAAGCACAACTTCATTCACTCTAAATATATATTTATGGTAAGATTATGTTTCAAAAAATTACTCGAAATTGCCTCCGTGTCAATGGTGTCCATTTAAAAAAATAGCTTCAATGGCAATACAATTTATATCTCAGATGTTCCTTAGAAAGATGGTTTAGATGTACAAAAGGAAAGCAGTGCACGAGACGATTTATTATTTTTAATGGAATACATAACACCATTGGGTACAACGAAGCTCTCACCTACACTACGAGTGGAAGAAACTTTATTAACGCTTACATCCACACTTCCTTTCATTACCATAAAATGTATGCTATTATTTGAAGAATACTGTTCTTCTTTAAATTTATGAGGGAAAATCTTTAAATATCCAAAGGACATCAAATCTGAACAAAATGCTTTAGTTATCTCAAACCCAGCTTGGACACCATTAATAACTGGGCAACTCCATTCAAGCGTGTCAAAAGGACGATATAAATTCAACTTGACTGTGTTACCAGTTGCATCTGTAAATTTACATTTCTTAATATGGATTTTTTTACTTTTTTTGTTGTCCGACTTCCGCGGCTTAGACTGATGTTCAAAACGTTTCTGTAATTTCCTCAGTGCATAATCGTCCTCTTTTCGCCCCTCCTCCTTACCCAAACACTTGATTTCTCCTGAAGCTGAAGTCATGAACTTCAATCGCTCGTTTCGCCATCTGGCAAGAGGTGCTGTTCGATAACGAGAAGATCTACGGGGATTATCAGAAGTTGCAACTGATTCAGAAATAACTTCTGCAGTTTTCGAAGAACCGCGTTTTCGTTTTAAAGATTTCACTGGAGAGGCTTTCCCATCTTCAACAAAATCATACACAGACGCATCATAACGGGATTCAGCTGCAATGTCAGCAATTTCTACACTTTCTGTGGTTCGTAAGCTTTTACTCGATCTTCCCCCCAAACTTTTACGATTTGAAGTATTAACAGCTTTGTCTCGCAAACTTTTATTTCTTGTTGGTGGAGATTTATTATTTTCCTCTCTACTAGATTTTAACCTTTTGCGTGGCATTTGAGTCTCTGAATTATCAGATTCCAAATGTTCATCATCAGTCTCTAAATTCGCAATGGATGTTTTCGAAAAATTTCTAGCTTTACCAGGTGAGGTACGTTGTGAATTCTTCTTTGTTGGTGTAGAATTTTTACGATTTGAAGTATTAACAGATTTGTCTCGTAAACTTTTATTTCTTGTTGGTGGAGATTTATTATTTTCCTCTCTACTAGATTTTAACCTTTTGCGTGGCATTTGAGTCTCTGAATTATCAGATTCCAAATGTTCATCATCAGTCTCTAAATTCGCAATGGATGTTTTCGAAAAATTTCTAGCTTTACCAGGTGAGGTACGTTGTGAATTCTTCTTTGTTGGTGTAGAATTTTTACGATTTGAAGTATTAACAGATTTGTCTCGCAAACTTTTATTTCTTGTTGATGGAGATTTATTATTTTCATCCCTATTAAATTTTAACCTTTTACGTGGCATTTGACTCTCTGAATCATCAGATTCCAAATGTTCATCATCAGTCTCTAAATTCGCAATGGAAACATTTCTAGCTTTACCAGGTGAGGTACGTTGTGAATACTTCTTTGTTGGTGTAGAATTTTTACGATTTGAAGTATTAACAGATTTGTCTCTCAAACTTTTATTTCTTGTTGATGGAGATTTATTATTTTCATCCCTATTAAATTTTAACCTTTTGCGTGGCATTTGACTCTCTGAATTATCAGATTCCAAATGTTCATCATCCGTCTCTAAATTCGCTTCTGAAACATTTCTGGCTTTACCAGGTGAGGTACGTTGTGAATTCTTCTTTGTTGGTGTAGAATTTTTACGATTTGAAATATTAACAGATTTGTCACGCAAACTTTTATTTCTTGTTGATGGAGATTTATTATTTTCACCCTTACTAAATGTTAACTTTTTGCGTGACATTTGACTCTGTGAATCATCAGATTCCAAATGTTCATCATCAGTCTCTAAATTCGCAATAGATGCTTCCGTAACATTTCTAGCTTTACCGGGTGATGTACGTTGTGAATTCTTCTTTGTTGATGTAGATCCACCAACACTTTTTCCTGCATTAAAATCTTGCTTTTTAAGTGGTGTTTGGTTATTTCTTGAATTGTCTACTTCCGAAGGTTCATAATTTTTCTCTGGATTTGCAAACGACACTTTAGTTTTTAAATATGAAATATTAGATTTACCTCGTATGGATCCCTCTACTGTTAACATAGATCCACCAATCCTTTTTAGGTGTACTTTTACGAGGTGATCGAAATCTCCGCGAATTATCAATTTCCAAAGTTATATCACCAACATCCTCGTGTGCATTAGATTCAATTAGATGGTCAGAACTTTTTGCATGTTTTGTCATATTAGAAGAGCGTGTTTTATTTACACGAACAGTGTCTTTTTTACTATTTACCGATTTAGACTTATCGGCAACGTATGTTTTAGAGCCAAGTATTGGTGAAGTGTTTGAAGAATAAAAAGCTGAATTAGTAATCACATCATTGTTCAATGCTCGCTTTGTTGCCCTGATAGGAGTACTGGTCTTTAAGCCTTCTAATCTACTAAAACTCATCATCATGCGTGGCGACTTATTTCTTAGAGTATCGCTTGTGTTCTGACATGCATCTCGCACGCTTTTGTTGCTTTTTCTAGAAGAATCTGTTCCAAAACATGCATTTTGTTTTAATGGTTCAGCCTGTACTGTTTGATCCTTGTTTTTCTTTGCATTTAAACTTCTCTGAGAAGTGTTTACAGCTTTGTTTTGGAATGATCTTTTTTTAGCAATACGTTTCTTATCAATGCCTTCAGCTAAAGAAATGCTCATCCATTTTCTAGGCCTTAGTCTTTGTTTGGTTTGGTTTTCTTCAAATAAAGTTTCTAGGTCACTGTGATTATTTCTTTTGCTATTTGCCGCATAGATATTCTGAGATTTTGAATCCAAATTTATATTATTATCGTCAGCAGTTTGGCTTTTATTATCGTCAGCACTATTAGAAAGTGTGTCATCAACATCGAAGTCTGTAATTGCTGGAGCACTCAAACTCGCAGGTTTAGAACTTTCACTATCATAATCTGTCCAATAATCTTCAAACACGTCAGTTCCATCCTCATGCCTCTGGACCTTTTTCCCTGCTAAAACATTCTCTCCAGTTCGTCGTCCAACATGAGAAAAACGTATATTTCTTTTCCATCTCTTCATCTTCACGAGATGGTTCTGCTACTTACCATCTGTATTGAAGGGGAAAAAAAAAAAAAAGAAAAAAAAAAAAATCCAAATGCAATTTAAAAACAGAATAGAAATAGAACATCAGCAACAGTAAAACATTAACACAATAATGATTAAAGGTAAAGTAAATATTAGAAAAAATTTCACCGGTTAATAGAGAATATTTCCATTTGCCGCAAAGCTATAACATAAAACAAATTTTATAAAATCACTATTTCTCGGCCTCATCTCAAAAGAAATGATGAAATTACCTTTTTCCCTGCTAAAACATTCTCTCCAGTTCGTTGTCCAGCATGATAAATTTAATGATAAAAAATTCAAGAATTGATTTTTCAAAAAGAGCTATTAAAATGTTGAAGTTTTAAAACTGTCTATCTTTTCTGTCAGATCCTAATCTGTATACTTGTTAAATTTGGTCAGAATAAGTTTGAAAATAAAATTTTGTGCAGATGACAAAGGAAGGGAGGGCATATAGGTATACAAAATATATTAATGTTTTTTGAAACGCACTTAAAATTGCAGTGCCCAATTTCATGTAGGTGCCTTTTTATTTTCATAAAACTATGTCAAAACTATTAAACAATATCAGGATGATGTATATAAAAAGAGTTACATGGATTTTAAAGTATTTTTAATAACAACTATTATTTACATTTGCAATTAAAGATAATTATAAGAATGAACTTCATGTTCCTTCTTTTAAGAATGAAACTCACTCACACACACAGTAAAAAAAATTAAATGTCCTATGCTTAAATTCAATTTACAATAGTTTACCAAACTAAAATATTGTCATGATGTCATCTAGTGCCATCGTTTACCAAACTAACTTTTTATCATGATGCCATTTAGTGACAGTATATGTAATTAGGTTTGTCTCATCCTATCCGTTTCCAGATATTTTGTTCTGGTGAGATACCAGAACAAGAACTGATTTTCTCTGGTCTGAAATGTTTGCATAGAAAAATCACAAGTTAACATTAGAGAGTGATTCCAAAGCAAAAATATGATAAGATACAAGCATTTTATGAGAAAATTATAAACTCTCAATTCATGCATTGTTGGTGCCTTTTTAGTGATGATCATCTAAAGTCTGCTTCGTTTGATGATGAATTCAGCAGTATTCTTATCAGTAGCTGTAGACACACGGCGCATTGCAACCCATATTATCTCTAAGTTTGAAGAATGGAATTATTTTACATTTCTGATCAATAAACTTTTTCTTTCATTCATCTTTTTGTTAAATAAGTTCCTTCATTTGCAAGATAATTCTGGCGATTCCTGAGACATGAGGTAATGTTGGACACAAAATTATCATTATCCCAAAATTAAATTATCATGAACAGAGATATTTGTGACAACAAAAGTAATTTTCTGACCTTTAAGAAATCAGCATTGTGTCACATTTACACATATTAACAAGACAGACATTTAACAAATAAAAAAAATAATTATAAAATTAAATTTATAATAATAATATAATAATAAATATGTATAATGTTTATAAAAAATTAAAAGTAGTATAACAGACGAAAATTCTAAATATGTTCAAAAAGTGTGAAAAATTTTTAATATTAAAAATTTAGGAGAATATTCAGAATTATATGTTAATGATGTCTTTAATATTAGCTGATATTTTTGAAAATTCTCCAAATGTCCATAAGAAAACTACAGAAATTGAATTAAAACTATTAAATAATTACAATATAATTTCAAATGTGGGGAAAAAAGAAATAACAGGTGGTATTTCTCGTTGTAATAGAGAATCAAGTATCTAATATATTTAAAAGCTAATAAGATACAGACAGGCTAATGAATCAACATTTACTTTATAACAGGTTTAAAAAAGGGAAAATTACAATAAACTTCATTCAAAAATTCCTTTCTTCATAATTCCTAAGAATCTTTTATAATTCAAATATTGGATATAGATTAGAAGTTGATTAATGAATCCAAAATAACCACATACTCGCCAGTCAGATTTATGTTTACCACCTCAAAAGAAAACACTTGATGGATCTAAGCAAGAGAAATAAACAATAAAAAGAACTATGTTGTTCATTATAAATTTTTGAAACAATACTTGACAATTGGATTAAAAACAACAAAGGCCATATAATGTTAAAATTTAAACAATTAAAAAAATATGTAGATCTGAATACTGAAATGTGAATTAAAGCAAGTAATGATTTTGAAAAAGAATTTTACAAATTAAAGAATAATGCCATTTTTAGTACAACTACAGAAAATATTAGAAAAGAATTGATACAAGATTATTTATCAGGTAAGAGCAAGCTAAGGAATGAATTGCTAAATCAAATTTTAAAGGTAGAACCATTTTTGATGAGATTTTAGAAGTTTATCACATTAATAAAACAAAATTAAAATTTGATAAACCTATCCGTGTAGGAATTAGTATTTTAGATTTTTCAAAGCATTTAATTTATAATTTTGTTTACAATATCATGAAACCAAAACATGAAGATAAATCTAATTATTGAATACAAATACATGGGCATGGATATTTGGAAACAAATTTTTAATTTTCATATTAAAATTAACAATATTTAAAAAGATATGTGAGGTATGAGTGTTTACTTTGATACTTCAGATATTGAAGAGAAACTAATTCATATAATGTACGTAGAATCAATAAAAAAGTTTTGGATAAAATTAAAGATGGAGACCATGAGAAACTGTTGCATAAATTTGTAATTTTAATCTACAGATAATTAATTAGGTTTAAGATTCAATGAGATCAATAAATAACTATATAACTAAAATATACTATAATGTAGCAATAATATCTACTAACCTATAAGGTGCAGAATTATGTCGAGCTTAATTTTCTCTCTGAATACTGTTGAAATACTTTTCCTCCGGTCTCCTAGAGAAAATAGATTTTTTTGAATAAACCAATAAAATATTCAACATTTTTAAACATCCATTGAGTTAAATATAATTTAATAAATTATATCTATTATAAATAATAGTGTAAATTAAAAACTGAATCATTTTAATACATTAGTTTTACTGAGTCAACAATACAAATTCGAATTGCAATACAATAAATTAAACTAGATTAAATCTCACAAATAAATTTAGCCTAACCCTTAAAATAAATTTAATCTTTTAACCAGCTCTTTCATTTAAATTCATGTATCTGAAGACATTTTTAATTTCTTATAACAAAAGTAATTGTTAAGCATTTCTAAACTTTTCTTCTGTTAAAGCCAGATGTCCATTTCTTAAAAAGTCTTAAATTGCCTTAATTGTTTCCAAAAACAAGGTTAACAAACAATCCAAAAAGTTAATTATTATAATAAAACTTAAATTATTAGGAATAACTTCTCTATTTTGTCATACATTAAAAAATTATTTGTAGCAAGTAAAAAATGCACCTAATTAGCAATATTCCTATTTAAAAAGTCATAATTGGTAGTTTTCTACTTTAATTCTGAAACTGAGTAGAAAAGCTTAAATAATGCTTATTATTAGGGAAATAAATTCCTATGAACAGATTATTTTTTTATACTTTAATAAGAATCAATCCAACTTAGCCAATCATAACTGTGGACAAATATGGTAACCTGGTTATTTTGGCAGTTCAATTTGGTGATATTTTCAAAAAGATATTTTTGAGATTTTGTTAAGTATAATGCAAGCCTAGTATTTGAAGTACTATGGGAGGAATTTATATTAACTATACATATTAATGGATAATTATTAACTATAACACTCATTATTAACTATAATAAGTAACACTCTTGCAAATTTATATTAATTATACATATTATTTTATTAATTTTACAGTTTTATTTGCTTAATTCTAAAATAAATAATAAATAAATTACATGAATTTAAAGACAACAATGATTATTGTGGAAAACAATTTCTTTGAAAACTTTAATCATGTGCATTATGTTTGGATGTTTGCAATGAAATCTCTAAACTGTGATTTTAGTATTTTAATGAAAAAAACTAATATAAATACTGGTGATTAAAAAAATTAGATTCTTATAATTTCTTGTTATGTTTCATTGATAGGGATTTTCTTCAAAATGTTCCCTATTTTTTATACAAAAATATATTTTGAAGGAAATTTCCTGATTATAGGTAAAATATGGAAGATTTATGTACAATTAGGAAGTTCGGGAGAAAAAGGCAGAACTTTGAAAATCTCCTGAATAAATCGATAGTTAGAAGGTAAGCCATGCTATTTGGAAATCCTAATATGAATAATGATTTTTTTTAAAATTCAAATTTGATTTTCAGAAACATTAGTTTTAAGTGGATATTACTACATAGGCCACTTAACATCTTAGTCATTATCTACATAGAGTATAAATTTGAAACAAAGTGAGGACATACATTTCTTGACCTCCCCCTATAAGTTATATGCAAAAACTTCTGCCAAATTTATTTGGACTTCAAATATTCTTTATTTTTTAAAAATTTAATAAACATTATACATAATTAAGCATGTTGTTATGTTGTGAATACTTTAGTTTTCTACATGCCATACTCATTTGAAATTTTCAAATAAATTTTTTTTCAAATACTTTGCACGTGCCATACTCATTTGAAATTTTCAAATATTGCAATGTTTTTTTTTTTATTTAATTCTAATGAGAATCACACAAATTTGAAAATTTTTTTGAGGTATTGTATAAGCAGAAAATTTGCAACTTTTCTTTAAACAGAGTGGCACATATATTGTGTCAAAAAATGCCATGGATTCAAATCTTTTACAAGAAATCACACCCAATACTGTTGCTTGTAACCATTATGGGTTCAGATGTTTCAGCTACATTTTTATTTTTGGTGCCCTATAAATGAGAAAATTAAGTAAATTCAATATTTAAGTTTTTAAAATCATTTTTTACTGCAGATAATTGCAGTTAAAAATGACTTTACATTACCAATAGTATAATGCCTTTATTTTTTTTTCTTGAAAAGTTTAAAATAAAAAATGTCATATAAATGCCATTTTTAAAATATATAATTCAATATATTTCTCAAACATACAAAAAAGATTTCAAAGAAACAGCAAGTTTTTATTGAAGGATTGAAATTCTCAAAAAGACAAGTATCTTTTCCTAAAATAGAAAAAAAAATTCTTGTTTACACATCCTGCCAGAAATCATAAATAATTTTGATGCCCTTTTGTCAAAATAAAAATGATTATTATTTCCTATCAATAATGGGATAAAAGATACCTATATATTCAACAAGAAAGTCATAAGTGCTATTCAACAAAGCTGAATGAAATTTATACCTGTTTTTATTTTCGAATTACGAATTTACCATATTTAGCACATTATCGCGCCTTGGCGACCAACATTCCCAAAATTCAATTTGGCCAATAATTCTTATTCTTTATTTTATTCTCATTAGAAATGTAACTACTGCATAGCTTCAATTATTTTTCCCCCCTCGTATTTAATAATTTTTCAATTGAAAACAATCTTTTAATTATTAAGTTTTTTCGATCTCAAGAAATAGGTAACTAGATAAATGAGATTGCCATATTCTTTTGAAATGCTTATAAACATTTGGTAATTTGTCAAAATTAGGGTACTAAAATAAATTCAACTATAAAATTGTCAATCCTACGTTATATCCCATACGTTAAAATTTTATTTCATAAGAAACAAGGATTAATTACTTTACAAAAGAAAGCAACAAGTTATCAAAAAATAGGCATTTTTTTAAATCGAATTAAAAACAGTTCAAACTCTTAATATATATTTTTTTTCATAAAATGAAAGATAAATTAAACTCACCTCACCACTTTTTAGCTCACAATTTTTCATTGAAAAATTTCTGATAATAAATGGTTTCACATATGGTTTTAAATAACTTAAATAGCAACTTTTAACTTCTGCTCTAACGGTCCTTCGTATTTCATTTAACAACGCCTTTTTTGTTTACATTTTACACGGGTACGGAACGAATAGTGCACCAAATTTCAAGGGGAAAATAGGGAATTTTTTCTGGCGCGAATGTCTTTTTCTGTTCCTCTTATGACCTTTTCTAAGTGAAGAAGTAGAAGAAATCGCAGCATTTGATTCCTCCCAACCCCTTTCTGAGAAATAGTTTCTCTGAAGATTTTAGGAGGAATTCTCTCTGCACACTATTCCTTCTACCCTCTTTTTGAAGAGGAAATATGTCGAAAAGATGAATTCTCTCAGAAATACCTTAGATGTAGATATCAAAGAAAGTCTCTGTTAGTAAAATAAGACAGATTTTATATTTATTATAAATACATTGAAATTTTACATTCCTACGAAATTTATGTCACCAAAATGAATTTATATATGTTGAATGATACGAGATATTAGAGTTAAAAAATTATAGATAAAATTAAAATGCATTGTCTTAAAATTATAAATTAATTCCTAAGTAACATTCATGATTCTTTTTTTTTTTTTTTAATTATAATTTTTGTGTGATTATAGTTAATATTTAAAAAGAATTGCAAGCTTTCAAAATTCCATATTTTTACATGGTGAGGCAGTTTACAGAACAATATATTTATACATCATTTACAATCTTTTTTAAATCATTATATTTTTTCATCCTATTTTTTATTTATATTTCCTTCATCCAATATATTAAACTGATTATGATCAAATTAATTATGATCTTTAAAGGTGTATGAGAATTCATTAAATATCTTGATAACATGCTGCAAAAGTAATGATTTTAAAAAAATATTGCGTCACCTCACGTGCTGTTGAAATTTTTGCAGAAATATATAAAACTAAAAATATTAATTATAAAATGATAGTTAGAAAATAAATTAAACTAAATTATATCAGATAAGTTATTTCAAAACTCTAGCTAAATGGCATGCTCCACAAAATGGCCACAATAGAAGAATTATAAAACAGCAATTAAATATGTAAAACAAAAAACATTATTCACTAAAACATTAATTAAATAACAAATGATAATAAAATAAAGTAAGCTATATAAAATAAATTAGGGGCCTGATGGCCGCTCTGGCATTCGGTACCACAGGTATCGCGTTCAAATCCCGGCTTTGCCCATATTGTAGTAGTGGTTCGGAATCCACTTTAAGCCGTAGGTCCCGGTCCTAATTGGATCTTAGAGCGTTGTGGAGGTATTGTTACTCCGAGTCCGGGGCTTACCATCAAGTTACACTCGCCCCCTGGGTAATGCAAAGTGAGTAACATCGGTGCAGCCCTTATAGGTATCCAAAAACGTCCATGTCTGTTTACTCATTATGCTGCAGTTTTTTGTTAAAAACTGCAGCATAATGAGTAAACATAGTGCAAACTTGGTGCTGCAGTTTTGCAGCACAATGACGCTTTCGAGTAAAGGGTGAAACAAAGCACGCTTCAGTAATTAAACGACAGTGACTGTCCCCCACGCCAAATCAGGTTGGGTAACCTTCCCTACAAGTTGGAGGAAAAATTATCTTTCCTTAAAGACTGATAGCGCCGTCTGGTGGTGTGACAGGATGTATTACTCGTCCCAGTTTCATCAACATCATATATACAGCTTGATTTGCTGCGGATCACGATAGAAGACTGATAGCCCACTAATATTCGAGGAGTTTTGTGTTTCAAAATAGTTCTCTACAGAACGCTATTGAGTCTCAGACAGGCAGGCGTTATAGGTTCAAGGGGTATGTTGGCCACGAAAAAATGCCTTAAACTTCTATCTTTTCAGTAGAATGCATGGAAAATAAAATAAATAACAGGTAAAATAATAATGACCAGTCTCCAAAAATTAACTAAAATTTAAAAGGAATTAAATGGAAGAAAAAATTAAAAGTTAAAGCAAAATTTAAAAATATGAAAAGAAAACTTAAATGGAAGCTATCATTTATATATATATATATATATGCTTAATAATAAAGAGAAAAAGAAGTCTGCAAGGGATAGAAAAAAATGATGACTAAAGGAGCTGGTCAGGGTCGAACCTACACCCTCAAGGTGGCAAGAGCGACGCTCATGACAACTGGGACAGTACATCAAAACATTTTGTAAGTTCTAAAGAACTACCCTTGGACGATTAGCGTTTTTCAGCAAGTGAAATCGTATTTCGGAAAACTACGAATGATTAATATAATAAAAGCAGTACATTGTTAGTTTCTCAATGGCAGTTCAGTGTTGTATCACTACTTTTCGCTTCGTACTGTACTTCTCGGGGCAACTCTATTTTATCACACTTACTCCAATAAACTCAGAATCGACCGCGAATGCACCGTCCTCTATAGCCAAAAGCTAGCCACCTCCCTCCAAAGAACCATTTCCCCTTCTGTAGGCAGACAAATCTCAATGGCAATCCGATGGCAATAGGTTTGTTTTCAGGAAAATGAATATCTGTTTCTGTGATAAAGAAATTTATGATTCAAAATATTGCCCTTTTGCCCGAAATTTAGATTTAAATTGACCGAATGAAGCGTCTGAATGAACGAGAATGTCGCAAACATATATCTCATTATTGGTCGCGTCAAAATTGTTGGTGATTCTTTAAATGTGTTTACACACCCTAATTCAAGTGCGGCCTGATGACCAATTGGCTAGCACTCTGGCCTTCGGTACCACAGGCTTCAGGTTCGAATACTGGAAGTGGTATGGATGTTTGTTAGTGGTTCGGAATCCACGTTAAACTTATAGGTCTCGGTCTAATTAGCCTAAAGAGTGCCAAAAATGTCCGTAGAGCAACAAACCAAACTAAAAACCTGATTAAAACATTAAAAGCAACGTGTTTGCCATCTTCAAACTTGTTCATAATTGCTTTAAAAAATAACTCATTGAAAAAAAATTTGGAAGTGGCATGGATGTTTGTTAGTGGTTCGGAATCCACGTTAAACTAATAGGTCCCGCTCTAATTAGCCTAAACTGTGTCAAAAATGACCGTAGAGCAACAAACCAAACTAAAAATCTGATTAAACACATTAAAAGCAACGTGTTTGCCATCTTCAAACTTGTCCGTAATTGCTTTATAAAAAGAACTCATTGAAAAAAAAAATTCACTCCTTAAAATAAAAACATTTCTCAATTCTTTGAAAATGCTTAATAAAACAAATGAGTGAATTAAAACAAAAAATCGTTTATTTATTTATTTTTTGTCCTTGTTGTGTATGTTGGAAATATTTCTTCAAAGCTTCGGCTTCCATTAGACGCGCCACTCCCATATGTAACTTCATTCACATGTGAAAATTTTTCTGAGTAGATGATAGCTTTAAACACAATAAATTTTCAAGATTTTTTATGAAGGAACAACTGAAGAATGCCAGTCATTGTTGCCATTTGCACAAGAAAGGTATGAAACTGAAACTTATTAATCGTTATTAAAAAAATAAGATTTTTGTATTGTATTTGATGTTAGTATTGTAAGGTTTGTATAAGAATTTGTATTATTCTAATAAAATTTTGATACTATAGATTATCTTTTTTGGCAACAGAAAAAAAAAAACGTTTTCGGGCTATAAAAATGTATTAAATGAGACCTTCCCCAATTGTCTTTGCTGGATTAAGTATTCTTCTGTGAAAAAAATTAATAAAAAAAGAGAAAAATCGCAAAGAATTCATTTCTTTTTAAACACAGAACATTTAACCATGCAAAAGCAAATATTTTTCTAAAACAATATTCCAGTTGAGTATTTATTGTAAAGTTAAGAATTATTATTGTTATTTTTTTATCTTTTACAAGTGTTAACTTTTTCTTAAATGTTACAATATATTGAACTCTTTAAAGACCATCATTAACATTTTAATTTTATGTATTAATAGCAAATATGCTTCTAAAATGATTTATTTTTTTAAATGTCTGTGTTCTATTTTGAAAGTGAAACAGAAGTACAGAGAAAACGCATAAGAACATATCTTTATCTTTACATAAATCTCTGCTACTCAAACGTCTGAAAGTAAAATTATAATAATAATAAAAGGATTGCCACGAAAAAATTTTATCTTTGTTTACACTGACCGAAGTCTAAGAGAATTCTTTTTCTTTCTTTTCTATTCCCTTTTCTTAACGAATTTCCGTTTATGATATCGCAGTAGTTCAGAACGTATTTATCTACCGGTCAAAATGCGAAAACATGTCAAACATAAATTTTCTTCTTGGGATTATAAAGAAGGAACAACTGAAGAATGCCAGTCATTGTTGCCATTTGCACAAGAAAGGTATGTTCTTTTTTACATAAAAAAAAATACGTTATGCAGCTTTCAAAATATTCGGTTATTAAATTTGCTAAACCATCAAAATGGAACTCAAAAAAAAAAAAGTTACATACTCGTGTGGTTTATTTTTATTTATAACTTTAAATTTTGATAAGCAAAATAAAGTTAACAACGGCGATCGCAGGTAATATGAAAGGAAGGATTTTAATGCAAACCGCGCTACATTATATAAACGACAAAAAGTTCGATAAAATTTTTTTTAACATATATTCGTTTAAAAAATATATCAGCATTTGACAAAATTATAGAAAATTGGAAATAATAAATAAATTATTTTTTTTTTATCAATAATGACTCTTGAATCAAAAAACAAAAGTTATTTTAATATTTGCCATTTAAAAGACATAATACAGATATATTCTATAATTTTTGTGTGGTATCATTGATCACTATGTTTATTATTACTTTTTGTTTTAACTCTTTTTAAATGTTGGTAAAGGGAAACATTTCCCTAATTCCTTTCTTTTTAAGGGCATTTTTAAATTTTAATTAATTTGTATTCATTACTTAAAATTTCTGTTTTTAAAAAAATTTAGATATTTTACTGGATAAATAACTCCTAAATAAAAAATAAAAAAATTTTTTTTTTCACTATATGGTTCATAAACAGTATACATAATAAAAATGTTAAATAACCATACAAGTTAAAGACTAACCAAAGTTTTGTTATAAAACCACTTCATTTCTTATTTGTCATAAAAATTACTAAGTGTTAATTATATTACTTCCTGAATCGTTGATGATTTGAAGAATAACCAACAACACAAAAACAAACATTTTGATTTCCAAACTCCTATGTTATCATTGTATAGTTTTTATAATCATCAAAATTCTTAAAAGCACTTATCTAATCAATTCCTTAATTGTATTCCTTTAAAGTATACTGTTTCTAGGTTAACTTTGCTCAACACTAAAAAAAGCATAATTTTGTTTTTTCTCTGTCAGTTTGTTATTGTTTTGTAAAATATAAACCTCGTATGAAATATTCAAATGAAACGTTTATAAATCACTTAATTCATAAATTTAAAACACAACTAAAATAAGAATAGAATTGCAGAAAAGTGACAAAAGAAAATTATCATAGAAATAATTATTACAGCTGGTTTCATCTTAGATATTTCTATATTAACAATCATTCAATGCTGACAATTAAGCATCATTTTCTACAGGAAAAAACATTGGGCAAGTTTGTAGGTTGAAAGTAAATTGGATTGAGAAATGCAACCTTTTAACACAAAAGTATTGACTGTTATCTAATAGAGGTCGATGCCACAGGTTTAGGGTTCGAGATCTGGCAGTGCCATTGCCATTTGTAGTGGTTCAGAATCCACTTTAAACCATAAATTCTGATCTAATATGACTATAAAGCATTGGGATGGCAACTCTACCGCGTAAAAAGAAAACATCTCCTCTCTCGAAATCTGCCAGTAGGCAGACGGCTTTGGCCCACCATGGGGCTGATGCAGCAATAAAAAAGTAATTTATACTGTTAATAGCATCCCAAGAAAACTTGTACTGTTAATTCTTGATATATTAAATATAACAATGATTAGAAAATGGATATGCATGTAGATTCCATACAATTTTATCTTTTTAATCTTTAGATGCAAAATGGTTTATTTATTTGAATTCATTAGTTATTGATGACTATTACTTTTTTTCACACATAACAAAATATCTCCATATTATTATTTTCATTGAATTTACTATTGAGAGTTAATAATTATTATATAAATAATTTAAACAATCATAAGATAATAATAAAATATCAGTTTTAATTTGCAATTACCAAAAAGAAAAAAAAATCAAGAATGATAAATTTCAATATTAAATGAGATAACCTCTAAAATGTTAACTTGCAAGATTAAAACATTTATAGATTAGCTAGTACATAATTACGACCCTGCAATCTTAACCACTAGTGTCATTAGTCTATCAATCTTGAGAACTCTTGCCATCGTTTTAATAAAAAGGGGCAGCTTAAGTAATAAAGATTTGACTCAGAAAATTTTAAACTTGATTCTTTTCAAAATATGACTGTTAACATTGTTACTGAAGAAAAAAAAATATTATAAAATTTTTTCAAGCTGTAAATGATCAAAAGCCAATAAATATTATGTTGAAGATTAATGCAATATATTTAATGGAACATTTTTCAATCATCATAGGGTAAAATAGTTTAGCTTACCTCATGGTAACATCAAAATAGCACCTAATGAGTAACTGTTTCACCGAATTCTGATCACAACAACAAACTTAACAGTTAAAAATGGTACAACATTGTGAGATAAAATGGTGGAAGACATTTGAAATTTCAATGGGAATTTAATCAGTTTGATGGCATGATTAAATATGATCTTGTTGCTAAAACGATAGGGTTCTATAAAAAAAAAATGGAAAACTTTAAGCTTTAACAATTATTGTCTTTGTTAGATAAGCGATAATTATAAAATTAATGTGACTTAGTTCCTTCGTCAATCTGCTCCAAGCTTTTACAATGCGAGCCTTCACTACTTTCTTGTTTAAGCATGCCACTTCACTACCATAAAGCGATGTGCTCAGCAATTACTTCTTGCTAACATCACAGACAAATATATTTTCATTGTACTACACAAATAAGCAGCCAAAATAGTTATTATTTTTTTGTTTCAATTTTGCTAAATCATATATATTTATTTATAAATTTCTTGCATTCAAAAATAATAAATTCAATTCAATTTATTTAAAATTTTTTAAATTGAAAAAAATTATATTGGCTTACAATTTTTTAATGCCTGTTGGTCATAAAAAATAACTCAGATAATTATAAATGAAGTCATATTTCCCAAAATATTTATAAACATCAAACCACATGTCACTTATTACTAGTTTGGTGACTTGACAAAATGAATAAAAAAATGATGAATTACATAAAAAAAATTTTCTTTTAAATATGGTTCATTTTTTCTCTCATAAAATATGCTGATTGAAAATTTCACTCAGTGAAACAGTATAGGTTCTATAGGTGAATGGAAGTGTAATAGGTAATTGGCACGACTGAATTATAAATAAAAAAAATTAAGGAAAGCCTATGTAATCAGCTCAATGATAATTCAATCAGCAAAAGTTCTCTTACAACTCTTTCTTTTAAGAGAATTCTACATACAGACAGATGTATATTGAACTGTATCAAGAGAGATTTTTTTAATTGGGCTATGTCGAAACATAATGAAATTATAATAACTTTCTTCTTTTGTTTGTTTTATTTATTCCTTTCAATCTTGATTTCATATGAAAAATAAGAAGAAAAAGAAATATTCACATAAATGTAGTTAAATATTTGGATATTTAAACAAAAACTACAAGAATACTATAAAAAAAAAATGCCAAGATAAGGATTAATTTCCCAAAAATATTTTAATGTAAATATTAAAGATCAATAAATTCAACCTATTTAATTTGCACATTAGTAAGTGTAGTAGACTTAACTACACCTTTATCAACAACTTTCAAAGGAGCTGATTTATAGGTAGCATTACAATTACTATCTGTTTTAAGGTCAGGTGCCACCTGCTCAAATATTTTCTTCTTTGGTGGCAACAAAATATCAGGCACTCCAGGATATTCATCGCACACAACTTTGTCGCCAGGAACACATCCAGGAGGTGGCGTCAAAATCTCAACCTTTTCAGGAGTAGATGCACACATTACCATAGCTTCAGAAGTTATGCCTCTCATTTTTGCCGGCTTCAGATTACAAAGGACGACAACCATGCGATTCTGCATTTCTTCTAAAGGCACGAATTTAACAAGACCAGAAACAACTGTTCTTGGTTTATCTTCTTCAACATCAATTTCTTCAACATACAAGCTTTCTGCATCTGGATGTTTTTTGGCATTTAGAATACGCCCAATCCGGAGATCAAGGCGACTAACATTGACTTCTTTATTTTCTTCAGCAGGCTGTTTTTCTGCTTTGGCAGGTTTTTGAGCTTTCTCCTTTTTAGGTGCTGTTGGCTCTTTCTTGGCTTGGTTTGAATCCTTTTTAATCATTTCTGGTTCAATATTTTTTGAAGTAGATGCGCTTTTAGGAGCAGATTCGGTAGTAACCTTTTCTGGTGGCTTGTTATTTGTTTCTTTTGCAACTATATTAACTTTATTAGATTCGGATGGTAAGGGATACTGTGTTATACCCAGCATCGATTCTAATTCAACAACTCTATTTTTCCAAAACTCCAATTCTTTTTTTAACTGCAGATTTTTTTCTTGGATCTCCTTAGAGAGTTTTTCTTCTTTAATCTTGGCAGCAGCATTTTGTAGACAAGGAAGTTCTTTACGTATGAATTGTACAATTTCATCTGCTCTAACTGCGTTTCTCTGAATACGTTTTAATATTTCCTCGTTTTCCATTTTCTATAAAAAAAATTAACGTAACAATTAGCAAAAAATATGAATATTAACAAATAACAGAAATAAACTAAAGCAAAAATAAAGATAAATATTGCCGAGAAAATATTTCTAATAGCAATGAAAATAATAATTTTTCTCCATCATAGAGCAGAAAAAATTCAAAACATATTTCTATAAATCGGCATTTTTTAATTTGTCACAATCAATTTCTACTAATTTCAACATTTATCTACAGGTATAAAAGTATATTTATATATAAAACTAAAAAAAAGTTTAAACTAATTAAAAATTCATTTAGATAAATTTCACATTTACCTGATACGTATTTATGTTAGATATTACTTTCAAAATTTTATCAAATATTCTAGCCTTCCCTAGTTGAAAAGCCGGAAGACATATCATCATAATTTCAGAAATGAAAAATATTTTAAGAATTATTAAGTAGTGCAATGAAACAAAAGAAAATAATTTACCTGCCTAAAACTAATTAAAAATACTAAAAACGAATAAACAACGACTCCAAAGTTTATTGACTTGACTTACTTGGTTCTTACAACGTGCAACACCGAAACTAAAAAGAATAACAATGAAGTTTAGATGTATTTAGACTGGCAATACATAGCTGAAGGATAGTAAACGATCTACTAAAAATTTTTAACATTAAAACATTTACATTTAACATTAAAACATTTTTTAAAGTAAAAAAATATTTTTTTTATAATATAACTGAAAATTAGTTTGATATAATGTGTTGAATATTTAAGTTACAAATGATTTTGAAATATTTATTTTTAATCCATTTATTCTTTTTAAATTAATGGTTAATAAAAGGATATTATAAAACACTGAGCTATATTTAATCATTAAATTATGTTATTTATTAGGTAAGGGAGATTAATTGTTAACTTATTTAATTTAAAAAGATCTTAACAATTTTCTTTAAAAATTTACGATGTATTAAATTGAATAGTCGCATACTGTTCTGTAAGTTTAATAGAATTTAACAAATGAAAATAAATGAATTTTTTGATTAATTGACTTGAAATTTGATGTATTGATTTGCATATCGCACCTTTTTCAATGACAACAAGAATACTGAATATAGAATGAAAATAAAAAGAAAATCATCAAATCGAAACTTCTTGACAGGTCTCCTCAAGATAAGAAATGAAGTGAGTTGTCACGTCTTAATTAATAATAGTTTCTTTTTACGAATTTATTTTGAAATTTTTTATGTAAAAGACCATTGATGTATTATTAAATATACATTAGCAATAATTTTAAGTTCCAGGAAAATAATTCCCTTTCAGACTTAATTCTTCTGAAATACATAATTTTCACTGTTAGAAGAGTGTACAGAATCTGCGTATGATATTTTATTCATATAAAAACATTAATTTAATTTACACAGCCGTGCAATAGCTCACCTACTCGTTGGGATCATTGATTAATTAATTATTGTACCATTCGCTTTGGCAATTATTTGTTTCTTTTGTTCTTTGTTTATCTCTGTCACGTGAATGTCAAGTTCAACGGTAACTTTACAAAGGTAACGGTGACAGGTGTTTTGTGATGTCATCATTTATGTAATGAATGACCAGCACATGAACAGAATGAATATATAGAATGCTGACTCATAAATATACAGTAGAAGCTGAACCTGAAAGCATCAGCTTAAGAGAACGGTCTAGGTAATTATAGATGTATTAAAAGCTGCTTAAATTAAATCAGTTTTTACTCTGATTTCATGAGCAGAAATTTTGTATTGACCATTAAAAGGTATATTATCATAATTGTACTGTAAAAGAATTAATATTAAAACATTCAATACTAAAAATATGTTCATTTATAATAAACCATTAGTTTTACTATGAGTATACACATTTTTCTTTTATGAGAATTTCCTCTTAAAATTATAACTGAATGGTTTTTGTAATAGTATATGTATTTTTCCAAATATATATTTAAATAGCATATTTCAAATATATGCAGTATTATTCATTGAGGAGAATATTTTTTTGGTAGAAGAAATAATTTACTCATCTAAAAAAATATTTTCATGGTTTTGAAATTTATATATTTTACAATTGTTTCTTTTGTGTTTTAAGAATTATTATAATGAAAAACTTTTAAAAATGTAGAATGCCATGTATTTTTTTTTTCTTCAAAAATTATCTTCACTGTATTTTAATAAATAAATATTGAACCACATTTATTGTTTTAAATCTTGCACTGAAGTTTACTGTGCAAAATGAAAGAAGACTATTGCAAAATGAAAAAATATATGCATGATCAAAAAATTTTAGTTTTTATCATAAAAAGAAAACAGTAAGGAATGCAAATTGTTTAAAAATAATATTAGACACAATTTTTTTTTTTTTTTAATTATGCTTGTTCAACAAATTGAACTTTGAAATATGCATATTATATTATTGTTGCATGTTGTTAACATTAAATATCCATCTAATATAGTTTTAAAGGCTTTATTTTTTATTTTATCAGTTAAATTTAGAGTAGACTGATTACTTATGCGACACACTTGATTATGGAGCCAATACCTTTTTTTCTTCCCGTTGTTTCTGATAAAAATATAGTTAATGAACCTTTACTAATACTGTCAAAATTTTCAGGGAACTTCTGAGGTTTGCATTGTATGCTGAAAATTGTTTTTTAAATTTAAATATTTTCATTAAAAATATTTATCCTGTTGAAAGTATGAGCCAATATTTTAAACTGCCCGTCTTTATTCCAAGTATTTCTTTTTTTTAATTTGTAAAAGGGCTTGATTCCAAATTTAGATTTAAATTTTCTTTATTACTTCAGGAATTTAGCAAATGAGAAAACATTTAAACCAATTTCTCATTATTTTTTATATTATTATTTGCATTGTATAGCAAAATATTCTAAAACAACAAATTTTTATAGTATTAGAAAAAGTAAAAAAATATTATTTAAAAAAAAATACTTTTTGTTTTCTAATGAGCTCTTTGCTTTTTTAAACTAATACTTATTTTGGATGTCTTTCTTTTACTCATTCACAGTCTTCATTATGTAATCTGTTATTTAATATCCCATTATGTTATCACCTTTTCATTCTTAAATGTGTTGCAAATTTTTCCTTGTTCTTTACTAATGATTTCAAAATTTCAAGGAAAAAATAGAAATGCCTTTTTATATAACAAATTTCAAAGCTGCTCTGGCGACTCGGCTTCTTGGATTTCTCGGGATTATTATTCTTTATCTGCCTAATTTAGATCTATAATATTTAAAAATCCTGTTAAAATATTTTTTTATTCTTCACCATGATTTTTATAATGATATTGTTCATTCAAATTTTTCGTTAATATTTTGATTTGAGGAATCCCTAAAAACATTTTGCAATCGAAGGAGGAAAAATTTCTCATTTCGATTTATGAAAGTTTGTTTATTATAGTCATGAACAAAAATAAAAAAAAAACTAATTTGTCAAACAATGTATGAAATAAAGAGTATTTCATATAATTCTTTATGAATACTTGTCTTATAACTTGGAATATCATAAATTTTCAAACCATTTTTCATTTCTATAAAGTTATATCTTTATTCAGCAAAATATTTTAATTCAAGTGATTTTAATGTTTAATTTCTTTAAACATAATTTTCTACTATTTACATTTACTATTGGAATTGAAACATGCTTGAAAAGAGAATATTTATTTCCCTTATCAATGTATTCTAAATAATCTGGAAAACATAAAAATTATTAGATAAAATTACATTTCAAAGTCTGAGTAGTAAAAATTTTGTTTTTTTCATATGTATGAATTAAAAAGTCTTCTATTAAAATACTGAAACTTATATATGTATGAGAAAAATTTTAATAATTAATAAATAACATAACTTGAGCATAATAGATGTGAATATATTATACTTGATAGGATAGTACTTTTCTTTACGATAAAATCTTTTAAATTTTAGTTCATTCCAGATTTGTTTTGAAGTTCTCTTACAATCTAATTTTAGTTACTTTATAACTTTTTATTTACAATTTTATTTATTTTTAGATTTTAAAAACATATTTATGCTAGGTAGTTAAAATCTTAATTGATGCTTTTTTTCCTTTAAATTTTATCTTTTAACCATTGAAATATTTTTCTTTTAATAAATAAAATATAACTAAAGTTTTTTTTTTGTCTGCTTAAAAATTTGTTTTTAGAATACATTTATCAGTTGCCTTTAAAATTTTTTAATAATTTTTTTTTTTTTGAATTATTAATCAATTAATAAATCCTTTTAATATTTTTGTGCTTTATACTTTAATTTTTCTTCATAGCTAATTTCAATTTTTCTTTTTGTAATAGGTATATATTTTAATTATAAAAAAAACTTTTATGTAAATTAGAATAACTTTCTAAATTTTAAAAATAAATTTTTGAAGCATTAACATTTACCTGAAAATATAATTAAAGAGTTTTTTACTAATAATTTTTCATGCTTTTTTATTTGTATTTACAAAAATTGATTTGTGTGGATGTTTCGCCATTGAAATAATTTTTATTTTCAGAAAGAAATTTTGTTTTGCTGATTAGTATTGCTTTATTGCTATCGTCAAAGTATTCATGGCTTCTTCATCTAAAATTTACAAATCAAACAAACTGAATTATTTTGTTGCTTTGGAGAAGTATGATTTAAAATTTTTAAAAAAAATTTTGAGATGAATATCTGAATTCTAATTTAATAAATTTTTTAAAGTTTGTGTTTTTAGAATTTAAGTTTAGATTGGCAGTTAACCAATCGTATAATTTTTAAACTTTTCAGATATTTATTTGCTTGAGTGGAATGTAGATTTCAATTATACAGATTGTGTTAAACTGTACTTTTTAAAATACATTAATGAAAAGAACTAAAAAATTAAAATGTATTTTCATTCTGAGATATGTGAGGTTTAACAGTTTTTTTGCAATCATAACTTTGATGAAATTTATTTGTAATAAAAGTTGGTACTTTCTTATTGCAGCAGTCATAGTGAAATTGTGCAGTTTTAATGAATATATTAGCAATGTTCTAAGACCACTATTTCACTAAGGTCATAATAAAAATTAAGACACAAATAACTTAATTTTTTTATATTTGATTAAATATATTTTTCTATGTGTTTCAGTAATCACCTAATCAATGATTCTGTCGAGGCTGTATTAAGTAGTGATGAAGGATTCGAAGCTGGAGAGGATGATTCCTTATTAGAACCTCAGTACTTGCTGCGAAAAAAAAGAAGTTTCAAATACAAGTTCTTTTGTTTCTTCTGTCATTTTATGCAGTTATTCTGCATTAGGTAAGCTTCTATTATAAAATGTATTTTATGTATTAATTTGGCATTGACTGAGGCGGGAATTAAACCCATCATATTTTAATTTTATAAAGACTAGACTAAAAAGAGACATGCCATGATGGTGTGTGTGAAAGTTATAATTTATTATTAAATAGAAGTATTTTGTATAATTTTGTAATAAAAATTTATTTAAATATTGTTTTAAATTGTGAAACTAAACATTTACTGACACACTTAAAATGTAGTGAAACTTGTATGCTATGCAAAATGAACAGTAGTAACGAATAAACAATAAAGATATTAGTGAATAGTAATGTTTTATACATGAAATTTTATATTTCAGATTTCCAAAAGCCATGCCTAAATTGTGTCGCGCTCGGGAACATAAGGCCCGTACTGTTTTCATAGGACGAACAAACAATGAGAGCTTCCCACCAAATATTATTAGGAATCAAAAATATAATATAATTACATTTATCCCATTAGTAAGTAGACTTAGTTTAAAGAATTTATATTTTGCTGTTAAGGCATTATTCTTTTTTTTTTATTATCTACTTTTTTATTTATACTGATAACTATGATAATTTTATTTATAGATACATTTAAAACAATTTGTGTATTTCCTTTTAATATTATTTGTATAATATATAATGTAGAATGTGAATCGGTATGTAATTTGAATTGTTTATGTTATAATATTTTAAAAATTAAGATTGATATCAGAAAATATGCTTAAATTTAAATTTTTAGACTAAAAATAATGAAAATATGTTTGCCTTCAAATATTATTATTATTATTATTATTTTTATTTATTTTTTTTGTTAAGTAAAACAGTCGAAGTAATATAAAAAATGGCATATTCTTTTCGATGGAAGCGCTTTTTTAACATATATATTTCAAATTTATATTATATACAGATTTGCTTGTCAGAAGATAAGCATTTATAAAGTTTTTTCAATATACATTGAATAAATGTATAATTCTATTAAATTTAAAAAAAAAGGATATGATAATATATAAGTTATTAAAGTATGCAAATCCTCTTAGTTGTATTTGATTTCTCCTCTTAATTTCTGGATTATAATGTTTGAAATATTTGCCTTCTTACTTTCGAAGGAATCATCGTTTGAAACTGCTTTGAACTGCCAAAGATGGCCGTTCAATAAAAACAACAGTTTTTCTATTGTAATGAATATTTTGTATGATTTTAAATTATTGTATTTTGTTATTCCAATGATGATAATTTAAATTCATATTGTTTTATAGGTGCTATTTCATCAGTTCAAATTCTTTTTGAATTTATATTTCTTAGTTATGGCATTATCACAGTTTATCCCTGATGTTAGGATAGGATATTTGTACACATATTGGGGGCCATTGGTAAGTTTTTTGTTAAAGTTTTATATATAATCACTGCATGTTGAAATTTTAAAGATTGAAGTAAGAAATTGTTATATGAAATCAAGTTGTAACAGTTTAAAAAATGAACTTATAGATGTTTTTTTTTTTTTTTTAATGAACTAATTTTTTCCACTTTTTTCTGTTAGAATCATCATTATCTCTTGTTTCCATAAAAACAAAAATCATTGAATTTAATTGTTTATATTTTAATATGGTTTTAAATATACTTGTCTTTCAAGAAATATTTGTATATTGATTGAAAATGGTAATTGCTTAGTAAATGATCTGGTTGCAATAAACTTTTAAATAAAACTATATTCGAGGGAATATAAATCTGTTGGTGAAAGTTATTCGTCTTGATGGAAAAATAATTTACTTAAAAAAAAGTTATAGTATCCTGAACTTAATATTGTTAAGCAAAATAGATATCGAAATAAGTAAACTTGCTTGTATAACTCAATTTAGTAATTTAAACAAAATCTAAATATTACTTTTAAAAAAAATTATCATTTTTTATAACATATATCCTGATGTTAGCTTGTATTATATTAAATTGTATCAGAAAAAAATATCAATACAGAACTAAAGATTTTAAAAACTCACCTTAAATAAAATAAATTTCCAGATTGAAAAAAAAACAGTCATTCATATTCAACAATTCCCTATAATTTTTTTTTCTCTCCTTTTATTTGTCAATATTTTTCGAAGAATATAACAGTGTTATCATTTTAGCAATGGACTTCAATAAAGTAATTTTTTATATAATTAAACAATAAAGTTTTTTGGTCTATAAAGCAGATAAAAAAATTGGACTTCTATGTGTTATAATTCTTTAAGTTTTCGGAATATGGACTTGTAGACAAAAAAAGTATCAGATTTATATATCTAGAGATGAAACATCTAGATAAAAAATTATATAATTTCTCTGTGATTAAAGTTTTATACCATATAAATTTATTACAGTAAAGCATGTGTAAATTTTTAATCTGTAATATTCTAAAATCAAATAAAATTACTGTTAATGTAATCAAAATTTATTGTGTAATTCCATTTAATGCAAATTTGCAAGTTAAAATTAATATAAAAGATCTAATAATGAATGAAGAAAAGTATTTTTACTGTTTTTAAAATTATAATTACATTTTTTGTTACTAATATCAAATGTTTTTCTTAATAAAATGAAATTTATTACTATTTTGTCGACTATTAATTCATTTATATATTTCAGTGTGATCAAATAATATTATTTTCAGGGTTTTGTGCTGACTGTAACACTTATTCGTGAAGCTATAGATGATTTCCGACGTTACAGAAGAGACAGAGAAGTAAATTATAGGAAATATAGGAAGTTGACTTCTCGTGGTGTTGTGCAAGTTCCTAGTGCAAATATCAAAGTTTCAGATCTCATTATTGTTGACAAAGTATGAAAAAAAAAAAAAAAAAAATTTTCTCATTCTTACTTAAGTAAAAAAATTAATGTAAAAATCCGAAAATTAAAATATATTTAAGATTGTAATTTTATTATCATTGAAGATAAACCATTTTATTTAAAATACAAGTAAAAGAAGGAAAAAAATTATTTCTAGTGTTAGTTAAAACTTGGTGTTCATTTTTTTTTATAATTATAGAGGTCACTGAATAATATATAATTTTCACTTAATTTATGTAGTTTTTGCAAAAAAAGGTTTTTCCTATTCCAACACAAATAAAAATGTAAAATATTTCATTGTGTGAATAAATGGATAAAAGTTTCACAGAATATTATAAAAATATATGGATCGTTTAATGTTATATCTTTCTAAATAACAATGTAGAAATTACGTTTAGTTATTTGATTTAATTTGTATTTTTCTATTTTTTGTAAATTTTAAAATATTTTTAATGCTAATTTAATATTGAAATTTATAATTATATAAATTTTACACAAGCAAAACACTTATTCATTTTAATTATTCCTCCAAAATTATTTAATAAAAATCATAAATTTGTATTTAAATATAAAAATGAATTATATTTTTTTCTAAATACATTTATTAACTTTTTAGTAGATATACATTGAGGATAAAAAATTCTGATTAAATGTATGATTTGACCTTTTAATCATTTTTGTAGAAAGTTTTTATGTTTGATTATTATTAATATATTGTTAGTTTTTAAGTCTTAATTTTTAAAGAAATAAAAAATAGTATCCACTATTTTTCTGAAAAGAAATATTGAGAATTGAAATGTTTCTTATATTCATAGTCTGTAGTTGTTATTTATATTATGATTATCGTTTTATAATATTTTTTAATTTACAATTATTGATGGGTGTTTTTTTAGGATCAAAGAGTTCCAGCTGATATGGTGTTTTTGCAAACAACTGAAAAAAATGGATCTTGTTTTATTAGATCTGATCAGTTAGATGGAGAAACAGACTGGAAACTAAGATTAGCTGTTTCTACTACACAACGATTGTCTTCCATTGATGTATGCATTAGAAATTCTTCATGCAATTTTGATTTCATAGCTTATAAATACTTTGAATTTAAATCAGTTTTATCAAATGATTTATTCATTCTTTATAGTGCATATAAAGTTGATTCTCAAAATAATTGTTCATTTAAAATAACATGATATTTAAGTTTTCAATATAATTCTTTTGACAACTTAATTACTAGAAAATGAAATAATAAAGATTGTAAAAAATACACCCTGAAATATGAATGTTTTATATATTTGTTGATATTTCAAAATCATTTAGCCAATTTAAGTAATAACTGCTCGGTTTTCATCTATATACTGGGTGTTGCATTGAGTAATTACAAGAGAAATGAGCTAAAACATAAACTCCTTTTTTATTGGAAGTAATAAAAAAAAAATGTACTATAGCAAGTGGCTGGTAAAGATAATCATTGAATAACATGTTCAAGATGGTGGCCTTCAGTTGCCACTGTTTCAAACTGCTCAATTGCTGATGTGCAGGTTTCCATTGGGATCAGTGTAATTTCAACTTCGATAGCACATGCTAGGTCAGAAAATGTCCAAGGTCTATCTCTGTGCTTTAGGTATGCCCACAAGAAGATCTAGGCTTACAGAAACCAAGTGGCAAATTCAGGAAAATGTCCAGGGAAACTTGTGACAAAGACTTGTCATAGTGCTGCTGAAGCATATCCAACACATCATCAGTGTTGTGTTGTGGTGTACCACCTGCTGAAACACCCAATTTGTTGTTTTTTTATTAAAAGCACTTGATCTTCTGTACTGTAGCATGACATTTTTAATGGTATGCTGACTTTCTAAATAATCAAATGTATAACTTTCATATCCTATTCAAACTGCTAAATTTGTCATATCTACTTTCTCATTCACAAGTTATTTTTTAAAAAATTATAATTACCCTGTGAAAAACCCAGTATTGAAGGTTTGCGAATTTGTAACTGCTTGCAATTTATTTGCAATTAACTTTCATGTTGTAAGATATCCTAATATAAGTTTAAATTTCCATAAGCAGATGCCTTCCAATTGATAATGAATTATATATTAAAATATAATATTTAAGATTTATAGAAATGATTTTTTCTTGTGAATTTTAGGAATTATTTCATATGGATGCTTCTGTTTATGCTGAAGAACCTAAGAAAGATATTCATAGCTTTGTAGGAAAATTCACCAGAGTAAGTCTTTTAATTCATCATAAGAAATTATATAGTTTTTTTTTTCTTTGTATTGTTATGCTAATTATATCATTATTTCAATTATATCTATTCTTAAAAGAATGATGGTGAAGGAGCAGAAGTTTCTTTAGGAATTGAGAATACATTATGGGCCAATACAGTTATAGCATCTGGAACTGCAATTGGTATAGTGATCTATACTGGTTCTGAAACTCGAAGTGTTATGAATAATTCAGAACCAAGAAGTAAGGTAATTTATTTGATTTTTTTTTAATAGATAAAAAAAAAATCTACTCTGTATGGTATAACTTCATTTATTATCTATTATTATGCAGTACATTTTAAAAATTGTTTGATCAAAAAATGTTGTTTAATATATTACTTCTTTTTATCCTAATGTAATGGCTGTTTACTTTTAAATATGTTTAATGGTAGGAAATTAAATTTTTTTTAAACAATGTGGAAGATATTTGAAAAAAAAAAGTTTTATAATTTTTTTTAAATGTAATTAAGACATTTCATGTGCATGATTATTATATTTTGTGAAAATATTAATAGTTTTAAAATAATTTCTGAAAAAAATTGTTAGTGTGAATCTTAGCAATGTTATTAAATTGTCAAATTGTGACTTCTACATGCATATTTTTTTAATATCTTAATAAAAATTCACATCACTATGGTTGAATTTTATAGATTATTTGAATATTTTAGTTCTGATTGTTCATTTTCTAAAAATGTTACATTCAAAGGTATATTAATAAATGTTTGTTAATAACAGTAAATGCTTGTTAAAATTAAAACTTTTCATTTAGTTAATATATATCTATAGTTCTATTTAGCTTTTAAATGTTAAAAAAAACAAAAAAACACTCATTTTAACAATTACAGGTTGGTTTAACAGATCTCGAACTCAATCAGCAGACCAAGGTTCTATTTGCAGCTGTCATTGGTCTTGCTATTGTAATGATGGCACTTAAGGTAAAATTAATTGTATTTTTTACCCAAATAATTTATTATATTAATAAATTTTCAGAGATTTTTTTAATAAAAGACACTCGATAGTTTTTTCTACTTCTATTATATTTTCTTATTCATATTTTTAAATAATAATTTCTGATGATAAATATTGTCATTGATTTAAACCAGTAATTTATCTAATGCAATTGGAAATATCAATTGTATTTTACCATTAGATAGATATATTGTGAAAAAATTCTACCAGGTTTGTAAATATGAAATCGGAATTTGCCCATAGATGACCCTAGCTGTCAATGTAGTTGCGATCAATTTGTTTCATTAGTGCTATTTGCTTTGTTGACATCCGACAAAGTGTTTTAACTCGCAACAATACAAATTTCATACCCCAACATAGTTTGTCATAGCATTGAACATGTCAAATTTTGTGCTGCAGAATTGCATAGAACTCTTATTAATGTTTAAGGTGAGCATGCTGTTGGTAAATCACAGTGCTTTGAGTGGTCTAAAAAATTCTAAAATTGCAATTTTATGTGAGAAATGTAAAATATAGGAGACCACCGAAAAAAAGTTTGCAGATGGTGAATTGCAGAAATTGTTGGATGAGGATGGCTGTAAAATGCAGCAACTCGGAAATCAATTAAATGTGACACAAGAAGCCATATCCATACATTGGAAAGATCTGAAAAATGGGGTAAAAAGGTTCCACATGAAATAAATAAAAGGCAACATTAAAAGCAAAACACCACTTGTGAAATGCAGTTCACCAAATGAAATTCATTACATCATCGAATTGTGTATGGAGATGAAAAGTGGATATATTTTGAGAATACTAAGCATAAAAGATCATGGTAACTCCAAGCAAGTCATCAACATTGGCTGCAAAATCAAATCGCTAAGGATGGAAGACAATGCTGTGTGTTTAGTGAGATTAGAAGAGTGTGATCTATTATGAGCTGCTAAAATTTGGTGAAGCTGTTAATGCTGAACACTACCAACAACAAATAATCAATTTGAATCAAGCTTTGCATGAAAAATGTCCAGAATATCAAAAAATGGCAACATAGAGTGATTTTGCTTCATACTAATGCACCATCACACACACCAAAACTGGTCAAGGAAACTATTGAAGTGTTTAGTTAGGAAATTTTTTCATGTGCAGCTTACTCACAAGACTAGATTCTGTCTTATTACCATTTATTTGCATCAATGGGACGCTAAGCGAAAGCTTGCATCCCTGAAAAAAAGAAAAAAAACTTACGAAAATTACTGAGTGAAATGTATGAAAACGGCTCGGTGACTGATTTGCCTCAAAAAAGCAAGTTATTTTTGGTGTGGCATCCATAAATTGCCAGACAGACGAATTGGGGAAAATGCATAGCTAGCAATGAACAATACTTCTATTAAAATATTTTTCATCATTTTCATACAATAAAAGTCTATTTTCTATTCAAAATTTCTGGTTTCATAATTACATATCTGGTGTAAGGAATTATTTGAATGTGAACGTTAAAAATTTATTGCGTATCTAATTCTGATCCTGTTTTGAATTTTATAATAATCAACTTTCTTATGACTTGTATTTCATATTTGTCAATACTTCCATCAAGTTATTTGATATTTCTAAACAATACATTCATTATTCAGGTATAAATTTAAAATTATGAAACTTTTTTACTGTTGTAAAATTTAAATATTAAAAAAAAAGTATTGTTTCATTTTTAAATGCATATTTTATATTACAAAATATTATCATAAATAAAAATTCATTGATTATAAAATTAATACATTCTTTATCAAGATATAAGTCATATTTTATTTTATTAATTTAAAAATATATTCTTAACACATTTATCTTTTAATTGTTATGGCTTTTTTTTTTTTTTTTTTTTTTTTTTTTTATTTTTTTTTTTTTTATAATCTTTTATGCTTTTTATTATTATTTTTTAACAATTTTCTTATTAAAAATGAAGAAAGAAAAACATGTTACACATAAAAGTATTATTTTATTTTAGAAATGTGACTGAATTTTTAATGTAAAATTAATTTTATTAATATATGATAAATTCAATTTGTTTTTTGTTTTTTCTTAGGGATTTGGTGGTTTATGGTATCGATATTTATTCAGATTCATACTTCTTTTTTCTTATATCATACCAATCAGGTGAATACCATTCTTTATATACTTTTTATTAATTTTCTAAAATTCCATAGTGCTCTGTGAATGGTAAAAATTAAATGGTTTCAAGAAATTGGCAAAATTATAAGTAATGAAAAATTCAGATGAATGGCAAAATGATGTATTGCCATATAAAAAATTTTTTATTCATTATCGCATAATATTTTAATGTATATGTATTCATAATAATTGTAAATTATTTACCATTTTGATGAAACTAATTTGTACAAATCTTTAATTATATTTTTCAAAACCTTTTGTATGAACATAATCATATTCAATAATAAGTGAATTCTGTGTACTTATAACTGAACTTGATCTTGTCAATGCTATGAATTTTCTTAATCAAATACATAACTTTCTGAGTTATCCAATATGAGTGAGAAGTCACCAAATCTTTTAACTCTTTTATTATTATTATTCCATCGATGCATTCCATCTTAATATGTTTTGTCTTCTTAAGATATAAAACTAAATTTTATTCTTCTCCTATATATAATTTTATGTATCATACCATCTAATAAATTAATTTAAAATGCATACAACAGGACCCTTAGATTAGACTCTGCTGCCATGGATTAACAAAAATTGTTTTCTCTTAATTAAAAAACCGATTGCTAAGCATCTCTACGTAGACTGCATGATTTTTCTTTTTCTAACAGACATTTTTTTTTTTTTTTAATGTATTTTTACCAAATTTTCTTTTTTCTTTATTTTATTAAAAAATATCTGTATGCTCATTGCATTATGTGACTGGATGGCTGAATGCTTGACAAATGTTGAAATTGGGACTTGTCAACTCTATAGAATAATGTAGTATCATTCAAACAAAGAATATCCTTCCGCCTAAATGTATTTGTAAAAATGGATGCACTATGAACATTAATTTGGCAAAAATAGGTGTTGGATATACTATCAAAAGTGGTAAAGATTATAGATAAACTATCTCTTGGGAAGTAAAACACCTTCTGTTACTAATTTTGACATTTAATTGTTACTGGTGTGAAGAGTTGATATTGGTTATTTTTTTATTTCGCTTCAATTTATAATTTTGCCATAAAAGTTATCAAGCAATCAGATTCATTTATAATGAACTAATATTTAAAATATATTATTGTTTTACTTATGAAATAAAAGCCTTAGATATCATATATAAAATCTTGAAGTGATTTTTTTTTTTTTTTTTTTTTTCAAAGCACACAAGAAGTTTATTTGTTTTGATTTCTATGAATTGATGCAATTTTCACTTCAAATCTCAAAATTTCTTGTATTGCCTAGTTAGTATATTTATTTAAATTCAGTCCTGTAATATTGAAAAAAAATTATTTTACAGTTTGAGAGTAAATTTGGATATGGGCAAAATGGTATACTCTTGGATGATACAGAAAGACAAGGATATTCCCAACACAGTAGTGAGGAGTACAACTATTCCTGAAGAACTTGGAAGATTAATGTTTTTATTATCTGATAAAACAGGCACATTAACAAAGAATGAAATGGTATGTATAAACTTTTTGTTTTTGCATTATTTTGAATGTTGTAATGGTATGTATAATTTTCTTAAGTTATTTTCATTGCATCAGAAAATGTTTTTTGAGGAAAGATTTTATTTATATTTTGTAATACATAATAATTGATATACAAACTTTAAAGAAAATTGTGTGATAATTCATTTATATCTATTGTTATAATCATAAAATATCTTCCTTTTTATTTTTTATTTCAATATGTTTAAACTAAAAAGCCCAACTTTTTATAATTTATTCTTAAATTGAATAATTCTATAAGCATACATTTAAATTAGGTTTATTGTTTTAATTAAAAGTTATCAGACAACTGATTTACCTTAACAATAAAAAATATCTTAATAAAATTAATAAAAATTCCTTCAAACATTTTTTGGAAAAATTAAGTAATTAAATACTTCTATTAAGAGACGCATATGCAGGAAATTGTTAAAATTTATTAATTGTTATTACAGCTTTATACAAAAAAGAAACATAAAAATGTAACATTGGTTATTTATAATTGGTGTATAGAATGTCAGGAGTACTTAAACCTCATCATATGTTTAAAAAAAAAGCCTTAGACTATTTGGATGTGCTTGTATCCCCCTCCCCCTCTCCCTTCAGAAAAAGTATTGATAAAGTTTAATTATTTAAAATAAGTTTATCCACAAATAATACATGGTGGCACATAGCTATGATTGTCTATCATTTATAATTGCCCTATTCATCATCCATAGCCTATTACGTTCATTGGACATTAACATCTTGTAACTAAATTTTTATCCCTTATGCATAATAGGGAAGAGAGCGTAAATTCATTACCTTGTTAAATTTTTAATGCTCACTTTTCATTTATGATTTGCCTAAAGATATTTTTGTAAAAAAAAATAAAATAATAATAATAAGTAAATAAATAAGCTTTCAAATTTTAAAATACGTAAAAGCAAACTAGTTAGTTTAAAGTTTTATGCAAAGCAGATGATGTTGGGAATTAAAGGCCATGAATAATATTCTGTATTATTAAATGAAATTAATATTTGTGAGGAGGGAGAAAAAAAGATGAACCTGCAAGGTTACACAAGAAAAATTTTAAATTTATTTTGCTGGAATTAAAACTGTCTATTATGTGATTAATTGTAATTATCTCAGCATGCAAGATTCAATAAAAAAATTTGGCAAAGAGACCAGAAAATTGGCTTGAAAAAAAAATCTTAATGAGGGAAAAACATTGTTACCATTTTATGAAGAGAAATTGTCTTATTTGATATCATGTAAAGGTTACCATAAAACTGTGAAAAGCTACAAATTTAATAAATTTTAATAAAATTATGAAAGGAAATAATTTTCAATGGGGACGAACTGTTATTCAACTGCTCTCCAAATCAAACTTCTTCCTTACAAACTTCAAATTCAATTTCTATAAATGCAGTAAAGAAGAAGAAAAAAAAATTTTTTTGCAATGTTGTATTATGCTGTGCAAAATTTCTACTCAAAAAATTTTAGTAATTAAATTTAAAAAAGCTTTCAAAATAAAATTTATGATAGTTGAAATGTTTAGAATTTTTAGAATCACAATATCATAAAATTATAATACAAAGTTAAAAAAAATGCTGTTCAAAATTTTAACTATCGACACAAAAAAGGAATTTCACTTATATATATGATTTATCAAAGATGACAAAAGGTGGTTCATGATTTTTATGGTGCTGCAGCTTATATTAATTTTTTTTTTATCCTAAAAAATATGATTGTGTATTATAGGCAAGAATTTACATTAACTCCAATATAATTTCTGCAGAATTCGATTGAAATTGAAGTTCTGAAAAGTTAAGGATTAGGTGTAGTAAAACATTTATGTGAATAAGATTATAAATTTATGATGTTTTGGGCTATAATTTTGATATTTTTTTTACAGGTTTTTAAAAAACTCCATTTAGGAACTGTTGCTTATGGATCCGATTCTTTTGACGAGGTAATTAGATTTCCCTGATGCTTTATTATGATTTATTCCTTGTTTGAAATATGTACAATTTGGATTTAACTTTTTTTACTGTATTACTAGGCTTATATATTCTTTTTTAGCTGTTGCTGTACCTCCAATTCTCTTAATTTTCAATAATCATAGTTTTCGTTTAATCATAATGTTTTGGTGAATGGTTCACTATTCCAAGAATTTATTAACTATTTTGAATTTCTTCACTAATCTAAAAATAAAACTTTAGCATCAATTTTCATTCTTTATTGTATTCATAATTGATTGAAGTGTTTCAATTTTTCAAGATTCATTTATGTTAAACAAATTATAAATCTCAATATCACCTTGGCACAAATATTTTATTTTAGCTCAAAATAGAGGCTATAATTACCCAATTTTTAATGTATGCACTATTAGGATTTCATTACTTGATTTGAGGAAATGAAGATGTTTTGCCTCAATTTTTTTTTTTGTATTTCATGAATGTTCATGATAGAGGGAAAGCATGGAATGATATTGAAAAAATATTCAGCAGTGATTTTTTTTTATATAATAATCAAATATGGGATTTAATTTGTGGATATAGTTTGTAAATATTTTTAATAAAAATATTCACTTTAATTGTAGGTTGTTGCTCATATAAGGACATCTTATGCTCCTGCTCCTTCTGGTAATTCCTCTACTGGTGTCACTCCAACCAAAATGCCTTTACCAAAAATGAGACGAACTATAGTAACCAGAGTCCAGGAAGCTGTCAGAGCTCTGGCTCTTTGCCACAACGTTACCCCAGTTTATGAAGAGAATGATACTTCTGTGAATATTTCTGAGAGTTATACAAATTGTGATACTGAAGCAGATCAGCAATCAAATCAATCATTTGTGTATCAAGCATCTAGTCCAGATGAGGTAAATTATTAATATCGTATAATTGTATTTTTTCTATATTTTTTGTTTGTTTGTTTTGTTCACTAATTCTTCATATATAATTTTGTATTTATATAAAATTCAATTTTCCAATAAAATTTTTGTCTGGAAATTTTAATTACTTTGATTAATTTAAGGAAAAAAATTATTCTATTGAACAAATAGAAAAGAAGAACAAATAGTGGTTATTTTGTTTTATATACAACATTGACTTTAAAATTATAATTTAATTTTTGATTTTTTTAAATTTATTCACTTAAAAGAACAAGCTATATCAATTATAAGTATTACAAAATTGAAAAATTGGTAGTACTTATAATTTCTTGCCTATAATCTGCAAATTATACTTAAAAAAAAAAAAAAAAATTGTGATGCTGGTTAAAAGCCATTGTAGTTTTTTTTCTTCTTCTGAAGTTTCATAAAAATCAATTCTGTAAAGCTATCATCTAAATACACTTGTTACCAAAAAAAGGATAGAATGTTCTGCAAGAAAATATAAGAACAATTAAAAAAGAAATACTTATAGATGGAAGGGTGCCAATTTTTACAAAAGTAGACAAAATGTGACCAAGCTAGTTTATGAAAAAGCCTAGAATGAAAATTGAATTGCTTTACTGAAAAGCAAATTAATAACTAACTGTAATAAAGATCAAAAATTTTACATCTCAACAAATGTGAAGATCACAAATTTTCTCTGTTTTCACTCATAGATGCACTATTCTTTCCATTTCTTCTATTTATAATTAATTTTTTTATATACTTTCAGTATCAATAATACTTATAAAATTGAAACATATTTTGTCTAATGCCATGTATATAAAAATGGAAGTGAATTGGTATATAGAATGTCAAAAAATGTAATCAATAAATTGCTGAAGGATAATATTTTTCAAACGGAAAATTATATCTTCAGTTATTTAAAGGCAATAAATTTGGTAATTTAAAAAATAATAAATGGTAATCTTTTTATTCTTAGTGTACATAAAAATTGTAAAAATTACCTGGTGTAAAAGAAAAAAAAGATGAAACAATAGCAACTGAAAAAAATTTATTTTGTATGGAATATGTATCATGATAGATGTTCTGTATATTTCTTGTATAAAAAAAAAAAAATCAATGTTATTTATTATTTTTTAGGTTGCATTGGTTGCATGGACAGAAAGTGTAGGCTTGACTTTGATTCACCGGGATATAACTTCCATGAAGTTGCAGACTGCTCACAAACAGATCTTAAATTATTCAATTCTACAGATTTTCCCATTCACTTCTGAATCAAAACGAATGGGAATAATTGTGAAGGTAAGATTTTGAAATGAGTTTATGAAAATATTGTTTCTGTAGTGATCATATTTTATTCACAAAAATATGTTAAATAATAGAAGAAATGGATGCATACTTTTACCAGATTTCATGAACCATTAAATTGCCATATAAATATTCAAAACAAAAACAATTTCTTAAAATAAATATTAATTTGCCATCTAATTATCTATATAAATTTATATTATTATAATTTGCCATATTAAAAAAAATAATTAGCAGCAGTTTATTCAGATTTGAAAAGGAATATATAAATACACACATGCATATAAAATTTTATTTTTTATAATTATAGGAAGAAAGTTCTGGTGAAATTACATTTTATATGAAAGGAGCTGATGTTGTCATGTCATCCATTGTACAATATAATGATTGGTTGGATGAAGAAGTAAGATTTGTATAAAGCAAAAACCTATTACTTATTTGTATTTTGTTTCAATTTATATAGTGTATTTTGTATAGAAAGTTTGATATTTATTTAATGCTGGTTTTGAAAGTGATTCGCATGTAACAGTTGGAAAATGTAGATTAAGTTATTTTATATTCTGTAATTACAAAGTAACATTGTTGGACAATTTTCTTTAATGACAAACATTTTTCTATGCATTTAATAATGAGATATATTTGTTGTCAGATTTAAAAGGATATATTTTATACTTTAAAAAGAATAAGTATTCAAATAATTTAGGCTGATAAGTTGCTCTTAATGTGTAAAAAAATTTTCACTGAATATAAAGATTGATTGGTCTTATTTTTTATAGTGTGGAAATATGGCCAGAGAAGGACTTAGAACTTTAGTTGTTGCTAAAAAAGTTTTAAGTGAAGAACAATATACTGATTTTGAAGTAAGTATTTAATGATGCTAATCTTTTTCTCCATTTTTATTTCTTAAATCTTTAATTTAAAAAATCATTAAAAGCATTACTACACTAAAAGAGTTTTGTGAAAAAAAATATTTGTAAAAGTTTGTTTATCTTTTAAATATATTATTCATTTCTTTTGTCTACTGCATTAATAAAAAAAAATTATAAATAACAATAGGGCTGTGAAAAATTTGTATCTGAATTTTATGAGATTATCATTTTAATAATGCAGTAGCAATATGAAAATATTTTAATTAAAGAAATCTTTAAAAAATTCAATTCATATATAAGTGTTTTTTTTTGTTTGATTAACAGTCTAATGGTCTGCAATCAGCAAATGGACATTTGAACATTATTAGTTTAATTATTTGTCATTTCCATTTTTATGATAAAAGTGCATATTTTATTATTTATAATAATTGATTTCCTTCTTTTTTAAGGCTCGTTTAAATCAAGCTAAAGTGAGCATTCATGACCGAACAGCAAAGGTTACTGCTGTGATTGAAAGCTTAGAAAGAGATATGGAACTTTTGTGTCTTACTGGGGTTGAAGATAAGCTTCAGGATAATGTCCGCCCAACCCTGGAACTTCTAAAAAATGCTGGAATTAAGGTAACATTAGAAGGGCAGATTCTTTGCTGAGGTGTCACTCTGGTTTTGCCACTAAAATGACAATAAATAATTACAATTTAGAAATTGCCCAATATTGAAATATCCTCAAAATGATGTACAGCTCCAATGAAAATCTGAAATTAACAAAATATTTTACGAGACATCTCGTTAACTCTGGTGAAGAAATTGTTTCTTAAAATTTCAGTTAGCTTTGTTTTTTTATTCATCTAACATGTTGTTAAGCATATTATGTGTGCTTAGTTTCTACTTTTGCCGTATTTTTTTGACAAACCTTAAAGGACGTTTGCCTGACAGAAAACGACATCCTGTGTTATAAAGGGTGGGTCATTTCTACCCTTAGTTGGTGTTAAAGGTTGCTGTTAATCTTAATCAGTTTCTTGTATCACTTTCATTTCCTTCACCTGCAATTTGAGTAAGAGTTCTTACAGTACATTTTGAGTAAATTTTAAATGTATTTTTGTTAATTGATTAGCTTAGCCTCTTTGTTTTGTTTGATGCATAACTTATGCAATGGACATATCATCCTTTTGCATCTGTTACGGAAAGTTATTTCAAAAATAGGTTTCATTTCAGTATCTTCTACATGTTAGGAAAAAGTATGTGTATTTTCAGTGGAAAGTATGTATTTTTTATTTAATTATTATTTTGAGTACTTAATATGTAGTACAATGAACACATGTATCTCTTAACTTATACTTGACTGATGTTACAAAATGTCAGAGCTTCTCTTTATAATAAATGGAACTGTGAGCCAGAGCAACTTTTGAGCAAAGCCGCCCAAACTGATTATATAATCTGTTTATCAGTTAAGACAATAATTGCTAAACTGTCTTGGTTGCGTTTTTTGTATCCTCTCTTGCACTTTTTGTATCTAATGGTGAAAATAGATAAGTAGGATGAACTTATTTCCTTCCCTTTCAACCACACCCTACTTTGTGAAAAAACTCTCTGCACCACAGAAGGAAATATCCCCAGTTATAATGTTTATTCAGATAATAAGTTTAAAAAATTAAATCTTAAAAAAAAGTCTTGTCTACTAGGGAAAAATAAACTTATTTTAATTCTGCTTCTTTACATTTAAATCTATAAATTAGTAATTAAAACAAAAATATAAAAAGTCTATTTTGTTATATTGAATTGTTTCAAGTGCTAATTTGTAAAGCAATACGTTATACTTTGAAATGTAGCAATAAAAATTATATTATAAATTAAAAATGCTTAGTGTATTTTTCCAGTTATTTTTTATATTAGGTTTTTTTTTCTATTATGAGAAATTTGCTGATGTCACTGATGATTTACAAAACTATTTATTAATTATATTATTTTATTCATTACAGATATGGATGCTCACTGGTGACAAGTTGGAAACTGCCACCAGCATTGCTAAGTCTTCCCGTTTAGTTGCTAGAACTCAGCAGATTCATATATTTCAGAATGTTACTTCACGTAATGAAGTCCATTTGGAGCTTAATAACTTCAGAAGAAAAAATGATTCAGTTTTAATTATTAGAGGAGATAGTTTAGAAGTAAGTTGTGTTGTAATTTCTTTACATTATTGTATAAAGCCAATTTTAAATTTTTAAAAGGAAATGCTATCAAACTTTTTATTTAAAAAATGCCTGTGAAATTGAGTATGTAATTGTTACCTTACTAAACTTGCGAACAGTCAGTGTCTTTACATAAAACTTGTTTACTATTTCATTCATATACATTAATCACTGAATTCATAATTTTATTCATATTCATCATTTTAGTTAAAAAAAGTGAGTTCATCTAAAAAATTTATTATTAATAATTAATTTTGATAGCTTTTTGATAAACATTTTATCATTTATTATACTAAAATTAGCTGTTTTCTTCTCTTAGTTGTGTTTGAAATTTTATCCAAGTGAATTTATGGATCTAGCTTGTCAATGTCCTGCTGTAGTGTGTTGCCGTTGCTCTCCAACACAAAAAGCAGAAGTTGTAAGATTAATTCAAACTGAAACAGATAAAAGAACATGTGCTGTGGGTATGAACATTTTAGCCTTTAGTAAAAACTTCTATTACTTGCTAATTTTACTCTTTGCATCAAAATTGTACATAGTGCATTAATGTGCAAGTCATATTTATCTTTGCTATGGGGACAATTATTTTTGTAAAATTTTTGTTGATTAAAATCTTTGTAAATGTTTTAGTAATATATATTTGTTAGAACTTTTTATAATGTAGTGATTCATATGTTGTTTTGCTAATTTATATTTTACAATATCATGTAATATCAAACATTTTTGTTTCTTCTTTAATCTTCTCATTAATATTGTGTTGTTAACATAAACATAGCAAAATTTAAGTTTGCGTCCTTTATTTATTTCAATTATAATAAAAAATATTGATTTAAAAAATTTATAATGGATTTAACTGGAACCATGTTTAATTCTTTTTATGTAGCTGATTAATTGAATTTCCCTAAACTAGGAGAAAAAAACGTAGAAGTTTAATTAAAGAACAGTAAAAGTTATTTATTTATTAAACATTTTAGCTATTTATTTATTTGTTAATACTAAATGTATTATCCATACAGGAGATGGAGGAAATGATGTGAGCATGATTCAGGCTGCTGATGTTGGTATTGGCATTGTTGGCAAAGAAGGTAAACAAGCCTCTTTAGCAGCGGATTTTTCTGTCACTCAGTTCAGTCACATAGCTCGTCTCATTTTAGTACATGGACGATACAGGTGCATATTTTTTTTTTTTCTTATTTTATTGATTATAACATTTGATATTTGCTTTATTACTTAATATTATAAGTATACATAACAAAATACAAAATATATATATATACTAGTTGACCCGGCAAACGTTGTTTTGCCATATACATGATTTCTATAATATATTTTAAGTGTATGGGAATGTAGTTATTATTGGAAGAGGAATGGAACGTTGCAGACAATGACGGCCTATAAAATGATAATGCACTAACCATTTATTTATTTCATGCTTTATACCTTAGGAAATTAACGAATATATTTTTAATTACATTATATAATAGCTGTATATACATCAAAAATAGTTATTTACATATTTACTACTAATTACGGCAATTAAAAATTATAAACATCAATCTATAAGTGCAATGGGTGTACAATATTATTGGTTAGTCCGTCTTTAGCCGACACAAACAAACTGCATGGTTTACCCACACTCGAACATACCACGTATAGTTGTCCGTGGAAAAACATGGTGTGGCCAAATCTAAGCCACAAACAGACGTCGTTTGGCCTTGCGACTTATTGATTGTCAATGCGAATGCCAATCTAATTGGAAATTGAATACGTTTGAATTCAAATGGCGCATCTGTGGGAATCATAGGGATTCGTGGCAGTAATATATTTTCGCCCTCGGCACTTGCCATTCAAAATGCTGGCTTCGATAACGTTTTCGTTAATTTTTTAATGACTAATCGTGTTCCATTGCGCAGTCGTGGTGGGTTCAAATTAGGAATCGAAATAACCGTAGATCCAACCTTTAATTGTAAATGATGCTGACAAATCCAATGAATTCAAAAACTCAATTGGATAATTTACAGCTTCATTGGCATCGCAAACTGTATCGATAGATTTGTATAACACCAAGTCCCCTGGCTACAACTATTGTATCTTGGAATTTAAACCATTGACGTGCACATTTTTTGTTGCCAAAATTGCTCTTTCTGCCAACCAATCAAGATTTTTGAATTGTGTGCATACATCGGGAAATATGTGGTCGATGAGAATATTTTGCGAGTCAATGATTGTGCAGAAATCTGTCGGCAATTTTATGCATCCAGTATTTTCATGTACAGCAACTTTTCCATCGCCATTATCTAACAGTTGTTTTGAGAATGTTTCAGCGGATGGATCTTGAAGCATTTGAACGCGCATGTTTACTTTTAGTTGTAATTTTTCAACATTACGCCACAGTGACGATGATTTTAAGCAAGCATTGATCTCATCAGCGTACGTTGAACGTGTAATGACAGAAAGTGTTTGCCTGAAAGCACCTGAAAGGAGTAACAGAGTGCCGCCAAATAGTTTGTCATTGTTTTTTATATCCTTCAATGTTCTGTTCAATGCCTCAAGCGAATGTTTGTGTGCCATAGTGAATTCATCCCAGATGATAATTTTACACTGTTTCAGCACTGTGGCCATGGAAGATTGTTTCTTTATATTGCACACTGCATCTGGGTTATTTTGAATATTCAGTGGCAGCTTAAATGCTGAATGAGCTGTTCTGCTTCATTGGAGCTGATGTACCGGCCAATTTGGCCAATTCACATTGGTATTCTAAATACAGCCATATCACTTCCTTTATTCACATACTTGCAAATATATTTGATGCTCTTTACCAAACCGCAGAACTCAACATTAATATGAGCATTGAACGTTTTACTCAGCAGAGGTGAATATGGTACAACCCAATGATTAATGTCGAACAATTCCCTAACTGTAAATAAAGCATATAAATATATCAAATTAAAGTACTTAATGGTGAAAAACAGTAAAATATAATTGTATTTTTAACGTAAAAACGAAAGTCACTGACAGTCATAAAATTTTACGTTGTCTCTCTCTTTCAAAATAAAGTTTATGCTTTCGATAATCTTATCCTTTCGAATTGCAAATAACACTTACTTTACTGGAATCCCAGATTCGCCACAATAAAGTAAATTACAACACAATTACACTTGTAAGTTAAAACGCAATAACAGCCATCTTTATTTTTCTTAGAACAATAATAAAGTTGCCAATTTTGCTTAACTGAACATTAACACACGCTAATAATTTAACGCTACACGTGCAAATATAACAGTATTTGTTCTCTTATTATTACCTTTAACAATGATAAAACACGTATATTTATTTAACACGTAAATATTTCTCTTTTAAATTAAAACTATTCCCACAAAAATGTTGCGTATAATATATACAGGTAAAGCAACGGCCGTTGTTGGCGCGAGTTCACAACACGTGTTGATTTACATAAGATCGCTTAATAAAAGTAAAAAAAATGAAGCCGATTAAAGACTTTAATTTTTGTTTAAACACACGTGCTGTAATGTCATGACTAAAAAAATGAAAAAAAAAAAAAAATAATAATAATAATAACACTACATTGTTGCCACTACATTGGTTTGCCAAAGAAATTTTAAAAAATATTTAGGGGTGGGCCACCCTTATCACTTAGGGGTTTAAAAAATAGATTACGACCGATTCGCAGACCTACCAAATATGCACAAAAATTTTCATAAGAATCGGTCGAGCCGTTTCGGAGGAGTTTGGCAACAAACACTGTGACACGAGAATTTTATATATTAGATATATATATATTGTATACATATCAAAATAAAACTAGAAATTGAAACCTTAGTATAAAATAATTTGGATTGTTTTAGATGTAACTTATTGTTCAAAAGCAGAAATTATAATACATATTTTTGTTGAAATTTTGAGGTCTTGCATAATTGTACCATCATTTTATATGTGTATATAAAAAAAAATTTCAAAGAAACTTAACATTTTCTATATGTATATAATATACTATATAATAGTATTTAATTTTAGTAATATTATTTAATTTTATGCTAATATTGATAGTATATCCTTATTGTTATAAAAGCATTTTGTTAAATAATCAAAGATACACTTGGTTCCATTAATGTTGGATATTTATTAGTTTGTTATAAATGGGAAAAATGAATCTTATTTATTTTGCAGTTATAAGCGATCTGCAGCTCTTAGCCAGTTTGTCATTCATCGTGGTCTCATAATATCCACTATGCAAGCATTTTTCTCTGCTGTGTTTTATTTTGCATCTGTTGCTTTATATCCAGGTTTCCTCATGGTGGGGTAAGTAAGGTTTTATGCTTTCATAATAAGAATAAAAAATAAAAAATCTTGGTCATTTTTATGAATCCCAGTTTTTATGAAGCCAAGTTTAATGTTTTATTTTTAGCTATGCCACTATTTACACTATGTTTCCTGTCTTTTCTCTTGTATTGGACAAAGATGTATCTCCAGAAATTGCTCTCACTTATCCTGAACTATATAAAGAGCTATGCAAAGTAAGATATTTTTCTTCTTGCTATTCTTGACATATGTTTCTGTTTAAGTTATTATATTGGATTATTAAATTTATTACAGGGTCGATCTCTCTCATTCAAGACATTTTTTATTTGGGTCATCATAAGTATTTACCAAGGTAATTTGCTGCATTTTTGATTAAATTTTTATATCTTAATGGGAAAATTATATATGCTTTTTCGAATATGGATTAACAGTTTTTATTCTTTTTAATTTTGAAAATCAAGTTAAAAAAAAAAACACCTAAAAATTCTCTTCATATTTTTTTTTTTTGTGTGTGTGTGTATCATAATAAAGTAGTTAGTTAAAGATTATTATATTTTTATGTGTAAATATTCAAGATTTATATCTTATCATTGTTAATGAAACAAAGTAAACATAATAATATATTTCAAATTTTAATTGCCTTTTGAATTTATTTTTGACAGATACAAAATAATACAATAATAATTTTATCTATAGTTATAAATACGTTTTTTTTTTTTAAGAAGATAAAAATATATAGTATAAAATTATCTCGTACAAATCTGTAATTGTTACTTTTTTTTTTAAATTTCAGGTGGTATAATTATGTATGGAGCATTGCTGCTATACAAAGCAGAATTTATTCACATTGTGTCAATCAGTTTCACAGCTCTGATATTCACAGAACTATTGATGGTTGCATTAACTGTCAGAACATGGCATTGGTTGATGGTGGTTGCAGAACTATTTAGTCTGATCATTTACTTTCTCTCTCTTTTCTTTATGAAGCAATTTTTTGGTGAGTATTCATTTTTTCCCCCATTACAAATAATAGTAATAAAATGCATTTTTGGTCCATATACCTTCCAAAACTAAATTTAAAACATTTTTCATAAGCAGATTAGATAGCATCCAATTTTTGCTATCTTGACATTTCGTTAAATTTCAATTTAAATGTGTCAACCAAATGATTAATAATTGTGACAAGTAATGTATCTATTTTAATGTTATTCTATAAAGTAATGCCAACATAGGCACTTCTTGTGTTATTTGCACCATAAATATTTCAGGTAAAAACATCATTTTTGGTTCTTTTAAATCCTGAAATAATGAGTTTTCAAATAAATAAATGAATACTTGCTTTAGTTAAGTTACTTAATATTCTCCATCACCTCTTTTCAATTAAAATGTTAACCATTTTTTTCCTATGACTAAAGAAAACTTAAGTTATTGAGGGGAAAATTACAGAGATTGACATTTTAATTTGAACATTAATGCTTTGAAAGATACTCAAAGTTGATCAAATACTGATGCTGATCACTCAAAGTTTTAAAAATTGTGGAATTTTAAATTATTACTTAAAAAAAAAAAAAGTACGGTTTGCTACTGAGTTTTTGTTCTTATAAAAAATATTCAATAAATATAAGAATTTCAATTATTTTTTTATATATTTAAAAATTAATTTCATCTGAGTATTAAAAAGTTTAAATTAAGTGAAAATGACATTTAAAATATGTTAAGGGAGATATTACAACTGGATTTAATTATACTAATATTACTTACTATTAATTTTTCTTATATTTTTTTAATGTAATACAATAGCCTCTCTTTCTCTTTAAATAATTTCATTTGAGTATTTCACAAGCTTTTAAAAAAAAATTGGGCTTTATTTTTAATGTATGCTGCAATTTATGTATAGAAGGTAAAAGTAATTTTTTATTTTTAGTCCTATTAATTGAGAGTTATTAAGAGGGAGAGTCCTATTAATTGAGTCCCAGGTTAAAGAGAAATTACTGTAATTTGGAATTATGCATGAATATAATGTATAATTCCAAATTACAGTCATTTCTCTTTAACCTGGGACAGTGGCCATGCCAGATTATCAATTTTGCAGGATTATTGAGCATCAATATAATTTTAAGGAGGATATCAAAAATAAAGCACTCTAGATAAAAAAAAAAATAATAAATAATTAAAACATATTCATGTTTAATGTATAAAGATACATTTTTACCCATTCAGACTATATAAATATCTGACGAATGCCAGCACCATCTAGTCAGTGCCAGATTATAGAGTGTGCCGAGCTATCGAATGCTACACTAAAGAGAGATCACTGTACTACTTTGTAAAATTGCTATTAATATCAGAATCTAAATAAAAGTAACTGATTAATCACCCATCCTGACATGTGTAAATAAAGAAATTATATGTTGCATTGTTAAATTATTTTTTCATATTTTTATATCTTTGGCAGATACTGAATTCATTTGGACTCCTACATTTCTTTGGAAAGTGAGCCTGCTTACTGTAGTGAGTTGTGTGCCTTTGTACATCTTGAAATATTTGCATCGTAAAGTGGCACCTCCAAGTTATGCAAAACTTACCTAAGCATATTAGTACAGTGAGATGAAAAGCAAAGAAATACTTTGTAAGAAATTTATGTGATACATTTGCAGAAGGTGTTATTATTTTTTAATTATTTTGTATAAATTTCTTGCTCTGTATACATTTGAATTTCATCATATGATTTAATCAAAGTTTTTTTTTTTTTTTTTTTTTAGAAATATTATTTGTATGTGAATAACTTAAGTATTCTCAAGTTATGGCATTAAAACTAAAAAGAATATTAATTCCGCATTATTCTTTTTTATGTGAACTCGTAGTTCTGTGATATGTTAATGTGGGTTTCATGACTTCAGGTTATTTTTAAAATGTGGTGTTTTTTATATATTTTTTATGCATTTGAATATTTTTCTTTTATAATTTAAATTATAGATTTTGAGAATTTATTTTATATCCAAAAAAGTATAGTTTCTTTCTGCTACAAAAATTAACTGAAATTGATATGTCCTTTATGGATTTTTCCTTTTTGTTCTACAAATTAGGTTTTAATTTTTTATTTAAAAAAATTATTAAATTCTTCATAATATATTTTCCATTTCTTTCTACATATTAAGGACAGACTACAATAAAACTTAATTATAAAAAATGATACTGTATTATATATTTATTAAACAAATTTTTTTCTATATATTATTGTTTGAGTTCTCGCTTCATTTAGTGTAAAAGGAAATTCAGAAAGCACTAGAAAATTATATGCAAGCAATTACAAAGCATATTTTTTTTTTTTTTAGATTATTGTATATGCATTTAAAATTAGGGCATTTTTCAAGGATATTTTAACGTTTCGGAGTAAATCATGGAATTTAATTAGTGAAAAAATTAGTTTTAAATAAAAATTAAGTACTTTTCTAAAATTGTTTAATTATTTTATTATTAAAAATCATTTTTAAAAGATACAAATATTTGGTTTTAAAAAATTACAAAATATTCTCGTATTGAATTCATATACTTGCAATTAGATCTTTAATTAATTATCCTATTATGAAAACAATACTACAAATTACGTATTGACAAACTAAAGCATATGCTGTGATAATTCTAATGTTCATCAATTGAGTTATAAGCAGGAATAATAATATTTTTGAAATAATAATCTAAGTTTGCCAGTACTTGAGATATAATATTATAAAAATTGCTATTTGAAACTGAAGTATAAGCTATCAATTTTACTAATTACTTCGTCATCCTTTAAAGAATAAAAAAAAGAAAATTTTATATTTAAAATTCCACAAAACTTACAAAATTCGGTTTCAAATGATTTGCTAAATTTTTAATTTTAATCACTTAATTTTTCATTAAAAATCCAAACAATCATCTCCATCCAGTCCAATTCTTGACAATAAAATATAATTTAAATTTATTTGAAATCTAGATCTATTATAATAATCTTTTAAGTGTTATTTTTTTTTAAACATTAATTGGACCAATTATTTAAAAAATATGTACATGTGAAAACCTCAGTTTGATATATCACACATTTTACAATGTATAAAATTTATTTTTCTGTGCATACCAAAGAATGTACTGTAAGTTGTATGAATAGGTTTGTTTGCATGTAAGTGAATGTGGGACTTTTAATGTATTTCATGCAAATTGAAGAACAGTATATGTTTTATAGTGAAAAGTTGCTATGTGTCAAACTTAATACATGACAAAGAAAATAATTCTGATAAGCTTAAAAGAAGGCAATCTCTTCATTTAATTCTCTCAATTTTATAAGATTTTTTTTTTCGATTTAAATTTTAAATAATGCTTAATCACTGTTTACAAGTTTTACTGCATGATTATAAATATATTTCTAATATAGAACCTTGTTAAAATTTCACGTTCTTCAAATTTCGTGTGTTGGCTTTACCATACATTTACCTATATATTGAACTGCACTCATTTTTCAAATAATACTCATTTTTAAGAATGGCCAAATATTAATTACTTGACATATGATAAATTAGGGTATACTTATTTTGATTAAATTGTATGTAAATTTGCTGTATTTACAGGGTGGCCACTCAACTGGGAAAAGTTAGATAATATGATAAACGGTCAGGGAAAGTCGGGAAATATTTGAAGAAAACTGGGAAAAAAAAAATTTTTTTGGAAAAATTCCTGATCTAAATGGAAGGAAAGTTGCGAAATTATCAAAATTAAAATTAAGTAAAAACATTTATGCATAAAAAATATATAATCTGCAGTCAGGGTATTTATCGACCCTTTTAATATTAAGAAAAAATAATTTCCTTGTCAATGTGAGGAATGGCCTTTGAACAAGACTTAATGTGTATAAATATTTTATACTTTCCCATAGTAAAATATTTGACTTAGAAATACAACTTTATTTCTGTCAAAAAGTTTTTGATTTTTAACATGAAAAATCTTCGTGATGGTTTAAAGTCCTAGTGATATCAAATAAAATTCTTGTTTTATGATTTTTCATAAGATAGTTTTGAAAATATTTATGAAATTCATTATTTTTCACAAGGTTTTAAACAAATTTTATTAATCACTGATGTAATATAATTTTCATATTCATAGGGTTTCTTTAAGTAACGTGAATAATCAGGAATTTTACTTTGCCTGGAGAGTGGCCATCCTCATTAGTAAAAATATTTTTTAAATATATCTTATCAAAATGCATTTTGGTTTCTTTAGTAATATTATAAATCTTTTCATAATTTTATCTCTCTACATTTTGTATCTAACAATTTACAATGTGCCTTTTTACTGCTGTATTTATTGGAAAAAAATGTTTTGAGGACCGTTGTCATTTTGTGATACATTCTTTGCTTGTTTTACCAATTGTAGTATTTTGCCCTTTTAAAGTGATGTTCCATGCTCATAATTTAACTGATGTCTTAAAGAAGGTGCTGTTTGTATTTCATATCTTAATGATGTAAATATTTCACCTTGTTACTATGAATAATAAAATGTTTATATGAACTTTGTTTTGCTATTTATTATTGTTCTGTTATACAAGATAGCATCATTAAATTAGTCCTTAAATTTTATCTAACTTATAGTGAATTTCTGTTGTGTAATATTTCTTTTTCTTTGAATTCATTTTTTCTTCTTGTATGTAGTTAAAAACTATTAACAAATGCCTATTAATTTTTTTTTAATTAATATTTCTTCTACTATCAGAATTGCACTTAATATTCACTTAACAAATAAAAGTAATCTAGATGAAATTAGAATTAATGATGTAGTTAATGAAATACAGAGAAAAAAAAATTTTTTTTTTTTTTTTAATAATTTTCTTTTTTACGACTGCATTGCTGAAAATTATCAAAAAATTGTAATTTAGTTCTTTTCTAATTAAATCAATCTGTGATAAATTCAAGTTAAAACTTATTTCTAAATTTTATGTATTTATATTCACATTATTTTTTTATAATGGAATAAGTTAAATATTGTGGCGTTCAAAATTAAAAGAATTTTCTCTCTTCATCAATTATCTACTGAACAGATTTTAATGAAATTGGACAAGAATATACATTGTATTACAAAAGATTAAAAAAACAAACACTCATAACTGTTAGGGAACTTATTCATGTGTAGGACTCCTCATCACTGAAAGTTCTAAAAGAGAGGAAAATTCATACTGGAAATCAAGCAATATAAATTCTTAGATAAGTTGATTTTATTCCTTCAACAAGGCTGCTTTTAGGCCCTGAATGATTCTCACTTCGAGAATCATTCAGGGTCTAAAAGCCTGGAAGTCGAATTATAGTTGCCCTATAAGGACATCTCGGAGTTGCTGTGTAGGCTTTAGGTCTGGAGATCTGGCTGGCCAATCCATCCTGTGAATGTTATAACTTTTCAGAAATTTGTAGCCGCTGCTTGTCATTCATGCAAATGAAATTCATGGCCAATAATGGATCGATTACACCCCAGAAAAGACAACAGAAAGCTTCAAGATCTCATTCCTATCTTTCAGAGAGTCTCAGTCTCTGAAAAAGATGGCCTGTGTGGCTAGTGCTCAGTGCCACAAGTTTCATATTTCACAATTTGGATATCTTCAACTCTACATGAACATTATTAGACTACAAATGGTCTATCTAAATCTCTTCAGCTAAAATTCGAACTTTTCGTGATCAGCTAAGTACAATAGAACCTCTTAAAGTCGAAAATCTTCAAAACTCGAAAAAAAATTTTTGTTCCCTTCCCTTCAAGCCTCAAAACCTCCATTACTCAAAATTTCAACTCTCTATATGTCGAAATAGTGAGTCAATCCCCACAAGCTATTTTGGTAAATATTTTCCCTCCGTAATTCGCAGAAACAAAATTGAACCTCTGTATCTTGCAATGTTTGATTTTACACCTTTACAACTCAATCATTTGAAACTAATTACCTGTATACCAACTTTAAGGATTTGCCGACAATGCACGTCATTGTTTCTTAGAAAACAATGTATGAGTATACAGTAAATAGAATAACCAATTCTATGAAATATTCTTATTATTGTTATTAATTTCATTTGAACTGTAGCGAAGCAAATCTTTTGTTGTCGATTACAAAAATATCAGAAGTAGTTTTGGTTTTTAAATACATAATTTTTTTTTAATTTTAAGGTTGTTTCGGAATTATTTTGATGTTTTATTGAAGTACATAATATAACTTTTAAGTTGCAAATAAACATGTTTATTACCTCTGTAACTTGAATTTTTATTTATTTTACCTCTGCAACTCAAAATAAGTTAGAAAGAATCTAAACCTCTACCTACAAGTCGAATATTTCCTTCCAAAATCCGCGTAAGTCGAAATCCTCCATAAGTCGAAAACTCTGTAATTCGAATTATTTGGCGTCTCCCTTGAAGTTCGACTTACAGAGGTTCTACTGTATATTGTATGTGTAAACATATTCTTTTCACTAAGAAGAATTAAACAATGAGAGACTTTTGTTTTTTGCATTTTCACCAATTACTATATTTTGAATTTAGTGATACTGAATGGGTTTGTAACTACCGTACGTTCCTTAAGTAACGGAACAAATGTTAGTCATCATATTACAAAAACATCCACCATAGTCAATGGCACAAAAGTTCGATAACCACAAAACATCTCTTATCAATCATAGAATTAAATCATCAAAAATTGTACTATAGTCAAAGATTCTTAAATTAAATCACTGGTTCCCAAACAGTGACGGATTTAGGATCGATGGCGCCCTAGGCCAAGTTAATTTGACGCCCTTATATATAATAATAATAATACGAATAGTAATAAAGGATTCGAATTAAATTTAGGCATGAATTAAATATATATATATATATTTTATTAAAAATTCGTCATTATGAATAACATTTATTCATAATGTACACATGTTATTCTCCTTATCTTAATTTTCTGTGTGTGATGCGAATCTTATTTTTGTTGATTTTTTTATATACTTTTAAAATCAAAAACATCAAATTGTTTTATTTGCAACATCTTTATTTACTGTGTTTCAAAATAGGTGGGTATAAAGATACATAGAGAAACGTAAATATTTTACTACATCTTTCTGATTGTTCGATAAAGAAAGTAAATTTCCAAGGAGAGGAGGGGGTAAATAACCTTTTTTAAAAAAAGAGGGCGGTAGAATAAATAAATTTGGGGACAAAATCGCAGAAAAGTGGCAGCTGGGATTTGGCGTCAAAAATTCTTTTCGCCAAAGTACGCCAAGAAAAAGGCTGCGATTGTAAGTGAAGTGAATTGCAAACAGTACAAGAAATGTGGGTTACCACATTTGACTACTTATCGCTCATTTGGCGAAACAAAAAAATCGCCAAATCCCAATAGCCCTTATTTCGCGATTTGGATAAATTTGAGAAACACTGAACTAAACTTTCGTCTTTTAAATTTCTTCGGTTTAATTATCAATTTGGATTAAGCTATAAAACATATTTTCAATCTATGTGTTATTGGTGATGCTTTAATGAATTTCATTAAAATTTATAAAATCATGAGTTCTTCAGAAATTTTGAAAAGATTTGAATAGTTTTTCAGCCAAAAGTTGTAAAACAGAGATTTTTGTTATGCTATACAAATCTAAATTTTATTTGTTAGTTTCACATTTTTGGTGACGTAAGAAGACACATGATAAAAGACTTAAAGTAACAATGTCATTGTGCTGCAATCTTCAAATTTACTGGGGAAAAAGTGCTTGCTGGTTTCAAGAAAAAAAAAAACCTTGCGTTTTGGTGGCAGTCTGAAATTTTAGATATAATTCATTCCATTTTGGAGTAATGTGGTTTGGTTTATCGCTCTACTGTCATTCTGGTCTGATTAGACCGGGACCTCCAGTTTAACATGGATTCCGAACCACTCACAAACATCCTTGCCACCCCTAGGATTTGAACTTGAAGCCTGTGGTACTAAAAGCCAGAACGCTAACCAATTGGCCATCAAACCTCACTAATGTGGTTAATGCTCTTGTTTTTTAATTCAGAGAATTCAGCCTGCTATCTCATTTTCAAAAATTCCAGAATAGCCACGAACATAAGTATTGCACATTTTGAACAACGCTTATCTTTATTATCAATTTCATTAAAAATAAATTGAGTTTGTATATCTAAATGATTGTTTTGTTAGTAAAGAAAATGTTATTGATATTTTAATTAGAAGTCACCCAAACTGTTTTCTCAAATTCCCTCCCTAGTAGCATAGTTCTTTGTTTTCCGTACCACAAATACGAATCAATACTATTGGACTTATGATTAAACATTTAACGATCCGTATATCATAAAATATGAACATCACACATCATAAATTAAGGCACGAAATTCATAGATCAATTATTCCTGCATACGTAGGAAAAATCCAATACGTATGTGGTTGTTGACTGTATCGGAAACGCCATGTGGGAATCATTTCCTAAAATGGAAATACTGAGGAATAAAAATAACCATTGATTGGCACAATCTATGTATTAATACCAACTGCGTGCTGCTTCATCTACGTTGATTGGTATAGAAAGATGAACTTAACTGCATCTAAGTAGCCTTCTTAAGTGGCTTCTATTTCTTTTTTACATACAATAGACTCCAAGATCTATAGACAGCATCACGAGAGCTTAGCAAGAAATAATTGCAAGTTTGTATCGATTATTCATGGGAAAGCATTTCCACTTATGCTAAAATTGCATCCATTTCCAAAGTGCCTTTGGAAAGGTCAGTGAGGTCTTGAAGTTTAATGCTGTTTATTTTGAAGACCACTGTGTTTATATACATTGCTTTGTTTCGATGTATTCAGTTGTCATTAGTGTCAAGTTCTCAGTAAGTGTCCCTTCTTTTGCATATTCAGTCCCCGATTTAGAAATGATAGCAACTTTCTCTTGTGTTTGAAACTCTACTAATCATTTAATTTTCCATATAGCTCATTGTTTCTTAATTGGGCTTAAATTATTGTTTGCTCTACAATAGATGAAATAAATTTTCATGTGCATGTTTATGAAGAAATAAGTTAATGTGTATTATCTATGTGTACTTCTTGGGGCCTGTATGCCGTGTGTCTAGCGCTCTGGAGCTCGGTGCAACAAGTTTTAGATTCGAGTCGAGTCGAGGATGTTTGTAGTGGTTCGGAATCCACTTTAAGAATTAGGTCTCAGTCTCGTATGACTGTAAGAGCGTCACGAAGCCCCGTCAGACTTCTCTCACCCACATCATTCCCAAACTGTATAGGGGCAACTCAGTCCTAGGCAAGTGAAGTGGTATGGTGTAGTAGTAGTAGTAGTAGTATCTGTATTTCTAACAACTCAAAAATTATAACACTACAGAAATTCATCTTTTTTTTCTCTGAATTCATATTATTTCTGATGTGCAGCCAAAAATTAAGAACAAATAGTTTGTTTTTAATTAAATAAAACCTAAATTTTTGATATACTGTTTTTTTAATTATGTTTTTGTTTCTTATCCCATTTGGTAGACAGCAACATCTAGACCAAGTTCAAGAACACGTGTGGTCTCATGGAAGGAGGGAAAAGGGGGGGGCAGATTTTGTTATGATGGAGCACCCGTAGGTAGAAGTCTGACTTGTCTCCGTGCCGCTGACTGTTTTTACGGGGTAGGATTGTCAGCCCTACTTTCTTACTAGAATCCCATACTAGATCGGGACCTACGGCTTAAAGTGGATTCCGAACCACTACAAACATCCATGGCACAGCGGGGATTCGAAACCGAAACCAGTGGCACCGAACGCCACAGCGCAAGACACTCGGCCATCATGCAATTTTTTTTAATTATCTTTGATCAGAATGTTACTTAATATTCACGTCAATTATTTAAAATTAGAATTAATGGCGTAGTTACTTAAAAAGTGAAATACTGAGAAATGCAAGTCTTTTATTTAGAATTTATTATTTTTTTTACTTCTGCATAGCTGAAAATTATTCAAAAAAAAATTTTTTTTAATAAATTCTTTTCTAATTAAATCAATCTATGATAAATTCAAGTTGAAAATTATTTCTAAATTCTATGTATTTATATTCACTTACTTTTTTACACTTACACTTTACACTTTTTTTCACTTACTTTTTTTTTTTTATATTTATATTACTTATTTTTTTTTTTTTTTACTTGGAAAAATCAAGTACTTGTTTAAAATTAAAAGAATTTTCACTTTTGATTGATTAACTCCAGAGCTACTAATTAGATTTTAATGAAATTGGATAAGAATATAAATTGAGATACTACAAAAAGTGAAAAACACTAATAAAAAATTAAATTTAAATTCTACTTATTATTAAATTATTAGATATATTATTATTATTATTAAATTATTAGATATATTATTAAATTATTATATATTAAATTAACAAATTATTACATATTTTTAATTGAAAACAATGATGTTTTTCTTTCAGACATATGTAATTACAGAATACCGCAAACATAAAAAAAATGTCACTCAAAATATTGACAGCGAGAAAGATATAAAAGCTATGGAATTTAGCTCATCTTAGGTCCAGATTTTACCCTGCCTAGGTCTTCTTAATAGCACCATGGAATCAAAAAGAATTTAATTAGTTAAAAGTTTTAAGCAATTTTTTATTCTTCTCTGAAGTAATCCCCTTTATTGTTTTCTTATTCTTTGTTTTAGCAACAAGTTATGTTTTAAATTTGCCTTACTTAATTTGTCATTTTTACTAATTATGTAACTGGAGGTAAGGAGATCGTTTCCTGTGTAATTTCTTTAAAACTCCAAATCCTTTGCTTAGTTCAGGATTTACCGATGGTAACATTATTATCGCTAAATCAAACCGAGTGTGGAGAGTGGGTCTGTTTAATTTATTTCGTATACTTAATATTTTGATGCAGAATGATCAGATTATGCCCGGCATTTGAGGAGAAAAAACGCTTTAATTCTTCAGTGGCAGCAATGCTAAAACAATCTTAAGCACTTTAATCCTAAGGTGGCAACAATGCCTTTAAAAAATAGTTAATTTAATTAGCTGATATATATTTGCAATCGGATCATAATTTCTTTCTTCTACAGTGTAGAATGTGAAGATGAAGACTGCTTAAATTTAATTCCAAAAGGATATAAGAAGCATTCAGCACCTCCTGGAATAAATGGTATGTTTTTATAGCACGTTGTTTAATTTTTCCATCGTATTTAATGAATGAATGAAAATTGCGTAAAATCGCAGAATAAGGGCCGCTGGGATTTGGCGTAAAAAATATTTTCGCCGAAGTGCGCCAAGTAACGAGTTGCGATTGTAATTGAAGTGAATTGCAAACATTACAAAAAACTCCGGCTACCACATTTGGTGACTTATCCCCCATTTGGCACCTTAAAAAGTCGACAAATCCCAACGGCCCCTATTTTGCGATTTGGTCGAAAATTGTATTCCATTTCCTTCTTATGCAATAATTTCAGAGACAAAAATTATGGTAAAATCGCAGAACAGGGGCCGTGGGGATTTGGCGTCAAAATTTCTTTTTACCAAAGTCTGCCAAGTAAAGGGTAGCAATTTTAAGTGAAATGAATTGCAAACAATACAAGAAACCTGGGTTACTATATTTGGCGACTTATAATTCAGTTGGTTCCACAAAAAAATCACCAAATCCCACGACTCCTATTTTGCGATTTGGCCAAAATTATTGTTTTAAAATAAATCAGTGAGATAATGAAGATTATAAATGAGATTATCTTTCTTATATTTTCTTATCAATTTCGCAAATGTTGTAATAAAATCTAAAATTAGTCTTTTTACATTAAAGATGACAGGGATATTAAAAATTACAAAAACTTTTTAAAAAATTGTCTTTTCCAAAAATTAATCGAAAAGTTCGTAGAATAAAAAATAGAACAAACGAATGGTATAGATATTTTTTTTATTCTTTTAAAAAAATACAATTTTTTTTTTTTTCCGGTAGCTTTTTATAATGCTGGATGATAACTAGCAAAAAGAATTTAAAATACAAATAAAGAAAAATATTATAAATGTATATAAGTATATAAAATATTGAAAGAAAAGTAATTAAAGAGAGTGCAAGGAAAAATTTTTTAAATCATGACAATCATTTTATAAAAACATTTTATAATTTTTTGATATTTTATTCAAACATTTTAAATTGTATTTAGGAATAGGAAAATCATGACATTAAGTTCATTATTTTTTCATTGCTTCAAAAAGAACTTAGAATAAAATTATTTAATTTTAAAAACTTTAACAACTATTTAGTAAAATGCATTAATAGCAAATCTGAGTAAGAAAAAAAAAAAAAAAAAAAAAAAAAAAAAAGAAGGGAAGGATTGACACAATTGTCATTATTTAAGAAAAAAAAAAGTTTTTTTTAATTTAGTTTAAGATGTACATATTTATAATAATATACTTTTTGTTTTTTTCTATAATACAAATTTGTAAATAATTTACTTAACATTATTTTGAAACATTTTTTATATGATTCATATGCATTTTAAACATGACTTTCAAATCCAATTTTTATAATTATGATGTACTATTCCTTTTGATCAGTTTCAGTATTACCTGTGAATAAATTAGATGCTCTATAATTTATTTATTATTATTATATTCAGTAACATATTATTTTCTTTGTTTTTTAAAAATATGTATGTTTCTTAGGTCAACCCCTAAATGTCACATTTGCTATAAATATAATTGATATTGATGAAATTAATACAGAAACGATGGTAAGTAACATAAATGATATTATTTAGAAATTTAATTATTAAATTTGTGCAGCGATCAATATAAAACATACAAACAAAATAAAATGTTTGTGAAATAAAGACTAGTTTTTTTGCGTATAACAAATTATACAATCAGTTAATATAGCCGCAGCTATTTACAAATCTGCATTCCTAATGACAAATCCTCACTGGTCAAAGTGGCGCTCATACGAGTTGTTTATTGTTTCTTATCCCATTTGGTCGACAGCAAAACCTAGACCATGTCCAAGAACCTCTTATGTACTTTGGACGTTAAAGCTTGGGACTTGGATATTAATATTCCTTACTTTGGACCTTTTTTAATTTAAAGCTGCTTTTTTTACTCTCATAATAAAGTGTAAAACTGCAGCTTTTTTGTCCTTGACCTTGTGGAACAAAGACATGGGGTACCCTAAGGAAGAAGTATGACTTTATCCCAACCCGTTATACCTCCGGGTACCCCCCTCACCCCCCATTTTAGTCACCTTTTACAACATGCATGGGCTGTTCTACTCGAAGGAGCCAGCATATGTAAATATTTTATGTAACCAATTAATATTTTATGAGTACAATTTTGTTCAATGAAACTAATATCCAAAATGAAATCCAACAATAAGGAATATTGAAATTACTACTAGGAACAAAATTTTTGGAAGCATTTCTTAAACTTAGGTTAAATGTTATTTCTGTATTGATGAAATACAGAAAAAAAAAGACATATATTTGTCATTTTTTATAAAATAATTAAAAATTTTTTTAATACTGAATTTAGATTAATGCCTAGCTAATCTTTATAATAATATTCTGAAATTTCACTCATTAAAGTAGTTATATGTGAATAATTTTTTTCCTAAAATAATAATAGTTTATTAGTGGATTTCAAAATCCAGTAAAATCATATTCTGTTCAGAAATTTCAATAAGAACATAGATCTTAAATAACGAAGAAATAATCAGTTACTATTTTTACTTATTTTATTTACGATATTCCTTTAATGAACTCTTTTCAGGACTTCAGAATCCATGGCTATGTTTACAGTACTTGGATTGACAATCGCTTGCTTATTAATGATACCGAAATCATTAATTTCAAATGTTCTCGGTACATGTGGGTTCCTGATATGGTGTTTGAAACAGCGAAATCTACCAAGCAATTTGGCAACAAGTTCTTCTACATCGACAAAGACAAAAGCATTATTGCCTCAGAAAGGTTAGAGAATAACAATTCTCTTATCCGTAATGAAAATAAATATTTAAAATAGTATTGGTTGTTGTTGCTGTTGTCGTATACCCTGAAGAGTACAAGAAAATCAAATATCATGGTGATCCCGAATAATATTGACTATGATTGATTGCCAACTCAGAATATAAATCTCTTCCAAGGGATGGTCCAGACAATGCATGGCGGCTGCAACAGCCTTGCAATCAAAAATATGATGATGAGTAAGCTCGACGTCAGGACAATTGTCACATTTTTGGTATTCTTTAACGCCATCAGCAAAAATTTTCATATTTTTGTGGTTCTTCTTCCTTCATTTTGTGAGAGTAGTAATTGCTTTTCTGTAGACATTTAGATCTGCAATTTGGTATTTAGTATTAATCTTAGAAGAAATTATAAGTTTAGATTTTGCAAAGGCATTTGCATCTGCAAGGGAAGTAGGAATGACAGTCTGTTCCAGACTTGTGGAATTTTTTACCGAAGAAAAATATTATTTTATATGTGTATTTAAAATTTTAATAATAAATATGGTAATAAAACTTAATGTAAGAGGTCCATTTAAAGTAAAGCAAAATGGTTGGTTGCTTATCAAATAAACAGAAGAATAGAAACAAAATTTCCATTAATCATTATATATATGTATGTATATATATATATATATATCTTAATATAGTGACCATGCACTGACAATTCACCTACAAGCTCTTTTGATGCCGCAAGACACAGTTTCTAAGATATTTTACATAGAAATCCACTCGTAGGAAAGTTCAGTCATTCCATGACTTGATTTTTACATTTTGCTAGCAATGAACCACTTCTTGAGTAAAACATTGAAGTAACTGGATGCAAGGTCGGGCTATGAAAAGGGGGACACAAAATATTGTGATTTTAAAATTTGAATCATGGGATCAGTCTATGTAATATTTCCCGTTTCATCCTTTTCCTTTGTTCATTATTGTAGGTCCACAAATGACATACAATTCTCGATAAATTTCAAGAATATTAAACCCTTTTAAGCAGTGAAACAAAATCACACTATCTTAGATTTGGCCAGACTTTGTATTATGGCTGCCGTCATAACTTGCAGTTCTGTGGAGGCCGACGTTACGAACTGATGAACGCCCGTGTATCATTTGAGCAAGGTCTAGATGCCTCCACTGTACAATTTTGACCGATTGACCGATGATTTGACCGATTTTGCCATTTCAAATTTTGAAAAATTAGCTTGTATGTCTAAATATAGTTTCATGATAGTATTTGAAGTTGAGCCAAGTAGCATGGTAAAAGAGAGTTTTGTAGATTTTGTGCTTCACGTCAATTACCTTCGGAGTGTCAGGACAAGCTTTCAAATCGGTTTTTGGGATTGCAAACATATCCGAGAGATTATAAAAGAAAAACTTGTTATTCTGAACGAAAATGTTAATTAAGTGAAAAAAAATATCCAAGAAATTTAAAGATCTGTTTGAAAGCTTTAAAGATCGGTTAAGAAGTAATTGCTAATACAGTATGAAAGTGATTGTTATCATTATTATGACCTAAGAGTAAATAAGTTTTAATCGTGAGATTCGAATAACTTCCTATCGTATGGAAATATTTTTTAAAAGATTTGGAATGCGGTTTTATTATTATTATTATTATCATTATTATTATTTTTTTTTTTTTTTTTTTTGACAGAAAGGATCCTAAAAGGCTAACGATGACAAGAATAAAGATTTTATATTTGCATTGTTATAAAACCATATGTCTGTAGAAAACTAGCGATGTATTTTGAATAGCAGTTTTTTTTTAAAGTGAATTATGCTTTTTTATGTGTAGGTATGCTTTCAAAACTGGATGTCTCATGCATTTTGAAAATTATCCTTTTGATACTCAACTCTGCATGTTCTCCATCGCTCTTAGTAAGTATGAATTCCCTAAAATATTTTCAATGTTATTTTTCTTTTTATTTATGTGAGTTGTTTATAGTGGATACTTAATTGTTTACATAAGTGCATTGATTTTACTTTAAAGTGATTTTTAAATTAATATTTCAATGTATCGTTTATTTTATTTATAGTGTCTTCTAATGATAACGAAGTTCATCCTCAATGGGATAAGGAAAATGCAAACGAACCTATTTCCTTTTCCAAAAAGATTGAACCACTGCAATTTCACCTGGGAAAACCGAGAACTTATACAACGAAGGCGGAATACGATGGAGGTATACGTCAATTTCTATTTGCTGAAATTTTAAAAACCTTTAATTTCGTAAATATCATTCTAGAAGTTACTGACTAAAAATAAGTCTAAAAACAACTGACTTAATTATTTTATGGCTTAATTTATTATGACAGACTTATTTATATTAACTCAGAATGGAAAAAAAAAATCATTCAATAGCCTTCTCAACAACGTCAAAGAAGCAAGTTGGCAGAACTCCTGGCCTTTTTAATAGGCTTTTATTAGTTTCACCTGTATGTATGTATGTTTGTTTGTATGTTTGTAACTGACTCTTTGGGCTCGAATTTTGCCCTACTTTAAGCGATCAGATTTAATTTAAACATTGTAGACTTACCAAGGATCGACGACAATAAAATATTTTGATAAGTTTATTATCTCATCATGATTAGGATCGCCAGGATTAGTGATTAAAACACACAGCCTTTGAAAAGTCATCTTGATCATCGCATCATTTTTTTCCCCTAGAGATCTGTTTCTCCTCATACACACTATTTAAGCTGCAAAGAAACATTTACAGACATCTTTCAGACATTCAAACCTACGTGGGACAGCGGCACAACGCATAACATGCCTGACTACGGATTAGGTGATTCCCTGTTCGAATCCTGGCTGCCTCGACATATTCGCATTTAGCCTTTGTTTTACTCACATTTAAATTATTGTAAAAACCAGTCCTCCGTACCGGGACCTCATTTAAATATTATAGTTTAAAAACACTAAAAAAACATGCTTTTAGAGGCAATCAAACTAAAAAGTAAAAAATAATTGTTAACATAAGAATAAAATGACTGACGAGAAAATGAATGTCACTGTTCTAAAAGTGTGGGTTGCTTCGTATGACATTTTTTAACTAACTCTGCATTTCGGAATGAAACTGGTGAAAAATTATAACGATTGGTATCGAGCACCCCACGCTTTTAGAACAGTGACATTCATTTTCTCGTCAGTCATTTTATTCTTATGCTAACAATTATTTTTTACTTTTTTGTTTGATTAACTCTAAAAGCGTGTTTTTTAGTTTTTTTAAACTATTAATTTTTTAAACTAATGATATAGAATCCATAACGTCTTTCTCTGAGGCAACCACGACCCAACTCCTGTTTAGTTCATGAACTAACTCAGTGGTCCGCGAGCACCATGGAAGATGATAAAAAAAAATCACTGTTGTCTCTGATTAAATTCAGTCATTAATTACAACTCAGATAAATTAACATTAATAACCAGTAGCGATAATCTAATCTTTCTCATATAAATCTACATGATAAATTATTGTAGTGTTAGGCGGCATCCAAATGATGCATACAATACTCTGATACCACAGCCACAGTGATACCACAGCCTGTCTGAAAGTTTGCACCAGCGACTATCTGCGAATGGTTCTTTCCAGAAAGTCTCCATGTCCTATTGTATTGTCCTAGTGTCCTCTCTCATGGAGGAGATTGAGCTAGGTCTGGTGAAGGATAATCCGCCCATTGTTGTGAATATTTCTTTTGGAGCCTGAATGGCCGAGTGTCTAGAGCTCTGGCGCTCGGTGCCACAGGTTTCTGGTTCGAGAAACGGGGATGCCATTAATGTTTGTAGTGGTTCGGAATCCACTATAAGCCGTAGGTCCCGGTCTCCTATGACCGTAGAGCGTCACAGAGCCCAATCAGACTTCTTCTCACCCACATCATTTCCAAACTGTATAGAGGCAACTCAGCTCTAGGCACAGTGATGTGGTGTGGTGTAGTAGTAATAATTGAAGGATAATCAACATTCGAGTGCGTGAGCTATAGCCTACCATGCCAGGTTATCCTGCTGCATCGTCTGAAAGATTCTGCGTGAAATATACGACATTGATATATATACTATTGTATATGGTTTGCAATGACAATGGTATATATACTATTGTATATGGTATACAATGACAAAGGTAAATTATGGATGAAATGGAATTGATGAATTATAAAAGGATTAAATCCATAATTTACCATTGTCATTGCATGAAATCCATTATAGATTAAATCTTTTATGGGTCCATTATGATTGAAATCCATTGTTGACCAAGTTACTTTTGCTGGTGTGCATTGATTAATAAACCGCATATTCTATTTCTGTCTTTTCGTTCCTGGTGCATTCTGTGTACACTAATGTATTAGGAAACATTTCTGACCTTGTATTGCCATATGATTCCGAGTCGTATGGGTGTACTCTATTCCTTCTAGAAATTTGTAAACCTGGTGCTGAGATAAGTTACATAACAATTTTATTTTATGCATATTTAAATATATTATTCTTAATGAGGAATAAAAGAGCTAATAACTTTCATTTTACTGTTAAAAGGAAGCCGTAGAATAAAAAATATTTTAAAACCTACATTAACTAAACAATACATGACTATGTTGAAACTAGTAAAAAAAGAAAACTTCAAAATATCAGTCCAGAAAATCACCTTCTTCTCACTTGAGTACCAGGCTGTTATTATTGAATAAAAATCTCCATTTCTTTTGTAGCTAATTTCACCTACCTGTACATGAGCATGAGTCTGAAGCGTCGTTTGACGGGCAGCGTCGTCAACATCTACGCCCCCTCCACCCTCATCGTGGCCGTCAGCTGGGTGACCTTCTGGATCCGAGCGGAAGCTGCACCCGCCAGAGTGGCGCTCATCGTCACCTCACTCCTCACGCTTTGCACACAGGTGAGCGATTCTACCCTTTTTATTATTATAATTTTTTTTAACTGAAGTAGATAACGTTATGAACTACTTTTTTTTTTTTAATGTTAAAATGCATAAAATTGACAGCTAACTCCCTGGCACTACACTCCATGTTGGACCTTGACTGCTTGCCTACTGGCAGATGCTGAAACATGAGGTGTTTTCTTTTTACGAGGTAGGGTTGTCAGCCCTACACCTAACGGTGTCATATTAGACGGGATCTATGGTTTAAAATGGATTCTGAATCAGAAAATTGATAACACATTAGAGATAAAAATAATTTTCGTTGACTGTTAACCGTTAACGTCACTATAGAATAATAGTTAATTTTAACGTCCTTAATTTTCCTGTGCTTAGATTAGGTTATGCACATGAATACTATTCAACTTATAATAATTTTGAATTAGACTATAGAAACGTTTACTGGGAGCCTTACCAGTAGAAATTCATTAAGTTTCTTTAGTTATAGTATATTTTCTATATAGTAGAGCTATCGTACATAATTGTTTATGTGCAGAAAAGTAAAATTTCAAGTTCAGTATATGTACCTAAAATAATTGATTAATGCATGGAATAAATAAGTGAGGCACACCTATATTCAACAACAACAACAACAACAAAAAAAAAGAAGAAGAAGGAAAAATCACAGAGTCCCCTAAACTTTGCTTTTAACACCTACTACAGCTACTACTAAGAGGTACAGCTAAGAATTAATTTGTAATGTTACAATATCAGTTGCGGTGCTCACTGAAATGGAGAAAACCGTAATTAGTATAATTTTAAGAGAAAAACAAGTAATATAAAAAATAAAAAAAATTTAAGTCAATTCCTACTTTTTTTCACATTGCAGAAACATCTGGCGCCATCTATAGGTAGATACATGCAACTTAAATCTAAAAAAACTAAAATTAATTAATTAAATTTAATACTTGAATTAATATTTAAAAAGACTGTGTTAACATCCAGTGACATCCACTACAAGTTCCAAAAAATGTATTTGAACTTGTGTGGATGAATAAAAAGTATTTTATGAACGATTGAAAATTTGAACAAGATATATATAGGGAGAGTGTGAACTAATAAAAGGAATTGAACAATTGTTTTTTTTTTTAATTTACATGACTTTCTATTATTAGAATTCGAGACTTGATGAGTTAAAACTAAGAAAAAGAAATATTATCTTTATTATGTAATATAATTGCAATTACCATATCTTTATGGGAGGAGAGGGCATTTAACAAAATATTCACTCTAATATGAATCTATAATTTCGTTATCGCTTGTGATTCTGCACAATTTTCATTAACAATAAAACTTAAAGAATTCTTAATAGAATTACATTCTTGACGTCGTAAATTGGACGCCAGAATTAATTCTTCTAATATCTAATTTAATCTAGCATTTAATTAATTAAGAGATGTACAAAAAATATATTTTATAAAGTAATCATTAGACCTGTGCTCACCTATGACGAAACTTAGCCTTTGACTAAATAACAGGCTGAACAGTTGGCCATCTTTGAGCGAAAGGCTCTTAGAAATATCTTTGGCGCTGTCAATGAGAATGGATTGTGGAGTCAACGAAGTAATTTTGAATTATAAGTATAAATTGTTTAAGGAGGCAGATATCGTTAAATCCTGGACGTATGAGGTTTGCGGGCTACATCTGCCGAATGGACCTCTCATCTTCGATATTTGGGATAGTCAACCATATACCTTTTGGAACTAGGGCTAAGGGTAGGTCCAAGTTGAGATGGACCGATTGTGTGGAGGCAGCTTTTAAAGTTACCAACTGGAAAACTGTTGCAAAGCAGAAATTGGAATGGAAGGAGGTTATCGGGAAGGTCTCGGCCCACCATAGGCTGACGAGTCAATAGAATATATAATTTTAGTTAACATAGACTTGCATTTAATAAACTTTGAATGCTGTGTTTTCTTGGCTGTTGTTATAATTATTCTTTTTTTTTTTTTTACACAGGTACAGCAGAACAAGTCGTTACTTCCTCCGCTCAACTACATAACGGCGGTGGATATTTGGCTATTTGTGTGTATTTTAATGGTTTTCAGCTCTTTGATAGAATTTGCATTGTGCTACAATTTATGTTCAATGCATGAGGTTAAGTACATTTTTTCAATAATTCCTTTAAATTGTTAATCTTACATGTATTTGTTAAACCTTAAAAACGTTTATTATAATGTATTTGAATTAGTCCGTTTATTAATGAATTGATTTGCACTTTAACAAAGAAGAAAAATAATATCGTTAATATCTTAAACTTTTATTTTTCATCAGTCTCCCAAGTAACCAATTGCCTAAGTAAGTGTTGCCCAAAGTTATGCATCTGTATCATTGTGCTATCAACTACGAAACCGTCGTTCCATCCATGTACTTATGCTAATTGCGATTCATCAGTCTAAGCGCATGCTTTGGGCACATAGTTATTGCTATTGGACAATTCAGGAGTGGTAGAATATCACTTATAACAACGAATATTATTTGGCATTACATCAACTAGGTATCCTAGTTTCAGTGCAATGTTTTGGTGTAATTGAATACCTGGAACCACAAAAATTGAGAGCCACCATCACATTCAAGAACCGGGCCGACTTCTATTTCGATCCTGATGTAGCATACTGCATCCAATTCTCTACATTCTATTGAAGACACCATTGTGGTATACTGCAACCAATTCGCTACATTCTATTGAAGGCATCATTGTGGCATACTGCATCCAATTCGCTACATTCCATTGAAGGCATTATTGTGGCATACAGCATCCAATTCGCTACATTCCATTGAAGGCATTATTGTGGCATACTGCATCCAATTCGCTACATTCTATTGAAGGCATCATTGTGGCATACTGCATCCAATTCGCTACATTCCATTGCATTATTTGGACAGCATCAATTCGCTACATTCCATTGAAGGCATTATTGTGGCATACTGCATCCAATTCGCTACATTCTATTGAAGGCATCATTGTGGCATACTGCATCCAATTCGCTACATTCCATTGAAGGCATTATTGTGGCATACAGCATCCAATTCGCTACATTCCATTGAAGGCATTATTGTGGCATACTGCATCCAATTCGCTACATTCTATTGAAGGCATCATTGTGGCATACTGCATCCAATTCGCTACATTCCATTGAAGGCATTATTGTGGCATTCAATTCGCTACATTCCATTGAAGGCATTATTGTGGCATACTGCATCCAATTCGCTACATTCTATTGAAGGCATCATTGTGGCATACTGCATCCAATTCGCTACATTCCATTGAAGGCATTATTGTGGCATACAGCATCCAATTCGCTACATTCCATTGAAGGCATTATTGTGGCATACTGCATCCAATTCGCTACATTCTATTGAAGGTATTGGGGCATACTGCATCCTCCAATTCGCTACATTCTATTGAAGACACCATTGTGTCATACTGCATCCAATTCTCTACATTCTATTGAAGACACCATTGTGGTATACTGCAACCAATTCGCTACATTCTATTGAAGGCATCATTGTGGCATACTGCATCCAATTCGCTACATTCCATTGAAGGCATTATTGTGGCATACAGCATCCAATTCGCTACATTCCATTGAAGGCATTATTGTGGCATACTGCATCCAATTCGCTACATTCTATTGAAGGTATTGGGGCATACTGCATCCTCCAATTCGCTACATTCTATTGAAGGCATCATTGGGGCATACTGCATCCAATTCGCTACATTCTATTGAAGGTATCGTTGTGGCATACTGCATCCTCCAATTCGCTACATTCTATTGAAGACACCATTGTGTCATACTGCATCCAATTCGCTACATTCTGTTGAAAGCACCATTGTGTCATACTGCATCCAATTAGCTACATTCCATTGAAGGCATTATTGTGGCATACAGCATCCAATTCGCTACATTCCATTGAAGGCATTATTGTGGCATACTGCATCCAATTCGCTACATTCCATTGAAGGCATTATTGTGGCATACTGCATCCAATTCGCTACATTCTATTGAAGGTATTGGGGCATACTGCATCCTCCAATTCGCTACATTCTATTGAAGGCATCATTGGGGCTTACTGCATCCAATTCGCTACATTCTATTGAAGGTATCGTTGTGGCATACTGCATCCTCCAATTCGCTACATTCTATTGAAGACACCATTGTGGTATACTGCAACCAATTCGCTACATTCTATTGAAGGCATCATTGTGGCATACTGCATCCAATTCGCTACATTCCATTGAAGGCATTATTGTGGCATACAGCATCCAATTCGCTACATTCCATTGAAGGCATTATTGTGGCATACTGCATCCAATTCGCTACATTCTATTGAAGGCATCATTGTGGCATACTGCATCCAATTCGCTACATTCCATTGAAGGCATTATTGTGGCATACAGCATCCAATTCGCTACATTCCATTGAAGGCATTATTGTGGCATACTGCATCCAATTCGCTACATTCTATTGAAGGTATTGGGGCATACTGCATCCTCAATTCGCTACATTCTATTGAAGGCATCATTGGGGCGTACTGCATCCAATTCGCTACATTCTATTGAAGGTATCGTTGTGGCATACTGCATCCTCCAATTCGCTACATTCTATTGAAGACACCATTGTGGTATACTGCAACCAATTCGCTACATTCTATTGAAGGCATCATTGTGGCATACTGCATCCAATTCGCTACATTCCATTGAAGGCATTATTGTGGCATACAGCATCCAATTCGCTACATTCCATTGAAGGCATTATTGTGGCATACTGCATCCAATTCGCTACATTCTATTGAAGGCATCATTGTGGCATACTGCATCCAATTCGCTACATTCCATTGAAGGCATTATTGTGGCATACAGCATCCAATTCGCTACATTCCATTGAAGGCATTATTGTGGCATACTGCATCCAATTCGCTACATTCTATTGAAGGCATCATTGTGGCATACTGCATCCAATTCGCTACATTCCATTGAAGGCATTATTGTGGCATACAGCATCCAATTCGCTACATTCCATTGAAGGCATTATTGTGGCATACTGCATCCAATTCGCTACATTCTATTGAAGGTATTGGGGCATACTGCATCCTCCAATTCGCTACATTCTATTGAAGACACCATTGTGTCATACTGCATCCAATTCTCTACATTCTATTGAAGACACCATTGTGGTATACTGCAACCAATTCGCTACATTCTATTGAAGGCATCATTGTGGCATACTGCATCCAATTCGCTACATTCTATTGAAGGCATTATTGTGGCATACAGCATCCAATTCGCTACATTCCATTGAAGGCATTATTGTGGCATACTGCATCCAATTCGCTACATTCTATTGAAGGTATTGGGGCATACTGCATCCTCCAATTCGCTACATTCTATTGAAGGCATCATTGGGGCGTACTGCATCCAATTCGCTACATTCTATTGAAGGTATCGTTGTGGCATACTGCATCCTCCAATTCGCTACATTCTATTGAAGACACCATTGTGTCATACTGCATCCAATTCGCTACATTCTGTTGAAAGCACCATTGTGTCATACTGCATCCAATTAGCTACATTCTATTGAAGGTATCATTGTGGCATACTGCATCCTCCAATTCGCTACATTCTATTGAAGCCATCATTGGTGTATCAAGGCTCTTTTACACTCCGAAGGGAAAACTACTCTTATATTCAAATTACTATTAGAAAACTGCTCTAAACTCTATGTTGATAGTTCCAAAACTTGGGATGTTCTTATTCCTATGATTGTAGAGTTTATTTTATGGATAACGTTCTCCTTATTTCAGAATTTTATCATATCTTGTGTGTTTACAGTATTATATTTTCATTTTCAGTCGAGTATTAAGCAAGCTGTTTACGATGCCAGAGAAGAGAAGAATACAAAGAAGATTAATACTTGGATCGAGGACTTGATTCCAGAAAAGGGGGAAAATTCTGGAAAGCAGCAAGAAAACCGCGCGTGCTCTCATTGTTCCCTTGCCTCCAATGCAGCTGATATCGATGTCCTCTGCAGAAAACTCTTTCCTCTATTATTTCTAATTTTCAGCGTTGTTTACTGGGTGTATTACTTAAGCATATACGAACAGAAATAGGAGAAATATATTCCTGATGCATATTTATATATGAGGCGTATTTCAAACACAAGGGCAAGTTAATTATACAATTTAATGGTTCTATATAAATACAGAACTTGATCAGTTTTTCATTTAGTTACCATCTCTTATAAGTACTTTTAATAACACTTCAGTCAATATATCATTGAAGATTTCCTAAATTCGCTTGGCAAAATGTTAAGAAGCGAATCATATCTTCATGTAAGGTAAAATGTAACATCTGATTATATGAAAAAATATTTGATTGGAAATTTTATAACCGCTTTCTGTACTTTTTCTTCAATTATGATTGCATAAATGGCCCCCAATTTTCAAAGAATTATTGCAGAATTTTTATTGTTTTGGAAAGGGAACCTATTAAAGTGGATCACTCTTGGAGGGGCTATGTATTAACTGGTATCACACAAAGGTTGACGATTATGAATTGGCAACTTCACGCCTGCAATACTAGTAGTAGCCCATCACAATACAAATGCGATTTGGACAGTATTGCCATTCAGTATTCATACAAAAATTGTTCTTTTTATTTGAAATACGTCTCATACTATAAGTACATTTCGTTTTCTTCAATGGCGCAACAGCCCCAAGCCGGCCAAGACTGCCTACAGGCAGATTTCGCAATATGAGATGATGCTTACCTTTTTACGGGGTAGGGCTGTCAGCCCTAAGCCCAACTGTTATATTAGACCAGAACATATGGCTTAAAGTGGATTCCAAACCACCACAAACATCCATGGCATCACTAGGACTCGAACCCAAAACTTGTGGCACCAAGTGAAAATCACTTGGCCATCAGGTACCATAAGTACATTTACTACAATTAATAAAAATATTTATCCCCTTTTTATTGATTTTAGTTTGTTTTTCGTGTTTGGGTGATTATTTACTTTCTTATCAATATGTCGAGCTTATTTTATTTCATTTTATTATACTTTTTTTACTAGTTTTAATCTAAATATTATTGTAAAATGAAATTTTGTATGTAACGATTCGAAACTTGTAAGCATGATTCGATTTATGTTCAAAAAAGATGTATGACATTATGAAACTGTGGTTAGAATACTTATATTAATGATAAAATACTGGATATAATTCAAACTATGTATTCATATAGAAATATGTGCTTGTAATAACAAAATTGTATGCAAATGTTAATAAAAAAATCTTAAGAGTCATTATATGTGTGAATAGTTTAAAAGCCAATGTAATATTTAGAAAAACAATATGTTATATTATAAAATATTCAACATCGATTTCATACAGAATACTGGAAAAAAAAATTCTTATTTAAACATATCATGGCGTCATTGTTGTAGACACTGTTTCAAAAACGAGGTGACTCTCAGTGCCATTTGTGTTGTTCATCATCGTGCCTCGTGAGTCAGATTACATGGGGTGAGTATTCCGGGTTTTCACCCATACGATACGCAAATGTGGGATAGTTCCCCATAAAAGTCCTCACAGAAAGCACTGCCTTCCTTCTTCAGCATCAAGAAGCGTTCAATCATTCTACTTACGCGTGCTCCATCACAACTGAAGTTGTTCCCTCCCCCATTTCCCTCCTTCCATGAGACCACACGGGTTTTTGGACTTGGTCTAGATGTTGCTGTCTACCAAGTGGGAGAAGAAACAATAAATATGTGCATTAAAATTAACGATAACTAACAAATATTTAGCATATGTTTCTTAATTTCTAATTCTTAAATTTTTTTTTTTTTTTTTTTTTTTTTTTACAAAGAAACCTTTTTGTATAAATTTGGATAAATAAACTGATCCCAATAAAAACAACTATCCATTTTTTTTCTCTTGACTTCACAGATATTGCCACCATTTTAAAAAAATACTAGATTGTAAAATATCGCCGAACGTCAAAGGCGGGACTTTAATTGATTCAACTGGAGTGCTGTTTAATTATTTAATGAATTTTACAGAAAAATAACAAAAAATGATTTGAGCAATTTAGTTTAGTTTGCATGAGCAAAATGTAAATAGCTTCTTTGTCCGCCGTTTGTAATCATTAGACGCACGCACACAAAAATACCCGAGATATCATGTACTTCTAATTCATCACCTCACTTTCCACATTTTTGATTGGTGCTGCCATCTACAATTCTATTCTAGAATTATCTCGTATTTTCTAGCGATTTCTCGATGGGGGAAAAAACAGCTATATAAGCGAATTCTCCGCTACAGCGGTGATTGATTTGATCAAAGCGCGTTGACTTCTCAGTTTATCAGTGATTCTTAGAACAATCGCGCAGCTTCATATTTGCTGTTTTATGTTCGTATAAGTATTATCGTATTTGTGTGCAATATTTGCAATGGTTTTGACGAGAGTTTTTGACAATTATTTACCATTGGGGTACAATTGCGCATATCGCAGGAAACGACCAGGCATGCTAAGTCTTTTGGATTTAGAAGAACTAGATGGAAAAGTTAATCATGCTATTTGCCGACAGCCAGCCATGTTGTTAGAATTTGAAGATGACTATGAGTCTAACAGCCGAAAACGGAAGCATAAATCTGGCGAAGTATCCTCCTACGAACCTATTATGAAACGAAAGTCCAATTGGTCACCAAGGACTACAAGTTGCGAATACTACTGGATAGATCCAATTGCCAACAATTAACAGTAGTAGATTGTCTATTATTGCAAAGCATGAAACCAAACTTGACAATGTATATGAATATCATGACGAGATGGATCCACAGACTGTGATATACAGATTGAATTCTGTTGGCCAACTGATTATTGAACCACCCCTGAATCCTCCGAAGAATTTGATTCAAGAAAGGATTGTTCCGATGGAAGTAAGAACAGATTCATAACCTATAAATAATTTCGTAACTAAAGATATTAGAAATCAATAACAGGAGAGTGATTAAGTGAAGTTTTTAAATTAACATCGCTTAAGTTACTGTTGCAGTTTTTTTTTTTTTTTTTCATTCTTTATCCCGGTCATTATGCATACTGTTATAAACAATATTAGTTTTATTGTTGCAAATCATTCATCTGTAAATTTATAATATCTTTTTTATTTTAATGAACTTATTTATTGATATAGTATTTTTGGTTTCTCTAATAGTTTTGTTTATTATCGCGATTTTTAATTAATGTTTGATTGAAAATCGGAATTTTTTTTTTTTTTAATAACTGCTGTATTTTATGTCATACGGAATTTAATTCATATGGAAATTAACATTTTTTTTTTTTTGTATGGTTTTAATTTTTATTTGAATATTAATTCATGAAATAGTATAATCAGATGAATTAATTAAATGACTTACATTTCTCTGATAAATGTCAAGTTTAGAACTTTAAAAGTTCAAATGGGCTCAAAATTTTGATAAATTAATTTCGTGTGAACGTTTGTTATTAAAATGAAGATAAATCACAATAGTACAATTAAAAGCATAAAAATCTCTATTTTTAATTAATATTTTTTTTTAATAAGTCTTATCAAATTTTGTTCAGAAATTTAAAGAAAAAAAGATTTTTTTTTTATTTCCTCAACAAAGTTTTTATAATAATTTGTATATTTTTATGTTTAATAATAAATTTTTATGTAGTTTATAAAAAAAGAATTTAATTTAATATTTAATCAGAATTTATTATAAAAACAGAAAATCAAGTAATTGAAAAAATTTGATAGAAAATTAATCAAAATATGTGTACGTTTAGAACTAAAACGTAATCAGGTTTTTAGTTGACAATATTAATTTAAAATCAATATATTTTAACCATACAATATTTTAAATTTTGATTAGTATGCTTTTAAAATAAATTGTACCCAGTAAAATAATGTGAATGTGCAATTAAGCTTTTTGGGTTTATTTTGATAAATATTAATAATATTTTATTTGTTAAATAATAATAGTTTAAATAATATTTTGGTTTGTTATGAAATATGATAATTTTTTTCTTGCGTGAAAATAAGTGTAAGAAAAAAATTATCATTAAGTATTTATGTAATGTTTTTAATCTATTTTCATTCATTAAATAACTTATGTAAAAAAGTTTTATAGATTAAAAACCTGTTAATATTTATAAATACTTTGAAATGTGTACTGATTTAAAGAAAAATTTTAATTAAATAAAAAAAAATAATAACATGTTATAAAAAATGTATAACATGCTTTCTTCTAAAATAGCTTAGTTTCATTAATAAATTGATTTTAAATTCAAGTGATAAAAATAAATAGTAGAATGATTTAAGAAATATTAAATTTTATTTATTTCACTTCATTTTAATCGTTAGACCCAATTTTTTTTTTTTTTATTTATTTATTTAAAAAACTATATATTTACTAATATAAATTACTTATGAAAATGAATTAATTATAATTTCTGAAAATTTGCATTACTTTTATTTAGCCCAACTGACATTTAAAATGTGATTTATAAAATTGTATTCCTCGAAGTAATGAACAAATCGGTAAGTTTAAATAATAATTTTAATCAAAAAAGTAAGTGCCGTGACCAGGATTCGAACCTGGGTTATTGCGGCCACAACGCAATGTACTAACCACTATACGATCACGGCGACGGGATTGCCAACATTTTAAATAATTTTCTTATAATAACAATGTGGAAAGAAAGAAAACATTATGGCTGATATCTGAGTCATAAATTTTTAACTCTTAGTTTCAAGTACCTTTTGCAACCAATAAAAAAGATGTATTCTTGATATTCTCGAATTCTATTCCTCTAAATAACATGCCAATGAGCGATAATGCTAAACTCTTATTTTAGTACAATTGTAGGCAAAAATGATTTTTTTTTTTTTTTTTTTTTCTAAATCATATATCTATCGACTATTTGTCGTAAAACAATGTTTAAACTTTCATTGATCAATTTATATTTGAATTAATTGTTGAATATCATTCAAACAGTATTAATAAACTGCTTTATAAATTGAAGAATAGCATCGAATTATTTTTTGTCATACAAATTGCCGGTAACTTAATCACTACAAATTACAATTAATTTTAGTAATTATAAGTTAACTAAAATGAATGAAAACAATTTTTTTAAGTATGAAACTAAATATATAAACAGTATATTTATCAAAGCTCTCATACGTTGAACTGTGGGTCCCTGTCTAATTTAGCCTAAAGCAGAGATAGGCAAACTTTTTCGGTCGTGGGCCAAAAATCGAAAAAAAAAAGTTTTGCGGGCCAAGATAAATTTTTCTAAAATTTAAAAAACAATATACAAGTATTACAATTTAAATATGTTAATGAGATGATGAAATTGCGATTTCATTTTTAAAAGTTCCTTATATTGAGCTTCGAAGTGAGATGTACTGATTCTAAGGAACGAGGCTAAATGTTCATCTGTCAATCTACTTCTGCAATAATTCTTTCTAAGGTTTATAGTTGAAAACACTTGTTCACATATATTAGATGAAGTAAACGTACTGATTTTCTGGGCGTGAGATATTAAATTTGGGAAATTTACTTTCGATAATGATTTGTAAAACTCTAACTTAAGCATATTTAGAAACAACTGCTTGAGACGATTGCTAGATTGCAACAACCCGCTAATTGTAGTTAGATTGCAACAAATTTTATTCAACCCGCAAATCTGACCTCACTGTTTCACAATTTACGTTAAAAGGCATGGTAAAAATATCCAAATAGAGAAAGTAAAAGATCATCAGTCCTTTGAAAAAAAAAGGAAGAAAAAAATAATTTTTAATCAAAGTAGAAAAGGAGATGGATATATAATATATAAATATATATTTCTTTTAATTTGCCTCGGACCGGCAAATTAAAATTCTATCCGCGGGCCAGATAGAACCTTCCGCCCGGCCGTAGTTGGCCCATCCCTGGCCTAAAGCGTGTACAAAGCGACCATACAGCGACAAACCAAACCAAAGCTCTCAATTATATAAAACAGAATCTACATGAATTAGTTAATATAATGTGTAATATTAATAACAAAAATATAATGATAAGCAAAGAGGTTAAAATAAAAAAAAGTTGTTACAAAATAAAATATAATCGGCTGTGCCGATATACAGAATAAATAATAGAATCTTGAATTTTACTTAAGAACAAAACGCACAACTGAAATCTTAAACAATAAAAAAAACTATAGAATTCCAAACGATTTTCTTTTCTTGAAAAATCTCATTTTCACTTTGAAATAATATTGTCTTTGCTTTCACCAGACGATCTTTTTGAACAATTCTTCATTATTTAGTTATTAGTATTGAAGGAAATTTGAATAAATATTATGTATAAAAAAGTTTACAGAATTAAAAATATTATATATATAAAAAAAAAACTCTTGAAAGAAATTTAAATAAACCAATAAGAATAACTCATGAAATAAATTTTTAAAAAATAAATATGTAAGCCAATAAGAAATACTGAAAGTGGTCGAGAACACAAAAAAGTAATCAAGGAAACGAAAAACCCCACTACCTAAAACAATGGGTAAATATGCATAACTCTGATGTTACATTCTGCAAATAAAATTCATCGAAAATTAATGCAGTAATAGATGGAAAAAAGATATTATTTTAAATGATATGCGAACGTTGAGCATTCAGTCGCATTTATAGTTTTGATTGAAAACTAGAGTTTTTAAAATTGTAACCGTAGGAAAAAAAGAAAAAAAGTATAATTTTAAGAAACATTATTTCTTAATAATACTTCAGAAAATTGTGAAGAGAATAATTTTTATTCTAAAAATATGTATTAACTTTAACTAACTTTTAAAATGCCATTTGAATAAATCTGACGAAATAGTAAAAGCAATATTAATTTCTAATATTTTCCATTTTTTCTTTATTTTATATCTAATTTATTTATATAAAGCTGATACGAATAAAAAGGCCTCTTATTATAATCTTATTTCTTATATCGTTTGTTTTGGCTCCTTCTTCAGTAAATATAACATGAATACTAAAAAGACGTACTGTGGTTTTGATTTCAAGTTCGAAGACAACAACGGTTTTTGAAAACATAAAATCTAATATTCTATGAGCATGTTAACAAGCTATTAACAAAAAGGTGTTAGTAGACTTTTGTACAGAAATTAACAAGAAAATAAATTTTTAATTTGGGTTTTATTTATTTGTCTTTACATTTTAAATTGAATATTTTTTTAATTAAGATTAAAAGAAAGGTGTTAAACTATTTATTCTACTCAACTAATTTAACATGCAATAAATTGATCGCCAAATATAATTTGTTTTGGACACAAAAGAATTATTATTATTATTATTCCAACTTGTTTTGTTTGTTGACTAAGTGACAGTCAACTTTCTATAGGCTGTGATATATGTAGTTCTTTTAATTCATTATGGAGATGAGGTTTGGCTAGTTGTATGCAGGGCCAATCAAATATATGGAAAGAATTAGTCTTGTGATTGTTAAGTACTTAATCAAGCAGTTCTTGTTGTTGCAGCAGAGCAAAAGATAAGGAGTTATCGGTCTTCAAAGAGGATAAACCATGATGGCCAGATGGATGTGTATGAGCACTCCAGAAGTTTATCCCTGTTCATGATATGATTTAATTAGAAGAAAAGAAAAATGGTTACAAGGGAAATCCAGCCGATAACAATGGGAGTTGGCACGTCAAATACCATTGATGGCAAAGGGAAGCGTACGCTTTGTTGCTACTTGGTGTGAATACATGAGTTACAGTGGCTGCCATCATCATAATAGTGATGAATTTATATGAAAGCACAGGTCATCACATACTTTTGTTACTATTTTTCTGGATGGCCATTGTGTCTGTTTGAGTTCTTATGCTAATTACAATTATTCAGAATATAAACATGCATGCCCATTGGATAATTGCAAATCATTCAGATCAATGAATCTCATATTACTTTACATCATGTGCATTCACAAATCCCTATACAATGTCTTCTGACATAAAATTGGAATTGCATCCACCCCCATCAACATTAAAACCGGTGAATTTACAATTCAGCTAATTTCTCTTTCAATTAAAATTTGATATACAACAATCAACAACCAGTTGAAAGCATCAATTCGACATCATTTCCCAAAAGAGGACATGAACTTATTACAAGGTAGTTTTAATGTTTTGGCTGATCGGCATACATAATCAAAGCAATGACTTTTTTTAAATGTACTTTTATATTACATCAAAGAACAAAAGCAATTACATTTAATACATTTATTAAAACAACAAAAAATAAGCATGTATACAATTGAAAATACCATTAAATTTACCAACCCTTTAAAATGGGGAGGGGGGATTCACAGATACAACAAATAGCACTGGAAACTTATAATGAACATGAATCTTTTTTAAAACATCAAGAAAAATTCAATATAAGAAAGAAAGAAAGAAAGAAAAGGAGGACTTGTACCCATTAAGCATATTAATATCCATGAATTACAAATAAAAATTTAATTTCTAATACAGTTAGCATAATAAAAGACAACAAAAACATTAATAATAAACAGAAGAAAAAAAATCAGTACACAATTATATTCTTCTGAAAACATCAATTATACATTAAGATCCAAATTGCAGAACCTTTCCTTTTGCATAATAGCAGTATTGCACATAATATCACATAAAATTTCAGAAAAAATGACATAAAATAAAACATGTGGGAAAATCTGCAAATAGTTTAAGAACATCTTGTGCCAACTTCAAAACATTTAAGTTATTTAAATAAATGAACCCACATGCAACAAAAATGTGCGTAAAATCTCTGCATGAAAAAATGATTACCTAAAAGTGATTTAAGTTGATAAAAGAACAATTTCAATATCAGAACGAAAACGATTTTCTACCTATAATATAACACACTTGTTTCTAGAAAACTTTATTAGTAAAAGCAAATAAAATTTTAACCTCTTGCACTAAAAAAAGTAAGCAAAAAATAATTTACAGATACAACTATATACATTAAAAGAAAATTATTTTAACCCTTAAAAAAATTTTTTTTTTTTTTTTTTCTTTTCACAAAATGCCAATAACAAAAATATCCAGTTGTTTTGAAATAGATTGAAAATAAATTGGGTTTGAAATTCCTATACCGAAATGCCTTCATGAGATAAGACAAACATAAAAAGGTTTTATTTTTGTGCTTTACATTTTTCCATATTTTTTAAAATATTACTAAAAATATTTTATTGTATTGTTAGCATATATATGATTAGATATACTATTCATAAAAATATAATTTTCCTCTTTTTTGGTATTTTTTATTTTTACATACATTTCAATCATAAAATTTAAACTACATATAAATAACTAATAATTAAAAAAAATGTATAAGAATTCAAATATGGAAAAGTAATTTTTGTTATTTGACTGTTTTAAATGCTTTACATTTGTATGTGATCCTGATACTGGGTAATATTTGATGTCATACATATTGTTATATTTAAAATAAATGAAATGTATATCATTTGTCGCTCTGTTTGTTTGAGAATATTTGGTTTCGTGTAGCATCATACATTTAACTATCAATCAAATCATGATTTTAATTAATGAATCAATATCTATTAATTTAATAACTAGTTTAAAAGTAGTGGCTTGCCAATTGAATTCTTTAAAATAAGAATTCATTGAATAAAGATTTTCTACATGCATAAATCTTGATTGTAGGATTGATTCCTTAGAACCATTTCAGATAAAACCCACAAATTTGAGTTCATCAGATAGGATTTAAGATTTAAAATAAGTAGTCAGGTTCCAAAAGTGGAGTGAAATACTTAGATTTGAACATTCAGATCTGTATGATAGAATCAGTTTAGTTTAATTTCTTCGTGAACATTTGTTAATGATTACAAAAAATAGGACCAGACTCAAAATTCTTGCATTCATATGAAAATTTTAAAAGTAAAAATGTAAGGTATTTAATATTATATAATGAATATTGAGAATATTTAAGGTATTGACTTTATTTATCTACGATTAAAAAGTATAAAATAAAATCAAAATTTAATTAGGTGAATTTAGATCCCTTTTCATTAGTCTGCCTTTACAGTGCAAGAGGTTAACTTCTTAGTCATCAACAAGTAATCTTTATCAAATATAATTTACATAATATCAATAAAACACAGAATCAATATTTTAAATTCATACAGCCAAAAGAAGATCTTTTTTATAATATATTTTAAACTTAACAATTTTTTAAGCATATTAAAATTAGAAAGAAATTAACACAACAAAATAAAAAATTTCCGCAGAATTTTTGCAATTTTAAGTATTTTTTATTCATACATTTTATTTGGGTATAACTAAGTATGCCGTAAAGATTCAGAAATAACACTTGGAAGACCAATAAAATACAAGGTAAGAAATTAACAAGTTGAAATTGAAACTTTCAAATCTATATATAAAAAAATACCAACGAACACTTAGAAATATTTAACATTAATTACATGCAAGTTGTTTTGTTCTATCATATTGTAATATAAACATAACTTGAAACAATAAATTCTAAAACAAGGATTAGAGGTACAATATTGTCTCTCACAATATTTATCCATTGTTATTATTTTGCATTGATATTTGAAAACCAAATTCGCAAAATATATACAAAATTACTTAATACAGATAAATTTCAATGCATTAAGGGCATTTTAAAAAATACACTTAAAAAATGAAATGCTTCATACACATTTTTGATGTGTAAAAAATATTTATCCAATTCAATAAAAACAGCTTTTTTACAAGCCGAAATTTATTTTTAAAAACAATAATGCAAGATATTGATATAATATTATGAATTACGCTTCTAATTATATTTAAATATATAGTGAAAGAATGTATTAAAGTGTTAATAAAGATCATAAGTAAATTTTAGAACAATTTGAAAAATGAATGTATTGCAAAATATTTACAATTCTGTTAAAAGACAATATAATAAAAAATTTATGCAAAACCTTGAATTTAAAGTGTTGTTTTCATCGATTATCTAATAGCTTCTCCTAAATAATAAACTACAGTTTGAATGTTTAACATTGACATATGGAGAATTTATAAACTTTCCATCCTACTTTCCCCTGTTTATTATTTTTTTTCTACTCAATTTTTTACACACGTAAAATATTTTATCTCAAAATCTGATCATATATGATAGGTAGTACTTTGGAATGTTACATTTTATTAAGAGAAATAATTATGGTGTTTTATTATTATTTTGTTTTTCAGTATATATCATGTAGTTTAATAAAAAGGCATAAGCATTAGTTTTAATTTTATCCCTAAATATTTGCATTTTTAGCATCCTGACAAATACTGATCTATCTTTTGATACTATATTTCATTCAACAAATTTAGGAAGTCTGTATAATATAATTTTATAAATCCTTTAAAATAAATGCAATAAATTCAAGGTTCACAAATGTTGCACATTCAAAAAAATTTTAAACCATCCAAAAATAAAAAATCTTTTTTGATATTAAGTAATAAATTTTAAGGAAATTATAATATAGAGATATATAATGAATATTTAAGTAGAAGAGAATTAGATTAATATATTTTACAAAATTTAATACATATATTGAAAATATTTAGTAGCAAAGAAATACATATAATGAAAATATTAACTACATTTACTTAACATTAAAAAATTGAATCCAAAGTCTTCTAAATTTATCTTTAATTTAAATAAAAATCTATAAATAACTTTAAAGGAAGGCACTACTGTAGGAAAAAGAAGATATTTCCTCTTGGATAATATGGAACAATTCTCTAGACAATCCAAAAAAGTATATAAATTTTCCAGTTTTAAGAAACTCCTCTAAATTAAAAATAAAAAAAAAACTTTTTCACTCACTCTCAAAAGATTTTTTTTAATTCCCCATTTCTCTTATTTTATGTTGTTTCTATTCAAGTTAATAGTCATTTTTTTTTTCTTTTAAGATTATAGAAATTATTACTATTTTAAATCTAACAGATATTAAGATTTATATTAAAATAAATGTAGGATAAAAGATAAATTTGTTTTATTTTTATTCCATTATGGCTTTTTAGCAATTATATTTTCATAAATGTTAATTGGTGAATAAACTAGAATCCATGCAATACATTTTCATGCATTTATGAATATCATAATTGGAAAATCACGATGTACTTCCTTATTAGAGGTTTTGATAAAATTGAATTAGCAATAAACATATCAGACAGTTAAAAGGATATGCTTGCTATATTATTTAATTTACAACATTGAGTTGTTTCACCGGACCATGGATAATTCATAATAAAGAAGTATCAAGAAAAGTTTATATCTTCTTGAACACACATGCAGTATACATTGAGAATAAGAAAAGACAAGATAGCATTATCTTGCTATAGAACTTTATAAATTGTGATGTGCTTGTAAGTATCCATTACTCCATCTTGGCTATTATGCTTGTAATTCTTCAAAATCTTGATAACATATTTTTAAATTGATATAAATAAAAAATAAAAAAAATAAAAGATATTTGAAATTTTATAAAATAAATTATTTCAATAAGTGGACAAATATAATGAACAATTTTGGTACTTTTCCGTTAAGAAGTGTCATTACTTCTTACTATATTTAGACACAACCTTGAATGAGGCAAAATACGGCAGAATGTTTTGTCATTACTATTTTATTATATCCAATAATTACATCAGTGATGATTATGGTGGTTACTACTAAAACTTTCTAAATTGCATGTCAAATTTTCAGAAATTGTGCACAAAACAAATTATACATTCCCCACCACCACTTTTCTAGCAAAAGTACAACATAACGCTTGAAAAAAATATGTCATATGGTCAGTTTTTGTTTTTTACCACTGCCTACAAAACTCTCATGAATTTTTCAAACATATTTATTTCAGAATAGAGGTAAACAGTTTTGGAAAACACTTATTTTCAAAATATGTAGCATGAAGTTTTCAGAAAAGGAAGCACCAAATGTTCAGAGTACAATTACCCTCAAGTTATACTTTAAGTACAAATTTAAAAAAAAATGTAGAATTTGAAGAAAAATTAACACAAATATAAAAATTTTTTGCAGAATTAAAAGTATTTAACACAAAGAATAATTTATCTTTACTTGTAATGATCATGCCATTTCAGGATTACATTAGAATAAAATTTAATTTCATTTAGTGATGGACCATACTCTATAAACACTTCGCCTATCTTGAAGTTTTCTGACAGCACCTTTTTTTTTTTTTTTTTTTTTTTTTTTTTTTATTATCATCATCATCATCTAAAACCACCACCTAAGAAATGCTTTTTAACTTAAATATGGAGGAATAAATCACAAAATATTAAAAATTAAAATCAAAAATTTCAAGTCATATTTGGAGTTATTCACAGCCTTGAAACATTTATGCACATTTTGCCTAGAACCTTCTAATAGAAAAGTATCACAATTTTACTTTATCAAGGGTGGCCAACTTGTATATTCAAGATCAATTTCGTATTATTAATCCTAATTGACTTATACATGAAATGCCCAAAATGAATCAAATAGTTTTGCTGAATATTAAAATTTACTCTTATTAATTGAGGGCAAGAGAAAAATATATAATCAATATAGCATATCTATATTTTCCCCAAAAAATTATAAACTCATTTAAAAGGAAATAAAATGTTTTTGGACAAGGTGTCTGTTTTTAAATTTACTGCATCTTAAAAATTTATTTAAACTTTAATGAATGATTAAATAAGGAATGCTGCTTTATAATTAACTATAAATATTTTGTGATTTATTTATCATGACCTTGTTGGCCACCACCAATATGATGCAAAATAAAAAATGCTATCAAATTAAGAAATATTAATAAAAAAAAAATTTTTAAAGTGGAAACTAGCTGAAACAAGCTATTTATTGAAAATGAAATTTTAAATAATTGAGAATTAAATATGGCCTTCACAATAAAATTTAATTATCTTAAATATCCAAAGTAAGAATAGTAGAATCAATTATAAAAAGACCATGTAAATACACCTGCTTAAAATTAAGTACCATCTGTGCGTTTCAATAGACTTCAAAACCTCAAATCAACAACACGCATAACATCTTTCCTTTAAGTGATAATTGTTCAAAGACAGTCAATGGGGATAACATTCAATGTACTTTTAACAGATGCATATCTTTCATGTGCATTATGAAGTTGTTTTGAGCTCATTCTTTATGACACTGATATAAAATTTAATAATGGCCTTTACTTATAACATGTGAATTGAAATCATACTTGTCCTTACAGATTTTACCACATAAATTACATTTCCAGGGACTTGATTCTGAATGCAAACTGCGATGTAGAAAATATAATGTTTGATCTGGAAAGTTAATTCCACAATAAACACACGTCAGAGTACAGGTTTCAATATCACGATAGGCAATTGTGTTTTTGTGGTTACAGTTTGTCTGATCTGATGAGCTGTCATTTCGACGAATAGATACAGGATTAACTCGAGCGCAATGCGAATCACTTGGCCCAATATGGTTTGTAGAAGTGGCACGGCTATAAAATACCTTGCGTTCTTCATCTGAATGTTCATTTTGAGCATTTCTGTCAACATCACTGTCAGAATATCTTGTTCTTCTTTCAGAATTTCGATGATGCACGAGACAAGTATGCTTGGAATATTCTCTACGACGTTGGTTATTACTATCTTCATAAGGTCGATACCTACAAGTATGCACTGTTTTTACATTATTATGAGATTCAGTACAATGTCTATTTGATGGCGAGTATCGACTTTCAGGGCCTTGTTCATCTGTTGATGAATGCTTATGCACTTTTCTACGACATGGAATATCTGTTGTACCAGCCTCATTGGATGTGACACATGTTGTTTCCACAACATCTGTAGTTGATAAATCCATTGTGCTAGTAGGCTGAACATTACTGCTCTGGCTATCATCTACAGATATTTCAGGAGGCTCAGGTTTTATATGCACTCTTTCTCGAGATGTTGCACCAGTATTAGAGGCTTCTGGTCGAGATCTATCTTGGTTTGATGGTGGACTTGTTAATGTTGTTGAAGCCGCTAAAGAGCTAACACAGGCATGTCGATTTTCTTCTTCATGAATAACCGGATTATAGTCATTTCTTTGATGCATGAGATGGCGAGAAGCTAGATTAATAATGTTAGATGTTCGACTTAAATCAGATGGACCTGGTGCAGCTGTATTAGTATTAGTTTCTCCTGTTGAAGTTGTATATGATGGATAATGAGCTGTCATAAAAGAAAAATTCTGTGAAACTGTGGCTAAATCAATGGCACCATTTTCAGTAGGAGGAATATGAACTGTTTGCATAAAATCACGAGATCTATTAGTACTGCTTCCTTCCATATGCTTTAAATGAAACATAGAATAATGAAGCTTCATGGCATTTGTTGAAGATGCCTTGAAGTCACATAAATGGCATGTTTTATCACTAACCAAATGTTCAGATGAAATATGGGATTTAAGTTGGCCTCTCAAATGGAAACTTCCATTACATACATTACACTGGAAGGGTCTTGTAGACTTGGTATGCCCAACTAAATGTTCCATTAATTGTTCTTTACGAAGAAAACGTTTTGAGCAAATCTGGCAATCAAATGTCCGAATACCTTGATGCATATAAAGATGATGACGTCTCATGTTTGCATATGAAGGAAAACTTGTATTACAAATTTCACATAAAACAGTCCCTCCATCTACATGCATATCTTCATGCTTAAGATAAACTTCTGCATCTACTGAAGTAAAATTGCAACCCGGATATTTGCAACTAAATGTAGAGTCATTGTCCAATGCAACTACTGCAGATGAGAGATGTGCCTGATTTTGAATCGATATATCTGGTTCTCCAGTATCACTAACCACATCAACTCTGATTGAAGTTCTATCATCATTTTCAGAATTTTCATCAGAAGAATTCACATTTCTAACATCTGAATGGGTTTCTTGTGCTACAGGTGAAAGAGCATTTTCACTTTCAGAAGATTGTCTTTGGGGAGATGCTGAATGCGTCCCGAGATCCGAATCATTTTCAGTTTGATCAGGTAAATTAGGATCCATATTATTAGGTTCTTTTACTGGCACTGAATCATCCATTGCTAAAACAACAAATTTCATCATAAAAATATTTGAAAGAATAAAACATAGTTATAAGATATAGCAATTACTCTTAATTTTTGGATAAAAAAAAGTTTCTACAATATTGAAAAAGTTGTGTTGAAGTAATTTTACCAAGGCGGTAGAAAATGTTAGTTTGATTGCTAATTAATTTTGATATTATATTAACTTTTTCTTTCTAGATAACAGCACTGAAAATAGCTTTAGTTCCGAAAGCATTTTGTAACCGTCTAGTATGGTCATACATTGCTGTTAGGAATTAATTCTGGAAGAAGGAAAAGACTTAAATGTTAGCTATTATAACATATTTTAGTAGTCCATCTTTAGAATCTTTTTGTTTCACACATGCATATTGCAAACAAGATCAAATAAGAAAAGAGATGTCGCTAAACCGGCATCAATGGGTGAAAATTAATACATAGGTAAGCTGATTTTTTTTTCTTTGAAAATTAATTTTAATAAATTGATTATTTTGTTAATAAAATAAATTTATTTTAGATTCAGAAGAAATGAAATATATCTGCCAAGGTTATTTTTATTAGCATTGTTTATTTGGTAGTCAAATGCAATGCAAAAAAAAAAAAAAAAAAATCATGAGATGCTTTTTAGAGTAATATATATGAAATTCTTTTGACAAAAGAAACTTTTTTGCTTATTATTAGCAACTACAAACTTCAAAAATAACAATACAATAACGTTTTCATAACAACATTAAATTTTAACTGTATATTCCTAACGAAGAATGAATAATTGATTATACTTTTATATGGGAAAACTTTAATTAAATTAACATGTTATTTGAAATCAGAATCTCAAAAGAAAATGCAATTTTTAGTCTACTAACCATGATATCAATTAAACTACCTACAATATGGATTTTTATTTTATAGCATCAAATAAATTTTTATTTTCATTCATTAATTTCAAAAGAAATACTTAATATAACTATATAAAAACATAGAAATACTTAGTAAAAATGCTATTCTTCTTAGATAATTCAATCATTTAAATATAAATAAAAAGCTTAAGTTTTAACAGTCATTCACTTAAATTTTCAAATATCATCCCACAAACCTTTTAGAAAGACATTATGAAGTTTCTTTGAATTACTATTTATATTATACAATCATTTTTAAGATCCATAAGCAGCGATATTGAACAGATAAAAAATTATAAGATTCCTATGCCAAGTTGGCACCTACTTGACATTTTTTCTTTTCTTTCAAAAGAGAAAATTTATATGGCTTTAAACAAACGCATATTCACTTAACTAACAATTTATTTCTTTACTATTAATTGAATAATTTGTATCTAATCATTCCAAATATATATTTTAAAAAAAATATTAAATAATGAAACAAATGAAATATCCGAGTAATTTGTTAATAATTTGTGATATTAATTAAATAAAAAATTTATTTCAAATTATTATTTAATTCTTTCCTAACAGGACTATAAGCCACTAGAAAACACAGTACATAGATCAGCTGTCAGCGAGTGAGGTCATCTGGTGATGTTTTCATGACACGTGAATTTAATCGATTTTAAAATAAAATGAGCAATAAATCTATTTGATTAAACAAATGCAGGACATAACACAGCATATAAGGTACAACGATGGATCAATCATATAAAAATCAATTTATACAACCATTAAAAATAAATAATATATAGTTATTTAAAAGTACATGCCGCGAAAAGTAAATGTTTAATAGCATATTATATATATATAAGCAATATCTTTTCATTTAACATAGGATATTAAATATAAACTTAGTCGTCTTCGTAAGCCAGAATCGCAGAAAAAAAAACGCATAATAAACTAAAGAAATTAGAAGATCAACGTATTGTCAACAATCAACCAAACTGACTTACCTTTGTTTACTTCGAAGCAAATATTAAAAGTATAATTGTATAAATAGGTGGTGAAGAATTATCTGAAAAATAATACTGAAGAAAAATACCTAAGCCATTAATCTTACAGAACATAATTATTAAGAAGCCATTTTCGCTGACAAAATCAATTCCCCCAGGGGGCGCTATTCAGGGAATATAGAAAGACAATCGATAATTATAAAAAAGGGGGAAAAGAAAAAGATACATAATCGTCTTCTTTATGCTCATTGCATGAGTCATAAAATTTATAAAAAACTTTATGTTATCATTTAAGTAAATAGTTCTTCAACATGTTAGAGGCGTTTCAACAAAACACACAAAAAAGATAATTAATATAATTCTTAATTTCGTTAGCATAAACAATTTTAAAAAAAAAAAAATTTAATCAAATAATTTCTATTTAAAATTTCTGCAATATTTTATTGGTCATGCTTACAAAAATTTCTTTTTTTCGAAGCTTAATCCTGATTAATTTATTCAGTAACAATTAATTTAAAAAAATTTTTTTTTCTTCTAGTAGTTTAGCTTCGTCAGCATTACGGACTTACAGCTCAACTTTACATCATCTCACTCTCTTGCATAAGAAAATAAAAATTCTGCCGCTGATTTGCGCTTTGAAAATAATGTCTTTACAAAATTCTAACAACGTTATGAAGATGAATGACATTGGTAATACTATTTAAATATTTATTTGCAAAACATTTTTTAAATTTTAATATTTGATTTTTAGTATAATATATTTTTTTAATGAATTGTTTCGTAATAACAATTATGTTCGCTGCATATAGGAAAATATGGGGAAAAATTTTTTTATTTCAATATATTTCATGTTTCATTAATTTAAGTTATCTTAATTACTTTTTCACAAATTCATGTGAAATTAATTGAAGTATTCATTATTTTGGCTTTAAATCTATTCTTATATTTGTAATGACTTGAAAAACATTATCATCTTTAAAATTTAATTTGGAAAAAATTTTCAAATTTAAATTAATGTAATTATCTAAATTTGATATTCCATTATTGCATTTTATTCATCGAGTTATGTTAAATTTCATTTATTTCGATCTTTATTAAAGTTCTTGATGTAAAGTTTATATTGCTTTATATATTATTTATGTTTTTCACTAATTCTTATTATTAATCGTTCTTTTAATGTTTATCTCTTTATTGCTAATCATTACATTATTTTTTATTTTAATGATTGAGCAAATTACATGATTATTCTTTCACTGCAGTCTCTGATATAGGTCTTTTCTAGTAAAAATGATCACAAATCATTATTTAGACGAGAGTGAAGACTAAAATAATATTTTTGTATAAATTAAACCATATTTCTCTCTATGTGGAGGGCATATTTTATATAAATAAAATTTAATTAAGGAATATTGTATTTGTAACTAAAATTCTAATGTTTTTATAAAATAAACAATTGGATGTATTTTACAATTGTCACTGTCGTTTCCTTTTTCACAATCAATGGTAATTATTTTTTTTGTTTTTCTGATCCTGTGTTGGGTAAAAAAAATGATGAACAGAAGAATGCTTCTTTTATAGATTATGTATATAATAAATAATTATTTATGTATTTATATAAATGGAAAATACATTTGTTAATGAATATATGGAAATGTTTCCATTTTTTTAAAATTATTTTTTATAGTAGTGTAACCTTTATTATAGTATTAGTTTGATAGAATTATTAATATTTTACTTTTTAATAAAGTATTAGTAAATCTTCTTAAAAAAAATTTATAATCCTGCTTCCCGATTTGCGAATTATAGATAATTATTTTATAGCCTGAAATAAATTAAAAACAACTGACGAAAATATTTTTCTATTATTTAAATTTTAACAAGTTCCAACTTTTGTTTTATTAAAATGTTATTCTGTTTTAAACTTTAAAAAAAAACTAACAAATATGTTTTAAGGTGAAATGGATATGTGAAGTTTCTTGTATTGGATATAACAAACCAGTGTTGTGATTAAAATCAAATTTATTCTATTATAATGATTATATATCTTTTGTTTTAGATTGTCATATAGAAAAAAGGCCTCCTCAAAGCACAAGAAAGGCTATTGCAATACTAATTGGAATATTTACCATTTCTGTCTTAGGGTTATTTTATTTATATAAATGTTTTCCTGATTTAGAAGAGTAAGTATGCATTTTTATATATTTAAGATTTTTTGTGTGTGTGTGTGTTTTAAATTATATTAATGTTATAAAAAAGTATATCTTGCTTGGAAGAAAGATTCATATTATGAGGATTTTTGAAAAAATATTTTGCAAAAACATTAAAATCTACTTCTCTTGTCAAGAACACATATTAGGAAACAGAAATTCATTAAAATAGAAACAAAAATAATATACTATAATAAGTCCCGACAACAAATTATTCCAAAATACAAAACAATTTTTAAAAAACACTTTTTCTGTTTTCTGTAACTTACTGTGGGACAGATAAAATGTTCTATCAATATGAATATAGAGATTATTTAATAAAAAAATTAATGGGGACTATATTTATAAATAACTGGATAGTTAATATGCATATATCTATATTTTTATTTTAAGAAATTATATTTTTGTGTTGCATATGGGTAAATTTTATAAAAATTAATTAATGATATTTATATTTGATAACATTTTTCGTAATGTATTAAATAATTAAACATTCTTCTGCAACTTGAAATATATGAAAAAAATTGCCTTATTAAAATCTATTAGCATATGGAATATTTCAACCATATGAAAATTTTAGATAAAAATATAAAAACCTCCTGTATTTTTAATATATATATATCTATATTATGTATTTAAATTTATTATTAATGTATTTTGATGTGATAAAAGATAGGTTTAAAGAATTTTATGTATTTTGACTAGTCTCTTAGGTTTAATTAAATGTTTGACTTAACTAAATTAAGCATAGTTATTGCATATTTCATTATAAATTTTCTTACAATAATAAATAAGTTTTTTAAGCTTTTAATGATGCATTAGAAAGTGAGAGAAATGAATGGCTATTTAGCTACTTTGTTGTAAAGCATTTTGAAATCTTTTGTATGTCTTATTTTATTGTGTTCAAAGTCTATATGTGGTAATTTTTTTTTTTTAATAGGCATGAAGCACAATATATGAAATTGCCTATGGACATTGAGGATGCTAAAAATTTAGGCAAAGTACTTGCTCGTTATAAAGAGAAATATTATTTCACAGTTTTGTTAGCTTATTTTATGACTTACATTTTGTATCCTTTTCTATTTTATGGGGATGAATTCTTATTTATTTTTTGGAATGCATATATATATATATTATGGATTTATTTATAATCGTATAATAGTTTCTAAATTCCTAAATTTGTTTTAAATCAAAAGTAAAGTAATAGTTTTAATGCATGTTATTGATCACCAAAGTAGCTGTTACATTACTAAGAAAACTTACAATTGTGGATTTTCTGACCATATCCTGCTTTTTTCCATGTGTTGATTAAATACTTTTTTTCCTAATTCCAATTTATTCAAAATTTTACTAATGGTTATATGTTTCAAATTGTTAATTATAATCACATTTGAAACAAATTTTTGAGTGTGCTATTATCATTCATGCCTGTCGATGATTCCAATATCCATAGATGATAATGCCCTTTTTTCATTAAAAATTATTTTATATTGTAAATTTTGTGTTTGTTGCATGCACATTTTTTTAATATATTGTAGTGCTTTGAATATAAATGCCCTTCTCTTTTAATATTAAGTTATATAGATCTGTTAAGAAAATTTTAAATGTAAATAGCTATTAATTTTTTACTAATGCTTTTTCATGCTTTAATCTATATCTTATTTTATATATATTGTAATTATTGAATGTGTTTTCATTGAAGCTACGATTAAGGATGCTCAAAATTAATTTTAAAAATGTTGATGTTTAAGTATCTTAATTGAATACTAGTTTAAACTCGTAAACAAATCGATATCCATTTCTCAGCTGTAAAAGGTATCATAAAACAATTGTTGTTTTAATATGGTATTTTGATTGTCTTGAAATTACTTATATATTGTGCACAGTATTGTATAATGTTTAAAACCTTAATTCTATATATAGTTTACAATCATTTGCCATTCCAGGATCTATATTTTTAAGCATCCTTTCTGGTTTTTTATATCCATTTCCACTGGCAATTTTTTTAGTGTGTACTGTAAGTATTTAATTATTTTTTTATTATTATTAATCTGCAAAGCATTATTTAATTTGAAAATGTTATTGATATAATGTTTAATATAATCAAAACATGTTAATTATGAGTATATTTGGCTATAAAATGTTTTGAAAAAATTGAGGTGTTTGTTTATTAAAAGGAATTAAAATATTTTAAATAGTGGTTCTCAACATTTTTATCTTATAAAGTGAAAATGCTGCCCGAGGCACCATCTTTTATAATTGAACTAAATATTGCGCAAGTTTTGATGTTAATTTTATAGTGTCAATTTATGAGTAGCAAATTTTTATTCAAATTCTTGCTAAAGTGATTCAAAATTATTTATGGTTTTTAACTTCAATAATCCAAAGTAACAGCTTAATATACTGCATTGAAAGAAATCAAGATCTTTAAATGGTTTACTATTTGAAACCATAGATAGGCTTGTTTTTAAATTCTGTTTGTGGAGCAGATGGTAAGCATTAATAATTCAGGAAAGCTGTTAAGCATTTTGTATTTTATTAAAACAATATTCTTTCTTCTGAAAAACTTTTTTTAAATACAAAATAACGTTTCAAATGTACGTTTTTAAAAATAGAGCTCTGCTTAGTTTTGTTAATAGAAATGTGTCAATAGTAAGCATAATATTAAAAGACTATATTATATAAACTTTCAATTTGTTAAGTGTATTCTAAAGTACAATAAATATTTTATTTCAGTGTTCTGCTCTGGGAGCATCTTTCTGTTATCTTCTTTCGTCTCAGCTTGGTAGGAAAATTGTGCAAAGATTTTTTCCTCAACGAGCTGCAATATGGTCTCAGCAGGTCAGTTGAGTTGCTTTCTTTCCTGTCTCTTTAAAGATATAGTTTTTATTTTAATGTTCTATTATTATTGTCTTTGGTTTCAAAATATTTATATATTTAGTTAAATCATATTAATAATATTTTAGTCAATCCGTAATTTTTAATGATGATTAACAAATTTTAATTGTTCAATGATGTGTTCTGAGCAACCTTATATAATTTTTCTCGTTGAATTTCTTTAATTACATATTCTTCATTTTGAACTGTATTTTAGCATTATTTAATACTGATAGGGCTATTCTTTTCATTAATGCTATTATGTAGTATTGATATTTAACATGTTTTTCGTAATTTCATTGTTAGTTGCTGTTTGTGGTTGGAAATTTTATTCATTTATTAAAGCATATAATATATAAATTTATATTATATTTTGTTTTAGAATCAAAAATATTATTACATTAATTGTTATATAAATCAGGTGTTCAGTATTTTTTCTGCTTTAAAGTTATCTTAAAAAACACTATTTTGTCTTATTGTAATGTACTAAAACTTCAACATTAAACACAAAAGGTCTACTTAATCTTTTAAAAATGATCTTTGTTTTATTAAAATTCCTAAGAAGTTATTTATTATTTTATTTTTCAATAACATAAAGAATTTCATTGTTTAGAATTATGCTTAAAAATTAGATTTTGTATATTGGTTTCAAGTTTTCAGGCACACTGAAATGGTTTTCAATGTTTAAATTCAAATTATTATATGAAAAATCTCATATATTCAATAGTAAATCAGTTCTTTTGTAAGATTGATTTAATTTTTTTATGCAGGTAAATAAACATCAAGATCACTTACTGAACTACATAATTTTCTTACGAATCACTCCATTTTTGCCTAATTGGTTTATAAATATTACATCTCCTGTGATAGGGGTACCTGCAAAGCCCTTTATACTTGGTACATTTTTGGGTAAGTAATTGTTTGTCCTATGAATTGTACTGCTAGTCTTAGAGATTTAGAAATTCAAATTTTAATTACGTATATATAATTATAGTATTTGTATTCTTATTACTGTTTTGTTGTGTAAACCTAATATACTTTTATTATTCAACTTAAGTCCGTTATTAAAATGAAATTAATAATATTAGCAATGTGTATTTTCTCTGTTCTGCTTAAAATGCAACATTTATTCTCTATATATTACTTTGTGAAGCAAATTAATGTTTTTTATATTTTTTTTTTTAAAATGCTATCTATCAATATCTAAATCACTTCAATATTTTTTAACATTTTGAGAAAAATGTATTTTATTAATGTTATTGTATGAATTGATTCAATAATTCAGGATGTAACATATATGGAGGAAATTGCAGAATTTTATTAGTTCATCAGTTTTTGACATTTGTGTATATGAAATTTCTACATTCTCACATGCACTAAAATGGGGTTCTTATTTTCAGCTGGTATTTGTATCGTAATTTAAGGATTATTCTATATTTAATCAAAAATTCAGAGGAAATTCTAGTGAAATAGGCTTTGATTTCTTTTTTCTTGAACTGAATTTCAAAATTTTTGTTAGAATAGGCACAGTAATAATAATAATTGAACTAGATCATGTATTTATTTAGCTGTAGATCATTTTTAAAATATGTTCTATATTATAAAAAAATAGCAATAATTAACTTGAAGTAAACTTAACCTGTTCTTATTAAATAAATTGCAATTCCATGTCATTACTGAAATAAATATGACAATTAAAAATTGACACAATTTAAAAATTCATCATTATTCTTAATGCAAATAGAAATATTTTAGAAATTAGTCAAAGCAGTGAATACTAATTTAAAGCCTGTGGGACAATTCTAGCCTTCTATTATTTGCTATTCTTTAAAATCTTTATTTCACAAGTGTAATGAAATGAATTCAATTTTAAGTTGTTTTATCAAGGTATAAGCATTTTTTGTATAAATATTCATAGCGAGACAATTCAAATTTTTTTTCTGCATTGAAATAACGGAGGGAAAAAAAATAATAAGCCTCATATCCATACTTTTCTTTAGTGATGACGTTGAAGGAAAAACTGCCATGGTGAAGTATTTATATTTTCAAAATATTCATTGCTTCCATTTTTTTGTTCTAATAACTCGTGGCTAGGATGAGTGTTAACTAACAGGAAATAAAATCGATTGATAAATACTTTAATATCTTCGTAATATTAGTAAATTACAAAATTTAAGTGTAAGAATTTAAATTAAAGAGTTATAACAAACATTTCTTAAATTTTCCAATGCTGAGTTAAAATATTAGTGTGCATAATTTATAGAATGCATGGTCTGATGTTTTCCTATTAATCTTTTGTTTTAGAAGTAAATGCATAAAAAAAAATAATTTTTAAGATTTTATTTTTATTCTTAACATTTAAATGTTAATTTTATTATAAAAGATATTTATTAATTTGTTTTATAGGTGTTGCCCCACCTTCATTTGTGATGATTCAAGCCGGCACAACTCTACACAAATTAACCTCTTCAGCAGATGCTTATTCTTTGTATTCAATATTTATGTTATGTTTGTTGGCTGTTATATCTATATTGCCTATATTATTTAAGAAAAAACTACAAGAAAAACTAGAATAGTTATCACTATTTTTTTAAAAAAATGCTTATTAATATATACATATATTCATATATATGATTTTTTTTTTTTATTCTCTCTCAATACTTGCATAAAAGGGATCAATTTTTTGTTTTTAAAATTATTTAATGTTTGTACTCATTTTCTTTTAATGTAATTTATTTTTTTAAATAATTGTTTATACATTTGAAACAGGTTTTACTTGAGAGAAGTGAAAGAAACCTTTTGTAGTTCTGAACTATTGTATATATTTTTTGTACTGGATCCATTTGTTCCTTTTTATTATTATTTTATATCAATCCCAATAAATGGAATATTACTTTAAATTGGTAAAATATCACGTAGTCAACACCAAATTTATTAATTATAATTAAATTTTATGTGAGAAAAATTAAATAGCTTATGTTAGTGTATTATATTTTGTATGGGATTTTTTTTTATAATAAAATACTTATAATATTATTAATTTCAACAGTAAAAACCATCATATATTTTAATTGCAGTTATGATCTTTTAAAAATTTCAGTAGTTTGATCTAAATTATCTTACTTGTTAACTTTTAATTGATTTTTTTTTTTTTTTTTTCCTTTAAAAATCAAACAATTTACATATAATTTGTCTAACTTATGGATAATTTTTTTTTAAACCAATTCTTTTAAATTTTGTAGCATAAATTTTTATTTATTTATGATCAGTGTTATTCGTTTTGCTATTTTTGTATCTCTAATATTTGAATTTGTTATAAGGTAGCTTTATTTTATAATTATTTCTTAAATATTCATAATCAGTGTTAAGTGTCTAAATCATTTTAAATAGCCTAAAGATGAATTTATAATTAAATTTTCTTTTAAATTATTTTTCTATGACCAAAATTAAATTGTCTTTCTAAATGAAACTATCGGCAAATGTTATTTGTTAGTGAATTGGTTATAAATTATTTAAATGTGTTATAATGTACTTTTTATGAAACATCATAGTTTTAATTCAAAACCCATCAATGAGAAACTCTTCAAAATTATAGAAGTTAATTTCATTGAGAATTTAAAGGAAATATTATGTATAATAAAGCATTTTTTTATTAAAATTTTCCCCACTTTCAAGAATGATTTTTTTTTTTTAAAGCATTTTACAATTATACAAATTAAAATAACTATGCTTATTTAAATGAATAGAATTTATATATGTAATTTTAATTCAATGTAACCATTTGTTTATTTTTCTTCCTTAATTAAAAGAACATATTCATAATTGATAAAATAGAAATTTGTGTTTGTAGGAAAAGAACTATGTTGCAACTCTTTGGAAGAATCAATATTTTATCTTATGAATTTCTAGTCTTTTTCACCTTCTCTTTTATATGGAGGAAGCAAAATCTTCATAAATTTTGAGTTATATTTCCTTTACAAAATCAAATAATTTGTAATAATTCTCATAGTTTTTTAAGTTTTCTGTTTCCAACTTTTATCACTTGTTAAATATTTGTATATTTTAAAAACTACTTAACTTAAAATTCTGGAACGAATCAATTTAACAAGTGTGATATGGGACCAGCCTATTTAATATTTGTAATACTATATACAACTTACTTAATACTGAATAATTATGTAGTATACTATAAAAATAACTTTAAATAGAAACATGCATTTTCTTTTGTTCAAATGATTTTAATAATGGTTCTTTTTTTTTTTTTTTTTTTTCTGATTTGTTAAGTTTATCTAGTCTTATTGAAATTATTGATCTGTTTTATTTTATTGAATAAAAAAAAATGTACTATACATGGGGTCAGCCTAACTTGATAATGTGTATTGGTATACTATATGATCTTTATGCAGAAAAACTTAAGTCTTTATATTATATTATTCGTGTTTCTATTATAAATATGCAACATTTAGAGAACTAATTTTCATTTAGAGCAATAAACTTAATGGGAAGATTTAAAAAATATGTATATTGCCATGGCACTCGATTTTCCACTGTTTACTGTTTTGATCAAACTTTTTAGAGATATTGATGTTCTAAAATTCATTAAACTGAACACAATGAGATGGGCCAGTCATCTCATGAAAATGGAAAGTGATGTAGCTGCTTTGAGGGTTTTCAATGTAACCTCTTTTGGACAGCGACCAAGAGGAAGACCAAAAAAGAGATGGATCGACTGTTTTAATGCCTGGCTGGATCTTTTAAAGAAGGCCAAGGCTCACAACGGGCTGTCGAGCCAGTTACGATGATGACTGTTTTGATGTCTGCAGTCCTATTGTTTTGCCCCCAATTTATTAAACTGAGAAATAATTTTCTTATTAATACTTTCAACTCAAAAAAAAAATACTGAAAATTGTATGGAAAGTCTGGTTATAACAAATGAAATAACTTTTTATGTATATATTAGTTTAACATATTTTTAAATAGACTAAAAATAGAGGGTTTTTTTTTATTTTAATATATATGGTAGTTGAAATAATTAAACTCCTTAATGTCAGTAGTTATAAAATTCTCAGAATGCTACTCGCCCGGTGAAGTTGCTGTAAAATTTGTACATTTTTGAAAAATCAGTATGTATATACATGTAGTCGTAATGAATGCATAGAGAAAAAATTTGACCAATTCTGATATGTTGATCACATAAAGTGACAAATATATCTAACATCTTCTGGGTGATTCACTTTTAATTTTAAGTGCACTTTACATTTTATTTGTATAGTGTTGTGAACAATCAAGTTAGATTGACCCTGATTGTAGAAAATGTACTGAATCATTTGTTAAGTGTATCTTGGGCTTGCTACATAAATTTTCACAATGTATAAATGTGAGCTATTGTCTGGAAATAAAACACACTTTAAAAAAAAATACAAAACATTTATTTTTTCAGGATTACATTCACATTTAAATAAAAACATTTATTTACAGTATTACATAAGTAGCATTAACTTAAGTTGCAATTTCTCATACCTATATTATGAAAAATAATTTTAAAAATATTTTATATTGTGTATTTTTAAAAAATAGATCTATAAAAGGCACAAGTTATTTATTTAATAATTTGTACTATTAATATTTTTCTGAGAATAAGAAAAAAAAATTTTTAATCAATCACTGATAAATAATATGTAAAAACTTAACACATAATGTCTTATAAAATTTATATTTCGAGCACAATGTTGTTAATTGCCAAATTTTCTCCTTTTCATCAAGATCACAGTTGGATTAAAAACAAAATATATTGAGAAATAAAATCTGCTTCACAGCACTGATTAGATCCCATTATGTAAATGCAGGGGTTTTTCTGTTTCAAAATTTCTTCACAAGGTTTCGGTGTATCATTGATGGTCTTGCATTTGCAAAAGACATTTTCTGTGATCTAATTCTTCATATTCGTGACTGTCTCTTGCACTTTGGGGGATTCGAGAAACATCCACAAAAACGTCGTCAGTGTAAACATTTTCATGCAATAGCTGCGGTTCGAAAATGGCTCTTTTCCTTTTTTCAAGGATCTCGTCAATGGCAAGTCGTCGATCCAGAGTTGCCAAATTTTTCATATACTCTGTAGTATTGAGTCTGTCGCGTGAAAACAAGCGAGCTCGGTTCACAGTCTTGCGATTCTCTGCAAAAGAAAAAAAACGGTTATTAGTTTTGTCTTTTTATTACTATTTTAAATAATTCAAATTTCATTCTGCAATGATTATATAATTCTTATTAAAATGAATGCACAAAATCCATTTATTTTCATATATCTATGACTAACAAATTCTAAATTATAAACATTTTAAGATGAAATGCTTTCTTTCATGGGAATTTATTATGCTAAACGTTAAAAATAATCAAAATCGAACCCACAATTGTATATGAACTAGTGTATATGAACTAGTTTCAAAATAAAAAAAAAACTTCAAACTTTTTTTTTCTTCCAGTTTAAATAGAGGTAAAAAAAAATGGCTGAATGAATATAAATGTTACTTATTAAAATTTTTGTGTTGTACTATACTTCATCAGCATTTTGCCAACATATTTAGGTGAGAACCACCAAAAGGGATGTTCATTTATTTCTCCTTGAGGTCAACAAGAGAACTTGCTGATTTATTGTGCTCATTCCCGGCATAGATATGGAAGCCAAACTCGCTAACCACCAGGCCGCTTTGGATGACATATAGTGATAAGTATGTATAAATTATGTCAAATTATATAACCATTCAGAATCCGATTTGCTATTTGTATACGCCCCATATGATTGAAGCAAAAATTCACCAAATGCCCTCTTCTCAGAAAAGCCACCTCCCGAATTAGCAATTTACCCATCCCAGCATCTTGGAACACCCACAGAAACCAACACAATCAATTCCCTTCAGGGAACCGATTCAAGCGTAACGAACGGAAATGCCCTCTAATACGCTCGGGGCAAGTGTCTACTGTGTGGACCATCCCTCTGCACCTCTTCAGAAGAAAGCAACAGGTATTTTTACCCCACCTGTTCTGCAGCTGCGAACCTCGCTGATGCACTTTCGACTTCTATGCTGTTGTCGCAGAACCGGATGAAGAATTATGGCGTTCGTGATTATAATGAGAATTATCTTGATAGAAGATAAGACAGGAAAACGTTTTTTTTATTATTATTTTTTTTTTTCAGATTATACTGTTTATAGTTAGATATGCGAGATAAGATAGTTTTTTTTTATATGGTTTGAAGAAGATTAGACAGTATAACATATATTGAATGATAAAAATTTGTACATTTCACCTGTTGTTTCATGGAAAACGTACTGGTTACTCATACTGAATTTCATTAAGTGATCTTGGCTTAAAATTTAAATGCTAATTTCGTACCTAACTTTTTTGTCCTTGTCAAAAAAGGTGCGAGGTTTGAAGAATATTTGATAAATAATATTAATATTTGAGTAAGTAAGTTTTCTACATATTTACAGCATTCTTATGAAATAAATATCATTTAATTAAAATTAATAACATTAAAATTTATTTTAATATTATTAATTTCCGAAACTGTCAATTGGGGGATAAATTTTTTTAAATGCGAGAATTTTTTTCTTTTACACCTTACTCAAAAAACCACCCCAAAGATCTAAATGAATCTCATCAGTTTAGAAGAAATGACATCAAAGATTGAACATTTTCAAAACAGCCTACGGATTTATGTATTAAACGATGGTCTGGTAAATTAAATGGTCCTCCAATTCTTAACGATAATTTTCTACATATACATAATTTCTCACAATTTGACAGATAAATTGTGTCGTTCTCCATAAGCATATAATGTGAGGGTGTCTAATAATGTGCACTTAGTGTTCGCTATATGATATCAAACTGAAACAGAAAAATAGTATCCCCACAAGAAATAATACAGCGGCCAATTTATCAAAAGAGTGGAATTTTTTTTTTTTTCCTGATGTGACATGGATAGTGGGTAACAGGAAATTTGCAGCCTTAAAAAATGATATGAAACTTTTAATTAAGAAAAGGATAATGCAGTAAGAGATTATTTTTGGCTACCTTTGTACAATTTTCCAAACATATTTATTACACATTTTTAAGAAACATGATATCATCTATTCTTATTTCAATAGCTGTTTTCCATCAATAGTACGACAGCGCAGGGTGGGCCAAGGCTTTCCTTGGAAGAGCTTTCCATGCATTCCTCTGGGTGACAATGGTCCACCAATTCTTAACTTTCAGTACAAAATAATCTTTTTCAGCTGCGTATATCGCAACTTAGGTCGTCCTCTTCCTCTTTGGCTTTGCCAAAACGAGACTTTTTACAGGGTTTAAATTATTCATTCTAAATATATGAGCAGCTCAGTTTAATCTATTGATCTTAATAAATTTTATAATATCTGGATCTTTATAAATTTCTGCGTTGTACCGTCTTCTCCAGCAATCACTTTCCCTAACACCTCCAAGAATAGCCTTTTAAAATCTTCAGCTCAAATATACCCAAATGGGCCTCATCAGATCTTGCCAAAGTCCATGTTTCAGAGCCGTAGACCAAAATAGGTCTAATAAGGGTGTTTTATACAACAGGAATTTAGTTTTTCTGCATATGAACTGTGATTTAAACAGATTTCTTAAAATAAAGGCCCTATTGGAAGACACAATTCTGTTTTTTATTTCAGGTAAGATATTATTTTGACAATTAATTTCTGATCCTAAGTATTTAAAACTAAGTGCAGATTCAAATAATAACTGTTTTTAATCCATTAAATTAAACAATTACTGGATGTTACGCAAATGAGAGAATTTGAATTGCTAAGATTAGCTCTAAATGTGTTAAAACATTGTCATCAACACTTTGATCGTTGCCAATGTCATTTAATAATTTTCATAGTTCTAAATTTTCATCTGGTAATATTAAAGTCTTACCATTTTTGTACCTCATTTATAATATATATATTAACAAATCCACTATTTATTTTGTAAGAAACAAAAATTTATGAACGAATTATACCGAGCAATTAGAAACTTCCTGAACTCGACGCTTTTAGTTGTGTTCTATGTCAACCATTACGTGCAGGAGGGCATGAAAATGAAAGAAAAAAAAAGCAAATCTTCTGATACATTTATCAAATCGAACACTATAATTGACCCTATTATCGCTAAGCACACAAACACATAGAAAATAGCTATCACCGCTCGCTGCGATAACCGTTTATCAACAGAATCAAGTTTTACTGCGCCTCTTCAAACAAATCAAACATAATTGAAATTCAAGTAGCTGATAAAATCTGAGGACGAACTCTCTTTACAAACAGTATCGTACTCAGATAAGCCAGCTGCTATATGTGTCTTCTTGGACTAAGTGTTCCCCTCAGTCAGCGAAGGTTTTATTGACAACTGATAACGAGACTTCTCGGTTAGTTAGCTCTAAGGCCAGATGTCGCGAAGAATTTTCTGATGATTTAACAGTCAAAATAACATTGTGATTTACTGCATACATATACTTAGCACAAGTTCCTCATCTAATCGTTGTTTATGATTATTTTCCTGTTTTTATGCTGATTAGACTGAATGAGAGGTCAAGAATTGGATGGCCTTCGCACAAAATCGTTTCACGTATGATTGTATTTGCTTAATTTTACACCATAAACAGTTTTATTATCTTTATATTATTTTCTTTAGATAAAATTTATTTTATTTACTATGTATGGTTTTTAAATAAAAAATTTGTCCCTGTTATGGTTCAAGTTGTTAAAAAATAATCGAAAAATACTTTCTTTTTCAAATAAAATACTCTCTAGATAACCTTAATAATATTCAAATTCCTATAAGAATTTTTTTTTTCTTTCTAAAGTAAATATTTAGATAGCGCATGAACAGATATACAACGCAAGCTATGATAGCTAATAATATCAATATGACTAAAACCCTTAAGACAATATTTTTTTTTTTAAAGAAAACATGAACGATATTCTTATTTTTCAAACTCACAATAATTTTTTTTTTTTTTTAAACTTGTTTCAAATAAATATTTTCTTCAGTTCGTAAATGCATGCCGTGAATTTTTCTATTAAATCAGATTAAAACATAAGACTAAAAAATTATGTCGTACAACTCCGTACCAATCATAAAAAATTTTGGAATCCCAGGATTTCAGCACCAATTTATTATATAAGGTGTTATTATTAAACCTATAAAATACCTGAAAGGGCTTTCCTTTACTAACTCTTAACTCTTGAATCACACGAAAATTAGCAATAACCGTTAAAAAACAATTCCCCTTTAAACTGAAACACGACACAACAAAATTTCACTAAAGTTAAACTTCTGCTTTGTGATCTGCAATAACCATTAAAAATATGCACGAACACCACAACTATATATATATATATAGTTGCCCTCAAAGGATTATTAAAGTGGAGAAGGAAAACAAACTTACAAAATAAATTATTCAAAGCACTTTTTTAAAATAATAATAATGGGTTGTTTTTTGGCAAATAGCACATTTCGAAAAAAATTCAAATATATATACATAAATATTTGTACACACAGATTATTAATTCTGAATTTATAGTCTCTGGTAATTTTACCAGGGAGGGAAAGAGTTTAAAGAGCATTCAACTAGAAACCAAATCCTTGATTGCTTACTCGTATGTGTGAGTGAAAAAAAAAAAATTTATAATTTAGTAATATTTAGCTGTATTTTGATTAAAACTCCACTGGATATTGTATTAGAGTGATAAATAATAAAAACGAAATCAATATTTATCAGAACTAATAATGTAAATATAAATCAAAAGAAAAATTTAATTCGTTTGAATCTTTATACATATATACTATATAATGAAAATTTTTTGGTTAACAGGTGTAAAGAGGTGAAAAAAATCGTAATTTCAACAAAATGACATTTGGCAATCTTTGTACTCATATGCACAACAAAAAGATATATTCTATTATTTAGTCATTTCCTGTTTGAAATTAAACCCGATTATAATATGAATGCCACAATTTGTTAAAAAAAAAACACGCCTAGCTTCCCAGATGGGTTTTGCTGCCCTTTTACAAAAATCCCACAATGCACTCAGTGGATGAGTCAGAAAAACGAGAAAGCACTGATCCTGATTTGCAAAGATGAACCTACCATCTGCGTAAATGAAAATATAAAAGCTGCATCAGGGGGAAAAAAATGAACTCGTCTGTTCTTTTGTAGAAAGTGTTAAAAAGCACAAAGGAAAATTTGATTCATGAAACGAACATTGAATAAGAAAATTAGAGGGAAAAAAAATTTTTTTTTTCGAAGAATAAATTATTCTAAGAATTTTAAAGTATATAATAGGTCGATTAATAAAATCTACTGAAGAATAGATTAAATATTGAAATCGTTCAACTCGGTTTGTAAAGATGGTTTTGAATAAAATTTAAGTAATATTTGGTTCTGTTAATTAACATCAAAGACGTACAGATGAACGAGTCCTACTTAAAAGTACGTTACGTTTATAATTTATTATTTTATACATAAAAACATGCCAATAGCTTTTGATATTTTTGTTGCATTAAATTTTTTCAAGCATTTTTAAACTATGAATAATTTTTTTCAAATGAATAAACAGCTCTACATACATAATTAATAATTAATAAAAAAATCAATAATTGTTCTAAAAAGTAATAATTAATATTGCCATAGAATTCAATTATCATTATCATTTGAAAAATCATACATTTTCAGTTCCACTCGATTAATAATATAATAAAGTTATTCATTAAACAACAATTTTAACCATCACCACCCCCCAAGAAAAGAGATAATATACTTTTGAAATATAAAAATTAAATTACTCAATTAAGTAATAATTAATTAATTATAATTAATTACTTATTATAAAAATTAAACAATTTGAACTACTTCCTACCCCCAAGAAAAGAGATAAATATATTTTCAAAATATAAAAATTAACTCTGACAACAGAAAATGAATCAACATTATTGCTGTCGTATAAATGAAAGTAATTTTATAACCTAAAAAAAAATTCTCAATAGTTTTCTATGAATTCGTTCTTTCACATCCACAATCAATAAAAATAAATTACTTTTTAGAATATCAAACCGCTCATTCTCTGTATATAAAAAAAAATACCAATCCTATTCAATAAAGAATCATTTTCATCATTAAAAACAAGAAGATCATGTTTATTAGTAAAAGGGAAAAAGTAAGCAGATAAAACACCCAGCTCGCATTTGTTTTTGTAGCGAAGCAAATCATGTTCCGCAATTAAACGAACACATTATTTATTATATCCCAACTCCTTTTTAAAAAATGTTTTAGCTGGTAGTCCAACCTATTTCGGTACTCTGTTCAGGCATATGATCATTAACTTGACCAAAAAAGAAAAAGAAAGAAAGAAATGCACTACGCCCACTATGGTGTCAAAATAAATCAGGGCAAAAAATCCTTGACTTAATCCCTGCCACCAAGGAGCCTAATCTTATTGGACACCTCTCCCAAAATGGAAGAAAGAAAAAAAAGATGGCACAAACAAATTCCTCGAAAGCCTCACTTCGAATTGGTTAATAGGACCCCAATTCCAGCGAAATTCAAGTGTGCAACGCATAAATGCAAACAACCATCACTCATCTCCAAAGATAGACCCATATGACACTCGAGAAAGCCGATACGCGGCGCAAAATAAATATCCGGAAGACCGGACGTGCCTGACACTCAGCGGGGGTGAAGTCATCAGGGAGGGTACCAGGGAAGCAGAAGATAACACGAGTGGATATAAACACACAGACTTAAAAAAAAAAAAAAATGAATAGCAATAATGAAAAGCAGCTCGTATACAAAGCTTAACTCGCGTTTGCTCCATTAGCCAGACACACAGACGCGGGTATGATATTACAAATGCTTCTCTCTCTGCTATGTCCATCAGTAGTTTTGTCTTCCATTAGTAATTTTTTTTTCTTCTTTTAATGAGTGGGTTGGAAGAGGAACAGCTGGATTGCTACGCATGCGTCACAGTGAGTGAATGCCACACACACAAGTAAAAATTAATGGAGTGTTTTAATAAATATAGATGCGCAGCACATGAATATGTTCTACGAAATTTGTGTTAAGTACATTACTAGGATATCTGTTAATATTCAAAAATATAAGGCAATAAATTCAGTTTTCAATGGCTATTCCACTGAACAGAACTCATAATGCAATACATCAGTGTTTTAACAGCTTTCAAAAGGACTTCTGTTTTAAAATTTGCCAATGAACAGATGCACCATGGGACTGTTGCACCAATGAATTAAACCCTACACAAATTGTAGAATAAAATTTGCCAAAGATGTCCATTCTACTTTTAATATATATTTTTAAGCATACTTATTTCCCAAAATTTTCGAAATTATCGTAAATTTCGGAACACAAGCACCACTGGGAATAGTTTTTTAAACTTAAGTAATCTGCCTTGTAACATAATAAATCAAAATTCAAAAACTGAAAAAAATTAAAAACGTTTTCTCATTGATCTACAAAGTAGTAATTAACACTTTTCGCCAAAAAAAAAAAAAATCGGTGAAAACTTCCATGAAATTCAATCACAATAAATTAATGTCTTCAAGTAGCTTTCAAATAATAATAAACATTTTTACACTCATTTATGCTGGTTTTATTAAAAATTGCCTTTGCCTGAATTACGCTTGTGGAATGGAACATTAATATATAATTACTTGGCGCAGCTTGGCCAAATCTGGCCCACGCGCCACAAAACATCAACCACTCATCTATTGCAAAGCGAGCATCAAACAAAGATTTCCATTCTACAACCTCATTAACCATCTAAATGTAAGCCTGGCATACATCCAGGTCTAATTTCCCCAATTTGCAACCTAAAATCATTTTTATGCAACCTCTTTTTAATATGTTTAAAAGCAACTCTTCTGTAGCGTTAAACATGTTGAAAACCATTATGTAAACAGGCCTAATTTTAAACTAAGCGTTCAAAGAAGAATGCCGCTCGGTTCAATCAACACTATCCAGAACGTATCGTTGAATGTTTTTTTAAGTTTATCGATGAGTTCGTCGGCTTTCTTTCGCAGGTGATCCCATTAGAAAAGGGTAGTTTTTGTTTTCTTTGGGAAAAAACACACACATAAAAAAAATTCATCAATAATGTTTACGTAACAAGCTGAGTAATTATGTATTGAATATAAAATAATTAATTTTAGTTACTTTGCTTCTTCAGGAACACTGACACATAACGAATACATTAAGTTTAAAATCGATTTTTTTAAGATCTATTTAGCGTTAAAAAAAAAAAAAAAATGGAAACAAATCATCATAGATCATGACTGATGCCACTTTATTTTACACAATAGCATTTCGTTTTAAATATTGCAATTATATTGTCAGCTTAAAAGAATGAAGTTATTGAATTTCCTAAAGACAATAAATATGACAAAGAAAAATTTGTAATACGAACTCAAATAAACTGGTAAAAAAAAATTTTAAAACTGTAAAAACCGGTAAGTCTGGAATATATAAAATTCTTTCATTCGCCATCATTGCTCAATTGCCAGATATGTGAACATTTTATTGATTGTTTTTCTAATGTAATAAAAAACCAAAAATTTAATTAAATTTCTCTTCATTTTAAAAATCGTTTGAGTGAAAATTTAGATCTAAATATTTAACTTGGCAACAGTCCAAGGTCGAGTTTCTTACATTTGGAATCATTTTGCTTTTAGATTTAATTTGACGCTAAATTTATTGATAAAAATTGCAATTATTTTTTAGAAAACAGAAACGATATAATTTTTTATTATTATTATCTCGGAATCATGTATAATTAAAAATGTAAAGTAAACTTTATCAAAGTATACATCATTCTATGTATTAATTTATAGGATGTAGATGACAGAATAGCGTATATTGCACCAAGTTCAATGGTTTCTTGATGGCATATAGATAAGATATATATATATATAGAGATATGCACTCGATTTGAGGTTCACGTTCTGGGAACGGCATATCCATAATGATTAATTTTTCATTCTTTTTGCCTTTTCCTTTACTGTATTTTTATGTAAATTAGATACGTTTTTTAATGAATCTAGATGGCTGCTACTGGCTCTATTTAGGTTGTTCCATTTTTGTTTTTTTATTCCCTGATTATTAATCAATTTGTCGATCAAGTTATAGGTTTCATTTATTTTTTTGCAGTTATATATTATTATATATAGATAATCTTGGATTATTTAAGTTAATTTAAATTTATAGAAAAAAATAATAATGGAATAATATATATTTATTAAAAAATCACCTGTGTCAAAAATTAAAAAATATATATTCTTTTTCAAATATGATTAATAGGACGATCAGAAAAAATACAGACTAAATATAACCCTAAAAACTAATAAATATAAATATTTAAAAATAATAGTAATAATTTTGAAAATTAATTTTATGGTCTTAACAATGTCAAAAAAAATTAATTAATTAATTGGCGACAGTTTAAACTAATCATGAAAAGTTTTTTTTTTTTTAATTTAATGCTAAATTAGTATTACGCGCATAGCATATATTATTCGTAAATCGTACTCGCTTCAGCAGTTGTATATACTAAAATTGGAAATGATACAGAAGAGATTATTCGTAAATCTATACTTTTGGAGTAGGGAATAAGGATCACTTTACGAATTGCGAGTATGTAATTTGTTTCATTTTATTTCCATATTAATATCTATACATTACATTTAAAATGGGCCTGATGGCCGAGTGACTGGCGCTCGGTGCCACAGATTTCTGATTTGAATCCCGGCGATGCCATTGAATGTTTGTAATGGTGCAGAACCCACTTTAAATCGTAGGTCCTGGTATAATATGACTTTATAACGTTGGGCTGACAACCCTACCCCGTAAAAAGAAAATTATCTCCCGTTTCAAAATCTGCCAGTAGGAAGACAGCTTTGGCCCACCATGGGACAGTTGAGCCATGATGATGATATTTAAAATATTTGATATAAAGCGGTTCTTATAGCTCATCATTATGCAGAAAGTACATGAAAGAATCTAAACATTTCCTAGTCGCAGAAAAATGACAGATTTTTTTTTGTGAATCCCGCATTATTTCCTCAAGATGTTAGTTCTGCTTCTATTACATATCAAAATCCTTCATATTAACAGCAGGTTTTTCTGCTTTTCGTTTTCTCTTGATTATATACTGTTTATCAAGATTCGGTTTGGTTTGTCCCTCTACTGTCATTTTGTGCACATTTTGCGTTAATTAGATCGGGACCTACAGATTAACGTGGATTTCGAACCACTAACAAACGTCTACGCCCCCACCAGGATTCGAACCTGAAGCCTGTGGTACCAAAGGCCAGAGCGCTAGCCAATTGGCTATCAAGAGGAATTTCTTTTTAGTCCTTCATATTATTTTCATATTAATATCCATACATTAGATTTAAAATACTTGATATAAAGCGGTTCTTACAGTTCATCATTACGCAGTAAGTACATAAAGTATCTGAACATTCAAGACTTGGAAAAATCATTTCCCAGTCGCAGAAAAATGACAGATTTTTTCGCAATCTCCCGCAATACTTCCTCAAGATGTTAGTTCTGCTTCTATATATATCAAAAGCCTTCATACTCGCAGCAGGTTTTTCTCCTTTTCATTTCCTCTTGATTATACTGTTTAATTGCATTGGATACGGTATTTTACCAGTACTTCACATAAGAGGGGAAAAAAATATAGGCCAAAATTCCAATATGAAAATAAAGAAAAAGAAGGTCGACGAACTTGCTCCAAAGTATTTTTTAATGTAAATTTATTTATCAACTATGCGATAATAATCAGCTTTTATTTTATATTCCAACCTGCAGGGCAATCAAATGCCAAACTGCAATGCAGCTAGCTTCAAGGTTGAATTTTCAATAACGAGGTTAGTAGAAGAAGAAAAGGGTTATTCAATTAACATGAACATGGCGTTGCGATGACCATTAACAAAAGACGAAAAACCAGTCATCAGTGGCTCAACATCGAGGACAGCGTGTTCTTTATTATGTGGAGCATAATAAAAATGGCCACATATTTGAAATGCCGTCTGCGAAGTTTATTTATGTGTGGAAGACCAGGTCGGGTAATACAGATCTCGACAGAGATGAAACAGTTATTACTTGTTTTGTATATAAATGGGATGCTTTTAAAGATTATTCTGATGTAATGCGCCATAATTTCTGGAAGAAGAAAATTTTGATATGTGATTTTATTTTATTTAAACTAGTTTTCCCACTGTTTGATAATATTTCTCCGTATTTTTCTTCTTTTTTCCTCCCTCTATACTTTTTAAGTGACATTTTATATAATTTATTTTTACTGAAGAGTTTCTAAATCGAAAAACAATAATAAAATGAGCGCAGCTGGATAAATATTTTGCACAGCAAGTTTCTGAAAAGGAGCTCAATATAAAATTCGAATTTTAATCGAAAGTTCCCCATGTCTATGCCCGGAATGGACACGAAAAATCCATCTTTTCGTTGAGCTCGAGGAGATGTTTGGTTTGTTGCTCTAAGGTCATTTTTTACATTTTGCGTTAATTAGACCAAGACCTGCAGTTTAACGTAGATTCTGAACCACTAACAAAAATCTTCACCATCGCCAGGAATCGAACCTGAAGCACGTGGTATCAAAGGCCACAGTGCCAGCCAATTTGTCATCAGAACGTCATTCCAGAAGAGGGGAGGGAAGCCTAAATAGACAAAATATCAGACTTCCGAATGGCTGGTGTTCTGCGACGTGAAATTTTAGTATCCGGTGCAAACCAACCATTATGGTATACACCCTGGGTAACATTAAATCTGCTACTTATCAGACATCATAGAAACAAATGATGTCAAGTCATTTGATAACAACAAAGAAAAAAAAAATCAAATAGCAAGTGTTGTTGTTTCTTATCCCACTTGGTCGACAGCAACATCTAGATCAAGTTCAAGAACCTGTGAGGTCTCATGTAAGGAGGGAAGGGTAGAGCATCATCTGTTGTGATGGAGCACCCGTTGGTAGAAATCTGCCTTGGCCCTTGTCGCTGAAGAAGGAGGATAGTGCCTTCCGGAGGATTTTTTAGGGGAGACAACCTCGTATTTGTATGTTGCATGGGAGAAAACTCGTAAAACTCCCACCATGTAGTTGACTAACGATTCAAGATGTTGAATATCACAAAAGCCATCGAGTCACCTCGTGTTTTGAGACAGTGTTCACAAAAAAGTCACCAGCGGATTGAACCTCAGAATGCTAACCAGCGGCGCACGTTACCACTGAGCCGCGGGTCGGAAAATAACACATAATAATAATATTGATACTAATGCTACATCTGCATGTAATGAAATAGTGCCAGTAACTAGAGAAGCACTAGAAGCAAATTATTAAAAACAATCATTACGAAAAGCAATTATTAAGGGTTTTTTAAATAGGAAATCCATTTTTCACTAGAAAAAACAAAAACAGTATCCTGTAACAAAATGTATCTCAAGTTTTAATAAAAACTAGCCAATTAGTTGAAAAAAAAAAAATATTCTAATACTTTCCAGCGTTATATAAACATAGTACGTTACATAAATATAATAAACCTTGTTTGTTTGTATAAGATAAGATGCTATTACCGGAAGAACAGTTTATTGATTTTATGAGGGAAAATGTTGTTTTGCTATTCTTTCTCAACACGTAAAATTAGCGCCAATTACCCCAACCTTTCAATATACCAGAAATTGGCTATTTATAGAATTAACGACACCGCCAATGGTCTCAATCCACTGGTTACGATGTAAACTTACGACGGATTTACGCGCCAAATTCCGCGTGTAGGCTTAAATTAGGATTCCCCAATGTTTTTAATGGCTACTACGATTGATCACCTGCGATATGCAAGGGTAGGTCACGAAATATTTCCAAGGCCACATATCAGTGCTAGCAGTGTAGCCAATGCATAAATAATGGTTGTTTCATTTTATGCTCGAAGGAGCTTATGGACCTTCATTCATTTACTCGTGTCAATAAAAGGAGAAACTAATAATTAATTTTCCAAATTTACAAACGCAATAAACGTCAGAATTCAAACACTATTACGGCAAAGCAATACTTAGGCGGATAAAAAAAGATTTGGTTTGTCGCTCTGCGGTCATTTTATGCTCACGAGGGCTACACAGACCAGAATCTAGAGCTTAAACTGGGTTCAGGACCACTAAAAAATATCCATGCTATCGCCAGGTTTTGAACTTGAAGCCTGTGGTACCATAACCGATAAGGAAAGAAGAATTAACAAATATATTTTTAAAAAAATGCTCGATAATAATAATAATAAAAAAAAAATAATAAAAAAAACCCCGATTAAAAAACTTGAGATCTCAGACGTTCTAATGGCTAATGACTTAGGTTAACGTACCCGATATTCGAAAACAATAGTTTCAGGTTAAAAGTTTCTGCAGTAATTGACAAAGATTTGATTCGAGATTACTATAAAAGATTTATTCTACGTTATAAAATCAATCTTTGCATTAACCAATGTATATGAAATTTTAATACCTAAAGTGTTGTTTTGCAAAAAAAAAGTTCAAATCCTTTGCTGTATGATATAATAACTACAGACAAACAGAGACACACTCCTTCTTTAGCGTCACGGAGCCAAATCAGACTTCTACCTACGGGTGCTCCATCACAACAGGAGCTACCCACCTTCCATAAGAACACACAGGGTTCATGGACTTGGTCTGATTGTTACTGACGACCAAGTGGGATAGGAAACAACAACAGCACAAACTATCTTGATGAAATTTATAATAAAATATTTATATTACTGTGGATTACCATTATTTTAGTTACAAACATTTATATCCATATTTTTACCCAAAAAATATCTGTTGTAATTAATTTCCATGAGCGACGTAATGTAACATTTCATCCACTCTTTTTTTCTGTACTTGCTCAATTTAATTTCATATTTAACATAACAAACTTCTTTTATATCCCATAAACAGCAATAAAACGGCAAAAAACCTGCTTTAAACTTCATACTATAAATCCAAAAACACTACAAGAAAAAAGAAAGCAGATGACACAAGGAAGCAAATAGGTAATTAACACTCCCACTGCAATGTCTTCCATGGGGGCAACACACAGAAAGGGGGCTTGCGAAGAATAACACGGGTATTTAGAAGAAGAGCAGCCTCTATTTATAGGGCGCAGTTAATTCCGAATGAATTGCGAGGGAGAGGGGAAACAGTTTCCGGGGATGATGTGACAAGTGATGAAACGCACTCGGTGTGTCAAATGTGGCATCTCCAAGAAGACATCAACCCTCGGAAATTGTTTTCTTTTCCGAGACCCTTTCAGTCCTTTGTATCGTAAGAATGACTGTTCGGAGGGATTTCTTTTGGAAAAATGTGGCGTCTTCTGGGTGGTCTTGACTTCGTGCAAATCAAAACGTATCATCCACATAGTAAAAGATTGAGATAATGATAATTCGGATGTTAAATTTAGTGGCGAGTATATTTATATATAGATCAACCTAACAATTGTTTTGTTTTCAGTTCTTAGTATCCAATGAATGATTGCTCGACTGGAAAGATGTGGTGTTCTCATCTGGACGATCTTTATTTACATGCAAATTAAAAAGCGCCAAACATGTAAAAAACAAATTGGGAAGATGATGATGATCCTTTACAGAGTATACATTAAAATAAAGAAAAGAAGAAAAAATATACATTCATAATGTAAAGAAGTTATGATAATGGGAATTTAGACGAACTGGTGATATATTAGAAAGTATTTCGTGCTTATGTGACATGCAAAAAAAACTGTTTTAACATGTAAAAAACAAATTGTGATGATGACACTTCACAGAGTACACATTAAAATAAAGAGGAAAAGAAAAATGTATCCATAATGAAAAGAAGTTGTGATAATGGTAATTTAGACGAATTGGTGATACATACGAATAGGTGTTTTTACGTGCTATAAGCAAGAAATACTTTCCAATAAAGTATTTCTTATTTATGTAACATGTAAAAAATTGTTCTTAACATGACTGCAAATAAATAAAAAAATAAAATACATGTTCATAACATGTAAAAAACAAATCGGGATGATGATCCTTTACAGAGCATACATTAAAATAAAGAAAAGAAGAAAAAATATACATTCATAATGTAAAGAAGTTATGATAATGGTAATTTAGATAAATTGGTGATATATTAGAAAGTATTTCTAGCTGGAAGTTGTTTTCACTTTATCTTTCCATTTCGGTGTTTTATGCACAATCGATGATTGAAAGATGTTTTCAGAAAAGTGCAGCCGTGGTATATGGGTGGTCTTTATATATAAACAAATAAAAAAAACACATACCACCCTCAATAAAAAAAGAAATTGGGATGATGGGATAACGATAATGAAGAAGTAATAAATAGTGATAAATTGAAGATTGCATATCAAGCAACGAGCTTAAACTTTTTTAGTCATGGATGGGATGTCCTGGATTAAAATGGGGGAAAGGGGATGTCCTAGATAAACAACCTTTCTGGGTGGTCTTTACTTGGCAGAAAATTAAAATGTATCATCCACACAGACTAAGAAAAACAATCATTTAGGCTAAATATTAAAATTTGAAATGCAGTGGATGAAAGCTCATAGGGATGTCCTTGAAAAAATTATAACATGGCAGCAGGGTGGCCCTTAGTTAAGTGCAAGTTCCGAAGAGTATCATTCACAAAAAGTCCTTCAACACAGCGATAATGATGAATAGAAATGACTGATGCTAAAAACCAAATACAGGAAATTTGCAATGGTAGCGAACGTAGCAATTAAGATTTTTAACTAGACGTAACAACAAATCTCTTTAATTGGTATAATGAATCACTGAATTTATGAAGATAATGACAAAATATACGACAGCTAGCGACACACTGATTGTTTATTTATAATTTACAGGAAAGATCAACCATTTTTGGAGATAATTCACGTCGATTAATATTACTATATAATTTTCGGAGATTTTGAAATATTGAAAAAATTCACATCTCATTGATAAATTGGAATTTGAAAAATATACAAAAAAGACTAGTAAATCAAATCTTAAATTCAATAAAAGTAATATGAAATATGGTCTAGTGACTAGCGCTCAATGTTTCGAGTTCGAGTCCCGGCGGTCCCATGGATGTTTGTAGTGGTTTGGAATCCACTTTAAACTGTACGGCCCGATCTAATATTACGACTGTAGAATGATTGTAGTGGTTCAAAATGCACTTTAAACCGTAGGTCACGGTCTAACATGATTGTAGAGGATTGGGCGTAGGACTGACAACCATACCCCGTAAAAATAAAAATCTCCTGTCACGAAATCTTCTAGTCGGCAGACGGCCTTGGCCCATCATGGGGTTGTTCCGCCAATAGTCGTTCCACGGTCATTTTGTGCACACTCTGGGCTACTTAGACCTGTACCTATTGTTTAACGTGGATTGCTAACCACCAATAAAGATCCATGCCACCGCCGGGATTCGAACCTGGAACCTGTGGTACCAGATGTTCCGCCAATGAAGATGAAGAATGTGAAATATTCTTTTCAAAAGTATTGCTACTATAATATATATATATATATATAATAATATATATATATATATAAAAGATTATATAAATCTTTACCTTAAACTGAACATTAAATGATAAGAAATTAATAGTGCTTTAATATATAAACATAAGCTGGTATGTAAATAAATGCAAAATCTTTCCTTGTCATAAAACTTTCACTACATTAATTAAATTACATTTTAATTTTCCTACGTAATATCTTATAATATTAACCAGAGTTGAGTGATTTCTTCTTTTTCTCGTCAAATACAAGAAATAAAAACCAATCTGCTTGTAAGAGAACCGATATCTTTGGAATTTACTAAAAGAAATAGCATTGCAAATTCTCAACTCGTATCCAAAGTCGAGCAGTACGTGTTCTAGGTCTCGTAAACGCTATTAAAGGTCAACATTGCCTCGAGATATTTACATTCATTTCGACACACATCAACTTTTTTTTTTCCTTTGCAATTTCTTTAAAGCAGTTTTGTAAACAAAAAGATCTCCCCAAAGGCAATGGCTTAAAAAAATTGGCCCAAACTGAAGCAACCACGTCTACGCAATCCTTTCATACATATAAATCATCTAACCTAAAGCACATTCCGCATTGGACGCAAGCATAAATCACTTTCGAGTCACAAATGAGTTAATTAATTACGCTCTTTCAACACTTCAAGAGCAATTTGATTGAAGGCCACGCATCACATTTAATGGAACCGAATCAAGTTCTACAGCAAACATAACCTTCCCCGTTATGTTTACATTAAATCTATTTAATAATAATAATTAAAAAATGGTGAAAGTATACTCTGGTTCTGAATAAAGCATGGAGGAAGAAATTCGCGTTTGAAAAAGCACCCCCACGGAACTAATTGGTAAAGCGGCGCAGCAGAGTTTAAATTTCACTGACGAGGTTCACTGAACACTGACTCGCAGTTCGTGCAGTCACTGACCTATTAAGGTTCCCATTGCAACAATAAACACTCATTAAAGGCTTTTCAGGCATTCAAACCACTGGCGAAAAGAATCGCGTTTCTTTTCCATTCTGATGGGCTCTAAAGATAGCAACTGTTATTCACTGCCAGAAGTCTTCTCGCGAATTCGAACAGCAAAGCATAGCAAAGAGAACAAAGGTTTAAAAAAAAAAAAAAAAAAAAAAAAAAAAAAAAGACAAGCAATTTGATGTAACGATGCATTCACAAAAAACGTATAAGCTGCTACTTTTATTACTACAGTTACCATTGTAAATTGTCAGGTGGGTTTTCACTTGAATTTGATCTTTTTTTAAGGGTTTTTAGTAAATTTTTTTTTTTTTTTTTTAATTTGATTTTGGCATGAAAACGAACATAATGTCTTTTAAGAGATATCAATAGAAGAATAGGGAGATTTAAATCACTTTTTTTTTTTTTTTTTAATACATAAAGTGGTTTTAAGTTGAATAGGCATTCAATGGTGAATCTTGGAACGGACAGCTTTTTCAATCGAAATTTTTAATTTTTTTATGCACGACGCGTGGTTCCATGGCAACGCGCGCCGCTGGTGAACATTAGGACTACTATTACTACACCACACCACATCAATGTGCCTAGAGCTGAGTTGTCTCTATACAGTTTCTGAATAATGTGGGTGAGAAGTCTGACTGGGCTCTGTGACGTTTTACAATCATGAGACATGGACCTACGGTTTAAAGTGGATTCCAAACCACTACAACGCCGAGATTTGAACCCGAAACCTGTGGCATCGAGCGCTAGACACTCAAGTTTTTCTGTTAGTAATTCATTCTTTTGTTTCAAAACCTTTTAAGTCTAAATTATTTCCCTTTATATATCCATATAGCCTTTTTGTGTCTGTGCGCGTGTGATAAGGATCAATAATGTTTAAAATTTATACAAATTGAATACAAAACAATTTTGAACTTTAAAAAATCTTTTAATAGACTTTTTTAATTCCTTTTTAACTGATTTTAATTTTATTTAATGTTTCAAACACTTGCGTTCAAGTTTTCGTAAATGAAGAATCAACTTAATATTTTTGCAGTAGAATGAATTATCTCGTATTTGATTACGATCTATTCATTTATAGCGGTAGGGAAGAGAACTCCAATAAATGCTAAATTACCATCATTTTTCTAACTACAATGAAAAAATACGCACAAACTTCACTAGACAAACATTTGATTTAACTCAATAAAAGAAACTAATCATACAAGTCAAACATGACACACTCATATACATAATATCCTATAACCATGTTTGCCAAGTACACAACTGAAAACTATCGAAATCATCACGCAAGCCAAGCATCATAATTGTGTGTACTCAGCGGACAGCAAATCGTTTGCAACCTTCCGAATAGTAAATATAAAAAAAAAAAAAAAAAAAAGCGATAATCTATATTGTTGTAGCATTTAAAAAAATTCCTATGGATTATAAAAAAAAATGGACAATGCGGAACTACACACTGGGAGAAGATTTTAAAAACAAAACTCTTCCTTGATTAAATGGGGAGATTGCAAATATCATTCATGTCCGCTTTCTACACACAAATAACCTTCGGGGGAAAAAAAATAATAAATGGAGTATCGTGATTATCAGTAGTAGCATCAAAGATTAATGAATTATGAGCATTGCTTCCTGGTGGTTCAACCTGATTAGAAGGAACGCATTCAATAAAGAACGCAATATAAAAAAATAATAATAAATTAAAATAAAAAAATATTCAGCAAATCTTGTTGGTGGATTTTTTTACCCCCTTTTCTAATGGCCAATGATTACAGGAAACGACAAACTGTTATGTTACATTTACAGCACACAAAAACACAGATGCAATAATTTTTGTAAGCATAATGCGTACGGAATATTTTGAATTATTTTATGCACTTTTAATTTAATTTAGATCTATAATTAATTTTATTTTAAGTCTTGTTAATTTCTTTTTCAGAACAATATTTATTGCCATCTTATTATCATGCATGAGAATTTATGAATGAAATCAACCAGTCATATTTCGTCTTTTTCTTCTTCATTGGCGTGGTGGCCTAATGGTAGCGCATTTGCCTTTGGTACCACACGCTTAAGTTCGAACCTTGGCAGTGGCATGGATGTTTTTTAGTGGTTCGGAATTCAAGTTAAATTGTAGGTCCCAGTCTAATTAACCTGAAGTGTGCATAAAATGACCATAGAGCGAAAAAAAAAAAAAAATCTTCATTAGCACAATAGTTATTTGTGCACACTTACGGCAGTGAGTACGCTCTACGGTTATTTTGTGCACACTTTGGGCTAATTAGACCAACAATTTAACGTGGATTCAGAACTTCTAACAAACATCCATGTCACCGCCAGGATTCGAATCAGAAAGCCTATGATACCAAAGGCCAGAGCGCTAGCCAAATCAGTCTTGGCCATCAGACCGCTATTTGAGACACGAGATGTAGTCATATTTATATCACATAAAAAAAATTAGTCTAAATAAATTAAAAACTATGACACTCATTGTTTATCAATCTAATATATGAAAAAATACAATCAATAATTTCGAATAATTTAATTATTCTCTTTTCCATATTTCGACTTTCAAACATAAACCCGTATAATATTATAATCCATATTTTCTACTCAACTTTGATCAAACACTTTAACACTAAAATAACAAAATATTTTAAACAAATAATATGTCGACACATTTTGATTCTTTTTAAATTCCATGTTTTAAAAAAAAAAACTACACCCGCCAACATCTGGCACATTCTATACACACCTGGGGCATTCTGGACACAAAGCGAAATACATACTTCACTCAGCAGTCTTAACTATCTCATTGTTATCAACCGACTAGACAGACGATCTACAATTTCGCTGATTCCCAAAACAGATGTCATTTTACGCGACACAAAAAAACGCAGACGATTGTGTGGATTGATTCCTCCTCCGCCCTTTCAATTTGGGAAAGGGTGGGGGGAGAGCGGAATTTATAAACGTAAAAATATCACGTTCGGAGAATTGCCCCATTCTTCGTCCCTAAAAAGAACCCCTTTACCAAATGTTCGAATTTGCAAAAGATTTTTCAGATGGCACTGAGACCATTTGTCACATTTCTATTTTAAAAGGAAATATAAAAAATGCATATTATTTTAGAAAAATATATATATCCATATATCTTTTCTAAAATAATATGCATTTTTTTTATATTTCCTTTTAATTAATTCTTATACAAGAATTAGACAGAAAATAATTAGATTCACTATTTTAAAACTAATATATTCAAATAAAGCAGTTCAATCTTCATAATGTAAAATACTTAAATGTTTATGAACATACAAAGACTATGCTGTAAAGAAATCAATGCTACGCAAGAACGAAAATTAATTTTCAGTGAACATTACACTCATAGATTTATTTATTTGTTTGTTATTATTAGTTTATTTATTCATTTTTAATTTTTATATTTATTTATTTTTTATTATTTTTATTTATTATTATTATTATTATTTTTTTTTTTAATTATTATTATTATTATTATTTATTTTGTTAAATTATAATATACTTTGAGAGATATCAGTTTTTAAATTTGTTCGTATTTAACATTTTACATTATAATTTATTTATTTATTTTTTATTTGTGTTTAACTCTAAAACTTTAATACTGTCTATGTGCTTATTTTTTAAACATTAATACTTACATATAATTAAATAAAATCATTTATTTGATTTCTACAGACAAAAATGTACTAATAGAAACCAATGTTTGCACAATATGTTTTTCTATGTATATCAAAACATAAGAATTAATTTTTATTACGTTTGAACATTCTATAATCCTTTTCCAATTATGATAATCGCATTAAGGAACCAGGATTTTTCCCTCAAGTTGTAAACATTAAAAACTGACCTTCGGTATCGAAAGTATCGTAAATGCAAATTAGTAAAATTGCATAATTGCAGATTAAAAGATAATATTTATTATCTAAAATAAAAATAATTTACAGAAATCAAATATAGGTGTAAAATACGTTAAGATTAATATCGCCAACACCTAGTGAATATGGTGTTATATATATCGAATACTGGAAACATCCTTGATGGGCAAATAAAATGTTAATAGGAAATTACTAGTAAATATATTGAGAGAAAGAAAAAAACAATAGCCACATCAACCACTTTGTCGATTACTTTCAGGTCTTCTTTTTTAATATTAAAAAAAAAGCAAATAATGATTTTCTTTTTTATTGGCATTTAAAAGCTTTACTCCAACAACTCGACATTAAATAAATGTCGCCATTTTTTTCGCCAAATACTTAAACCCTAATTTTAACATTTAAACAATATATTTCATCCCATTTATAATAGCTTAATAAGAATTTTCACCTTTTGTATTCATTACTTCATCTTTGTATTCACATTCTTAACAAAACACGACATAGTGATGGAATAATAATGATAGCAATAATAAGGCAATACACATTGTTACCCATTAAAAATGCATTTCCAAATACAATTTATACCAAAATTACGCCACATTGGCTCTCAAGATATTATGTCATCTACAAAAGCGGCCAATTTTATCTCCAATTACACGTTATCTCACTCAGGGCCAGACAAAGACAATCGAAATTCAATTCAATTCAAACAAACAAAGGAGTAGCCAGTTTCGATTTGAGAGTTGAAAACAGGGCCAACCACATACATAACTCTGGTGCAGTCAGGGCTGAACAAAAGGCTGTATGAAGAACAAGAATCCTATCTCGCCAAAAAAACTCTCCATCGCTGGGTTTCGAACAATAGAACTGTAAATGGACCATTACAAACAATCTGGATCCTGTTTTCACCATATTCTTTTTTTCCGCTTTTATCAGGTAGGTTTTTTAAATATAGGACAAGGTTGCATAGCTTAAGAAATCGTCACCCACTAGATGTCCTAAGCAGGCCTCGCCTACGAACTAACTTGAAATGGTGTGGAATATGAACAACAACCCCAACCCTTTCGCATCCCACACCTAAAAGTTTTTAATTTTTAACCTAATTACAAATCAATGTTCGAATATTTCATCAATATCAGGCGTTATCATTTACTTAAGTTAAATTAGTTCTCATTCAGGCCTGGTTGGTTAATCCTATAAATTACTCATTGCTAACCACTTCATAAATTTATTCACAATCATTAATCATTAATAAATGAGTTACGAGTACATATTATTATTATTCTATATAATATGCTTAAACTCGATGCTTATACCACATTAGCCCCGAGTACTCGTAACTCGGGGTTATTGTGGCTTATCAGGATTCAGTGTTATATTATATATAACACTGACATCTGAAAATCAACTAAACAAAGTGAAAAAAAATTATATTTGGTGAAATGAATTTTTTTTTCTTCAAAAAATGCTATTTAAGTATACATAATGCCAATCCAGATTATTTTTATAACATATACAATTTATGAAACAAATTTTTAAAGAATATGTAGATATGCATTAGAAAATCCAGTCAATTATGAGGAACATAAAAAAAAAGGAACTTACTTCATTTAACACTAAATTATATCTTTTTTTATTGATTTATAACGAAAACAAAAAAAGAGAATTTAAGATACATGAACATATATTTATTAAATCGATGAAAATAAAATATTATCAAATTTAAATCAGAATTTCCAATAAAACTTAAACTTTTTCTTCATTTTAAATTTAAAATTAAAAACAAAACACTAAACTTATCCAGGTTTTTCCAAAACGTTGTGATCATATTTGTTTATTCACAAATTAAAAGCGTGTGTATAAAAATAACAATATAAACGGTGCGGTTTAAAAAATAGCAATTCTTGATAATTTCTCTATTCAAAGTGATATAACAAATGTAGAAAATGCCACAAATCCTTATTACAATATATTTATTGTATATTTTTAAAAAAATTAACATACTGCACAATAAAATAGAATGAAAGTGGTTTATATACATAATCACTTATAAAGTATGGCCTCTTACCAAAAGAAAAAAAATGCATTAAATTACTGAAATTCAGCACTTTTTTTTTTCCCCAGTGCACTGTACTGAAAAATATTTTAACACATACGCATGAAATAAAAAAGGGGGCACCATGGAATAAGAAACAAGATTCCCTTTCTTCCAAAAAGCATTCTTCACATGCCGTTTCGCTTCAGACCACGCCCAGAATAGTTGCGGCTTTCCCCAGTCCTACTTTTTTTTCCCCCATCACCAGAAGAAAAAAAAAAAAAAAAAAGAGGAAGGGAAAAAAAAAAAAAAAAAAATCGGTCCGTTATCTCCCCAACAGAGAGCCAGCAGACGATGAATAAGAATACCCAAGGCGGGTTTCGCGATTCGCAATGCAGGGTTACGCTGAATCTGGGTCAGGGCTGGAAGTTCTCAGAGCTAACTGGTTGCCAGTGTCCAGTCGATGTGTCGTCATGGGAAGGACAACAACAAAAGATAATATGGTTATCACGTACAAGAAGCGTCGACAACTGGATGCCAAAAGTATTCAAAAGAAATAAAATAAAATTATATATGTAACTCAACATGGCGTAATGATTTATGTAAATGAATGGCAAAGTGAAAACGTTGTATTTAGAAAAGTAATGACAAACGAAATGGTTTCAGAATTAATATCAAAATGCAATGGAGATTAGACAATTTTTATGCTCCATTTCAAAAATAATAATGAATATCTCCTATTTTTTTAGAGCATATACAATATTTCCATAAAAATATGATGAAATTTAAACATCAAATATATATAATGAAGAACATTTGTGATTTAAATCGCTTTTATAAAGTTTTCATTCAGTGTATATTAATATTTAATACTTCTTACTAACAGAATTTTTTATAAATATATTTAATTTTTAAAAAAATGTTTATCATATTTATTTTAATTTTTTTATTTAATTAAATATACCTTTTCATCCAACCATTGAAAGTATTCATTCTTCAATGTTGATTATAAAAATTTTGAACTGGCACATACTTGCTTGGCTAACTGGTTGCCAGTGTCCAGTCGATGTGTCGTCATGGGAAGGTCAACAACAAAAGATAATATGGTTATCACGTACGAGAAGCGTTCGTCAACTGGATGCCAAAAGTATTCAAAATAAAATAAAATTATATATATGTAACTTAATATGGCGTAATGGTTTATGTAAATGACTGGCAAAGTGAAAATAATAAAACTGTTATATTTAGAAAAGTAATGACAGACGAAATGGTTTCACAATTAATATCAAAAATGCAATGGAGATTAGTCAATATGTTATGTTGCATTTCAAAAATAATAATGAATATCTTCTCATTTATTGTTTTGAAATACAATATTTCCATAAAATTATGATGAAATTTAGACAAAAAAATTTCCTTAATTTCTTTAAAAATTATAACCAAAATATTTAATACTTCTTATTAACAGTATTTTTTATATATATTTAATTTTAATTTTTTAATATAATATTTATTAAATTCTCACGTAATTTAATAGAAACCATAATGAATAATAATAAATATCTTCTCATTTATTATTTAGAGCATATACAATATTTCCATAAAATTATAATAAAATTTAGACAAAAAAAATTCCTGATTTTTTTTTTTTTTTTTAATTATAACCAAAATATTTAATACTTCTTATTAACAGTAATTATATATATACATATATTTAATTTTTTTCCATTTTTATAATATATTAAATTCTAACAAAATTTAATAGAGACCATATATAGGTATTGACAGATTTGGAAATAAAAAGTATCGTAATATCATTTAAATTAACGAAAGTTTTACTTATATTATATTTCATTTGAGATTCTTAGTAATTGAAGCAGTAGGAAGTTATTGTAATTAAATGTTTATTTATCATCATCATAACTGGCTCTTCGACAGCCCGTTGTGGGCCTTGGCCTTCTTTAAAAGATCCAGCCAGGCTGTTCTCCTCTTGACCGTGGACCTCCAGTTTTTGATCTTAATAGCATTAAAATCAGATTCTAAACAGTCAACCCATCTCTTTTTCGGTCTTCCCCTTGGTCGTTGTCCAAAAGGGATTGCATTGAAAACTTTCAAAGCAGCTCTATCACTTTCCGTTCTCGTGAGATAAATGTTTCTTACTAGCATTAAAAAAATTATCATTTGTCACAGGCGTTAATTAACAAGAGAGGACGCGTGTCGCCTTAGCTTTCATAAGGTTCGTCCAGATGACAACAGACAAAGGGCTCCGAGGGTCGTTCGTCTGACCGCGAAAAACAACCCACATTATCTCTGGCTGTGAGTGACAGCTGGTCGTAAGCGGGGTACCTCTGATGTGCGGAAAAAATAGACTTCTGTCGGAGCGAGGTCGAACACACATGATTTTCTGTCAAACAGGTTTAAATGGGCTTGCGACAGCCATTCGTCCCTAATGCGCTGTCATCTGGACAGGGCTATATAGAATGACCCCAAACTGAAATTCAACCCTGCGTTGTTAAAAAATATTGTATTCTGCTTTGGAAAAATAATGCTTTTGTATTTTAGACAGTAAGAATACAGTGCTGAACACAAACCAAATCTTCGGCATTATTTTTTTGAGATGAGACTTAAAATATGATATTTTCTTCTTATACAATAAATGTGCGAATGCAACGAACTAACCAAGTGAAATAACTGGTCTGTGGGAGAAACGGAGAGACGTGCGGGGGTGGGATGTCATTCCATAACCCCATTAAATGAGCAAACGTGTATGGAGAGAGCGAAAAATTCCGGAAATACTTTTTAAAGAAAATGCAATCGGGGGTGACTAACTACGCTACTGATAAGACAAAAAAAAAATAAACAAGTATCTAGTTTTCTAAGAAAAGGGATGCCGGGTTAAGAAATGAAAGTTAATAGAACGATATTAAACATATAGAGTTAATAAAAGGATACCGTATATCCGTTAACAAAAGGATACCGTTAATTAAATTCATTCATTCTTGTCATCATTAATTTATTATTATTCATTAATTCACAAAACAAAACAAAAATGTGAATTCCCCAAAAATATAAACAAAAAGGTTTTTTTTTTAGCAATTTAGTAAGTGGTTAAATAACATTACAATATTTGGATCAAAAATTTCTTAATAGTTAATTATTTATATAAATTAAAATCATCTATTACATGGACAAAACGTTGTTTCAGTTATTTTCTGACAATTAATTAAATCCTTCCAGCAAACCAATGAATGTATTCTTTCTTCAATGTTGATTATCAAAATTTTAAACTGACTTACTTGGCTTATACAGGTTTCTACAATTAACGCGATATATACTATTTGTCTCATCATGGGGGAAAGAAAATTGAATATTTTTGGTATGTGATAACATTAACATTCTAGTCCCCTATTGTATCTGTCGCCAACTCCCAACAACAAAAATCCTTTCCTGCGTTAAGTGAATGATTGACAGGTGAAAATTCCGCACAACTCCCATTGGAGATTGGCCTTATTACGAAATCCGTCAGTGAAGAATAAGTGGGCAAAGACCTCGATTATATCGTGTTACCCAACCCAACAGGGCCTTTTCGGAGAATTTTTTTAATTAATTAATTTAGTTATTTTCTTTTCTTTAAAATGCCGAGTTTTCTTTTCAATTTCATATCCTCGAATATAAAAATTGATAGAAAGAATAATATGAAATTTTCTGAATTTATTGAATTATTATCCTGGATTCAGATGATTATCATAGTTCAGTAAATTATATATATTACATAATAAATTACATATTCTAGGTAAAAAAAAAAAAAAAAAAGAAAAAAAGTTCCTGCACAGTGTCCAATCCCTCTTGATTCTTTTAGGAGAACTATACAGTATAAAATTAAATCGTGGTATATTAGTAACTTATTATCTAACACCAAAGGAAAAGTTTGGGAGACAATCGGGGATGACTGGAAAAACTCGCAAAGAAGCTGTTGTCAATTTTTGATTAAGAACTGGACACGACTGCTTGGCTGAACATCTGACCAAAATTGGGATTAAGTCTGATATATGTGTTTTATGTAAGACAAAGAAAATCAATGAGGTCCATCTACTTGTTTGCTTGGGACTGGACTCTGGCTTACAACAGATAGGTGATTTGTGTACTCTTTACTGGAAGGTCGGAGAAAGCATGTCCTGATCACACGAACTTTTATGATGGTGCTTCTAGTTTTTTAAATTTTTATTCTTATAACATTTAACTTGCTTTTAACTGTTTTTAAGGCATTTTGGTTATTTTTGTTAAGAATGTCTGGTCTTTTTCCTTTGTAATTTTGATTTATTTACACATTCTTTTTTGTTTCTACGGTAAGTGGCCAAATTTGTAGGGATTGATTCTAATAAAGCCATAGGTAACAACAACAACAATATTCTAGGTAAAATAGATCAAATAAATATATTTTCTTTATCGCTACAAAAAAAAAGTTCATAACATTTCAAGATAATTAAATGTTATTCATCGAAGTTAGCGAAAGATTAAATCCTAATGCACGATCAATATAATGAATGTTTAAAACATTTTTTTTTTAATTCTAGATCAGAGTAGTTATGAATTTTTCTTATAAAATGTGCACAAATTAATGTTTAAAGAAATCAGATTTAAAACAATATATATTTTATTATTTAATGGCACAAAAATACCCTATTTACTGATATTTTTTCTTAAATAATTTTTAAGATCTAATTTGTCAATATATTCTTAAATAAACTTTGAATATTGCAAAAAATATCATAATATTGGTTATTTTAACTTTAAACAAAAGAATGGCGGAACAATATATTACAAAATAATAATTTTATTTGTTTCCAAACATCCAGTAAATTATGGAGGAAATAGCCTACTATTCTATTGCTAGATAAAATTTATTTCGAAAAATTCGAGAAGTTTCCTCCAAAGAAAAAAAGAAATTTTGAAACAATTTCCTTTAAAATATCAACAACTGTAATCACAAATAGTTTTTATTTTAAAAAAAATAAATATTATACGATCGGTAATAGCTTCGTAATATAAGGAAAAGAAGATTGCTTAAAAAATGAATGCAACAAATTTAAATTAGTTTTCTCTATTATGTGATATTTTTATAAAAACAGCGTTTTTTCTCCTACCTTTTGCTAAAACCAAATTTAAAATAATTTCTTATTTATTAATAAAGATTTTTAAAAGGAAGTTCACATTTTTAAAAATTTTTGTTCATTATCAGGTTAAAAAATTTTTTTCCATTTTTATCAAAATCTTTACATAGTTCCAAAATAAATTATCATCATCTTCACATAAAAAAAAAAAATTTATTTATGTAATCTGCCATTAATGTTGTTCTAATGCAGTTGGCAATATAAAGACAGTTAATCATTATGCCATAAGCAAGGGCTGCACTGCTGTTATTCATTTGGCACTACTCGGGTGGCACATGTAGCTTGAAGATATCCTACGGACACGAGTAACACTACCCCCACAACGCTCTATGATCCTATTAGACTGGGACCTACGGTTTGAAGTGGATTCCGAACCCCTACAAGCATACATGATACCGCCAGGCTCGAACCCAAAACCTGCGGTACCGAGCGCCAGCCACTCGGCTATGAGGCCCTCTGCCATTAATGTAAATTAGAAAGATTTTCTATAAATATTAAGTTAACTACTACTTAAATATTAACTACTATTGAATTAATTGCCACTATTTTTGTAATCATTTACCACTAAAAATTGACAATTAAAATAAATGTCTGAAAATTTTTCTTTTTTTTCTCATTAAAAGCCTCACAACCTGAATTACACTACGAATCTGGATCAAAACAATTAACGTTTCTAAATACGATAATCACTCTAGCATAGTCAATACGCATAAAACTTCCACGTTAAAAAAACAAAACAAGAAGTATTTGAAGTTCATGGGCCGAGACGCACGGGTCATTAAATTCGATCCATTGAACTACATAATGGTAAGACAAGCGCCTTAGCGTTTGATTACTATACTGGGGAGAATAAGGTTCCTCGCACTTAATCTCTTGGAACATTATTCTTCCAGAGATATACGCTTACGACAGAAAGAAAAAAACCAGCCGAACTGGTTTCTGCACCTGGCACGAAATAACTATACACCAGGTGGTCAGTAGCCCGGCTGGTTATCAACAACATCTGGAGAGCGAATTCCGCAAATCACAAAAGAGAAAGGAAAATCGCCTTTTGTTGAGAGACGGAGAAAGAGATACACAATGGTACCTGGTGCAAAAAGGAGGGATTTTGTATCAGTCGGAAGCATTCTCGGGTATCAGAGAACATCTTCGAGACTGGAAAACTCGCAGTGCGTAGCAGGTAAAAAAATCAAAGTTTTGGTCTGTTTGCAACTCAATTATTAACATTTTTATAATGGAATATATATATATAATAGGTAATATTATATAAAGGGTAATTTTATTTCTTTTTATGAATTGTAGTCGCTTCTTACAGAAAGGCAGAAAACCCATACGGCAACAACGACAGAGTTTGTAAACGTCTCTCTCAGGCTGTATAGTGGGAATTTTTTCAGATTTAATCCTATACGACACACAAATACGAGACAATTATCTCTAAAAGTCAAAAAAGTCTCTTAAAAAGTATGTCATTATACTTAATGATAGGCTATTATTAGTGATATACATAAATTGACACTAGGTCTACAGATGCACAAAAAAGTTTTCAAAGATTATTATAAAGTATTAAGAAATAACTTTACCATGAAAGCTTCTCAGTTAAAAATTTGTTGGTATATTTTAAATATCAAAATGTTTTCGTTTTATAATCTGAGCATATATCTGAATATAAATATACATTATATTCAATAATTAAAAGAAATACTTAACGTTAGATACATTATTTGTTTAGTATAAACCAATATGTTCTATCACTTCTTGATACCTAAACACAATCTATACAATTTCATTGGAAATTTTATTTTTTATCCAGTTTGCACATTCACATCAGTTTAATGTAACAATAATCATTGAAAATTGTATTTTTTAAGGAGTTGATTTTATAAAGATAAACAAACTTATTATAAATTCATAACCACAAATGCAGCAGGGAAGAACAGAGACTTTTATATATGGATATTTAATATAATTTAAAATTATGTTTTATGCTATTATGTTTTTAATAGCTATGACTATTAAATTACGTTTTATTTACAGTGTGAGAACATAATAGTTTTATTAGTCCTTAAATAAAATCTAGATTTAAAATGTAAGACAGAATCACGGCAAACAACAGCAAAGAAAATGAACCCAGGAAACAGGGCGAAAAAAATAAATATTAAACGTGTTAGAATTGTATACAAGACTGATCAAAGCATCTCAAAACAGGATGCTCAAATCACTAGAATCGAAAAGCACAATTCCTCTAGAATCATGAAAATGTCAAAACAGAACTGAACTGAAGCTTGAAAATTTAGATATCACAGTTCACGCTTTCAGATTTACATATCACAGTTCAAGGAATATCGAAGAAATGAGCATCCAAACTGACCGTGCGTTTAGTGACAGCTTCAGAAAATGCATTGCATTAATTAAAAGTCAAAGGAAAAAGGCTTTATACATTTTAGATAATTTAATTAAAATAGCAGCTCCAAGCAGTCGGACTTGTGTCTAAATTTCGTTAATGGTTATTTCATACTAAACAGGTGTAAAAATTATAATTTGGTAGGTTTCAAAACGTATAACTGTCCGAATAATTTTAGTAATAAATAAATCATAAAATTAATTTTTCTTGGCAGTTACTCAGTATGCTACTGTGGGAATTCAGTGGAATCGTATTTTCTCATAATGAAATCCAAACAAAAGAAACACAATTCAAAAAAACATGACGTTGTATTAATGATTTCCAATTGGAATAGCGTGTCCAATACATTCTATAATTTTGCCTGACAACCTTTAATAGAGTTCTCAGAAGAGAGCAATCATCTCAAGGCTTTCACACAAATATCATACAGAAGAGAACCTTCAGTACGACACTGCGTGAAAATCAGCTGACGCGCATGTTCTCATCATGAAACTCATAAAAAACAAACACTACTTTGAATTAATACAATTCCAATTGAAATAACCTATCCAATACCTGCTATAATTTTGCCTGACAACCTTTAATAGAGTTCTCAGAAGAGAGCAATCATCTCAAGGCTTTCACACAAATATCATACAGAAGAGAACCTTCTGTACGACACTGCGTGAAAATCAGCTGACGCGCATGTTCTCATCATGAAACTCATATAAAAGAAAAATAACTTTGCATTAATACATTTCCAAATGAAATAGTCTACCCACTACTTTCTATAATTTTGCCTGACAACCATTAACAAGAGTTTTCAGAAGAAAGCAATCATCAAAAGCACACAAATATCATACAGAAGAGAACCTTCTGTACGACATAGCATGAAAATCAGCTGACGCGCATGTTCTCATCATGAAACTCATAAAAGAGAAAAACAATCCAAAAAAACATGAATATGTATTAATGTATTTCCAATTGGAATAACCTGTCCAATACTTTCTATAATTTTGCCTAACAACCATTAACAGAGTTTTCAGAAGAAAGCAATCATCAAAAGCACACAAATATCATACAGAAGAGAACCTTCTGTACGACATTGCATGAAAATCAGCTGACGCGCATGTTCTCATCATGAAACTCATAAAAAAAAAAAAAAAAAAATCCTGAATATGTATTAATGTATTTCCAAATGGAATAACCTGTCCAATACATTCTATAATTTTGCTGACAACCATTAACAGAGTTCTCAGAAGAAAGCAATCATCAAAAGCACACAAATATCATACAGAAGAGAACCTTCTGTACGACATTGCATGAAAATCAGCTGACGCGCATGTTCTCATCATGAAACTCATAAAAAAGAAAAAAATCCTGAATATGTATTAATGTATTTCCAATTGGAATAACCTATCCAATACTTTCTATAATTTTGCCTGACAACCATTAACAGAGTTCTCAGAAGAAAGCAATCATCAAAAGCACACAAATATCGTACAGAAGAGAACCTTCTGTACGACATTGCATGAAAATCAGCTGACGCGCATGTTCTCATCATGAAACTCATAAAAAAGGAAAACAATCCGAAAAATCCTGACATGATATTAATAAATTAAAAACTATTAATGAACATATTTTCCTTCATCAGGAATTAACTATAGTGATCATCTTAATAGCACTGTCTAGTTTCATGTTAAGAATTAAATATATACATAAAAAATAAAGGTGAATAGAAATAATCGATAATTAAAATAACTGAAACATTGTATTTAGAGAATTTAAGCAAGCCTCGATTATTTCACGCACTGTGCATTGGACTCCTGAGGCACTAAATGTGATGCCTGCATTACATTATGATTTTGGCCCGCGGCCGCGTGTTTTTCAGAGTAAAATTATTTCTCATTTGTCAATGAAAATTTCTCAACTTACGAACGTGTTACTCGAATGGAACTAAGAAAGAAAGCGAAAGAAAGTAGCACAAAAAATGTTTGTGAAGCATACAAATTTGGAATGTATTTATTTGTTTGAATATACATTTGTTTTATGAGACTTACTAAAATGTATTGGAAGATGATTTAATAAAAAAACTGTTTTTCAAGATAACATTAAGTCATCGTATACAATATATATTATATACTATATAAACGTGGGTAGATAAATACATGGACATTAAACGCTAAGAACTTTCATTGCATCAGAACCGTTGAGAGGAAAATTTCTAGGCAGAGTTGACAATAATACATGGATTAGAAGACCAAACAAAGAAATTGAACACCTAATTAAAAATAGAGATATCGTGAGATATGTTAAATCACAAAGAATCCGCTGGCTCGGACATGTACATTGCGGAGATGAGGGAAACATCATTAAAAGGATTATGTTATGTAAATTGTTCAACAATAGGAAGAGAGGAAGATCAAGGGAAAGGTGGATTGATGGGAAAGAGGATCTTAAGACATCTGAAAATTATTAACTCGAAGAGATTAACATTGGTGAAAGACAGATGCAAAGCTGCTGTGTTGGAAGTTCAAAGCCTGTAATGCCAGTAAAGAAGAAGAATATTTTCATTGACGAAAAAACAGCGAATGAGTATTTGTCGTAGAGTGCAGAATATTATTAAACAGAACACGTCACAGCGAAAATCCTTCAGACAGTTTTACGTCATTTAAAAACATTTCTTCGACAGGAGAATTAAACATGCTTAGAAACATCAAGATTATCTTGCCACAAATGTAACTTTTTGCAAAGAAGAAGAATCGAAAATAACGACATCACATTTTATTATTAAGAATAAATTTATTTCCAAATGGCTGTATCATATTTTCTCGTAACACGCTAAAGAAATTCTTAATTTTAAACTTCAATTTAAATACCAAATCAAAGCGTACCAAACTCCATTTTTTCAAACTCGACAAAAATAAAGCTCTTCTAACCCTTTCAAGGACACAACGTGACAACAAGATGGACGTAATCTAAATCAAGTCTTTTAAGCAAGCAACCTTTGCGCAACAGTACAGAACTTAGTGACCCAATAAAACTAACGACGCATTTGTAGATAAATTAAAAATATTTAAAAAAACAAACATGTCGTGTAAAAAAAGAGGGGAGGAAAAGGGGGTGGGGGATTTTATCTAATAACTTTCATTGTTCCACACATCGCCGAATACCCGAGTCGGGGTCAGGTAATTTTCTTGTAACGCGCCGTCAGCGGTGCATTCGTACGTTGCACTGAGAATAGATGATTACTTTGAAATATGTGCGGATGCTACTGTGAGTTGTAAATGAGAAGAGCTACTGAGAGATTTACCCATGCGTTGGCCTTCAGTAGAAGAACAAAAGTTATCTAGAAAAAAAAAACGAGGAATGCAGACAACTGACAAAATTTTACTATTGGTTCCATTTAAGGTATCAAAAGTAACGACAGTGAAACATTTGCCTATTAAAATTCTTAACTTTCAAGAGCAAACTACTTTTAAATAGCAGAAAATTTATAAAATTAGCAATAAGTATTAAATAATGATAATAAAATTTTAGCAATTTTTTTAAAAATTATTTTACCTAGGTTAAAGAAACTAACAAATTACCCTGAATGATTTAATAGTCTCTTAAAATCTATATAACAGAAATATTTCTTAATTATCCAATCACTAAATTAATACAAAAAAAAAAAAAAAAAAAAAAAAACGTAAATGTGAAAACATATCATCGTCTAAAAAAAACTTATAGTTCAATTTCAGAATATGCAATCATCACACAAATCCAAACAAACTAACGCACGATGGGGAACCCAAAGCGCGCAGTTGAATGGATATCAGATGACGCGCATGCTCTCATCATAAAAAAAAAAAAATCACTACACTACAGCAATTTGAAAATTTATCAGTTAAAAAACATAATATATTGTACACATCCAAACATATATATAGCACTTTTTCCAATAAGATTTATTCAACACATATATAAGGCATAAAATTCGTATGTATCAGAATAAGCAATCATCACAAACAAATCCAAACAAACTAACGCACGATGGAGAACCCAAAGCGCGCAGTTGAATGGATATCAGATGACGCGCATGTTCCATCACAAAAAATGATCACTACACTACAGGATATTGAAAGATTTTTAAATTAAAAACCATCAAACCGTTACAATCAGCGCATCATCAAAATCCAAACTGAAAACAGGTGGTCGAGATAATGAAATCCTTACTTAGTTACGACATAAACTTCAGATTAGGAATCATCACAAAAGAAATCCAAACCAACTAACGGCAGCTGGATCAATGAATGGATAACAGATAACTAGCAAATCGTAAAAAAGATATAAAAACAAATCTGTTCGCTAATGAAAAGCACAACAATAAATAAACATGTATGTGAAAACATACCATCATTAAAAAATTATTATAGTTCAATTTCAGAATATGCAATCATCACAAAATCCAAACAAACTAACACACGATGGAGCACCCAAGGTGAGCAGCCGAATAGATATCAGATGACGCGCATGCTCTCATCATATAAAAAAAAATTCACTACACTACCGCAATTTGAAAATATATCAATTAAAATATATAATATATTGTACACATCCAAACATATATATAGTACATTATTTCAATAAGATTTGTAGCACCCACCAGATTTGCCCACCACATACATAAAGTACAAAATTCCTATAGATCAGATTGTGCAATCATCACAAGCAAATCCAAACAAACTAACATACGATGGAGAACCCAAAGTGCCCAGTTGAATGAATATCAGATGACGCGCATGTTCTCATCACAAAAAAATAATCACTGCACTACAGGATATTAAAAGACTCTCAAATTAAACAGCCATCAAACTGTTGCAATCAGTACACCACCAAAATCCAATTTGAAGTCAGGTGGTCGAGATAATTAAACTCCTTACTCAATTAAGACATAAACTCGTGAACTGCAATTAAGCGATAATCACAAAAGCGATCATCCAAACCAACTAACTTCAGCTGCATCATTGAAAGGATATTAGATAACCAGACAAAACCAAAATATTAGATAACCAGAAAGGATATTAGATAATCATAAAAAAGATATAAAAGTGAATACGTTCGCTAATAAAAAGTACAAAAATAAATAATAAACGTGTATGTGAAAACATACCATCATTAAAAAAAAAATTCTTTTAGTTCAATTTCAGAATATGCAATCATCACACAAATCCAAACAAACTTACGCACGATGGAGAACCCAAGGTGCGCAGCCGAATGGATATCAGATGACGCGCATGCTATCATCATATAAAAAAAATTCCCTACACTATAGCAATTTGAAAATTTATCTGAAAAACATAATATATTGTACACATCCAAACATATATATATAGTACTTTTTTCAATAAGATTTGTTCAACACATATATAAGGCATAAAATTCGTATATATCAGAATAAGCAATCATCACAAAAAATCCAAACAAACTGACGCACGATGGAGAACCCAAGGTGCGCAGCTGAATGGACATCAGATGACGCGCATGTTCTCATCACAAAAAATAATCACTACACTACAGGACATTGAAAGATTTTCAAATTAAACAACACCAAATTGTTGCAATCAGCACACCACCAAAATCAAAATTGAAAACATTTAGTCGAGATAATTAATTCCCTACTTAGTTAAGGCCTAAACTCGTGAACTTCAGATTAACTGATCAAAAGAAATCCAAACTAACTAAGTTCAACTGCATCATTGAATGGATATCAGATAACCAACAAATCATAAAGAAGATATAAAAGTGAATCCGTTCGCTAATAAAAAGCACAAAAACAAATAATAAACATGTATGTGGAAACATACCATCATTTAAAAAAAAAATCTTATAATTCAATTTCAGAGTATGCAATCATCACACAAATCCAAACAAACTAACGCACGATGGAGAACCCAAGGTGAGCAGCCGAATGGATATCAGATGACGCGCATGCTATCATCATATAAAAAAGACATTCACTACACTACCACAAATTTGAAACTTTGTCAATTAAAAAACATAATATATCGTACATATCCAAATATATATATATATATATATATATATATATATATATATAGTACATTTTCCCAATGAAATTTGTTTCCCACATACATGAAGCACAAAATTCCTACATATCAGATTATGCAATCATCACAAAAAATCCAAACAAACTGACGCACGATGGAGAACCCAAGGTGAGCAGTTGAATGGATATCAGATGACGCGCATGTTCTCATCACAAAAAATTATCACTACACTACAGGATATTGAAAGATTCTCAAATTAAAAAAACCATCAAACTGTTACAATCAGCAAACCACCAAAATCCAAATTGAAATCAGGTGGTCGAGATAATTAATTCCTTACTTAGTTAAGGCCTAAACTCGTGAACTTCAGATATTAAGTTATCATCACGAAAGAAATCCAAATCAACTGACGCCAGCTGCATCATTGAATGGATATCAGATGACACGCATTATCATCATAAAAAGATATAAAAACGAATTCTTTCACTTATCACAACATGAAACAACTGGAATTAAGAAACATTATCATCATAAAAGATATAAAAACGAATTCTTTCACTTATCACAACAAGAAACAACTGGAATTAAGAAAGTATATTAAAATAACAAAAAATAGACATATATGGCATATAGACAATCATTTCAAATAAAAATTAATGTACTTCAGATTATGTAATCATATCATAAATCCTAAAGTAGAGTCCAGACAAAAGTACGAGACAAGCAAGTCGTTCTCGCATTGAGCGTCAGATATTAAGCTAACATCACAAAAGAAATCCAAACCAACTGACGCCAGCTGCATCATTGAATGGACATCAGATGACACGCATTATCATCATAAAAAAGATATAAAAACGAATTCTTTCACTTATCACAACAAGAAACAACTGAAATTAAGAAAGTATATTAACTTAAAATAACGAAAAGTAGACATATGTGACGCACAGACAATCATTTCAAATAAAAATTTCTGTAGTTCAGATTATGCAATCACAACTTAAATCCTAAAGCAGTGTCCAGACGAGAGTACGAGACAAGCGAGTCGTTCTTGCTCCGAGTGTCTACATCTGACCGCGAGAAACAAGCTACGTTATCTCTCGCTATGAGTGACAGCTAGTCGAAGATGGCGCCTGCGAAACATCCCTTTGATGTGCGAGAAAAACCGACTCTGGTTGGAATGAGCGAGACAGTTGACTCACTGTGAAAGTTCTGCCACAAGACAAAAGATTTATAATTGGTTCGCATGTACGACTCGCTTGTCTCGTACTCTCGTCTCAAGCGGCTTAACAAATTTACCAACTATAAAGACCCCAAGGTAAGTAACTGAATTCGATATCAGATGACGCGAATGTTCTCATTACAAAAAACAATCACTGCAATACTTACAGGATTTTGTAAGTTTCTCAAATTAATCAATCAAACTATTTAAACATCACATCACTAAAGCGCAAATTCAAATCCAGTGGCTCAGTTAATGAACTATTTACTTAGTTAATACAGAAAGTAAATGAATATCGGATTAAGCAATTATCACAAAAGAAATCCAAACCAATTAATGCCAGCTGCTTCAATAAATGGATATCAGTTGGCATGCATATACTCATAAAAATATATATAAATCGAATACTTTCACTAAAGAACAGATATTCGGACTATGCAATCACACCACAAATCCAAACAAACAAATGCATGATAAAGAACAAAGATGAGTAGTTGAACAGACATCAGATGACGCACATTTTCTCATCAAAAGAAAAAAGCATTCAGTACATTACCACAATTTGAAAATTTTCCAATTAAAAACGTAATAAATTGCATATTATATAATTTGATCAATAATAAAATTTACTCACTGCACAGATATGACACAAAATTCGCATTTTTCAGATTATGCAATCATCACAAACAAATCCAAACAACAAACGCACGATGGAGAACCCAAGGTGAGCAGTTGAATGAACATCAGATGACGCGCATGTTCTCATCACACAACATTTTTTTTTAATACTATAGTGCAGGATTTTGAAAATATCAAATAAGGAATACAATAAATTGCACACAATGCACATACCAAAACAAATGTATAGTAGTGTTTCCAGTGTGATTTTCTCAGCACATAGACAAAGTACAAAATTCACATTTCCCAGATTATGTATCATCACAATCAAATACAAACTAATGGATGATGGAGAGCCGAAGATGCGCAACTATATAGACATCAGATGTCGCACAAGTTCTCAACACAGAAACAGTATACAAAAGAATGCTGTTTTCTAAATCACGCCACTATCAAACTTTTGCCAACTGCACATCGCCAACATCAAAAATGAAAGCTAATGATGGAGATAATTAACTCTTTAGTTTACTAGTAAGACAAAAAAAAAATGCCTGTGTTCTTCAGATTAAGCAATCATCACAAAACAAATCCAAATCATTTGATGCAGGCTGTGTCAGAGAATGGATATCAGATGACACGCAAATCATCATAAAAAATACATAAAAACAAAAACAATATTTAATAACTACAGAAAAAATTAATATGTTAACGACAATAAGAATTAGAAAATTTTTCAGCTTTATTGAAAAATTTTAACCTCACGCATATCAAATTATGCAAATACTAAAAGAAAAAAAAATCTAAATAAACCAATGCAGGACGGAGACTGAAGATAATAGAAGACGACATAAGACATTTAACGAATATCAGATGACGAGCATATTCTTTTCATTAAAGCAAAATCCCTAAGACTACAGAAAATTAAGGTTCCAAACTAAGATAGCAGCAAACTGTGCAAAATTGACAAGTTCAAAAATAAATATAAGGGCTTTTAAATCGATTTTTGACATTTCTTAAAATTTTGGGTTTCGTTTCTCATAATATAAAGAGAGCTTCAAGTAAAACCCAAAATAATTATAAATAATAGCAGATCATCCGATATCTACGAGCAAAATATAGTCTCAGTCTAACAATAAAGAGTCAATTAAGTATTTCTCAAACTATGCAATTATGACATCAAAATATACACGAACCCCAGGTGAATATCTGAATGGACACCAAATAATGCGCACATTATCTCAAAGTATTCATTCATAACATTAAAAATTACTGTGAGTTACTAATTTAAATTAGATAATTTTAAGTAAATTGATTCCAAAACAAAGTACCAAACATACTATAAATTACAAATGTCTACAACAAAAAAAAAAAAAAAAAATTATTAGTCAACAAAATTAACTCCTACAATAATAATAGAGATATGACAACAATATGATAGATTTACAACTATGATAAATTTCTCAAATTAAGCAATCATCACTAAAAAAATCCAAACAAAATGACGCAAACTGCGTCATTAATTAGATATCAGATGACACGCAAATCATCATAAATAAATGAAAAAGAATACGTTCACCTGATAGCAGCATATAAATACTATAAAAGCGTCGTCAACAACAAATGGAAGTAAAAATAGGATTTAATCACATACTCGTATATCTCAGATTATGCTATAATAACATGATGGCGAATTATTGTGAGGATAATATCAGATGACACGCTTATCATAAAATTTAAAAGAATACTCTAAAAAAAAAAAAAGTACATATTGTGTGAAAATGTTATATGCCCATGATTGGCAAATAATAAAAATTAAAATTATTTTAGTAAAGTAATCCCTCATTTTATCACGCATATCGGGAGACACAGAAGAAAGACCTTTTCTTTACTTCACGGTAGGTTGAACATAAAAATAATACAGGATTTTTTAGATCGACAATTTTGAAAGGGAAAAAAAATATTTATTGTTCTACATATTTAATCATTAATAAACTCTCTATCATTTTCTAAGACATTTAAACATCGTTCGAGCAACATTTTGATCCCATCTTATAAGAACATGGTTTGGTTTTAGCAGCAATATAATCATTTAAGGAATTTTCGATCTCTTGTTTATTACTGAAATTTTTGCCATCAGGAAAATGCTGCAGAGACCTAAACAGATAATAACCTGATAGGGGGCTTGTCTGGACTATAAGATGGATGATATAGAAATTCCTATCCAAATTCCTTCAGTTCCTGTTGAGTCATTCTTGCGGTGTGAGGATGGGCGCCATTTTTGTTAATCTCACTCCGCCTATTGAGTAATGCAGGTCATTTCAGAATTATTCGTTCTATTTGAAAGCAAGAGATGCAACTTGAAAGTAACGATATTGTAAATAGAAATTTATAACATCATTACAATTAACGCTACATTAATTAAGTAACCATTACATTAATTTAATATTAATTAAGTAACGTAAAAATAATTTCTACTTATGTTAACATAATCAAAATCCTTAAAATTCTTTTGGCAACTTCTTTTTTTATCTTAAAGAGGCAGTGAAATATACAGATGTGATATAAAAAGGGGCTGTGTAACAAATGGAAATATACAATCACACAAAGGAACCACTAGAAACGAAAGATAGTAAACGCGTTTGTGTACATGAATACATACAATATTAATTCCTTTGATTACATAAATTCCAGTAATCTTTACACAATATTACCAAGAGGACCCCCTCCCTCAATAGCTTACAAGAGTATCAGTTAATTTTATATGAAAATAACTACCATTTCGTTTTTAGATACCTCACTTATCACAAATAAACCTACTTGGATTTAATTTTTGGAGGCTACTTGGATTACCTTTTAATGGACCTACTTGGATGATACAGAACCCAAAGTGAGCACTGGAACGGATATCAGAAGATGCACCCATTTTTATCGCCAATGGTGCTGCTATATGCAAACGAAAAACACGTTGCTACTTCAAAAATTCCTAAGGGAAAATTCCATGGAATAGACAAATTTATGTAAGTAAAAAACTAAATTATTATTTTTTTTAAATAATTATTATCTTTTTGTAGCTAATATTTTAATTTACTTAAAATACAGACCCCAAAATTGGTTTTAAAAGTAAATAAGCATTCTTTTTTGTGCGGGAAAGAGGAAAAAAATTGAGTTCCCCATTGTTTTCCCCTAATGTACATCATGAACAGCACAGCAATGGGCATGCGGAATATAATTCTTCCTGGAGGATTTCTAAAAGTAACTTCTCCCCCAAGTTGCTTGATTATCACTGTGAAACGCTTGCATAAGCTAACACAATTACCATTAAATCTCCACGTGTGTGAAAACAATGTCTACAACACACGGTATTAGTTCATTCGAATCTATGTCGTACTGTAAGCTAAGCTGGGTGCATTATCACTTCTAAAACTGAATCACAGCCTGAATTGTGATTCAGTTTTAGAAATAAATACTAGATAAAAAAGGAAAGTAAGTATGACAGAAAACAGGTCATACAGGCCTGATAGCAAATCACCGGAAATGCTTCGTTCTTGAAACTCTTAGCAATACACAATGGCATCTTATCAAAGAACTTACCAGTAAAGTAGCCCCTTTTAAAGCAGGGAGATTAAAACTGGGATTCCATACAACTTGCACAACAGTACCCTTACTTCACGTTCTAGGAACTAGAAAATTAACTTACATTTTCTTACTCTGGCAGAAAATGGATGAATTTATTGCTAGTAACTGAAGGTTTGTTGGGTTTTTTTATTTTGGATTTATGTGTGGAAATTTTAATTATGACTAATGCTAAAAAAAAACTAATGCAATCTTAGAAATAGCAGCACAGAATTCGAGAGCAAAAAATACTATTTTAACCTTTTTTTTATAAGTGACATTTTTTTAACAGATTAATATCCATTTTCCTCTACTGGGTAAATTTATAATTTAAAAAAATTGCATTAGGTTAAATAATTTAATTAATTAAAATTACTTTATTTTATACTTTATTATTAATTAGAAATAAAGCATTACCTAGAACTTAATCATTTTGCCAATACAAAATTTTCCAAACATAAAATATATCCAAAGATGTCACACAATAGAACTTATAAAATACATATGCATCTATCAAAAAAGTCAAATAAACAGTAAATAACAGTTAAAGTTAATCAATAAAATAAATGTTGAAATATAAGCACATAGTTTTTCAAGCGCTATAGTTTCATCCAATTTCGTTGAGACATTTCTAAACGATCGTATTTTTTACTGAATAAAATTCTAAATTATGTTTTAAAAAAAACAATATGACTAATAGTCACTTTAACAACAAGCGTAGTTTTAAAAGATACATAAAACCAGTAAAGCACCTTTTACTGTGGATTTTTAAAGCTTAATAAAGAATAAATTTTTTTACAAATACGGCTGATTGCATAACAAATTGACGTGTTTATTTTTTCCTTTAATTTTATTACTGATTTAATTATTAATAATTCTCTAAGAAAGTGAATGTTCTAATACAATTCTTTTCTTTATTTAAAATTACTATCAGCAATAATTTTTTTTGTTTTTATTGAAAAATAATTCTCAACGAAGAGAATGATGGAATTTCAACCACAAGCATTCATTAAAAACCTATACGATAGCCCTTTCGAACAAAGACAAAGAACTTTTTGTCTTGAAATATAAAAGACATATTATCATCCCAAATCACAACAATAAACAAACAAGTTAAAGAACAAATTCAGAAGTTATCTTCTTTATTATCTAACCCACTAGATATCTCTTTGTTACTTTCTACATTATTTTATTTATTTATTTATTTTTTAGATTTGTTCTTACTCTTTGTAGTTCTAGCATTATCATCAAAGTACTAGCAGATGGTTTGGGGTAAGGTCTGGGATTAGGAAATGTAAACCAGAGAAGTTTTTTTACCCATAAATCAAGGTCCAAATGTCAACATCTATACGAAGTAAGAAAATAAACCTTCAAGAAACATTAACTAGGGTGCGTTTTCCCACGGTTACAGACAAGAGATGGGTGAAACCAGACTGTTTAGAAAAGCTGAAAGGGTTCTTTTTTTGCAGCTGACCTATGTGGAAATTCGCGTTGGCGTTTAATAAACAAAAATGAAAAATAGTCATCAAGTTACCCTTTATGAAAATGCAAAAATTGTAAAACAAAATGAACCTCATGCAAAGTTTTTACCATTGTACAATATGCTACAGTTTGAATTTGAAACTTAATTATGTCCTTTTCATTAATATGTAAAAAACCAAAGACTTCAATGAATGAATACTGAAAAAAATTTCTCACTATAAATTACCATGTATAAAAGGGAATAAAATTTTGCTCAGGTTATTTATCTAGATTTTCAATTAACTAACAATTTTATCAGTTTTTCATACAATAGCAAAAGATTAACTGATAGATCAGATTTAATAATTAATTATAATAATTATTTATGCTTAATATTAAAATAAGACACCATATTCTACAGTAAACAGATTAAATACCTTTCCAAAAAAAATTATATATATTAAGAAAAAATACAAATTTAATTAAAAATTTGTAATAATATTAAAATGCACAAAGATAGACTTATTGGATATTTAATTAATAAGTATTATACCACTAATTAAATACTATTGGTATGATTTAAGTTCATTAAAATATAAGTTATATAATTAATAACTAACTTTGAATCAGGAAAAAATCTAAATATTTAGAAAAATTTGACTTTGAAAAATTGACTTCAAATCACAAATTCAGTTAATGTGAATTTTTACAAATGTAAAATTAAAATTGAATTGAATTTGATTTTAAAGCATAAAAATTTCATTAATGCAAAAACAAAAATTTGTATTTCTTTGTATAAAATATTTATGCAAAAATTGAGATTAAACCCAACTACCAAATAATTTATTTTATACTAAAGATTATGCTTAAAATTAAAAACTTTTTTTTTTATGTTGGGCTGGAAAAACTAATAAAAAAAATATACAGAACTGTTAGACTTAAAAGTAGGTTTCAAAAATAGTTTTACATTAAGAAACGTGTTCTTTAAGTCTCTTGATATTGGAAATTTGTAAAAAAAACACAAAAGTCTTCACTTGTATTTTCTTCTTAAAATTCCTTTTCAATTTTGTTACTTTTAGTAATATTTAAATAATGATTCAAACTATACATATATATTCTGTAACTCAAAACAATAACTAAATATATCCTAATATCATGGTTTTTTATATTAATAAATTTATAACATAAACATACCACAATTTAAAATGGTGCTTACATAATTATTAGTGTTTATAATAATTTGAAAAAAAAAAGCCTACAATTAGTATTCCTTCTTGACTAAATATTTCTTTCAAAAACAAAAATATATAATTGTTGACAGAAAGCTAATCAAAAGAATTAAATTTCATTTCAAAACATTTATTATGAATTTAACAGAAATATTTTAATTAGCAACTTTGATTTATCAACAATATTCATAATATACTTTTAGAAGGAAAAAAAAATATTTTACCAAATAGAATAAGAAGCAAATTGTGATCAGTTCATTGCACAGCATTTTATTTTGTACAGATAATCCAATTTATTTAAAGGCATCATAATATTAATGATTTTTAATTAATTCTAATTTACAAAAACCATAACTTTCATTAAATAAATTTTATTATTTTTTCATACTTAATAAATTATTCATTACGAAGATTTTTTTATAGTTTTTTTTTAGATAATTAAAATTTTTTAAGTCTTATACCAATAACATAATAAATAATAAATCATAAGAATATATAATAATAATAATAATTACTACTAAAAATAAGAATCTTGATAAATGTACAAAAATATATTCATTTATTATTATGAATTTATTTTAGAGCTATTATACCATTTAAATATCAAGTACTAATTAAATTTCACAAAACTCAGAAAAAGAAAATTTTCAATATAATTCAAAATTTTATTATAATTTAAAATGTTTAACAAATTTGTAATAGAATTTTTCTACTTTTCTCTTTTCTTTCATTTATTACAAATATAAGATTAAACATTTATATGTTTATTAAACCTAGTTACTCATACTGACATTTTAAAAATTATTACCAAAATATTGTTACTTCTGATTAAAAATTAATTTTTATAAAATTACGGTTGATATTAAGAATTAGCTAGGTTTTTAACCTTAGAAGATATTAAAATTTTATCTTTGTCTCGAAATGTTAGTCTTTTTTCTCAAATGCCCTTGGTATAAGAAAACAATCATAAATTTGAATCAACATTTATTAATTTTGGGTTTTTTAATAATCAATACATAATTTCATATAAAACTATAAACAATACACACAATGAGCTATTAGTACTTTGCAAAAATTATTCACTGAAATAAGCTGTGATTTTTAAATATTTTTGACAACTTTAAAATATTTCAAATTATTATTTTAATTTAAAGTTATTAGTGGCAGATTTCAGTTTCATTTTGTAATAATGAATAACTGTTATATTGAAAAGCAAATTCTGTTGTTATTTTTTTCCACCAAAACTAAGTGATCTTGTTTTTGTTTTTTTTCCTAATCCTGGAAAATGCATTCAAATTAAACTCTTACTAAAAAATTATTCCTTCTTATATTTAGTAATGAAATCAATAAAAAGTGTAATTCATCATAGTTTTATTAAAAAATTTTATATTACAAAAATCATAATACTGATATGTGTTACATATCCCTGCATCTTCTTTTGAATTTTGCCACCATTAAACTGAAATGGGGAATTTTATAGTAAATAGTTATTTCGATTTGGAATTATTTGTAAATTCAACAAGAAATAATGCAAGATTTTATTTATTGGTTGGTGAAAAATCTAAATTAGATTTATGAATCTTAATAATTTCTAACTTTTGTCAATTATTCATTGCTATACAGCACTTAGAAGAAGAAAAAAAAGAATTGCAAGGTTTGAATTCCTGTTCACTGATAACCGTTTTTATCAACTGTAAACGATTTTTGCTATAAATAATTGAATAAGCTAACAATAAATATTCTAAATGTCGACTTCTAGAAATTATTTACATTTTAAATAATGAAAATATCACTCACCATTTCGGTTTCCGATTTTTACACAGTATCTCATCATCATTAAAACAATGCCGATCACAACAAGGAGAAATCCCACGCTGAGAGAAATGAGAATCACTTGATTCCACATGCTCTCTACTTCATCGAAATCCGAATGAGAAACAGAGATTTTCTCCTTTGTAAACACTCCAGAAACCGACTGATCGTTTCCTTCCATCTCATGCCATTTATGAGGATGATTGGAATCTTGAGACCTCTTTTGATCTATTTCGATTTTCTTCTGCAGTGATCGTCCTATTTCGATCAGGTTGACGCACATCGTGTCCGCGAATTCCACGCATGGAGACAGTTCCCACGACTTACCTGCACAAACTGTGCAGGGGTGACAATTGCCTGTCATGTCATTGTACCATTCTTTTTCTTTGCACAGTTCAGATCCAAAGGCACTCGTTATAATCAATACCAGTGCGGCGAACAGCAGCATGGTGATGATGAGCGAGAGTTGGCGGCGTCTGATTTTGAAACACAGGTTTACAGGTAATGGTCAGCGTTGGGCATAAGTACTAAAGCATGTTATCAATAACGTGGTTAGATCGCTAGTGAAAGACCATGAGTAACTGACGGATCACATGCCTTACTCATTCCGTGACGCCGAAGAAGGGGGGAACTTGATGGCCAATGAAAGAGGAGGTGTTTTAGGGTTGCTAGATATCTGGTTCTGGGATATTTGGCGACGTTTTTTGGGGCAATTGCCGCAGTGGTAATTTTTTAGAAGTTTTTAAAAGCAACAAAATAGGTTTAAATAAAAAATAAATAAAAAATAAATAAAAATCATTTTTATACAGGAGGGGATTAATATGAAATTCATTGACATGAATCTTTTTTTTGAAGGGATAAATTTTCTTAAAAATATTTAATTTCTTTCTTCAACATTATATAGAAATTTTAAAAAGAAAAAATTTACAGAAATAATTTTTTCCCTTTTATTAATTTGTACTTTTGCATAGTTCTTTGTTTAGTATGAAATTCAGAAAATATTGCAATAATTATTTTTATTTATTTATTTATTATTATTATTATTTTTTTTTTTTTTTATTGTAATCCTTTTATAGAAAAATAAGTACTTATAATTTGTTAAAAGATTTAAAAACACTTTATTAAAATGTAAGACATTATTGTGCTTAAAAAATAAAATATCTGTAACGTACAAATTATTTAAAAAAATATTGGAGATAATTCTTAAAAATATATTGCTATAACTTGAAAAATAAGACAAACACAGAAACATACTAGAAAAATGATTAAATATATTTCTTCAGCAATTACTCTTTTGAAGATAAAGGAACATTGCTAAACAAATAAAAAACATGGTATTATTTAGAATATATTTTTAGATGTTAATATTTTACAAACCTGAAATTTATTTGCAAAATACATATGAAATATTGAGTGCTTGTTAATTTTTTCATATACAGTGCTTCACTTTATCTATTTTAAAACTTGTTAATTTAAAATATGTATATCAAAACATTTTAACAAAGTAATTTTGAATAAGTGCTGAAACCGTACTCACGTAATAAATCGGACATTAAAAAGTTTCATAGATAATATGATGTTCTATAGACTAATTTTTTTTACTAAAAAAACATTTCAGTCAATTCAACAATTCAAGTATGTGATCCATTTTAATATTGTTGCTGCAATAATTATGAGTTTAAATTCTAAAAACGATTATAACGCCAAAAATAAATAAATAAATAAAATTAAGAATTTTTTTCAAGAAAACTGTACCTGATATGTTCTTAAATAACTTGTTGCCAAATAAAGTGTTTGTTCTTATTTTGTTAAAATTTTTGGTCACTTGCAAATAAGATCGATGAAATAATTGATGATTTTCAATTAAAAAGAAAAAAAATTTTGGTTTTAACTTTAGAAAGTTAAGAAAGTAAGAATAATTATTAAGAGAGAAGAAAGAAGGGAAATTTTTGCAACGATATTCTGTTTGCTCGGAATCCTAGAAAAATATATAATCAACATTATGCAACGTATTGCATTAAGCATCAATGTTAAATAAAATATTTTGCAAAAATAAAAATACAAATTTTTATTAACAAATAATAGCCAGTATCTGATGTACGAGTATAAAACTCTTTCTATTCTTATTGTTTTATGTCAGGAAAACCTTACTGACGATAGTTTTGATTAAACTTTGGACTCTTAAATGCTGTTGTAAAATTATTGTATATATATATATATAAAAGTAAAGAAATATTTTGTAAAACAAATCACGTTAATGGAAATAAAAATAAATTCTAACATTGTTACGAAAATATATATATATATATATTGTAGTCTTAAATTAATTACTAAATGAAGAATGAAAAAAAAAAAATAATAATTCCTTAAAACTTTAAAAGGCAAGTTGTATTTCAAAAGAAATTACGTTTAAAAAGTTCCCAGAAATGTATCTCTAAAATGGAAAAAATCGTGATAGTAATTATTATTATTATTATTATTGTTATTATTATTTTTTACTGACATATGAATAAAGACCTTGACAAGTTCCTTCTTTAATAACATGGGTATGAATAGAAATTGAGTGTAAGAAACTAAAAAAAAAACTACAATGAAATTGAAAAAAGAAAAACAACAATTTAAAAAATATAACTATACATGAGTCAAAAACGATTATGACTGCTCAAATCAAAATTACTATCTTCTAATAAAATTCTTTAGATATAATCATTCATATGTATCTAAATAATATTTACAATGCAACTTTGGAAGGGAAGGAGTGGATTTACAACATTGTGTAAAAAAAAAGTATAAAAACAATACAAACAGTAATAAAAATATATAAAAACAGATAGCTGCTACCTGGTTATGAAACAACGTGTTGGATAATTGAATTTACTGTAAAAATATTTTCTTTTTTATTTAATTTCGAAACATCATTACTCTGTATATTTCCAAAATTACTGTTAAGAAATACACTCATTAATTGATATTTTATATTGAAAAAAGCAATAACAATATAGCGGGAGTTGTTTGTTGGGTTAATGAACTGGGCGAGGCGAACCAATGGCTCCAGTGTCTACGCCGGAAATTGGCATGGTAAATCCGTGGTCTGAAAGTGTCCTTCCATTGGGTTCAATGGGGAGGGTGAACACTCCAACCCTTTAGATTTTCAAAAATCATCTCAAGAGATATGAGGTCAAATATATAGAAATAAAGCATGGGTAAGAATAAAGCAGTGTAAGAGGAGGTTAGTGGGGATATGCATCTGCCATTATAATAATGATCAATGATAACTGCTGAAATTGCTCAGCAATTGTAAGCAACAATTCACTACAAAATATAATTGAGGCCATCATTTCTGTAACATTATTTTCATTGTCTGTGTAGATCCTTAACAAATACATATATATATACACTCTCATACTACCATGTATGAAGGTCCTTAACAATTAAATGCCATAAATAGAAATCGTGAAAAACTTCCATTTCTTGCTGAATTATTTTTCTGCTCCTAACGTACATGTGACAATTGACCAATAGTCTTTCTGCATTTCAATTAGAGATACATTTTCATAATTCTGTATAACACTTAAAAATAAAAAAAAAAAGAGGGAATTCCAGATGGAAATTTTAGTATATAACTTTGTATTTATCTTTAGTTCCTTTTTTATCGGAAAAAAAAAATTACTGATTTTATTTCCGCAATTGTTTCTTATGTTTCAGTGAATTGATTAAAAATTTAGATTTAAAAAAAATTACTTCATTTTTATGAAAATGTCAGACTGATTTCACAATTGCATTCTTACTGTTTAGGAAATACACAATATAAAAAATAAAAAAAAAAAAAAAAAAAAAAATTAAATATAAAAAAGATTAAATATCATTCAATAATATGCCTGCTTAAAGCATTGTTATTCAAAAAGTTTCTAATTGTGATGTGTACATAAATAAATTTTTCATATTTGACTCATTTGAAAAATTGTTATGATTTGCAATTTTTATCATCAAATCTTTATTAAAAAAATTGTTATGATTTCGCGCCAACGCGCATGGATACTTAGCGGCGAAAAAAAGTGTGAGTTTTAACGCCAGAGTGGCAAGAGAGAACATCAACGAGTGGCTGTGACTGTCATGTAAAAAATTTACGTTTTCAAAAAAAAACTATGAGACAATTAAGTCAGTTGTGTTAGAGTGTGAGTGTGATACAGTCCACTTGAGAAAGAAAACATGTGTTAGTGCTATTGACGACAACACCTTATGTAATAGAATTATTTGATGTGTGTTTAAAGGAATCTTTTTTTTTTAATAATAATAATATGTATGTCATATGTCTAGAAGTACATAGTACATATAGAAGTACGCCCATCTATACTACCTTTAGAGATCTTACTCGACGGGTAGCTCCAAAAAATGCAATGTACCTCAAAAAATTGACCCTTGGATAAGATAATGGAGATAATAAATACTCTTAAAAAATTTCTCACACTGTGTTTTTCTATTGTTCTATTTAACCCACCATAAACCATCCAATTATTCTTTTCAAACGAATTCAAGAAATGCCTTGCCCTTCCTCTTTCCTTCATATCGCCTTGCAGACTGTCTACAACAGACGTCATTGATTCAGAGATCAACAACAGATAAGTTTCTGAGGTGGCCAATGGTCATTAGCTGACTGTAAAGTCCCCCGACTTGCTATCTCCCCTTTCAGAAAACCCTTATGTTTATCATCCCGCATATGAGTCATTTTCTCGTCTGACATCTATTTCCGGCCCCTGAAGACTTCATTCCACAAACAGACAATACTTTATGACTAACAAGTTTTTTCATGCACATGCCTGTTGACTTTGTGTTCTGAGATCGGAGTGCAGATCCTATAGAAAATTATTATCACGCCAAAGGAATGATAAAGCGCCAAATGAGCACCGATAGAAGTAGGACTCGTAGCGAAACAAAAACAGAAAATTAAGTGGGAAGTTTTGCCACCGGAAGTTGTTTGGCTTTGAAGTAATTGCGGTGTAAACTTTCTCCGTATTGCGGTTTTTTCACCTCTTACAATTTTCCTGTAACATAATTTATGCCCAAGTTATGACGATATTTGATAAGGTAGCTAAAGACGGATGATTTAGGAATTAAAATCCATTTGGTAATTTTAACATTCATGCATTGGCTTTTAATGTTAAAATTTTTGCAATACCGTTACTTTTTATTGAATTTAATCGTTTGATCTGATCAGCTAAATAAATACACTCCCAGTGGAAAATAAAATTAAAAGTTAATGTCGTAGGGAGTATGTTAAACCTGTCTGTGACGTTATCCAATTTTATCTTTAATCTTTCTAGTAAAAAAACTTTTTTTAAAACATCTTAGGTTTTATTTCCTGTTTCAACTTTTAATTTAAAAAAAAACAAAATCTGTCATTGAAAATTTTTTTATTTAAATTGAAAAAAAAAAGACTCAAAAATTTTTTATTGATATTTGCGAAAAACTTTATATTTGATTTCTTTTAAACCCATTATGGTAGTTTTATATTATTTCAATATTTTCTCTTGAAATTCTGATATATTGACATTTTTTTTCCCCCTCAAGCATCATTAGTGAGGGGTTTTTTTTTTCCCCCTCCACCCCGTACCTATGGCTATGTAGACCTTTACCAATTAGAAAACTTTATTGAGCTGGAAGGGGTGGGGGGATTATAGGTGAAACCTTTCAGCACCGAATCTACATATTAATAGCTTCATTTAGTTTTTCTAAGCAAACTGTAACGCAAATCATGAGTGGAAATCAAATTCTTATCTATTTGCCCCTTAATTTGCATGTGGTACCATCGGATCTCGAAATGACGCTATTAACGTGTCATATATTATTAGTGCCCAACTCGTGGCTCAGTGGTAACGCTCGCCGCAGGTGTGCACTAGGGCTGAGGTTCAATCTGCTGGTGATTGTTGACACTATTTCAAAAAATGTGGATATTGGATGATGTTTGTGATGTTCAACATCATGTCTCATGAGTCGGACTACCTGGTGGGAGTTTTTCTGGTTTTCTGCCATACGATACGCGAATGCGGGGTAGTTCCTCTAAAAAGTCCTTCCAGAAGGCACTGCCCTTCTTCAGAGACTCGGAGCCAAGTCACTCTTCTACCTATGGGGGCTCCATCCCAAACAGAAGCTGCCTACCTTCCCTCTTTCCATGGCACCACATGGGCTCATGGACTTGGTCTAAATGTTGCTGTCGACGAAGTAGTATAAGAGACAACAACAAATATTATTAGTACTATAAATTCTAGGTAATAAATTAATTTTACTGCCACCAATTCCAAAACATTGAGTTCCCATCACAAAATGAATGCATTTAAAAATGCAATAAAATTCAATAAAAATGGATAACAAAATAATAATAACTGGCACACATAAAAAATTTCAGCTAAATGAAGGTTTATTTCAAATTTTCTTACCTCTACATGATTTATTACCTCAAAAAAAAATATAAAAAAATAAAAATAATAATAATAAATAAATAAAAATAAAAAATATAGTTATTAGCTTTTGCTTAGATATCGTCTTTTCATGTCTCGCGTTTTTCGAAAATAGGACGTCCATTGGGAAAGCATCTGGTTGCTTCTCTACGTAACAAAGGGTTAAATATCTATGCTGTCATATCTAATATCTGTGAATCTTCAAATCTTTAATTTTATCAATCACTCACTCAATCTTTCACTTATCATCTCAATACCTTTTTAAATTTACTCGGTGCTTCTTTTCTGCTCACAAATACCAAAAAATGTCTTTTTAAATTTTTTTATACGATTGATACGTTTTATGGGAAAGTTCATATAAAAAAGCACATAAAAAAGATTTTATTTACCTTAGAAAAGTTAGGAATACGTTCAGTAGTTTTTTAACATCACATAAAACCAAAATAATGAGTTAAAATTAACCTAATATTGAATAAAAAGTTTGAAAAAGTTTTAAAAAAATTATTTATTTAATAAAATCCTTCGAAAGTCTGAAAGAAATTCGAATTCAAATTGTTCAAATTTAATTCATTTTATTTTTTAAAGTGTTATAATTCTACATTTTATAATCATTATCGCTATTCGATAATGATTGTTTCCGAATTGGTTCCAAATTATTTTTACATCATTAATCTCTCCAATAGATCTTTTTGATAATGGCGATGAATTTTCACAAATTTCCTTGTGGCATTGTAATCAGAAATTAAACTTTACGATGATGATTTTGCTAATTTTTTCTGTAGTTCTTGATATATCGAGATATACAGTTCAACAGCTGGCATTGTAATTTAAAAACTCTTCAGAATTGGGGTCCTTAACAAAAAAAAAAAAAAAAAAAAGATTTTTTTTAATTTGCTGCAAAGTTGAAAGCATTCTTGAATAAACTTTTCAGTGATGAGGATAAGAGAGTTCAATATCAGTATTAGTTAAGACATCTCTCACAAGAAATCAGTTAAATTATTACGGCCAAATTATTGTCTATACTTGAGCTTCCAAAACAAGCCTACATATACATATATATGTGTGTGTGTGTGTTTCTCCAAAGAATTTTTGGTTGAAATAAAAATATTAAAACCTCTAAATCTAAAAAGATCATCATAAAAAAAGACTATATTGCTTTATTTCTATGAATTCTAGAATATGATGTCAAATGTATTCTGTAATATACAGAGGCTAAGTATATCCTTCAGAAGTAAAAACGATTAACTTATTCTGTATTTGGGGGCAATCCAACTTTACTGTGTAGAATACACTACAGATAAGTAAAGAATATCACGAGCCAAAATCTGACTCTCTGATTCGACAACAATGAATTTGTACGCCATTTCAAAAGATACTGAAATGTCCATTAGGTTTATATTTTTTAGCATATTTAACACTTAAAACTCTCATAGAAAAGTGGGTTCTGTTTGGGGGTTGGACGACTGTTCAGAAATGATTGTGAGTAACACTGACATTCCCGAGCCGGTTATCTGAAATTTTGGAATTTAATCGCCCATGCCAACCTCTTATTATGAAAAGAGAGTCGATTCATTCGAATGTAATGGAGTTCTACCAATTCGAGATTGGTTTGGTTTGTCGCTCTACGGTCATTTTGGGCATATTTTAGGCTAGTTAGATCGGGACCTACAGTTTAACAGGGATTCCGAAACATTAGCAAACATCCATGCCACCGCCAGGATTCAAAACTGAAGCCTGTGGTACCAAAGGCCAGAGCGCTAGCCAATCAGGCCGCACCAATTCGAGATAACGAACTTGACAGAAGAAATAATTCAATGAAAAAGCTGTCCGGTCGATGAAAAAAAAAAAAAGTTTTAAAAACATATTAAGAGTATAAAAAAACTTACCAGAGCTTTCTCGTATTAAGTGGAGCTTTACTTTTTCTATTGATTCGTGTTTTTGATATTATATTGTATAATATTTTATAGCATTAATTTATTCTAGATTTAATGCAGTATTTCTGTATAAGATATTCAATAAACTCTTTAAAAACATACACAATAAAGTACAAATTTTATTCCGTCGCTTCCATTGCAAATGTAACAACCAAATTAGAAAAATGTAACAATCAAATTAAATAATTTCATAAAAATTACTACGATTGTTAAACACATGTATGCAACTATCTGTATAGATATTTTTGCATTGACTTAGAAATGTATTAATGCATTTTTAATCAACAATGGATGAAACACTATCCTATTAAAAATATTTTATTTCTCACTAATTGGCATTTCTTTTATGAGTTTATAATTAAAATAAATCGTTTGTAAGTAATTTGAAATTCTGTTTTGAAATGAAAATAGACTTTATCAGTTTTTGAAATGAGGGGGAAAAAATGCATTATTATTTTAAAACTCCTTAAAATTCAGTATTAAAAGCAAATTATTATGTATAGTGAAGGTAGAAAGTATTCGTGCAGAGAGGATTTATACTGAAAAACAGGTTCATGTTATTTAATAGAAGGCATATTTCGTGGAGACAACAATTAACAAAAGGTTTTTTTTTAAAAGTATTCATACACAAAATACAAAAAGTTTGTGTCGTGATTTACGATCGTTTTAAAAATGAAAGCCCATATATTTTTCTAAATGCTGTTCAGTATATGTTCTGAAGTAAAAATTCATTTTGAAATTTGCGTTTTTGAAATATAATTCTTAGAAATAAGGAGGAAAAATTTTGAGATTTATATTTACTTATATTTCTTGAAGTTGCATTAAATAAAATTTTAATTTTGGTTGGTAGACCTCATTCTATCATACAGTCAATAATTAAAAGATGTTATTTTTCATTGTTACTTAATCAAGGACGTACAGATCGATCATCATATAGATCTTATAATTGTTGATGATCATATAGATCTTATAATTGTTGACGATCATATAGATCTTATAATTGTTGACAATCGACCTTTATAATTGTTGATTCATTGTTCGTCAATTGAAAAAAAAATAACGATTAGTATTCCTAAAATTGCAATTTAGCTTCAAAACACTGGAATACACGTATCAACAAGTAAAGCACGAAAAGCATGCTGAGAAACATGTTCCCAAGGTCGAATTGCTAGAAGAAAATATTTCGCGAACGAGAAGAACGGTTAACAGTTAGAATGGTTGTCATCTACGGTTAGATTTCCAGTAAAAAATCTTAATCATGTTTCTGAATTGAAAAATTTCTCAGATGAGAGTTAGTTCAACAAGTTTGGACCTATAAAGCAAAAAGAATATAGTGAAAACCAAACACAGAAATACATCAGAGAGAAAATGAGGTTGTATGGGTGTTTTTCTGTAAAAAAATTGGTCTTTATTGATGGGATCATGAATGATAATATATAAATTGATGTGTTAAAAGAATAATTTGCAATTTAGTGTTGCAAAAATGGGACTTAATCAAATTACATTTTTTAAAACGATAATGATCCTAAACATACAACATTTAAACACAAAGCATTAGATATTATTTAACAAGTCAAAATTTCTTTAATTTCTTCCACATATCAACCTCACTGAACATTTGGGGATGCTTTAAATAAAAAGGTAAGATTATGATCCTTTTCTGACAAAGATGATTTAAAAATTGCTCTTCATGAAGAACTATATTCTATTTCGAATTCAATAGCTTCGAAGTTGAACGAATCCATTTTAAGAAGAATATAATACGCTATAAAAGCCAAAATATATCCCTACTAAGTATTAACTGTAGATAAATAGTTATTTTGATTTATTTTTTATTTTTTGTTCTTAATACGTGAACGATTCAAAAACTTTAAAATCAAGAATTGAAATTTCACGCACTTCTTTAATATATTTAAAAGATATATGAATACTTATTACACTCATAGTAAATACGATTCAAAATCAAAATTCAATTTCATTGTAAATACAATAAAATATTGATGTAAATTCTCGAATCTACAAAAATATAAATTAAAACCAAATTCTGAGATATTTTTAAGCTTAATGACAAAATAACTATAATAAAAATATTCAGTTTATTATTATTGTTATTATTATTTTAACAAACCATTAATAAAACAAAAATTATTTCACTTTTAAATCCATTTTTTAAAAGGAAACTTTTGTCTGTAATATTGATACAATGATAAATATATGCTACTAAGCTTTTAAATAACTAAATAGGACAAAACTGCTATTAACGTCTTAGAATATTATTTAACCATTAAAATGTTTAAAAAAAAGCTGTAAAATATACTAACTTTTTCCGTGTAGACTATGGAATAGAAAAAGAGAACTTCTAATTTTAAAATGAACCAGTTTGCACATCTCGAAAACAAAACAATTAGTTAGGAATCTTACGAATTTAGTTTAAATGATGATTAGCTTACCATTAACATGTATGCAATGTGGCATACTTTGCTGAGTTGCAACGTTGAAATTGAGGAAGAATAAAAATACTGAAAACGATAAAATCATTTATTATCGGCTTTAGTTGGAAAGCCAGGTGTTTTCATTACTTGTGTATATAGATAATGTTAGAAATTTAGATTTGATAAAATGGATTCTAGTAAGAATATTTTATTATTTAAGAATATTAGAAGAAAAAAAAATTTATTTATATCTTCAAAGATAAGAAATTCGTGTCATTCTTTTTAGTTTGTTACATAAGATAAGACGTGTCTATTTTTTTTTTTTTTTTTTTTTCCTTAACGAACTTAATGATGTATGGATTACTTTCAACTTGTGTAAAATGGTTAATAATTTTATTTTTAATTTTAATTAATTTATTGGTTAATAATTTTATTTTTAATTTTAATTAATTTATTGGTTAATAATTTTATTTTTAATTTTGATTAATTTATTGAGTAATAATTTTATTTTTAATTTTAGTTAATTTATTGGATAATAATTTTATTTTTAATTTTGATTAATTTATTGAGTAATAATTTTATTTTTAATTTTAATTAATTTATTGGTTAATAATTTTATTTTTAATTTTAATTAATTTATTTAATTTAATAATAATTTTTTTTTTTTTAATTAATTTTGGTTAATAATTTTATTTTTAATTTTATTGAGTAATAATCTTATTTTTAATTTTAGTTAATTTATTGGATAATAATTTTATTTTTAATTTTAATTAATTTATCGGATAATATTTATATTAAAAATTTAATTTTTACTAATTTAATTACTTTTATAATTTTTAACAATTAATGAGTAATAATTTAATTGTTTGTATTAATAATTTAATTCAAAAATGAATAAATTTATGAAAAAAGAAAATAAATAGAATAAATAAAAGATTCCTATTTTAAATAATTTTCGCGATTTTCAGTCCTCTTTCTTTTTTTCTTTACCGTGAATAAAAATGAACTGTTAAGGATTTCGTAGAAGTCTCAAAAATGCATGTAGTTAATAGAACAAAAATTTGTGGTGTGATTGTGGGTGAAGCAGAAATTCGTGTTTTAGAATTTAAAGTTATTTTAAAATGCCAGAGAAAAAAATGATTTTATAAACTATGACGAAATTTATGGAAAAAGATGCACAAATGTAATGCCAAAAAATAATACACTAAGTATTGAATTAAGTCGCTCGTTGAATTTAAAAAAGCATCTCTCAAAAGCATAAAACTCTATTATTATTTAGAGCTTTAATTGAATGTTTTAACTGTAATTTATTTTTTAGCTAATGATCTTAATATTAATGTAGTTACTGAATATAATTAATATTTTCATAACTTATTATTTTAGTTTGGAATTTAAAAATAATATGCTTGTAACACAATAATAAATTAATATTAATGCAATGTTTCTAAACAGGAAAAAAGACACCTGATGGATTATGTGTATGTACAGCAAGGATGGACATGGTGGATCCGTCAGTGGATAGTCATTCCAATGGCATTGTAGCATTTTTCTCATTGAAAGAGTTTTGGAATTCCTGTTCCCAGGAGAGAGGAATGTATTATCTTTGACAAGTACATAATAACAACCCATCACTCAAATTTGGCAGCAGACAAGCAGTATTATAGGTAGTTATATTGCATGCAATTAGTGTTTTGTAGTAATGAGTACCACCTGTCACACAATTCTGATAGCAGATATTCAGTGTCATGGATAATGAGATTCATAAAATTAGTGAATGTCTGTGCAACCTTCACAGGTCGAAAGAATTACAGATTGAGCATGGACTATACCATGAGATGTTCCATCGTGATTGGTGATATACCATGAGCTGAGAAATGTCTATTCCAATGAGAAATGAGGGAAGCTGACTCCCCCCTCCCCTTTTGACGGATTTTCTTAAAGGAAGGTTTTTGGAGAAGAAAGGAGAGAGTTCTGCTACGAGTACAAATCGACAAAGAGATTGTTTTTCTCTTTTTCTCTGAAATGACAGAACAGGCCGGAGCTTTCCGCCCATTTCCAAAGTGAGTTCTTTGTGGTTTCGTGTATCATGCCATGTGATAATTAAGGTCTGCGGCAAACCACATATGTTGAGATTCAACGTAGACTCAAAAACTCTGAAAATTTCCGTCCTTGAAGTGAACTGTATTTGTGATTTACTTGTGCACTAGTGATCAAATTTATATTTTTAATTTTCATTTCTTTGTATAATAACCCAGATTTCTGTATTTGCCTATATATATATATATACACACATATATATTGCTTGTAAATAAAAATTACAGTGTTCCCATAATCCTAAAAGTGGTCCTTTTTTGAAGCCGTTGTAAGTCGGTATAAGCCAAAATGTTACAGGCATCAAGGAAAAGGATGCAAAACTCCCAGATGCCATCTCTTTGAGGAATTCGTTCAAAACTGTCCTGAATCATTGCGGATCAAGTATAGTAGATCGATATACCCTGGTAAGATAGAATCTGCTATATATTTTCCGTTCTAATGGTGAATGATTCAGATCTAAGTGACGAGTATTCGAAAATAACATAATCTTTCCAAAACATCGCACAAGAGCCTGTGAATTTTATCTCCATTTGAAATCATTTATTTTTGCTTAAATAAGAAGTCCATTCATAAAAATAGAAATCCGTTATGAAAGTTATTTTGTTATTATTATTTTATTTTCACTTTAACTTATTTTCGATTAATAATATTTTACAGCTACACTAAATTTTCATTCACATTGCAATAATTCTCAAAATTCTTGTTGTGGAATTTCCAATACAAAACATTTTGTGTTAAAAACGTTTTGTGTCCAAAAGTTACCGTTAAACATTAACAAACTTTATATCTTTTTGATGTCGTTTTTGATAAGAAGTTCAAAGCACGTTTACTCATCGTGGCTGAAGAAATACTTATTATTGATACTTAAAACTTGGCAAAGTGCATGAAAATATATTTTGTTGTTGCAAGTTATTTTATCAGGCGTTTACAGCCCAATTCCCTATTTGGTAAAAGCAATCTTTTTGAAAAACTTCTACGTACGTTGCACAATTTTACATCTTTTTATTCCCTTTCCATTTAAATTGAAAACTATTTAATTTTCAAAAAAAAATCCAAATTATTGTATAGTTTATTTATTTATAATTTTTATTTTATTTTTATTTTATTTTATTTTTTTTATTTTATCCTTATTTAGAATGTATTCTTAATCGAAATAATTAATTTTTTGCTATGAATGTGAATTTTTATTTTTTAATAGGAATCCTTTTGTGAATTGGTTATTTTCGAGCAATAAATATTTTGGGAATTATTATTTTATACAAACAAATATTCTGCATGATTACATATTCTTCTTAGAATGATTTTGAAATTCATTTAATTGTGGAGTTGTATAGAAATTATTTGAAGTTCTAATTAAATTATTATTTTTTTTATTTTTATTTAATTTTTTTTTTTTCTTTCGGGGTGTAGGTTTTTTTTTTTTTTTTTTTTTTTGTATTAGTTTAAAAAATTTTAAAACTTGTTTTTCGAGCCTTAGAAATGTATTTTCAAATGTTTCGTAAAAAAATTAAAATTAAAATCGTAAAAGTTTTAATTCTTAATATTTATTTTTATAAAAATAACTGAAAAATTGATGTTTAAACACAAAAAGTTACAAAAGAAAATATCTGCAATGCCTTATTTCAGCCGTTTTGTTGTATATCATTTAATATTATTATGAAAAATTTCTATAAGGAATTAACAATACAAAAGGCCTTTTTGGATATCTATTTTTACAAATTTAATGAAAATTAATCATGCAGCTTCAAAATACTACCAATTGTTTCGTCAAAATAATAAAATATTAAAAACAAGTTTTCCAAGAACATTTAAAAATCGTTTGTACTGAATTTATTTCCTTATTGGTTTACATCGTTTGCAACTAATCGGTTAGTTCTAGTGAAACCTATGTGTTATTCCATATATATAATATTGGCCTCTTTTTCTTTCAAATCAGTTTATATTATTTAATATTATTATGAAATTTTTTTTAAATGAATTAACAACACAAAATGCATTTCTGGGCACCTACTTTTTACAAGATTAATGAAAAAAGCCCGGTGTTTGAAGTGTGGTGAGGAACATTCACATAAGGACTGTAAACTATTTGATAAGCTTGAAATTCCAACTTGCATTAACTGCGGACAGTCGGGACACACAGCCGCCTGGAGAGGTTGCGCCAAGTTTCCCAAAATAAAAGTTAACTCCACCAAGTACGCCACATACCCAAAACACGTATCAGCCAGACAGGTGACACCAAACTTTTCCTATGCTTCGGCAACGAAAAATCAACCACCATCTCAACAACCAGCCACTACTGCCACCATCAACAATGACTTCTCCCAAAATCAATTGACTCACTTACGGAGCATCGCGGATCAAGCCCCCTTTATCCAAAATGCTTTGCTACTTATGAAAGAATTTGTATCCATTTTCTCGGAATTAAAAAACTCTGGAGAACTTCTCCAACAAATTAGAAACGCGGATAACAAGGTAGATAAATTGCAGGTCTTCATTAATGGCCTAGCAACTCAAACAACCCAAGTTTCCAAGTTCTAAGTTTTTATTTTTACTTTAAAATTATGCAATGTGTTTTACATTTACTATGGGCCTTGAGCCGACTGACAATATTTTTATGTTGCAACTAGGAGGTTTGGTCGCTTCGCGACCAAGGTACTCCGTTCACCTACACCGATTCAAGATTAATGAAAAACTAGTCACGCAGCTTCAAAATGCTGCCAGTTCTTTTTGTCAAAATAATAATATATTAAAAGCAAGTTTTCAAGAGCAGTTAAAAATCGTTTGTAGCATATTAATTTATTTCCTTATAGGTTTGCATCGTTTGTAACTATTGGTGTTGAACATAAAAACTTATAATTATAAAATTTATTAACGGCAAGTTGTATTTTATTTTACTTGAAAAATAATTTGCAAATGCATGCACTATTTCTTTCTGAACCGCAAGAAAGAATTATGCAACTTTACATTTCTCTAACAAATTATATTTATTTCCTTTTTTTTTTTTTTTTTTTTTGTATGATTAATAAAGCTTCCTCGTAACTTCCTTCAGTGCTTTAGAGGAATTTTTTCCTATGTCTGATATTCTGCAGTTAACCAAGCTTGTGGCAAAGCATTTCTTGAACCAAGCAGGTCCAGATAGTTCTAAAATATTTATTTTTATTTTTTATTCCATAATAATGCATCAAACTCTGTAATTCTTCTTTTGTGCCAGTACATCCATACATGGGTAATGCTGGTTAAAAATGATTTACAATAGAGCTATACTCTTGTTGGTTAGAATGTGAATGTTTTGCCATATTTTATTCAGAAATTAAATTTGCCTTTCTTTTTTTTAAAGAAATAACTCTGAATGAATATTTTGTTATTATTATTATTTGTTTTAATTTCAATGGGAAAGTAAGAAAAAAAATTTTTTAGCGAAGAATATAATAAAAATAAAAGTATAATGAAGCACATAATATTAGACAATGACAATTACAATACAAATAAAAAATTTGTCGAAGTGATTTACCGACCGAAGCTTACCAGTACAAGGCCGTCTTGGATTTACCACTAAGTTCTCCATAACGATGATGTCTGGCTTTGTTCATAGGTTCCATTCATAGAGTAAAATTTGATTACTGCTCTATTATTTCCTAATTTTAAAAATGATATTAGGGTAATATGGTTGGTCACAAATACTGATATAGTATAGGTGCTTTTTCAGGCACTATGGATCATAGCCTCACGTCATGGACTATGAATAAATTCATTAGATTCTCCCTCCTCAATCTTTTTTTTTTTTTTTAATTTTATCGCAAAACTGTATCGTACTTTTTTTCCACTTCTGGTTTGTTTTTATTGAGCATCGGTATGTCTCATGTTCCGCTATTGTTTACCACGAACAGCCCACTGACGGGTGATGAGGGGAGAACATTGCCTTCAGGTAAGACTTTTAGGGATAATTACCTCGCATGTGTGTATGATGTGGAATGAATCCTGGAGAACTCCCACTGAGGCAGCCTGATTATCGATTCGAGATGCTTTATGCACTTTATCAAAATCGCCATCAACATTAGATTGTATCATCAACAGTATGATTCGCAAAATTTTTTAAAAAAAGTAAAAATTTTTTACGTTGTAATTATTCAAATATTTACTAATAGTTAGAATTTACAATCTAATCTTGGTTTTAGATAAAAATAAACATTACACACACATATATATGTATGTGTGTGTATTTGTAATGAACAGTTTGGGCAACCAGATTGTAACTGGATGTGGTTTGGTTGAGATAACTTGAGGTACAGGTTTGAGAGCCCACAGATTTATTTACTCACACATATATATATATATATATATTCTAATGCAGCTGCAAACATTTAGACAGCTTGGTCTTGTATGCCTTAAGTTAATCACACTCACGTTACTCACTTTGCATTACCCAGGGGGCGCGTGTAACTTGAAGATAAGCCACGGACGCGGAGTAACAATGCCCCCGCAGCGCTCTACGATCATATGAGACCGGGATCTATGGTTTAAAGTGGATTCCGAACCCCTACAAACATCCATGGCACCGCCGGGACTCGAACCCGAAACCTGGGGTACCGAGCGCCAGAGCGCTAGCCACTTGGCCATTCAGGCCCATATATATACATAGAGAGAGAGAGAAGGATAGATAGATACATATAGATTAAATGCCCCCCCTCCTCGAGGCCCCAGCGTGCCATAAGCCTTTGATTTTCGAAAAAAAGAAAACTTCTTCTCAAGAACGTTTGTGCAGCACTTTAAAATGTTTTCATACCTTTTAGTTTCGAGTTCCAGATTGCAAGCTAGTTATTTTTGGAAGGAAAGATTGAAAAAAGAAATGCTTAAACGTGACACAGAAATTTTCTGGAAAGTATTGCAATCACGAGGGAAATGTTTTGAGATTCCAAATTATTATATAAGGAAAAACTATGTCGTGTATAAATATGTTGCTTTGCGTGACAATAAAACGTGTTGACTTGACTTGACTAATAAAAATGTCTATTTGATGCCCATGATGGAAAAAATTAACATAACGAATTTTAAACAACAATACTATTCTTGAATGTAAATTGATATTAATAAACAGTACCCCTCATAATCGATACTAATTAGCAATACTCTTCCTTATGAATGGGTTCTACAGTAGTTTTCATAGCTTGGAAAAACAACATACTTTCCTTCTTTGTCTTATTTTTCATGCCTTTTTGTTTTTCATTGCGAGAGTAATTGTTAAGTGAATAGAGTTTAAACGGAAATCACATAAATGGAAACTTGAAATTGCACTTTAAATAAAGATCCGTTCGACATTCTCAAATATTCCTTGAATTCATATAAAACAGAAAATTTTTAATTAGATGATTTTTTTAAAATTTAAAATTAATGGCAGAAAAAAACAGATTTTTTTTTTATTTATTGCTCATCCATTATTGCACTTTGACTCTCATTTATTTGCTCAATCTCGTTTTATTTATTCAACCATATCCTCATTTCTCCAAACGTTCATTTGTTTTCGGACACTGCAATTTGAGCTAAAAAAACAAATCTCGTTATCTCTCTTTACGACCGAGCCTTCAGTCGTCTTTTGAAAGGTCATAAATCCTTCAGTCATGTACACATTAACCCCCGAAATCGCTGAGCTCCGCTCACCAGATCAGTTTACTGCAGTTTCGATAAAAATCAAAACATATGCTGCTTCTTTTATCAGTTTTTGAGAGGGAGCTCTCGACTTTTGTTTGGTCAACTCTTAAGAGATTTACGGCCTTCAAATGTTTCAAATTTAGACGCGGCATTTGATATATTGCTAAAATCTGGTGCTAGATCGAGTAGTAATTCTATCCTCCACCGAAAGATGATAAAAGAAACGCACGATTCGATTCATTCACGAAACGTGTCGATTTTCATCCAAATTGCAGTAAAGAGGCTTGCTGTGCGGCGATCAAAAATGTGGTACGCTAATGTGGACACGACATTCAAAATCAGTTTCGTTATCTGAATGAGCTTTGATGTCGATGATTAAAAAAAAAAAAAAAAAAAAATTCTAGAGTCTATTGCTTTATTAAATGCATCATTATTTTTCTTTTTTTTTTTTTTTTTTTTTTTTTTTTTCTTCTTCAAATATCTGAATAATTTTAAATTTGATTTCTAGTTTATATTTAAAATCTGCTTAAATCCCAGTTCATAAGCAGAAAAACTAAATTCTTGATATATAGACTTATTTTAATTTGTGGCTCTGAAATATTGGACCAAGAAGAATTTGGCAAGATCTAATGAGGCCCATTTGGGTATATTTGAGCGGAAGATTTTAAGGAGAGGAGATTTTTCTTAGAGGTGTTAGAGAAAGTAATTGTTGGAAAAGACGGTACAACGCAGCAATTTATGAATGCTATAAAGACCCAAATATTATAAAATTTATTAAGATCAATAGACTAAACTGGGCTGCTAGTGTATTTAGAATGAATGATTTAAACCCTGTAAAAAAGGCTCGTTTTGGCAAAGTCACAGGGACAAAGAGGAAGAGGACGACCCAAGTTACGATGGATAGACGCAGTTAAAAAATATTTTGCTGCACTGAAGATTAAGAATTGGAAGACCATTGTTACCCAAAGGAATGCATGGGAATTTTTTCGAAGGAAAACCTTGGCTCACCCTGGGCTGCCGTGCTATTGGTGATGATGATGATGATGGTGGCGAATTTCTATTTAACCTTTCCTTTATCATTTTAATTATAGCACCCTTTGTTGATGTCATTATTTATTGGGCTCACAAATTTTTACCGCACTATAAATGCTCACTACGCAACAGCAGATAAGTATACGGGATCGGGAAAAAAAAATTACGCAAATAAAACTCCAAACTTGTGTTTTCATATAATACATCAATGCTTTAGTAGTTTATACAAGCGTTTTAAAGTGAATGCACGTGAATGTAGGAATTATTGTGAATCGTAAACAGATTTATTTATAGTTAAATAGAATAAAAAAAAGTAATGTTATAAGAAAGAATTTTTCTGGGAAACAACATGTTTATCTCATCAGGGACCTCGTACAGTGTGTTACAATAGTATAAGAAACATCAAACTTCCAGTCTTTCTCAACAAAGTACACATTTAATGCGAATTTTTAAAGGAGATGCATGAAATGAAACAATTTTGCTTAGTTGATTTTGCTTTTAAAAAAGGGGAAAAAAAGAAAGAAACAGATTGAATGTCTTTTTCTTGTTTTCACTTTTTTTTTTAAATCAGGGTGTTGCATAAATATAAAATCACTTTTATTTTCCTAATAATGTAGTTCATTTTAAGTATGAAGCTATGCTGAGTTAAGCTGAAGGCTAAATCACTAGGAAACGCTACAAATAACGCAGGGCCTGATGACCTAGTTACTAGCGTTCTGGAGTTCGGTGCCACAAGTTTCGATTTCGAGTCATGGATGTTTGTAGTGGTTCGGAATCCACTTTAAACTGTAGATCCCGGTCTAATATGACTGTAGAGCGTTGGGCGTATGACTGACAACCATACCCCGTAAACAGTCAATTAGTCAATGGATATGAAATTTTATTACTTAAAGCGTTGTTTTGCATAAAAGACAGTTCAAATCCTTTGCTATATACTATAATAACTACAGACACATACAAAGACACACTCCTTCTTCAGCGACACGGAGCCAAGTCAGACTTCTACCTACGGGTTCCCATCACAACAGAAGGTGTCCCCTTTCCCTCCTTCTATGAAACCGCATGGGTTCTTGAACTTGGTCTAGATGTTGCTGTCTACCAAATGAGATAAGGAAAAACAATAAACAAATAACGAAAAAAAGACTGTAATTCAAAATTGAATCTGTTTGATTCTTTGTGTAATTAAAATTACTCATTAAAATTAATTGTGTGAAGAGTTTGGTTCTACAACGAAAATAGAAAACTTGAAAGGTGAAATAAGTAAGAAGTCCTAATAGCTAACTCATAATACTGCTATTCACAATGTTTTGAGTTGAAAAGAATTGAATGGGAAGCAGATAAAATCTGGCAGCAAAAATTAGCTATCAGTTCACGATAATAGGCAAATATTCAAGCTTGCCACGAAAACTACCAAACCACTCATAAAATAACTCAACAATCAGGTAAACAAGTGTCTCATGCGACTGTGTGGCGAAGTTTGAAGTCGAATGTCGATAACAATCTTCTGAAAACAAGACGGAAACCATGACTTTTTAAACATCATAAGATAGCGGGAATTCTACATGGAAAAAATATAATATTTTGAGACGACAAAAAAGTTAACCTTAGATGTTTCAAATACCAATAACACTTACTAATACATCTTAAACAAGAATCCCGCCAGTTCTTCAGTAGTCAGAAGGGAGCTGATTCCGTTATGGGTGGGATTCTTTCTCATATGTGGGAAAATGCAATTTCTAATAAGATAATACCGACCGAAGTGTGGTTCAGTGGCGGCGGGCCCTGCTGGTGAGCATTGGGGTTGAGGTTCAATCCGCTGGCGGCTTTGTTGTAGACACTGTTTGAAAAAAGTAGAGATGGGATGTGATGGGATCGATAGTGTTTGGGATGTTCAGCATCTTGCCTCGTGAATCGGACTACCTGGTGGAAGATTTCCTGGTTTTTTCCCATACGATACGCAAATGCAGCAGTATTGTGAATAGTTATATTACATGCAATTAGTATTTTGCACTAATGATAACAACCTGTCACTCAAATCTGATAGCAGATATTCTGTGTCATGTATAATGAGACTCATGAAATAATCGATTATCTGTGAGACTTTCACAGGTCGAAATAATTACAGATTGAAACGGACTACCCAATGAGTTGTTCCATCGTGATTGGTGATAGACCACGAGCTGAGAAATGTCTACTTCGATGAGGGCTGTGCGACCTAATAACCAATTGCTAGCACATTGGCTTTTGGTTTCATGTTCGAATCCTGGTTGTGGCATGGATGTTTGTTAGTGGTTCGAAATCTACGCTAAATTGTAGGTCCCGGTTTAATTAGCCCAAAGTGTGCACAAAATGATCGTAGAGCGACAAACCAAATCAATGAGAAGTAAGGGAAGCTGCCCCCTCTTAAAAGGGAGGTTTTGGAAGAAGAAGAGTTCTGCGACAAGTCGACCAGAAGTGTTGTTTTTAATTTTTTGCTCTGAAGTGGCTGAATAGGCCGGAGTTTCCGGCCTGTTTTTCGAAGTGAACTCATTGTGGTTTCGTGTATCACGCTGTGCGATAATTAAAGTCTACCGCAAACCAGGCAATTAGATTCGACGTAGACTCGGTCCAAGAGACTGCAAGAGCGAAATAGGAAAAAGAATAATACAGAATTCTATATTTGTATATATATATTATATATTGCATGTAAATAAAATTTAAAATGTTCCCATGGTCCTGAAAGTGGCTCTCTTCTTCAAGCCATTATAGATCTAGTATAGGCCGAGGCGTTACGGTATGGTTTAATAAAAAAATGTGCATTTAAATTTATTACAAGTATTTTATTTTGTTTTTTCTAATTTTTTCAAATTAGGAGAAAAGAATTTCTGCCAATAACTTGAATGTAGATTCTCGATTTAAGTTTTCTAAAATACACAAGTCTCTATCTACAATGCATCAGAGTCTCAACTATGTTTGCCGTTCATACCAGTTATCGGCGAGTGTCAATTTTTAATAATTCATTAAATTTTTTATGTGATTGCCCACAAAAATATGTTTCTTTCCAAAATAATACTCAACAAATGAGTTGTAGCTGTTTTTAAATCATGCATTTAAATGCGCAAATCTCTTCGACTCAACTTATAATTGCGAACAAAAATTTTAATCATAATAATTAGCCACCTATAATAAAGCCAGATTCCTATCAAGAATTGGAGGGAAGAGGAAAAATACTTTTCCAATATGGTTCACATCAAAGGCTGATTTTTTCGACCCCGCAAAACAGATACAAGTATCCTATTAGTTAAAAAATCAGCTTTATGGTATTTTATAAGAACCTAGCTTTGAGAAGTTTATTGTAATTCAATTTAAAGTGAAGAGGGAACGTGAAAAGGGGGGGGGGATTTATTCAGGAGAATAGGCTTCAAATTAGTTGACGTTCTACAATTCTAATCGACAATTCTACACATTCTAAATTATTTTTAAGTATTTATAATAGAATACATTATACAGAAAAGCCATAGCTTTTAACTCATAATTTATTAATACGAAAACAACTCGCTACAAACATATTATTGAAATCAAATACAGTTAATCTTATGGGTAAATACAGTTTATCTTAAGTCCAAGTGCATTCTTATGGAAATAGAATTTCTTAGAATATGCTATCAGTTGAAGATCTCTTCATTAATAAACACAAGTAATAAAGAGATAAAGTTTAACACTACTGCGTATTTCATTTCGAAAATATTATATAACATAAGCTATAGATTTTAAAGTTAGGTAAGCGTTTTATTTTTTATATTTAATTTAGTAATAAATATTTAATTTCAGTTTCCCCTTAAAACCTATAGTAATCTTTGTAATGGATACTTAAGTCCTTATACAACCGATACGTTTCTGGTGTAACATTGGTTTGTTAAAGATGTAAATATTAATCTGATATACTTATTTTGCTTAAAATCAATGTCATAAAGCTTCTCAGAATTTTGAGATAAAGAAATTTTGTTTTCAATGCTGTTTCTTTTATTGAAAGTTAAAATGCTTATATACTTAAAAATTCTTATTATGTTCAAAATCAATTAAAAATTATTTCCAAAAAAAAAAAAAAAAAAAAAAAAGAACAAAATTAGATTACTCCTCTGAAATTCGAAACAAAATATCTAGGAGATGTTAATAGTTGATAGAGATTGTAAGAAGTGCTATTAGTTTATAATGAGGCAGGCTTTAAAATAATTTTAATAACATAATATTTAGTTTTATAAAATAAAAATTGTAAAATCAATCTTATAATAATCATCATCATCATTGGAGTAACAGCCCCATGGTGGGCTTAGGCCGTCTGCCTACTGACAGATTTCGTGACGAGAGATGTTTTCTTTTTAAGGGGTAGGGTTGTCAGTCCTACGTCCAAAAGCCTTATTAGATTGGGACCTACGGTTTAACGTGGATTCTGAACCATTACAAACGAACATGGCACCGCTGACATTCGAACCCGAAACCTGTGGCACCAAGCGCCACAGAGCTAGTAATCATATAATTGCAAAACATAAATACAAATACTAAATTAATTGATGCTTATTAAAGTTATATACATTGGTGAAAATCAAATAGTTTTGTGCTTGATGTAAATGATCTGGCCACTCAAAGGTATTGACTTAATAGGAAACTTCACGAAAGACTGTGGAATCCATCCAAAAAACAATTAATTGAAGCACGAATCAAATTATCAATCAAGTCCTCAAATTATTAGACGCATTAAAAAATTATGTAGGTAAAAAAATAAACCTTGAAGAGATAAAAATAAGATGGCTTTATGAGCTATATTATAAATGAGTTTGCAATATAACTCAAAAAGTCAATAGATTTAACATAAATTTCTTTTTTTCTTTTTCTTGTAGTGCATGCAAATAATACTCGATTTCATATCATGTAATCATAAAAATCTGAAATGAAAAGTGGATAATCTCAAAAATAACCTCAATTTAATTTTTTCATAGGGGAAAGGTATTTAAAAGATTGAATCTATGAGATGTCTTGTAGTAATTTATAGGATCTGAAGTAGCATATCCCAGTTGCTATGAATTACTTAGTTCTTCAGATGTCTGTCAATACACAACAAGAAATCGAGTATCACAGGACCTACGACCTGCAGTAACAGAGCTCTTGTCGAAATTTATTAATTATGAATAACTCCATACTATTTTTTTCATAGGAGAAAGGTATATGAAAAATTAAGTCTATGAGATGCCTTATAGTTTGGAATCTTATAAAATGTGATAATTGAAACTTTTACATCTTCTGTAAAACATATGAATAGAAAATTCTTTAGAATTTATTATTCAAAAATGGCAATAAATAAAATAAATAAATAATTGTGGCATGAAATTACAGAATTATGGAATAAATATACAGAAGTTGGTACTGAATAATGTAATAATTTATGCAAGAACTTTTTCATCCCTTTTGATTACGCAGCAGATAAAGAAATGATTCAAAGCAAAAAAAGTTAAACCTCTCAGTTTTATAATTTTTTGAATTTTTATTTTGTGTTTATTTAATCTATTCAAAATCAATAATCAAAATATGGCCATTATATCATTATAATATATATTTTTTTACAAATAAATATTTTTTCTGCAGCATATGAAATGTATCCTGTTTTTTATGGTGCGCTATTGAAAATTTGGAAATTTTCATTTTGTATCCCTATCCGCTACTTCTTAAGTTACACGCCTCTTAATGAATAACACATCAACAATCAACATCAACAATCAACATGTGTTCTTGCTTTCTCAACAAACAAACAAATTGGGGACTGTAATATTATGTCTAATCCTGAAATTCCATGTTTCGCCCTGTAATTTCTTCCAGGAGCTAATTTCTTTTTTTCCCCCTTTACTTTTATATGGCATTTTTAAAATAAAATAAAATAAATTTTCATTAAATGAAATTATAGAAAAAAGCATATAAATCTCCAGAAATAGTAGTATTGAAATAATAAGAAATATTCCAAAGTTTGTATTTTATATGATTTATAAATGGTATACATGGATGGTATATAAATTATTGGTTTGGAGGTATATGAACTATTCATTTGGATGGTACATGAATTATTGATTTGGATGCTATATAAATTACAGATTTGGATGGTATATGAATAATTTGGGATGGTATATAAATTATTCCTTTGGATGGTATATGAATCATTTGGTTTGGATGGTATATAAATTGTTGATTCGGATGTTATATGAATCATTGATTTGGATGCTATATAAATTATTGATTTGGCTGGTATGTGAATCATTGGTTTGGATGGTATATAAATTATTCCTTTGGATGGTATATGAATCATTTGGTTTGGATGGTATATAAATTGTTGATTCGGATGTTATATGAATCATTGATTTGGATGCTATATAAATTATTGATTTGGCTGGTATGTGAATCATTGGTTTGGATGGTATATAAATTATTCATTTGGATGGTATATGAATCATTTGGTTTGGATGGTATATAAATTGTTGATTCGGATGTTATATGAATCATTGATTTGGATGCTATATAAATTATTGATTTGGCTGGCATGTGAATCATTGGTTTGGATGGTAAATAAATTATTCATTTGGATGGTATATGAATCATTTGGTTTGGATGGTATATATATTGTTGATTCGGATGTTATATGAATCATTGATTTGGATGCTATATAAATTACAGATTTGGATGGTATATGAATAATTTGGGATGGTATATAAATTATTCCTTTGGATGGTATATGAATCATTTGGTTTGGATGGTATATGAATCATTTGGTTTGGATGGTATATAAATTGTTGATTCGGATGTTATATGAATCATTGATTTGGATGATATATAAATTACAGATTTGGATGGCATGTGAATCATTGGTTTGGATGGTATATAAATTATTCATTTGGATGGTATATGAATCATTTGGTTTGGATGGTATATAAATTGTTGATTCGGATGTTATATGAATCATTGATTTGGATGCTATATAAATTACAGATTTGGATGGTATATGAATAATTTGGGATGGTATATAAATTATTCCTTTGGCTGGTATATGAATCATTTGGTTTGGATGGTATATAAATTGTTGATTCGGATGTTATATGAATCATTGATTTGGATGCTATATAAATTACAGATTTGGATGGTATATGAATAATTTGGGATGGTATATAAATTATTCCTTTGGATGGTATATGAATCATTTGGTTTGGATGGTATATAAATTGTTGATTCGGATGTTATATGAATCATTGATTTGGATGCTATATAAATTACAGATTTGGATGGTATATGAATAATTTGGGATGGTATATAAATTATTCCTTTGGATGGTATATGAATCATTTGGTTTGGATGGTATATAAATTGTTGATTCGGATGTTATATGAATCATTGATTTGAATGCTATATAAATTATTGATTTGGCTGGCATGTGAATCATTGGTTTGGATGGTATATAAATTATTCATTTGGATGGTATATGAATCATTTGGTTTGGATGGTATATAAATTGTTGATTCGGATGTTATATGAATCATTGATTTGGATGCTATATAAATTATTGATTTGGCTGGTATGTGAATCATTGGTTTGGATGGTATATAAATTATTGATTTGGCTGGTATATGAATCAATGGTTTGGATAGTATTATAAATCATTACTTGCAATGTTTACTTTGTGATGAAAAATTAAACTTTCTAACTTTATATCTCCGCATTTTAACAAAATAATAAATAATATATTATATTAATCAATGTTTTTATTTACTAGAGGGGGGAGTGATAATCACTGACACCTATATATTCATTCTATTAGAATAGAATTTTATAATTCTTTAGTAATAAATATGATTTAAATAAATAAAATGAATTCAGTAGAACTCTTAATAATGTAACCTGCTAACAAATTTATCAATGGAATGAATGCACTTTTAAGTACTTTTTAGGTAATAAATTATTAATAGTTATTGCTTCTCAAATTGAAGTACTTGATAAGCGGGAAAGTTTTGTTTTAAATATTTATTGAAATCGTTCATAAATAATTCAAGATACGCTTTAAAACTCTTTTGTCTTGCCAAAATTTTTATTTTAAAAATGATTGTTTATTGTTAGCACGCACTATTCAGTCGAGTTCATTGCCTCGTTAAATACTTAGTGAAGTTCATTGATGGCAAATAAAGTTTCTATTTTTAACATGACGAACGAAACTCATGTCATAATTAAATCAGAAACAAATTTATGATCATTCTGTACTTTTTATTTTTTCTCAGCTTAAGAAGGTTGTAAAATATGGCTTCTCCTGACTATTATAAAATTAGAAATAATTATACAAACATAATGGTATATTTATGCTTGACTTAATTGCAGGCAATAAAATACTAGAAACCATTAAAAACAGCTTTGTTTATTGATTTTACCTGGTAAAAAAAAAGAATTGCATATTAATTTATCAAACAATTTTTTAACGCATTTGCTTTATCAATATCAAGCACAAGAAATTCATTAATATACTGGTAATTTATCATGGGAACACCATTTGCCACTTCGCTGTATTAACGTTGTTCTCTATAAGGGAACAGTATTCCAGGAAGATTTTCAGAAGTCAGTGGCTGATTTTTGGAAGTAAACCTGGAAGCTGAGACTATATAGAACATTTTGCCACAAGGTCGACCGAAATAATGTCTTCCTTGAAAGAAATAATATACTTCACCAGCAAATGGCTAACACTTGTCTGTTCTGGATGGCAACACCAGGAAACCATGTTTGCGAATTAAAGATACCTATCTGTTGTGCTCTATACATGCGTTATCCTTGTCAGCCTTTCAGCTGCTTATTGTCTCATCAATCTGAGGTGAACTGATTCGCTTTCGCGACGCAAAAGGCCATAAAACAGCAGAAATTCATCGAAAACTATGCAGCTTTGTATATTGTGCTTATAAAATTACATTAAGAAGTGATGGAAAAGTATGCCATTGATTCGTAAAGAGAGGCTCCCCCGATTACTGAAAAATTTCATATCATAGAATGCTAACCAATGATTTATTGAGTGGGAAAGGAGATCAGGCCTCGTTAGAGAAAGTTGGCGTTCTGGAGTATAGACAATACAGATGAATAGAAACTGTCTACGCTCTAGACAATTCAAAGTTTGCAATCGAAGCTTTACTCATCCCAATTACAATCCCGACTTTGCTCCAAGTGATTTCCACTTTTCCCATCACCTTAAGGTGTGATTTACTATTCACGTTTTGCCGATTGTCAAATGTTAAAACTAACAGAACAATCAGGTAGCGGAGTTTTATGCAAAAGTTCTAGGAAAGCTTGTCCTACAGTATCAAAAGTTCTTACAGATTAAAGTGTTTAAGTGAAAATTGAATTCAAGTGAAAAAAGATGATCAAAATATGAGAAATATGGAACCATTAATGAAGTTTCAATGAAATTTTTTTGCTTGCTTTTATAACAATCCGTTCCTTTTATTTGAAAAGCTACTCCTGCAAGCTCAAAACAAAATTGATTCATTACTTTATCGTTAAAAAGAATAGCTACATAATTTTTTTATTCACAAAGTATTATGCGATTTATTTAAATTTTTATTAATTAAAAAAAGACTAAACCAATGCGGCATTAAATAATTATTATAAGAATAAAATCATACCATGTAAATGTATGCAAAAAAATTTGTTACTCTTCTATTTAATAATGTTTTACCAAATTAAAATGGGATTTATTATTTTTTAAATAAAAAAAAATATTACTTTTATTCGTAAAATGCCTTAGTAAAAAATAATTAATTTAATAACACTTTAAAATAGTCATTCTTCTTTAATGGCGCAACAGCTCCCTGGTAGGTCGGGGCCGCATGCCGTTATTAGACTGGGACCTACGGTTTAAAGTGAATTTCGAACCACTACAAACATCAATGGCCGGGACTCAAACCCGAAACCTGTGGCACCGAGCGCCAGTCACTCGGTCATTAGGCCCCAAAATATTTATTAAGAAACAAAAATATATTTTTTTCTTGTCGAATAACATATCATTAACTACATTTAATAGTTTTTTGAAAGTCTATAGGCAATATTAAAAGAATTGGGCCTGAATGGCCGAGTGGCTAGCACTCTGGCGCTCGGTACCACAGGTTTCGGGTTCGAGTCCCGGCGGTGCCATGGATGTTTGTAGTGGTTCGGAATCCACTTTAAACCGTAGGTCCCGGTCTAATAAGATCGTAGAGTGTTGCGGGGACATTGTTACTCCGCGTCCGTGGCTTATCTTCAAGTTACACGCGCCCCCTGGGTAATGCAAAGTGAGTAACGTCTGTGCAGTCTGTGCCTGAAGCCATCCAAGACCAACCTGTCTAAGTGTTTGCCAGCTGTATTAGAAAGAAAAAAATATTAAAAGAATTTTAATATGTTATTTGTTTTTAACTTTTAATTAATAGAAATGAACAAAAAAAAAAATTTTGCTATTTTTTAAAACTTTATTATTCGACAAAAGGCAAGCATATTTATAAACATAATTTAAAAAAATCTAACTGACAACTTCGGTTACGTAAAATACGAAATAACAATTAAAAAGTGAATCATAACATGCTTTTCAAAATGCATTAACAATCTCTTAAGATTCATAAAAACTTTTTCTACCATTTATTTTCAATTAAACATTCCAAAACTTCTACATTAATACGTGGGGATGCATACATACATGAATTGGTAGTTCTCATACATCTATCTGTTTGACCTTCCTTTACATCTTTTCGTATACAGATCACGCAGGATTCGAAATGAAGAAAAAACATCGGAGATGCATGTAACATTCGCCGTTGTGCATTATTTGAATTCATGTGATGAAACATTTGATAATATCCAGTCTTTTCTCGGAAATTTATTCGTCAGTTTCAAAAAATATGTTTTGTTGCTATATTTATTTGCATATGTTATGATGAGATTTCGATTCCGCTGCTCTGTATTCCGCTTCAAGAGTTATAGATAAAATTATTTCCACTGATTGGTGATATATTTCGAGTAAAAAAAAAAATATATATATTTTTTTTTATGCTATTCTATTAAAGCAATAATTAAAATTCATCTTTCACTGAAATGGTCATATTTTTAAGATAAAGGAAAACATTTGGATATAAAAATATGTATATGGATATGTCTGTTGTATTTCTGTTAAACGCAATACGATTTATGGAGTTATATGCTTATGGAAAAGTGAGCATTGTAACATCCACACGCCATTATATATACAGAGGGTTATCAAAATAAGGGAAACACCCTATATTTAATAAGGAATTATTCACTAATAGGGCGTAGGACAGCCTTTGTCATGTTATACAGTCTGGATTCGCCTGGGAATAGAATCATACAAGTGCAGAATAATATTTAAAGGAATATTGAACCATTCTTCGTGGAGATATTGCGAAAGTTCCGCGAGAGATGCTGGTGGAAGATATCGATTCCTGATGGATCGTTATAAATTAGACCATAACGGCTCGATAATATTGAGGAAGGGGGACTATGCAGGTCAAAGTAGATATTTCACTTCATCCTCGTGTTCATCAAACCTTCATTGGACAGGTTCCGCTGCATGAATAAGAGCATTATCATCCTGGAAAATTCCATCTGTAGGAAGCAAAGTTTACATTATAAGATGGACCTGGCCAGCTAAAATTTCTCTATACTTCTCTCCAGTGATTCATCCTTTCAAGGTTACGATTAGGCCAGCGGAAAACCACGACATGGCTGCCCATCCCATGACAGATCCACCTCCTTGTTTGACAGTTGGAAGGAGACAATCACGATCTTACGTACACCCTCCTATTGAGGGGGAAAAGTCTGTAATATGATTCTTCTGACCATATAACTGTCTTCCACTTATCAATCAATCAGGTTTTGTGGTTGTGGCACCACTGTGGACGACGTTTGTCATTAACAGATGTGACAAGTGGCTTGGGAATTGCTGCTCTGCTGTAAATGTCCTGTTTATGAAAATGCCTCCTAACTGTAATTATTGACACTGGAGATTCCAGATGCCGATTGAGCTTTGCAGTCACTTTGGCTGCATTTGTTTTCTTTTTAGACATTACAATCCATTTCTATAGCCGTCGGTCTGTTTCACTCAGTTTCTCCTTCTGCCCACTATTTTGATTTGCCGAGCTTGTCTTCCCACTCTGTGTGTATGCTGTGTGTCATGACTTTAGATAGCGTATCTCTACCAAAACGCTGGGATGTTTCGGTCACAGTTGCTCCAGCTAGTCGGGTTCTTACAATTTGATATCTTTGAAAGTCTGTGAGGTCTGACATTTTACGCTTTTGACCAAAATCCAAGACGTATACAACTTCACTAAAGATACCTCATACTGCCATGATATATACTTTTTATACGGGGGGAAAAAAAAGGTAAAAACTGGTAAGTTAAGGTTACAGTTTAATGCTTAAGAAGCGTATTCTTAAATGCCGCTTTTATTCACAAGTTTTCCCATTATTTTGATAACCATCTGTATATGTTTCACAAATTTTGTGTGTGTGCGTGCACATGTATGACCCTATACACAGAATTAATTTATATTCAAATTTCACCAAAACTTTAAAGGATACTCTTAATACAAAGGCTAGATCAACTGGAAAAAAATTCGAAATTGGATGAATAATCGTTAAAAAATTACCTAATTCGGGTTAAATTACGTTCTACGACAATTTTGGTAACACACGCATCATTTTCGTGGTTGGTGAATTTTTCATGGTTGACGTAATTTTTTTACGCTGCACTAGTCCCGTCTTTCGATTCTTTCTTCTGACCTTTCGACCTTTTAATCGCTTATTTCGACTTTTTAATGTAAACATCACTGAAGCTTTGATGTTTAATTCTGTTGAATTTATATTAGAAATACATGAGTAGCGAAGCATAAAGTGATACAGGAATTAGAAATAATTAATATTTTTTATTTCTAAGTCAAAGTATACAGAGTGCTATTTTTATTGGTTCTAATTTATCAAGTGTATTGAAATGCCACGATAACTGACTTCAAATATTTATTTTATTTACTGCCAAAAAAATTAAATATTTTAATGAGTTATCAGTTATCGATTAATCAATTTTAAAGATTTATTCATTCCATTTGATGAGTAACTACAAAGTTCTCCCTAAGACACTAATAAATATTAGCTTTTCATTTTTTTGATGTTAACCAAATGAAGAAAATCATGAAAATGTCATTTATTATTATTGTAAAAGGAATTAGGATTTTTAATTCGTTACTTTTAGATTTAAAGTTCTTTACAAATCAGAATAAAATTATTAGTAATACGTTATTGTTTTCGAATGCCAGTCACTTTTATTTAAGCCATTCCCTACTAGAACTGCAAAGATATAGCTGATTCAGCGTTATCTATAGGTGTCTCGTGGAGCCTGCTGCATTGCATTCAGATTTGTACGTCAAATTTGTAATTAACATCTCCAAGATGATCTCCGAGGGATTCTCTCATTCCTCCTCTAGCGAAACAAAAGGACACCCAGTCTTTAGATTTATCGTGCCCATTCCCGGTATAGACTCGGAAGCTTTTCGTTCAGCATTTCTCACTGAATTTCGAATAAAACTCCCTTGTTTTGGAAATTCACTATGCTATCTTCAGGCCATTATGAGTATTTATTTTTTTCTCGTTATTGTTCATTGGTCGGCCTCATGCTCCAATTATGTACACCATGAACAGGGCACCAATGATGATGAAGATGACCTTATCTCCCGGGAGGATGTTGACTATCCTGCATTTGTGTGTCGTATGACAGAGAAACGTAAAATTTTCATCAGGCAACCTGATTGTCGATGCAAGACGCTTACACGCAATAGTCGCAATTACCATCGAGTCCAGACGTTACCAGCGAATTCGAAACTGAAATTTTCTTTATGTTACGGGGCCTGCATGGCCGAGTGGCTAGCGCTCTGGCGCTCGGGGCCACAGGTTCCGGGTTCAAGTCCCAGTGGTGCCATGGATGCTTGTGAGTGGTTGGGAATCCAATTTAAACTGTAGGTCTCTGTTTATTTAGCCTAAAGTGTGCATAAGATGACCGTAGAGCTACAAACCAGCCAACCAACCTTTACGTTACTGCACGGACCTGAGTTGTGCTAATAATAACAATGAAATTCATAATAATTAAATAATATTTTCATCAAGGAGGTTTTCCATGTTACTATTATTTTCATTTAAGTAAACAGATTTAATTTTTACCAGTAGAAAATACTTTAGGCTTTCTTTGGATGTTGCCCTCCACAGTTTAAAAACCATTCATCATCACCATCAGTGGCGCAGCAACCCCCACGGTGGGCCATGATAATCAGCCTAATGGCTAACGGCCATCTGCCTAATGGCAGATTTCGAACAAGGAGATGTTTTTTTTTTAAGAGGTAGGGTTTTCAGTTTTACACCGAACGTTTTACAGTCATATTAGATTAGGACCTACGATTTAAAGTGGATTTCGAACCACTACAAACATCCATGGCACCGTCGGGACTCGAACCCAAAACCTGGGGCATCGAACGCCAGAGCTTAAAAACCACTAGTTTAAGATATTAATGACATATGTGCAATGGGAAACTATCTGTCTAGTTTCAAAACACTTTTAAGTAACCTGATCAATTATGATTTGAACGAATTAAATTATTAAAATATTGAAATAAATATTAAATTATTAAAATTATAAAATTATAAAGCGAGTTAGATTAGTTTTCACTGAACCTAAAAGATAACTCTATAGATTAGTAGGATATAAATCCTATTTGAATTCTGTTTCAAGCATGTTGATGATTTAAAATTAGCTCAAATTAAATACATATAAAAACAATAATATTAAAAAAACCTAAACAATACTATAGTAAAGATTAAAAAACTGAAATCCTTTTCCGAATTACAATTCGTCATGTGTGAACATACTTTGCTGGATAAATATACATAGGGAGTACACCAATGTTCAATTTCCCAAGAAATTTATGTTTGGCTTTGGTTTGTCACTCTACGATCATTTTGTGTACATTTTAGGTTAATTAGAACGGGACCTACAGTTTAACGTGAATACCGAACCACTGACAAACATCCGTACTACTGCCAGGATTCGAACCTGAAGCCTTTGGTACCAAAACCCAAAGCGCTAACCAATTGACCATCAGAAATTCATGCAGCATTTTGTCAGAATACTATAAGAACGGGAGTTTTGCACTTTAAGGTCCTGATTGTTTATTTGGCGATTTTTTCTTTTGCGGTTTTCACCAAGTCCCCTCCTAAGCAAACAAAATGACCGCTGCGTTTAAAAAATACTGCGGTTTCAGTGATTTCATTTGACGCAGAAAAGTGGGCGAAATCAGAATCCTAAAAATCAGAATCCCCACAATAACTATCAGATTCAATAGCGACAGGAATATAATAAAATTTAATACCTCCAGAACTTTATGAAGAAGCAAATGTTCAAATGCAACAAGAAGCAAAGTGAATTACAGAACACGTGACTTGATATTAACCAATCTTTATATTTAGCAACACGCGTCTCATGCCAGTTTAAAACACATGTAAATAAAAGCACGTGGAACTCAGCTTTTATTTTAAATAAAAGTTTCTGTTGCGCGAGGTTATTGATTTGTTTTAAATAACTTATACTCCTACAAATTTTTTTATTCAGTTCCTTCCATTAGCTCACACTCTCCCTATATATATCTTGTTCAAATTTTCAATCGTTAGTAAAATACTTTTATTCATCCACTCAAGTTCAAATATTTTTTTTTTTTTTTTTTGCAATTGCAGTGGATGACACTTGATGTTAATGCAGTATTTTCAAATATTAATTCACTAATTAAATTTAGTTTTTTTTTTAGATTTAAGTTGCATATATCTACCAATAGATGGCGCCAAATAAACTTAAAAAAAGGAGTGAAAATTGTTTATTAAGGACTTTCTGCGATAGAATGAAAAAAAAAGTAGAAATTGACTTTAAATTTTTTTTATATTGCTTGTTTTATAACTTAACTTCTTTGGAGACGCCGCGGTTCACACATGATAAAACTAAGCAATCCTAGATTTGGTTTCTTGCTCTACGGTCATTTTTTTGCACACTTTAGGCTAATGAGACCGAGACCTACAGTTTAACGTGGATTTCGAACCACTAATAAACATCCATGCCATCGCCAGGATTCGAACCTGAAGCCTGTGGTACCAAAGACAGAGCACTAGTCAATAAGAAATCCTGAGAAGAGGATGAGAGCAAATCTAAATGATGTCTTTAGGTATGTTGTTTCAAATTGCAGTTGTACAATGTGGGCCTGAATGGCTGAGTGTCTAATGCTCTGGAGCCACAGGTTTCGGGTTCGAATCTCGGTGGTGCCATGGATGTTTGTATTGGTTTGGAATCCACTTTAAGCCGTAGGTCCCAGTCTCATATGACTGTAAAAGCGTCACGGAGCACAGTCATACTTCTCTCTCATCCACACATCATTCCAAAATTGTAAAGGTGCAACTCAGCTCTAGTCACAGTGATATGGTGTAGTGCAGTAGTAATTGTACAATGTGAGTGAAATTAAACACTTTTTCGTAATGCTGAATCCACTATACATCTCCCATTCTAATGACTTCCAGTAAAAAATCCACCATTTAAAGACAGGAACTTTTTGTTTATAAACAAATTATAACAACAAGAAATCTAATTTGTTTCATCTGATTCCATAACATTTTTGCTTTGTGACCAAACATTCCAATTATTTATATTTTAATTGAAAAAAATAACCTCAATTTTACAAAAGAAGCAAACTAGCGATAAAACAGAATAAAAGAAGAAATTTCATAATTTCAGAACAACTGTCCTCGTAGAAATTTTTTAAAAACATTCCATAATTTCTTTCAATTTATCTTTCAAAGTTTAAATGAACTCAACCATCTAAATAAAAAAAAAACTACAAAAATGTGAATCATTTCCGAGATTCACCAGAATATAAACGACACTTTTCATCCATCTTCACACTCATTTTACCTTCAAACGAAGCCCGCATTTTTGTCTCCTCTCGTCATGCGAACGCAACAAAGAATCCATTCTCTCACAATCCAGACTGAAGAAAGACAAATCTCGTATTTCATGCCTCTCATACCAAGCAATTTGCCTCTGTGTCGTTGTCGTCCTTCGTCATATCGCCGATAGTATTCCAGAAGAACGCAGTTCTTAGAACAAAAGAAGCGCAACCTTGGAACAGCCGAGGTCATACAGCAGAAAAGTAGAATAAAACGTTCTGAAAAACTAGAAAAACGGAAGCTAACAGTCATCCCTCGTCGGTTGCTGTTTCGGTATTTGTTTCACAGAAAAACCAGGCCTGTTCTCAAGCATTGAAAAGGCAGAAATATGATTACGTCATTGCTGAGTGAAATCAACGATTCCGGTGTTCGGATACCCCATTCATGACGTAATTGGGCTTGTCATGTTGGTTCGCTGGTTTGAATTAGAATCGGATGTGCTTGACAGAATGTAAACAACAATTAGAATGCTTTTTTTAAATTTATTTTATTTGCCTGGACGTTGTAGAAGCACGTTATTAATACGTTTGTTGTAAGGATAGTATTAATTAGTAAGAAATCCGGTTAGGGCTTAGTGATCCAAATACACGATGGCCCGAAACACATAAATTTAAGTCAAATTGCTATTTGTGAAATTTATTAGTTTGTATGTAATTTGACCCGTTTCTTTATAACATTTTTTGTATATTTTTACATTAATAACTCTATAATTCAGATCGCGGACCTGTATACTCACTGTAACGATATAGCGATTATAAACGATAATAGAGCGTAAATCTAACGATACTCACTGTAACTTAAACAGGGACGCACATGAGAAACATTTTATTTATTACAGATAGATAATTGAATGTACTTGAACTTTGTATTAAAAGGAAACTATAAATCCTTCCGTTAAAATAAAACTTTAAGTTAAAAAATTGATTGATGTTTCTAGTTTTGAACGAAAAAAAAAATAAATAAATAAAAAAATTTGCTAATACACGATTTAAATCGTACGCTAGAATGCTATCGTAATGCTAGAATTTTAATCGTAGGTCCCGGTCTGTTTAGCCCTCGTGTGCACAGGATGACCGTAGAACGACAAACCAAACCTAGAATTCAAAAACTTGACAAAATAAAAGACACCAGTGAGTAATTTTTTTTAGAACTTTCTCTGTTATTTTGCTCGATGATTTTTTGAAATTTATACTTTATTTTACAGATTTTTTACTTTAATTTTATAATCATCTCCTATCCTTTGATTCTATAAACATAGAAAAGACATTAGATGACTGTTGAATACCTCAAATATGTCTCTTCATTCCCCCTACCCCTAAAATTTTTTTTCTTGCCTTTCCTTTTTCTTTTTTCTCTTTCTTTCGCTCAGATTAATGTTTATCTTTAGGATAAACACCATCTACCTCTTTAAAATATTCTGTATCCATCCTTTTGATTGATCACGCCTCACAATTTGAGAAACAATGATATATATATATATATATATATATGTATATTGTAGGATCCTAGAAGGCTCACATTGGTCAGATTTCTGGCTCTTCCCCAAGACCCGAATGGGCCTCAAAAGTAACCGTTTTGTCACCATAGAAGACATCAAAACCAATGTCACCATTGAACGTCATGAAGAAATACTTCAACAGAACTTTCATCGTTGTTTCGAGCAATGGCAGGAGTAATGGAGCAAGTCTGTGTGTTCCGAAGTAGCCTACTTTGAAAGCGATTAAGTAAATGTGTATCTACATTGTAGTAATAAAGAGTTGCAATGAAATTCCGGGAACTTGTTGTCTGCCCTTCTTATAGTATATCTGAAAGAAAACCTTTTCAATCATAAATATTAACACATTCAAAAAATGCTGATTCAATAAATTTTTTAAAAGGAATAATTTCTACAAAAACTACCTAATACATTAAAATTAACGCAGTGTCACGCATGAAGTTAAACTCGTTATTTCTTCTTCATTGGCGCAACAGCTCCATGATGGTTCAAGACCATCTGCCTAATGTCAGAATTCGAGACAGATGTTTTTTTTAAGGGTAATGTTATCAATCCTATGGCCAACAGTCATATTAGACCGGGACCTACGGTTTAAAGTAGATTCCGAATCACTACAAACATCCATGGCATTGCCGAGACTCGAACCCGAAACCTGAGACATCGAGTGTCAGAGTGCTATAGTTACTCAGTCATCAGACCCCATGTTCGATTAGCCCCATGTCCCATTTTTTTTAACAATAAATGGTAAATAATGCAATTTAATATATATATAATAGGTGCGCAGAAGATCCAGCTCCCGGTGGTGCACCTGGTAACACATTTTAGTGGCTAAAAGATCTGCAATTTGGCATTTTTGTTAGATTAATGAACTCTGTTTCAGCCTGTTTTGTTGTATTATTTTGTTGTTGTTGTATGTTTTTTTTTTTTTTTTTTTTTTTTTTCTGTAACTGTTCATAATCTGCCATTAGAAATATATATATATATAATTGAGATGAATTTAATCTAGTGATCCATTTCATATTTGAAAAAAAAAAAAAAAAAAAAAAAAAAAATCTTAATTTAAAAGATTATGTTACGTTAAGTTTTAAATGTGATCATGAACAAAGGAATAGTTCATAAATTTTTCATGGCTATAGTAACAGCGTAAGGACTTTAATTTTCATTTATTGTTTGAAACTCACAGTGCCTGAAGCACATAAATTTGAATCAGATTGCTGAATTGCAATCATTACCACAGTAACTAATGGTTGCAATTGGTGAACTCGTGATCCCGTGGTATTGTTGCACAGCTTGCGTGCAGAAATCTTACTCAGATCCTCTGTCTATGTTCCGCTGAATCCGCTGGCTACGTTTCTTATAGTTGCTGTTTTCACAAAGGATAAGACCCGATGGCTGTTACGCCAATCAGACATATCTTCTAGTGGCGCATGGTTTAACAACATATCCAGCAATCGGGGAGGAAAAAACATGCGTAAGAGCTTTTTTATTGCGATTACCTAGCAACATTATTATTTTTTCAATTACGTCGAGGACTGGGTTGTAATTAGGGATTGCAATACTTGTATACCGAATACCGGTATTTTGAGCCATTTGTACAATTTTGTAATACCGGTATTCACAAGAATAAATACCGTTTTTTTTCGGTATTTACTAGAAATTTAGAATTCTTATCTGAAAACTAGAAATTCTTATCTGTGAAAACAAGGTTGTAGTTGTGAAGAGTGTGTAATATTTCGATATTTTTTATATCGGTGAGTTTGGTATTCACATTGTATTTGCCTATCATACTTTAGAGTTCAAAATATTTTTCAGATTTATATATATATATATACTCATAAATAATACCCCATAATAATGAATAAGAATAACTTTAAAGAACTTAAGAAATCAGTTGATAATACTTCGGTTTGGTTTCATTATTTATATGATGAAAAGAATATGGTGGCACAATGTAAAAAATGTTCAAGAGTTATTAAAGTGAATGGAGGAGTACCATAGACTGAATAGTGATATTTGCACTTTTTTGTGATTTAAATAAATAAGATGTTCCTTTACTTTTTTTGGGGGGATTCTTTGTATACTGTTGTAATTTATAAGTTACACATTTTTTTGTGATATTTACATTCTCTAATAACACACAAAAAAACACCTGTGTTTTCTTTCTTTTTCTAAAATTTCTACTACCGGTATTAAAACCGGTATCCCGGTATCAAGATCTAAAAAATACCGAATACCGGTATTGAACTTTTGGTCCGATATTGCAATCCCTAGTTGTAATGACCATTTCCTTGTGAGCAGCCCAATACAAACTAGTCTTGAAGAAGGTATGTCTTGTGGGCTGCACCGACGAACGCTGTTACTCACTTAGCACTACCCAGGGGGCACGTGTAGCTTGAAGATATGCTAGACCTGAGAAACCCCCACAACGCTCTACAATCAGATTAGACCAGGACCTGCGGTTTAAAGCGGATTCCGAACCACTACAAACATCCATGGCAAAGCCGGGACTCGAATTCGAAATCTGTGGCCACCGAGAGCTAGAGAGCTAGTCACTCGGCCATCAGGCCCCTCTAGCGACATTATGAATTCTCTATGATTGATATTTATTCAAAATATCTTAGTTTTTTTTATAGGCTGGTTTGATAAAGCAATAAAATATATTACACCTGGTTTTAAAAATTATTTATTGGTTCTCTTTTTATGTTTAGATATAAACACACAGTGCCAATTTTTGTTTTTTGTTTAAAAATCTGATTGGAATGTTTTTGTTTGTAATTCAAACTAAAAAAAAAAAAAAAAAAAAAAAAAAAATATGATAGTTCAAATAAAAATAAAAGAAAGAAAGAACTACTTGATGCAAAAATATTGCGAAATTTAAATACTTAATAAACGATGAAGATAAGTATTTTTCAAAATTAATTGTATTTTTTAATTATTGGAAGATTCAGACTGTAAACAAGTGAAATATAAAATCCAAAGAATCTTTCTATTAAAAATAGTACATTTAATAAATTTAAAATATCAATTGTTAGCATTTCTGGACGACATCCATATAAAAGGCTATAAACTCATTCAACTTTTTTGTTTTTTGCCATTTCTTACAAACCACTAAATATTTTCGAATTACAGTGTTTTTTCTTCTAATGCGACACATTTAGGACCGGACACCTGTCGGATTACAGAGGAACTACTACACCCGAACTTCAATGGAAGATAAGATAAAATGTAAATTACATTACGTAATAAAATAGAATTGAGTAAGTTAGAAAAAATTAGCGGACAAAATAATAAATATACTTTCTACCAACACTATATTAAATATAATAAATAAATATTTAATATAAGGTTGGTAGAAAGTATTGAAAAAAGTCGGTTTTAAAAGAATGACTCAATGCCAAATCACTTGTAACAACAGAAGCACTGCGGTTGCGGTCGGCGCCGTGGCTTAGTTGGTTAAAGCGCCTGTCTAGTAAACAGGAGATCACGAGTTCGAATCTCGTCGGTGCCTAAGGGGGAGCGGTTGCTTATTTTTAGCGCATCATATTTACTTTTTTGAGGGCATCTGCAACTGGTCTCTTACTGAACCGAAATTTTTAATTTAATATTTTTATTTTTAAAAATTTTTTTTCTTAAATTAATTAATTATTTTATTATTTTTCCTTTTTTTAAATTTTATTTACTTGAAGCAACTTTTTAATTTTTTTTTATATTTAAAAAAATCACATTTATTCGTGCATACCCATTAACATTAATTATACAGACAACACCAAATTCGAATTCAATATTCTTAATTAAGATGAAGAGACTAAGAGATCTTATTTCCATTTATATTCTATAACCTGCAGACAATCGAACTAGTGGGGGTTCGGATTAGAGCGGGTCTACTGCATTATCAAAAAAATGCAAAATTAAAAATATTTTAAGGTTAATTGCTTGATGAATTGTTAATATATTATCACTACAAATTTATTTCCATATTAACATTCTATTTAGTTAAAAAAAAAACTGTTGAGTATTTTAACGTAAAAAAAAAAACTTGCCGTAATTATCAATTTAATCTGGCGCAGCGATAATTTACACGGATAGCGTGCGGAAGAGCATGGGTTCGAACTGACGGCGTCTTTGTCTTTGCTTTCAGAAACGTGTAGACTCGATGGTTATTTAGACAGCTTGCATATTTTTTGCATTGACAGTCAAGCAACCTGGTGGTAACTTTTCATGTTTTTCTCCATATAACATGCAATGTGGGGTATCAATACCTACTGGATGCTAATGCTATACTTTTTTTTTTTTGTGTACATCGTTTTAAGTTTTTTTGAAGGCATCTGCAGCTAGCTCCTAATTAAACAAAAGTTACAAATTTAATATTTTTAGTTTTAAAAATTATTTTTTTCTTAAATTATTATTTTTTTTATCATTTAGAGAGGGTCTACTGTATTAAAAAAAATGTAAATTAAAAAATATTTTAGGATCAATATGCTTGATGAATTGTCAATATATTACCACTATAAATTTATTTCCATATTAAAAGTCTATTTGATTAAAAAAATATCTATATATATTTATAAAGATAGATAAAACTAATGGCTATTCAGTATTTTAATATTAAAAAACCATCCTAATTATCAATTTAATCTAACCCAATGATAGCACAGCTAGCATAAGGGAGAGCATGGATTCGAATCTACTAGCGTCGTCCGGCGTTGTCTTTGCTTTCAGAAACATGTAGATTCGATGATAATTTAGGCAGTGTGTATGTTTCTTGCATCGACAATCAGACTACTTGGTGGGAAGGCATGATGGCCGAGTGGCTAGCGCTCTGGCGCTTGGTGTTTCGGGTTCGAATCCCGGCGATACCATGGATGTTTGTAGTGGTTCGGAATCCACTTTAAGCCATAGGTCCCGGTCTCATATGACCATAGAGCGTCACATTGCCCAATCATACTTCTCACCCACATCATTCCCAAACTGTAAAAGGCCAACTCAGTTCTGGGCACAGTAAGCTACCTGGTGGGAGCTTTTTATGTTTTCTCCCATATAACACGGAAAATGTCAATTATCTCTAAAAGCCCTACACAAGGCAATATTCAACCTTTATCACCTATCAGTGAGCTATTTGAGATATATTCAATAACTAAACCTATTTTAATACAGTAGCTAATCAATATATCACGCTGTCATATATTTGGCCAAAAATAAAAGGTTATACAACGAATCTCAAAGCAATCGTCTATTTGTTGTTCAACTTTACCATTAAAACAAACGTTGCAACAAAACCGATGAATAACAGGAAACTTGGTAAAAAACTGATATTTTTAGGAAAAAACAAAACAGTTAAATTTGGTATTTTAAAACGATTCATATATATTTTAAATAATTTTTAAAAGTATTTAATTTTAATTCAAAATAAAAAGCACATAGATAAAAAAAAAAAATGTGCGTAAGCATTAAAAATAAATAGCATACATCCTTCACATGCGTAAAAAGCAAGAATTATGAAAATACTATTTCGGAGGAAATGTCATGGAAATGCTACTATCATTGCAAGCAGGAAACCATCGCACTAAAATGTTATTTTTATACTCTGGGATTCCATTTGACGCAGTTATTTCCGATGTAGAAACAGATAAGTCTTATTTTGTTTTATGACACTGAGAGAAAACATAAAACTAAGAAATACGAGGAATGCGAAATGCTATCAGAAACCTTATAAATACGTTCTAATGCTTTGTGTGCAGTTGTTATGCTGTAGAATAGGAAGAAATGCTTAAGTTATACCTGTACAAGATCAAGGCCGGAGAAACGGTTGTTAGAGTAAAACAATAATTGACGTACCTCCCCCTTATAAAACTTAAATAAATAAATAAAACAAATTCTTCGTTGAGATACCAACTACTACGGATTCTCCATGTTTAATTTAATTTACGGAAATTTAAATAATGAATTTAATTAATGTCTCATTACTGGAATTTCCGACTACGGAAAAAAATTAATACTCTTACGGAAATTTAAGAAACAACAACACATTTTTTTTTACAACTCACTCTCGTACCTAGGGGTATGTAGTTCCCTACCAGTTAGAAATGTGAGAGTAGAACATCGGTGGTCCTAATGTATACCACTTACAACCCACCTACGGGAAATGGGGGAGGAAAGTCCTTCCAGGATAACTTTTAAGGGTAATTGAAGCACATTCGGGTGTCGGATGGGAGAAAACCCAGAAATTTGGTTGTCGATCATTGTCACAACCTCCATCGAATTGCCTCGTTTCTGAAAGCAGCGATTACACTGCCATCAGCGGATTCGAACCTCAGCCCTCTTGCACGCTAGCTGGATACGTTGCCACTGAGCCATTTTTGTCTATGATTTTTAATCCAATCAGTGGATGTAAAAAGTAAGGTGGAATTTTTTTTGTGGGGCTGTGGGCAAGATTTGTTTATAGTGGGGCCAAAATGTAGTTCAAGCCCTACTCATGGCAGAAGGATAATGTGCGGAGTAGTGGCAATCGCGGTTTTCAGAGCCGAGGAGACTCAATGTTGGTTGTGATAATGTGTGTAAAGCATCTTGCCTCCCTTGTGAGGCTGCTGGTGGGTATTTTCTAGGTTTTCTCCCATACGACGCATTAACGACCACTAAAAAGCAGAAACCTCTTATAAGTCGGCGGGTGTGTATCATACATGAACACTTATAGCATAACAGCTCACCGTTCATATATATATATATATATATATATATATATATATAGAGAGAGAGAGAGAGAGAGAGAGAGAGGGATAATCAACTGATATAGATATAGATATCTATAAAATTTAATGTAAGAACAATCAGCAATTACAAAAATTGCAATCTCAATATATATATAGAATTCCAAACGATTTTTTTTTTCGAAAAATCTCATTTTCACTTTGAAATAAAATTCTCTTTGCTTTCACCATACGATCTTTTAAAACAATTTTATATTATTTAATTATTGGCACGTGACAGAAATTTAAATAAATATTATATATAAGAAAGCTCGTGAAAGAAATTTAAATAAACCAATAAGAAAAGCACTTGAAAGAAATTTAAAAAATAAGCTAATAAGAAAGTAGCCAAAGAAACCAAAAACTAATCAAGGGCACAAAAAAAGGGATCAATTAGACGAAAAACCTAATGCAATACTCATAATTTTACGGGTAAAAATTTGCAGTTACCAGGTTTTCTAAAAAGATTTATGCAGTTTTCTCAATAGAGAGTTTTGGCATACCGTATTTTGGACGTCCGTTAGCTTTTTCTCCCTAGAGCGCATGCTCATAGGAAACATTATTACAGACACGCATGCTCAATTTCTTATGTGCATGCGCGCTAGGGAGAAAAAGCTAACGGACGTCCAAAATACGATATGCAAAAACTCTCTATTAATTAAGAAAGTGACCTTGAATTTTATTCAATAATCTGCACAAATAAATATTTTATTGCTAAATTATTAAATATTGTTGCCTTGTTATTTAAAAGAATTGTGAGCCTGTGAAATCTTTATTTAAAGAAAAACAGAACTTAATGGATAAATATTTGTAAGCATAAGTTTTTTATTATAGATTTTCAACGTTATATATATTTGAAAAGCTTATACGTTCATTTCAAAATAATGCGTAAGAATAGGCATTACAAATAGTTTCAGTTTTTTAAATATTAAATCCAATCTGTAATGAAGTTCAACACATATATTGGCAATATTAAATCTAAGCTAACCTGTACTTATATTAACCGCATTTTTTTTAATACGCTTTTATTAGTTTCACCTATATGTTTGTTTGTTTGTAATTGACTCATTGGACTCGATTTTGCTCTAATTTAAGCGATCAGATTTCATTTAAACGCTGTAGACTTATCAAGGACCGACGACACTAAAATATTTTGATAAGTTTATTATCTCATCATGATTAGTGATTTTATTTTAACTTATGAAGAGCAATTTAACCCATGTAGAATGAAAGTACCTAAGACATTCAAACCTACGTGAGACAGCGGCACAACGGAAAACGCGTTTGACTACGGATTAGTAGATTCTCGATTCTAATCCTGGCTGGCTCGACATATTCGCGTTTAGCCTTTGTTTTACTCACAATTAAATTATTGTAAGAACTATAGTTTCAGTCCTCCGTACCGGGACCTCATTTAAATATTATAATTTAAAAACACTAAAAAACACGCTTTAGAGTTAATCAAACTAAAAAGTAAAAAATAAATTATGGTTTAAAAAAACTAAAAAAGACACTTTTTGAGTTAATCAAACTAAAAAGTAAAAAATAATTGTTAACATAAGAATAAAATGACTGATGAGAAAATGAATGTCGCGGTTCTAAAAGCGTGGGGTGCTTTGTACGACATTTTTAAACTAACTCTGCATTTCGGAATGAAACTAGTGAAAAATTATAACGATTGATATCGAGCAGCCCACGCTTTTAGAACAGTGACATTCATTTTCTCGTCAGTCATTTTATTCTTATGTTAACAATTATTTTTTACTTTTTAGTTTGATTAACTCTAAAAGCGTGTTTTTTAGTTTTTTTAAACTATAATTTATTGAATTATTAAATCCAATCTGTAATGAAGTTCAGCACATGTATTGGCAACATTAAATCTAAGCTGACCTATATTGATATTAACCGCAAATTTTTTTTTTTTTAATTTGCTGCATTATTCGAAAAGTTTCGCATGACAGAAAACGATACGCATGTTGCTACCTACTCCGCTCTCTATCAACAAGCATAAAACATTATAGAAAATCGTCTGAGATACTACTGAAAACTTCCACACCTGAGATTAGCATTCCCTATCTACGCCATAAGATTTGTGCTTTTTTCTTCTAACAACACTTTTGACTATTTTTAGAATAAAAGAGAAAATAAATTATCTAAGAAAAAACAACAACTAAACCATAGAAAACAAACAACCAAACAACGAGTGTAAACAAATTGTCAGACGTAAACAGAAATATACAGCTAGATCCCTCACAAAATCGCCAAACATTTTTTAGCTTTCCCCCCTTTTTTTTTTCAATTTCTTCTATTAGCTCACACTCTCCCTATATATATCTTGTTCAAATTTTCAATCGTTCATAAAATACTTTTTATTCATCCTCTCAAGTTCAAATACATTTTTTTTTTAACTTGTAGTGGAGGACACTTGATGTTAATGCAGTTTTTTCAAATATTAATTCATTCATTAAATTTAATTAATTAATTTTAGTTTTTTTAGATTTAAGTTGCATGTATCTACCAATAGATGGCGGCAGATAAACTTAAAAAAATGAATGAAAATATTTATAAAGGATTTTCTGCAATAAAGTGAGAAAAAAAGTAGGAATTGACTTTAAAATTTTTTTTTTTATATTACTTGTTTTGTCCTGAACTTTTTAAGGGGGGGAGGTGGAAGATGGCTTTTTGTTAACTCTTTATAAATATCTAGTGCTTGCTTGCACCATAAAGCAGCAAGTTAAATACACCTATCCTCCAATTTGCACGGAAGATAAGATCCTTAGAAAACCGTGTAAATCGAAAGCAAACTAAAATGTGCATAATTCAGTCATTTATTTCAATGTAAAATAAAACTAACCATTTTTTCATAAAACTTCAAAGCTTTACTTTATTTAATTGTATTGGTATAATTTGAAAATATACCAATACAATTAAGTAAAGTAAAGTTTCCTCTTTTGCTCTTTTTTTTCCTCTTTTGCTCGGTCATACTCGTAGAAAATCCAGCTACTCCACTTTTTCTAATGGAATCTTCGTTTTTTCTTATTGCCCTTATTGTTGTTTTATTCATGAAACAAAATTTAGAGCATCTCCATTATGAACACGATCTAAAATTTTAATTTTGCTTTCTAAAGCTATAACTTTTATTTTTATTTTTCTTATTTCATTTGGCATGGCAAAACTCCTAAAATTTTAATAAAATTATAAACATGCTGCAAAAACTATAATTGCTTTTCACTAATAAATATAAAGTTTAAAAAAATTCCGATTAGTGAAACATAATGATGTACACCTTTTTTGCTTAAAATTTACTGCACTAAATTACATGAACCGAAAGTTTTATTGTACATACAAAATGGGGAATTTCCATTTTTTAGATTGGAATAAATAAAATTCAGGTTATTGGAATGGAATTTAGAAAATGACAAATATTAACGCCAATGTAATCAAGCGAATGAAATTTAAAAAATGACTGCAACTTTTTTTTTTTTTTTTTTTTTTTTTTTTTTGAAATTCTATATTTTAAAAGGAAATCGTGTAAAAAAAGTACCGTGTAAATCGGGGGAGAGGTATATTTCTATTTATTATTTGACTAAAATTTTCTTATAAAAACAGGGAATTGAAACTAATAAAAGTTTAATCTGCATATAAATGTTTTCTTATTTAGAAAAGTAAAAATTAGGTGGAAGAATAGGTATTTTTTATTTACATTACATTTGGATAAATTGAGATAAAGTAATAATAATCACACATAATCATAATCGCAAAGCCCTATCAACTCAAGTAAAAAATAAAATGATGACAGGAAGTATAGTTTAAAAAGAATATTTAAAATTTTATTCTTTTAAGGTGCACTAGCACATATCTTAAACAAATACAATCGCTAATAATAAAAAAAGATAAATTTCTAGAAATTAAAATTACTTATGTAATCGTGCTTCCTCCTACACACTGCGAGAACACCCCTTGTGGCGTTCAGGAGAAATGGTCAGTTGGCTTACAGACTCTCTCCAGGAGAGAAAATATATTTCGCGCATCCCGCCCGTACCTGAGTATCGGTTTTCGACTTAGAAGTGGAATCCTTCCACGAATCTATAATTTCATGTCCTTAAATGGGTTTACTATTGTATGTGTGTGGTGTTGTTTGTGCGTGTGTAAATAAGGCTGTGAATTCTCGAATCTAAACCAAACCACACCAGTTGCAGTTCAGCTGTACAACCTTCACACTACACTTATAAAAATCGACGTATTCTGCGACTGATGATTTATTCAAAAATGTCTCATTCTATTTTCTCCCTTGAGCAATAGTTTTTAGTTTTGTTTACCAAAATCTTGATGTTATACCATCTTTTTTTTTTTTTTTTTTTTTTTTTCATTCTATTATTTCATTGCATTTCTATTAATCATAAAGGAATTCACGTGAGACCCCAAAGAAATAAATTACACTAAATTTTACAATAAATTATCCTTCTTTTTTCTTTCTTTTTTTTTAAAAATATACTATGGCATACAGGGATAGAAAAAAACGGAAAAGAGATCAAAAGCCAAATTTTTGTAAAATGTGACTTGTAGCTTATGACAGCGCCGTGACTTATTTGTCTAAAGCGCCTGTAGTAAGCTAGCGATCACGAGTAAGAATCGTGTAGGTGCCTCTGGGAAAAGATGAGTTTTTTTTTCAGTTCCTTCCATTCGCTCACACTCTCCCTATATATATCTTGTTCAAATTTTCAGTTGTTCATAAAATACTTTTTATTCCACAATGCAAGTTCCAATACATCCTTTTTTTTAACTTGTAGTGGATGACACTGGATGTTAATACAGTTTTTTTCCAAATATTAATTAATTAATTAAATTTAATTAATTTAAATTTTTTTTGGATTTAAGTTGCATTTATCTATCTACCAATAGATGGCGCCAGATAAACTTAAAAAAATGAATTAAAATTATTTATAAAGGACTTTCTGCAATATAGTGAAAAAAAAAGTAGGAATTGCCTTTAGGAATTTGTTTTTTTATTTTATTTACTTGCTTATTATTTCTTTAAAATGAAGATACATAGACTGAATGCCTTGCCATTGCCACCTAGATTGGCCGTGTATGGTGGACCCCTCTCCCAATAAAGCATAATTCTTTTAATGGAAATTAATCGGAATCTATAAACAACAATTAAATGTCTTAAATATTTACTTAAAAATGTCGTTTTTTCCTTTAAATATATTCTGGTAAAATTTAAACACTTATTTTTTGTTTGAATACGAAAATGGATATTTTCTCCTGTAAATCGGAATTAAAATTTTTATTTCTAATTAAAAATTAATTATTTTTTTATTTATTTCAATGAAAATTTCCAAACTAGTTTTAATTGGGATTTAAGATAGGTAAATCCATGTTTATATGGTTGTTTGTTAACCACTTGTTGAATTATGTTTGAAGGCACTATCTTACAACAAAATCATATATTTATTCATTAGTTCTACTTTAAGCGGAAAGTTTGATATAGTAATTTATTATTTGGGAAGACACTATTCGTTAATCTACAAAATAAAATAATACGTGTAATATGAGCTAATTGAAAACTGATAATTTTCGAAATGAAATTAAGTTCAGTGGTCTCGAGCTGCACAGTTTAATTACTAAAAATTTTTTTTATCAAGCTTTATTTTGCAGTTCCAAGATTTTTTTTATTTCCAATGGCAGATTATGAACAATTACAGCAAAAAAAAAAAAAAAAAAAAAAAAAAAAGAACAGAGAATACAACAAAACATGCTAAAACAGAGTTCATTAATCTAACATATCTCTAGCCTCCCAATATCGCTCGGCAAGAATACTCTTGCTCAGAGCAGGACAGTGAAGTAGATGCGTGGAGTCCATGGCCTCTCCAGAGCTGCACAGAGTGCATATCGGGGAAGGAACAATTTTGAGTCTGTAAAGATAGTTTCGCAGGCAGTCGGTTGTCAAATTAGCCTCCATAATAGTAAAGACATCAATATCCTTCTCACACAGATTCAGCAAAAAGCTCTGCGCGCTTGGATTGAGACAGTCCGCCGGCATTCCACTGTAGGACTCGGAAGAGTATCAAAATGAGGGGAGGAAGACATAATGCCAAGTTGTAAATCTTTTAGCCACTAAAAAGTGTTACCAGATGCACCATGGGGAGATAGATCTACAGCGCACCCAAGATGAATTCTTTAATAATTTTAACAATAAAATATTAATAAGGGTTATTTATTTATTTTTTTTAAATGGAAGTAAACATTTTTGATTTATTCTGAATTTTGGAGTTACTGTAAATTCGTTTCCTACCAATTTTGTTAAGACTATTATAAAATAAATTTATTATATCAACTTCTTCAGAAGTTATTGCCACAAATTTAAGAATAAAAGCCTTATCTAAGCTCTAAATGAAAGAATTAGCTCTAAAGAAACGTCAAAGCTTTAAATGAACCAATTTTAGTAAAATCATTTGAAAATCCATTAAATTTATTATAACCTTATCAATCAAGCATTTACAAGTAAAATAGAGAATAAATAACTAAAAATATGAATTATTATTATTATTATTTTTGAAATATTTTGTAAACCTATTTTTCAAAAACTAGAGCTTTGACACTGGGCTAGATATTGTAAAAAACTAGAGTAATTTGGAAAGTTCAGTTCAAAGCTAAATAAGTGATTCAAATCTGAAATTCTATGTTTATGATGAGTACAATAGTATGAAAAATCTTTAGATGTGAAAAAAAATTCAAGTAGAGGGAATTTTTATTTCCAGATGCTTTTCTGAAAATGTTTATTCATATAGGAAATAAATTTTTTTCTGAAATTTCTATTCTTTACAGATTGTTTTATAAAACATGAATTAATAATAATTAATCCGCCTTAATTTATAGTATTATTTTTAATTTTTTAAAGTATTTTTTTTGGGCACACTTTGTTTAATTTTAATTAATGGTATATAATCAATTTCACACTAGAGCTTCAAAAAAAGATTAATAATATAGATATTTTCATCAAATTCTTTGAAAAATATCCGAATATTGAAATCGAAACCTTTTTTTTCTTTTTAAAGTATTTAATTAGATAAAGCTCATTTTAAGCCGAAAACTTTATCCATTCACTAATTCTGTTATTGCTTATACCACATGGCTTATTCACCAAATAATCATATGTATTGGTGTGGAAGCGGCTTTTTTTGATGAATTTTTTCCATGCTGACATTGTTTACAAACAATACTTTTTAAAGTTCTGTGTTAAATAACGTTAACATAAATCAAAGAAACTCTTTGATTAAGTAGAAACAATTGATCAAATCAACATGACTAGCCTATCTTTACGGTCATTATTTAAATCCAATATATCATTTAGTATGTGTAAAACATTATGCTACAGAAATAAATTTACTGGACCTCGAGTCAAATCTGATCGTTTTTCCGAAAGAATTCCAAAAGAAGTCTATAAAAGAATGCCAAAACATCATAAAATGCCACTCTTTGAAACAGAACCAGTAAAATTACCTCCCAAACTTCAAGTTATACCAAAACAAAAGTTTGATTATTTTTTAGTATTGGACATTGAAGCAACTTGTGATTGCCCTATTAACATTCATCCTCAGGTAAGAGGGGGAAAAAAAAAAAGATGCATGGATTCATATTATACTAAATTAGATTAAGTCGATTTAAAATATGTTCATACAAAAAAAGTTTTTTATTGAAGTCATACAATTTCAGAAAATACACGTAATCATTTTTACTAGTGATTAGCTTCAAATTTTTTTTTCCCTAAAATTTGGTCTTTAAATTTTAGTGCATTTATATTTCAAGGATATTAAAATTAGAATCTAATTAGAAATGTATGCAAGTAAAAATATTAATTGCTCAATTTACACACACACATTATATGTATATATATATACTAATATGGAGTTTATTTTAAATATTTTATTTTCTTAAAACATGTTTGCATTTTGAGCTCTAATGCTACGATGCAATTTGTAATAAGTTTATCTTCAGTTATTGCTGTTTGTGATTCCCTGTATGGCCTAGCTATTAGACCAAATCCTTCAGACAAAGCTATTAGATAGTTTAGTTTTAGCTATTAGACAAAGACCATAAACTTCTAAAAAGTCCAAGAATAGAAGAGGTTCAGAAAAAACCTAAAAATTTAAAATATGAACAGGCGATGCTTCAGCAGTCCTACACTAGGGACAGGTCCCAAAAATCTTCTGCCCTTATTCACAGATTAGACTCTTCAAGTGTCCACTGGCAAAACATGATAAACAAGTTTGTTGGCTTCTATGGCCCCCAAAAGCAAGGTACCATCTGGGTGATTTCTCGAGTACCAGTCATGTATAGGAGGGACATTACAGAGATCCTTAATTGACTTTTCAAAGTTGAAGTATAAATGTGAAGCATATCAGACTAAGAGAGGATGTAAATGCTAGTCCTGTCTTCCTTGTTTGTCCAATTACTTAAATGTTGAACTGAGGATCGTCTGTCAGTTAGTATATGAACAGGCGATGCTTGAGCAGCCTACACTTGCACTTGGTGCTGATCCCAAAAATCAGTATCCCCCCTATCTTCAGTAGTAACACTAAAGAATTTTTCTTGACACTCTATTTTAACTTAATAGTTGGGACATAAAACAGAACTTGCTTTTTGATTCATTTTTAACCAATCAATTTTTTTTGTATTTAATATTTTTCAGTAATCATTATAGTGTTCAGGATATTCAATAATCTTAAAAATATGCAATTGTAAATTTTTTAACATTTAATAGAAGTTGAGGAGTTATAGACTATTTTGAAATATTTATTAATGACGTCCCTTTCTATTTTAAACCAAAAGACTAATTAATTTCAAATACTTTTGTAGATTTTGTTGGCTTTAAAGAACAAACTTTTTTGTGGAATTTCATAAGTAATAGTTTTTATGAAAAAAAACATGATATTTTCATTTTACAACCTTGGTGATAAATTTCGTTGTAATTGCTTTAGTGTTTTCTTCTTGATAACACATTTAGAATCACAAATATATTAGTAACTATTTATGTATGAAAAATGATGTATATTAATGATTATATTTTGCATAAAATTTAACTATCTCAAATGTTGAAGTAATTGTAATTACAACAAAGCGAATCTGCAGAAACATGAATTCATATTTTACCATTTGTATGTCGCTGTGAATTTATTGAAAAACATTATTAAATCATTCTATTTGTTTCTAATGCAGTTAATTTGTCAAGACTGCTGTAAGAAACAACCAAAATCACCAAGGCTGATATAATACATATACCAAAATATTATTATACATAAGTATCAAAAACATATTAAATTTTAGGAAATCATCTTGGTATTTTGCTGAATAAGAGGTCGAGTTAGAAAATTGTTCATAGTGTATATTTTATTAGTTTACTTTTTTTTGTAAGGGATTTAATTTTAAGCTAAAATTTAACTTATCCTAGAATTAAAGCATTCTGACAATTTTTTTTTTTTATAAATATTGCATTTCTTAATCTCTAGCAGGTATTTTAATTTTTAAAGCTCTGAAAAGATGTAACCAAAATATTAAATTAAAATGATTAGAACATTTCTCAAAACTCTTATCCCACAATTTTTATTGAATATATTTTATGCTTTTGTAATTATGTTGTTAAAATGCAGTAATTGGTAAATTTTTTGGTTTTTAATTATAATCTTTCTGATAAAGAAATAAAAGGCACTTATAAAGTAATGCGATGGAAGAAAGTTTATTCATTCAGTTATGTGATGTATTAAAAATATCATTAAGTAGATATAATTGATTAATAAAATAAAGAGTTTACATTAATTTCTATGTAAAAAGTATTCCATATAAAAGAACATGTTGCATTTGTTCATCAAAAATTTATGTATTTTTATTTTACAGGAGATAATTGAATTTCCTGTTTTAAAAGTTAATGGGAAAAGCTTCAAAACAGAAGCTGTTTTTCATTCTTATGTGAAACCTGTTATTTATCCAAACCTAACTGATTTTTGTAGTGGAGTAAGTGTTGTGGAATATTTTATTCTTTGTAAAGTGAAAGTGTTTAATTCTGCTAGGGGAAATCACAATGTATAGAACTACTTTTATAAAAACTATTTTTTATTATGGATAATTTCAGAACAGTTTTTCAAACAGTTTTTTAAAAATTACTTTCAATACTATTCTTTCATTTACAGCTAAGTAATATTTTCTTGTAATCAAATATTTTAGTAAATACAGTGTAAAATTATGTATTGAATTTGTATAAATATATTCAAATTTTCATCTTTTTTTCCTACAAAAATCATAAAATTTTACCTGGTTAATTTACAAATTATTCAATTATGATTGTTCAGAATTTCATTTTATTGAAAGAATTTCTTTTATAAGAAAAATTAATTTCATATGCATATATAAATATAGATATGAAATTATTAATAAGTGTCATATTTTATTTTCATAATTTTTTTCTAGAAATACATAATAACAAGTAAAAGATTCTGAAGATTTTAAAGTAAATCCTTCAATTTATTTTATATTTGTACAAAATTTTCACTTTCATTGTATATCCAGGAACGTTTTACTTATTAATTTAGAAGTTTTAAGATTTATTTGCAATTTTTTATCTTTTATTTAGTTGACCGGTATTATTCAAGAAATGGTCGATGACCAACCAGAATTCAAGATAGTTTTTAAGGTATGAATAGCAGATTTGAATGATGAAAAGTAAATTTATTTACTTAAGCATGCATATAAACATGCCTGTTAACAAATTCATAAAATGTAAAAGTTCAATGTTTTTAAAATTTAAATATAAATACAAATTGCAAAAAATATTCTAAATCTTTCTAGTTCTTTTAAATTTCAGTAATTAATGCTGTAATCTTTTAAGCATGTCTTGATATTCTTTTTTATTTATTTCTATCTAAAATCTTTGTTTCAGTAGTTTTTGTTCTTTTGATCATATATTTGTAAATGAATCTATTTAAGGCAATTAACTTTACATATCCTATATATGTTTATTCTTTTAGTAAAGCTAAATAGTAAAAATTATTTGTAATTTATGAAACTGTTAATTAATTGTTCTGTTATACATTTGCCAATTGATTTTCTACTCCATTATTTATTATTTTAATTATTTATCATTTGACATTCAGAAAGCTTTTATATTTTAAAACAAATTTTGTGATTCTTTTAATAATCATATTTTATTTTTGTTTTAATATGAAGTAAATATTTAAGTGAATGTATTTTTTTTTATAGAACTTTTTATCATGGCTTGAAATGGAAGAGATTTTAAAACCTGGAGTAAATTTTGCCTTTGTTACTTGTAGTGATCCAGATTTAGAATATTTGTAAGTCTTATTTCACTTACCTTACCTTTACTTCACTTTTTATCAAGTTTTTCTTGAAGTCGATTTTTAAATCTGTCTGTTTTTCCTGTGAATGAAGTCTGTTTTTTATTTGTCAGTTAGATTAATGTGATTGTAAGGAATGAAATTCAATTAATATTTCTTAAGCATTAATATTAAAAAACATAAATTGGTTATTATTGTTCAATTCTTAAATATTTTAATGTTTAATTTATATGAATTTATCAAAACAATTTAATTTTCAAGTATATTTTATCATTTTAATTCATTTGTAAAATGCTAATTGCATTATATTGCCATACTTGTTCTTCATAATCCAACTTCTTAATAAAATTACTGTACTTATTTTCTTAATTAGTCAAATTTAAGGACATTAAAAATTTTATTTGCTGTATTTAAAGCTGCAGAAATGCATTTTTGTTATTTTCATTTCTATGTAAAAAAATGAATTAGTGAAATATATAAATTATGTTATTGATTATAGTGACTTTTAATGAATTTCTTGATAAAATTTCTTTTATTAAATTTTATATTGTTTAATAAAATTTTTATGGGTGTGCAAAATTATAAAAAATTTTGAGTTTGTTACCTTAACTACACTTTTCTAATTTTCCTTTTGGGGATCTCTTTCTTTTAAAAATGATTTAACTAATAGTTGGGAAAACATTGATTAATTTTAAAACCATTTATCCTTTGCTGTATTTTATTTTTTTTAAATAAATATTTTAATGATTTATTTCCTTGAATACATTTTATTTTTGTAGTTTCCCTATGCAATGCAAAGTGTCAGACATTGAGGTCCCAGATTTTATGAAACAATGGATAAATGTCAAAAGAGTAAGTTAAAAATAAGATATATATTGTTGCAATACTTACCTTGTGATTTTTTATTCTCTAATTCTTTTGATTATGATATATAAAATAAGTGTAAAATGATTTTTATATTCTTATGACCTTGATATCAAAGCTTGTTTTGCAACAGATATATCAATGTTGACTTAATATACATATCAATACATGATGAATTGACTTAAAAACCATTGTGCATCTATATATTATGAATTTATTTAACATAAAATAAATTTTTAGCAAAAAAAAAACTGCAAATCTCATATGAAGATTTAAAATAGATGAGATTTACAGTTTTTTGTGCTAAAAAGATTTAGGATTAAAAGGTTTAGGTTTAGGATTTTCGATGAAAATTATTTAAAAAAATTGTCAACTTGAAATTCATTTCCTTGCATGATATAATTTAATAAAAAAGAATCCATAGAATCTCACTGGAATTCTTTCTGAAATCTTTTATAGTTGTCACTAGTATGGTTTTGCTATGGAATGTATGAATTAAGAACACTTTGCATGTGTGATCAATAAAGTGTACACTTTCCTGCAAAATTTACTTTTTTTAAAAAAGATTTCCTTCCCTCTAAAATTTTTGAAAAATGAAACAGAGAGAAATTTAATGACTCAGATTAGTTTCCAGAAGTTAAATTTTTAGCCATAAGACCTCTTAAAAGAAAATTAAATTTATAGATTAATAAATTAGCAAAATATGCCATTCTGTCTTATTTTCAAGGGTTCTGATCTGTGTGATTTTCAATGCTTAAGCTGATGATTGAATTTTCTATTCCTAAATGAGTTGCTAAACTAGAAAAATTATTGTTGAGAAAGTATTTATTATGTAAAGTAAGGAAAAGTGTATAGTTGAGTTAACTATCGATCATCTAAATTTTGAATCATAATGTTTAAGGCCTTTCAAAACTTCTTTAAAACAGTGAACTTATTTTGTTATAGTACAATTTATAAAGTGAAAAATATTTTTTTGTTCATATTTATTCATATTCATATTTCCAATATTTTCCTTTGAATATAACATATTTTGCCTATTAATTCAGCAAGGAAAAGGTGGTACTGCACTATGAAACTGATCAGAGAAAATGCATTCATTTCATTTTAATTATTTGGTACTAAATGGAGTCTGATATATTTTAAAATTATATATGCTTAATCAAATAAGAAAAAGAAGATACTTTGTTTTGAAAAATGAAATAATTTTATGTTGAAGACAACAAAATAAGATGTGAAGTGAACTAAAATAATCATACTAGAAATTATTCATTAAAAATTTTAAAAAATTTAATGGTCGGAAGCATTTAAAGATGCATATTTCGTTTTTATGATTCAAAATCAAGTTTAATATTTTGAATTTTAAATATGCATAAAATCGATATAATATAATATTGGGATATTAATTGGACGATATGTCGACTTTAATAATTTCATCATCATCTAGTCCTAGTAAACATCTGTCTATTACATAAATATATATATATATTTGTATGTGACACTTTTCATGTTCACAAAGCATAAAAAATTTGCTTTATAAAAATTTAATAGCATAACAGTTAAAAATATTGACTATAAAAACATCATAGATTTGTACAAATAGCAAATTTTGAATGGCAACTGTTTAACTTTCATTTGTTTTTCACTTTTTTTTATTTCTTTTCCCCTTTTGTGGCAACCCTTTTTTTTTAAAGAATATTTATAAAAGCAATGTAAAGGAATTTCCTAAATATAGGTAAAAAGTAAAATAGTAAAATGAATTTTTTCTTTATTGAACAAACTTTTAAATTTGGTAAAAGTATGGAATTTTTCATTCAGTAAAAGATATTCTCCATTCTTTTAAATAGAATTTAATAATAATCTTTTATGCTTTTGAAATGAGTTGTTTTCCTAGAGTGGTGCTCTACTCAACACCTATTGTTGATTGGAGCTTTAATATTTTGAAGCTCAGCATCATTTACCCAAGTACCGATTAAAAAAAAATTCAGGGATTGAGAAGAGAAATTATGATGGAATAAATGTCCCTAGTATATAATAATGATAAACCCATCTAAAAAGATGATATTTATTTTTATCATAATTAAGTAAACACAGTGTATCACAAAAATGGATAAATAAAATACTAATGATGAATTTTTAATACTAGATAAATGATGCAATAATAATAATAATAATTCTGTTTCATTCTATATTTTTTTTATTTAATGCACTAACAATTTTTATCATTATTGCCAAATGTGTAGTTCAATAAAGTAAAAAAAAAATATATTTTAGAGTTTCTGTGATAATCCTCCATATGTCTGGCCAGCAAATCTAGATGCTATGATGAAATACTGTGAATTAAAATCTGAGGGTGAACTACATTCTGGTATTGGTAAGTAGAATTTTATAGTTGTTAATTTTTGTACCTAGTTCTTTTTTTTCAAATAATTTAAATATGTATACTTGCTTGCAAATGGTTATTAAATAATGTAATATGTATATGTATACTATGTATAGAACTAAACAAAACAATTACCACAAAAGTAGAAGGAAAAAATTTGAATAGAGATCTTAACTCTTTCAAACAAATATCTTGGCGATTAGAAAAGATAAATTTGTGGTTGCAAATTATGAGAAAATAGTACAAAAATAAAATGGGGAAAAAAGAGAAAAATTGAATCATGTTTAGCCTTAATGCACGAGTTTCCAATTTAAATATTAATTAATATTAGTTGAATTGCAGAGGGCTGCATATAAAATATGCTAAATGCTCGTAAGCATAAAAGTTTAATAAATAATGTGTGGAAGGGGAAAATAGGGTTAATTATGATGGGCCCAAGTTATGAAACAATTATTTATTGAAGTTTAAGTTTCATAAGGACAAACATCAAAGTTAATTAGAAAAATAATATGAAAGCTGTTACATTCAACCACATCAGAGAGTTCTTAACCTTTACTGAAAAAGTTCGTTCTATTTATAGAGAGCGTTGCAGTAGCTGTTGCCACATATATGAAATCAGTGGTTACAATTTTCCCCTCTGGCTCCACCAATGTCCCAGCAAGAAGCCAGAAATGAAAGATAGTGTAGCAATAGCTTTTGTAGCAATTTTAGCTTTTAAATGTCTTGGAAGTAGTTTTTGAAGCACACTGAAGTTCTTGATCTGTGTGTGTCTCCATATAACGTTTTAGTGGACAACCTATCTTTCAGAGAGGGAGAACTGGTCAAGATGTGTCCTTATTGGTTCTGTTGTTTTTTAAGCGATTTTTGAATTGTGATCAAATATGCTCCACCTCGTTTTGGCATGAGCTTTGAAGTCTTTTGGTTTTTTGATTTATTGATGAGATGTAAAGTTACTTAGATTTTGTCACCTGGAGTGTAAAATTCTTATCGTTGTTTCTTGTCAAATCGCTGTTTCCTTTCTTGTTTCAATTCAATTCTTTCCATTAGTTTCTGAATAGTTGCGTTCTACTGGAATGAACAATCGGCTTGCTTACTTGATAGGGTGTTTCTCTGATTCTTCTCCTTGTAGCAAAATAGAACCGAAAGCGTAATTACTTGCATCAGTTCATAGAATATATGACTTAGTGCCATCAGCTTGTTTTAACACGGGAGGTGTTGAGACAATTTTAAAAAGTTTCAAAGGACTTTTATTGGTTGTATCCTCACTCCCATTGACCTTCCATTTTGATAAAATTACTTAGTGCTGTGGGTTTTTCTGCAAAGTTCGGTATGTATCCGCGAAACCATAAACATGTTTGAAGCAAAGATTGTACCTCTTTGTAGTTCTTTTGGAGGTGGGATTTTCTGGATAAACGATACTTTATTTGGATCAATTCTAGGACTTGTTTTTTCCCCCTTTTTGATACATATAATCATTTTATATGTAAAATAAAATACTATTTTCTGGTTTTTAAAATATTATCAAATTATAATAAAATCTATGTTTTGAATTATATTTACATTTTTAAATTTTGAGAAAATAAAGCTTGAAAATTCACTATTAAATATGTGTAACGTCTCGGCCTGTACTAGAACTACAACGACTTCAAAAAGAGGGCCTCTTTCAGGATCATGGGAACACTTTAATTTTTATTTACAAGTACTATATATGTATACAAATACAGAATTCTGGGTTATTATACAATGAAATGAAAATTAAATATATACATTTTATCACAAGTGCATGATTAAATCACAAGTGCAGTTCACTCCATGGGAGATTTTCAGAGTTTTTGATTCTACGTCGAATCTAATTGCCTGGTCTGCGGCAGACTTTAATTATCACACGGCGTGATACACGAAACCACAAGGGGTACATTTTGGAAACAGGCGGAATTTCCGGCATATTCTGTCACTTCAGAGAAAGACTTCCAACTCTCACTTTTTTCTTTTTCTTTTGTTGTGGTTGTCATATGTGACCACCCAGGAAGGTACAAGAAGTTCTGGCTAAAAATATGGAGAAATTCCTAGATATTTCAGTGAAAGAAGAAGTAGGGTCTTTATACAGATTAATATAAGAAAAGATATAATTGAAAACTAAAAAAATATTTAAAGCAATATAAGGTTAATTTTAAATAGAAATTTAAAATTACAAAATTACTGATACCATGCATATATAATTATTTTTATGTGATCATTTTAAAATAGTATCTGACAAAAAATTTAATTTTCTTGTGTTAATTCTGCATTTTAATTTCCAAAAAAAATTTTTTAATCAAAAGTTAACTATAAAAAATCTCTTTCATTTATTTTATCCTATAAAATGTAAAATACTAATATAATTTTATTTCTTATATATTGTAGATGATGCCAAAAATATTGCAAAAGTTATCAAAGATCTTGCTGAGAGAGGATATATTTTTGATTTTAATGGATCAAAAGAATAAATATCTAAATTTTTATATTGTATATTCGTCTAGTATGTGAATATTGGAATATATTAAAAAAAAAAAAAAAAAAAAAAGTAACAACCTTTGTTTGTGTTGCATTTAACATGCATTGTTTATTTGCAATATCAAAATAATATAATGTATAAAAAAATTTATTTTATCTTTTATTTAATAAATTTCCTTCAACAGTAATTTTATTAAGATTATAAATTTTGCAAATTTGCTTAAAAGTTAAAAAAAAAAAAAAAAAAGAAGAAAATGTTACCTAAATGGAAGCATCAAAAGGATATTAGCTATATGAATAATTTTTAATTTAGTGTTTGACACAGAACTAAGTTAAAATGCATTTAAAAAATCATGAAACTGAAATCCTTTCACAAATTTTAATTTATCATATGTGAATATACTTTGCTGGGCACATTCACATGGGGGTATACCAATGTCCAACAACCCAAAAAAAATTATGAAACAACACATGCGTACAAAATTTCACGTTAATTATTAAATATCTTCCGATTCAACTTTATGTTCTACATTACCCAAAAACGATGTAAATTTTCACATTTCATTGACAAATTTAATTTCAGATTTTTTCAATTTCTTCTATTAGCTGACACTCTCCCTACATATATCTTGTTCAAATTTTCATTCGTTCCTAAAATACTTTTTATTCATCCACTCAAGTTCAAATGCATTTTTTTTCAGCTTGCAGTGGATGGCACTGGATGTTAATACAGTTTTTTCAAATATTTATTCAGTAATTAAATTTAATTAATTAATTTTAGTTTTTTTAGATTTAAGTTGCATCATATATCTACGAATAGATGGCGTCAGATAAACTTTAAAAAATGAATGAAATTATTTATAAAGGACTTTCTGCTATATAGTGGGAAAAAAGTAGGAAGTGACTTTAAAATTTTTTTTTTATATTACTTGTTTATCTGTCCGCTAATGCTCACGGACAGAAACAGGGGCGCAGTATATTAAAGTATTGAGTAAATATATTCCTATTCCATTTTGGGGTCTGAATACACGAAATTAGGTAAAAGTGTAGGTAACTTTGGGGTCAATTTAGTAAAAAAATTTTTTTTGCTTAAATATTTTATTTTACAAAATTAGATATTCGCAAATAATTATGAATATTATACAAAAAAGCCTTATTATTTATGAAAAAGAAGTAAGTTTGATACGAATTCGAAAAATAAAAGTAAGAAATGTGCGTTAAATATATTTGTTCTCCTTTTTTCTTTTTATATGTACACATTTAATGTACCCGAATGTCTTCTGGGTTTACTTCCGCAAAAGTGTTGGAGTATCATTGGTGATTTATGCGAAATATTTCGTAGACCACTAGAGAAAATTATTTGCGTGTTAAAAATATCGAGAGATGTCTTTAAATTCGTGACAGGAAATATACTTTTTGGAAATATTACGAATCGTTCCATTGTGGTAATTTCGTTAAAAACATTACAGTTATATCATTACCTTTGATTGTATTGACGTATTGTTTTTACGAGGAAATTACAGCTGGAGTTTTGTGTTTTGAAGATATAAAGAATTCGAACAAATAAAATGATTTTAAAATAGCAAATGATAATTCGGGGATCTGAAAAATTTATACCAAGGTCATGACCCTATCGTAAAATATAGATATCTGCCGTGACCAGGATTCGAACCTGGGTTATTGCGGCCACAACGCAATGTACTAACCACTATACGATCACGGCGACGAAGTTTTAATTCAAAAATCACTTTTTGAGGAAGAAATACATCTTAATCGAAGATGCATCCGAGGGGTTGGAAATGGACCGTGAAATAACGGGAAGTGTGAAAACTCTTCTCAACAGAGGGCAGCACGACATTAACAAGAAATGGAAGAAAAATTTGTTCTATTCCGTGCTGAAATTGGGTTTGCATCAGATTGAAAGAATTTTAAGGTGCCTTGCGAAATTTAATGTTTGGTGGGTACACAATTTTTCCGGTGAGAGATAACAATTAAGTTTGAAAATTACTTGGCATTACAGGATTGTCACATCTTTAAAAATGATTCTCTCACATTCATAGAAAATTTGAATCCTTGTGGAATGCCAAAGCCTAAAAGACTTACAAAAATCGTGGAGCACACTGGATAGCCCAACCGGCATCAAACATTACATGGACGACGAGGATGGGATTCGAACCCACGCGGGCAGAGCCCAATAGATTAGCAGTCTATCGCCTTAACCACTCGGCCACCTCGTCCTCAATGTACGTAAGAAAGAAGTAAAAATTAAAACAAAAAAAATTTCTGACTAAAATACAAAAGAAAACTTTAAAATTTTCATTGGGACCGAATGGGAATAGAATAATGTTATTTATTGGTATGAATTGGTTTTCAATGTCAAACATAATTTTGAGGGAATGTTACGGAGATGGTATTAAAGAAGTTAAAAAACGACCGTTTGTTTATATTATATGTACACATTTAATGTACCCGAATGTCTTCTGGGTTTACTTCCGCAAAAGTGTTGGAGTATCATTGGTGATTTATGCGAAATATTTCGTAGACCACTAGAGAAAATTATTTGCGTGTTAAAAATATCGAGAGATGTCTTTAAATTCGTGACAGGAAATATACTTTTTGGAAAGATTACGAATCGTTCCATTGTTGTAATTTCGTTAAAAACATTACAGTTATATCATTAACTTTGATTGTATTGACGTATTGTTTTTACGAGGAAATTACAGCTGGAGTTTTGTGTTTTGAAGATATAAAGAATTCGAACAAATAAAATGATTTTAAAATAGCAAATGATAATTCGGGGATCTGAAAAATTTATACCAAGGTCATGACCCTATCGTAAAATATAGATATCTGCCGTGACCAGGATTCGAACCTGGGTTATTGCGGCCACAACGCAATGTACTAACCACTATACGATCACGGCGACGAAGTTTTAATTCAAAAATCACTTTTTGAGGAAGAAATACATCTT